>JAFEMH010000669.1:0-666476 GCA_022495995.1 Adenophora triphylla var. japonica | reverse complement strand
GCGAAAATAGTTGGCTATGGCACAAGAGGTTGAGCCACTTCGAACTTCAAGTATCTTGCAAAGATTGGTAGGGAAAACCTCGTTCGTGGTTTACCCAAAGTGGTGACCACCATCCGGAGAAATGCGGTGCAGCCGGCAGTAGCGGTCCGCGTCGTCTTTCACCGACAAGACCGCTCCATCAACTTCAAGATGCTTACAAGCGCTTCACATAGATTTGTTTGGACCCGTAACCACTGCCAGCATTGGAGGAAATAGATATACTTTAGTGGTGGTGAATGATTACTCAAGATATACGTGGGTTGAGATGATGATATCCAAAGATGATTGCTATGAGATTCTCACCGCACTTTTAGAGACGGCTTCAAACTCAAAGAGAAGAAGACATCGTTAGTGTTCGATCGAGATAATGGAGCAGAGAATTCAAGAACAACGGTGTTGCTCGGTATTGTGATGACCATGGGATTGATCACAATTTTTCAACACTGGGTGTTCCACAACAAAATGGGGTTGTGGAAAGGAAGAATAGGACGTTGATTGAAATTTGGAAAGACAATGATATGCGGGCGAAGCTACCTCGGTATTTACGAAATAGCTGAAGCAATCAATACCGCATGCTTCACTCGAACCGCTCCCTCATCAACAAAACCTATAATAAGACTCCCTATGAGCTTTGGCGAGGAAGAACCCCCAACATTGCATTCTTCAAGATCTTTATTCTGAAATGCTTTGTCCTCTACAACGGAAGAGAAAATAGAGGTAAATTCGGAGCCAAGGCCGACGAAGGTATTTTTGTTGGGTATGCTAAACATTCTAAAGCTTTTCGTGTTTTCAATAAAACTAGTTTAAAAAATAGTTGAGTCCATGTCCGTACTTTTGATGAGCATTCTCTCCTTGAGCCACATTTGGCTCCAAATGTTCTTGATGATTTTGTTGAGCATAATGAACCGGGTGAACCATCTCAAACCGCACTTTGAACCTCAACCGCAAAATCCGGCACCTTCAGCGAAATTCCCCCAAAGCGCACTTTTGAAACCGCACTTTGAAATTCCCATTCCGGATGCGACTCGAGGAAGAAGAAGTTGAGAATTCCCCTATCCGGCTTATAGAACCTCTTCGTCAACTTACTTTCCATGGCTTATTTGAAGGATCTAACGGCGTTCCAATTGAAGACCTTGACAAACCTCGGTCCAACCGAGACTTACCCCAGGAGGTTCGTGAAGTCGGCGGTCACCCTCACAAATGTGATTGGTGATACGTTTTTAGGTGTTCAAGCAAGGAGATCGAATTATGATGAGCATACTTCACTTTTGTCTCAAGTTGAACCCAAGAAGATTGATGAAGCACTCCAAGATTCCAGGTTGGGTCGTTGCTATGCAAGAAGAACTCAACCGAGTTTGAAAGATGCAAGGTCTGGACTTTGGTGCCTAGACCTCGGGATCAAGGAGTGATAGGAACTAAGTGGGTATTTAGGAATAAGATGGACGAGAATGGAAGCATCACTAGGAATAAAGCAAGGTTGGTTTGCGACAAGGATATAGGCAAGAAGAAGGAATTGATTATGACGAAACCTTTGCTCCGAGTTGCAAGATTGGAAGCTATCGAGAATCTTCTTAGCCTACGCCTCTTTCAAGCATTTCAAGTTATATCAAATGGACGTAAAGAGTGCATTCCTCAGCAGCAATGAAGCAAGAGGCCAGTGTATGTTGCTCAACCTCGGATTTGAAGACTCCAAATTTCCCAATCATGTCTACAAATTCCGAGAAAGCATTGTATGGACTTAAGCAAGCTCAGAGGGCATGGTATGAGACTCTCTCTAAATTTTTACTAGAAAAAGGATTTAAACGTGGTAAAATTGATACAACTCTTTTTATTGCCAAATATAATGAGCATACTTTACTTGTTCAAATATATGTCGATGATATTATTTTTGGTTCTACTAATGAGTTACTCTGTAAGCGTTTCGAAAAGCTAATGAAAAGCAAGTTTGAGATGAGCATGATGGGAGAATTAACATTCTTCCTCGGGCTTCAAATCAAGCAATGCGAAGAAGGTATTTTCCTCAGCCAAGCCAAATACACCAAGGAGCTAATAAAGAAGTTTGGATTAGAAAATGCTAAAGCATATGATACTCCTATGGCCATCGGAAATAAGCTAGATAAAGATCTCAAAGGTAAGAAAGTTGATCAAACTTTATATCGAGTTATGATCGGCTCATTACTTTACTTAGCGCTAGTAGGCCCGATATCATGTTTA
Source organism: Adenophora triphylla var. japonica (assembly GCA_022495995.1). Classification (NCBI taxonomy): domain Eukaryota; kingdom Viridiplantae; phylum Streptophyta; class Magnoliopsida; order Asterales; family Campanulaceae; genus Adenophora; species Adenophora triphylla. Next base: position 664,223 of record JAFEMH010000669.1, on the reverse strand, counting down.
GTGTACGTGTATGTGCTCGCTATCAAGCGAGATCCTAGAGAAGCACATCTTATTGCGATCAAGCGTATAATCCGCTATTTATACGGAACCACTAACCTTGGACTTTGGTATTCCAAAGATTCGAACTTCGATCTTGTAGGTTATTCGGATGCGGATTATGCGGCTTGTACTATTGACGGAAAAGCACTAGTGGTACTTGTCATTTCCTCGGGAATAGACTAGTTGCTTGGGCCGACAAGAAGCAAGCTTCGGTTTCGGTGTCTACCACGGAGTGAGTATATTCTTCCTTGGTAGTTGTTCTTTGTCAAATCCTTTGGATGAAGCGGCGGTTGGTAGACTATGGAATCCATGAAGGGAATTGCCCCATCATGTGTGACAACACTTCAACAATTTCGGTCTCAGCAACCACTGTCATGCATTCCAAGACCAAGCATATTGATATCAAGTATCATTTCCTCAAAGACCATGTGGAGAAGAGGAATATCCATTTAGAGTACGTGGGGACGGACAACCGATTGCGATATCCTCACAAAGGCTCTTGACTCCAAGAGATTTTCTTTTCTCGGAGGAGAAATGGGTATGCTTGAACTTAAATAAATTCCATACTTTTTATTTGCTAACTTGTTTGTTGAGTCTAGGTTGAAATTCCTTTTGGAATCAAACCGCTACGTTGAACCGCACTTTGTGTCAAAACCGCAAGATATCCAACACTTTGCATCCAATCGCTACTTCCAAACCGCTTGATGCGGTCGGCCGCTTGGATCAAAACCGCGTTTCAACAAGAAGTAAACTACTGTCTATTTTCTTTGCTTATCTTAATTTAAAAAAAAAAAAAAAAAAAAAAAAAAAAAAAAAGCATGTTCAAATTCCTTTATTTATTTTTAGTCCTTATTTTTGACAAAAGGGTATGTTTGCAAATGTTTTCCCTCAAAAATTCAAAATTTTAGAGCATTTAATGCTAAGGGGACATGAGCATTTAAAGCCCTCATGTCGGCCGTCATAGAGAGAGGCATGCGGGGAGGTGAAAGGGTGTAACGGTTGGTTTAATTTCAATCATTCCTTCGACCATTGCCTCCACCCTTCACCCTATATATACCTGTTTGGTGAAACCTAAGAACTTTTCACTTTGCCTATCTCTGTCATTCGTACTCTCCTCTTCACCAACTCACTTTCTCTCTCTAAAAACCTTCAAAAAACCCTCCATTTTAAAACATTTAAGCGAAATGGCAACAACTTCAAAACCTTCAACTTCAAAAAGGCAAAGAGCATCTACCCTTTGCTAGGGCAAAGAAACCCATCACGGAAATGGTAACAACTTCTAAACCCTAATTCTTCTTTTCGAGTCAAATGCACTTGCCATGGTTAAAGCAAGAAAGCGTTCGTATGCTTCCTTCATAATTTTTGATGATTACGTTCATGTTTCTTGACCATTTTGATTGATAATTGTTGGGTTTTGCTCGGATTTACTCATAAATGCAATATATGTTGCTTGTTTTATGATCAATCCATGTTTAGAACACTTGATTTTGAGATTTTAAGTTTTTGTTCTTCGAAAACCCACTGAGTGTTCTTACTGATTATGATTGATTCTGGGTAAAGATTGCAATTTTAATGATATATTATTTTTCCCCTTCCCAATGTGATCATTTTGATATATTATTTGTCTATTTTGGTTAAGTTTTTGTGAATCTCTGTTCTTGGTGTTCTTGAATGTTCTTGGTGTTCTTCATAAAACCCATAGGCTGTTCTTGAAAAATCATATATTTTGGTTGCTTTGATTCTGAGAAAGTGTTTTCCAACACTTAGAATATTTTTCAACTTTTTCAGAAATTTTGGATTTTATTTTGGTTTTGAAACCGCGTGTATGCAACCGCTTAGGAATGTTTGTTTCAAACCGCTCCTCACCTATTCAACCTAAACCGCATGTTCTAAAACCGCATTTTTAAATCTTTAGAAACCGCATCTTGTTTATTTCCTTTCCAATGTTTTTGAGATTTTACTAAGTATATAGGCTGGAAACCAAGAAATTCCTCTCTAATCACTGCTTGCAGTGTGGGATAAGTTTGGATTACAATGCCACGTACTTAAGTAATTTTGTTCTCAAATCCTCATTATTTGTTGAGTATTCATGGTTTCACTTGGGGTTTAAAATTTTCAAACCGCACCATTGCTCAACCGCTTGGTGCTCAAACCGCATGTGAACTATGAATACACAAATGGATCTAACACTTGGAATTTTTAAATTTGTAGGATCCAACTACTTTCCTACTGGGTGGGAAGTGAATGAGGAAGAGCTCAAAACTGATGCTCTAGGAAGGGAGTTGCTGAGGAAGCTCAGAGTTTCAGGCATCCTACCGCTCTTCACCAAGAAGCGAAATTTTATAGTGCCATCTTTTGTGGATCAATTCTTTGCAACCGCTAAGAAGGATTCGAGTTCTTGAGCAAGGCCGAGAAAGTTTCTGCTGACCATTGTTGAAGGGATGAAGCTCTCCGTTGACTACATTGATATAAGAAGACTTTTGATTTATAGTTGGTGGTGCTCCCTTAGAGGTTGATCGGGTTATTAAAGACAATCTTGCTTTCCAAACCGCCAAAGTAGATACCTTATCTAAGAAATACGAAGATCCCCGAAAGAACTTTGGTGGTGATGAACTTCATTGGTCACCTAGTGGGAAGAACTATTTGTGGAAAGACTGGGAACCACAACAACTTTACATCTCAACAATGGATGTACAGTGCTGCTATCTTCATGGAAATCAAGCTTCACTGGCCAAGAATTCTTTATTTTGAGATTAAGGATAGTATTGAGACCTATCAGTCCAAGATCAAAGGTGAAGATCAGAGGTGGAGACCTTTCTGCAGGATCCTAACCGCTCTGTTGATGGACTATGAGCATTTGGATGAAATGGTCACCAAGAATCCAGACCTTATGGTGGACTGCTCAGATGATTGCCTAGGTCTACTTGCTTGCCACTCCTTCAGATATGCCAATGGAGATGCATTGTACAAATCTCTGTATGATGCAGATACCTACCCAATGAAGGAACCCTATGAGTTGAGAGACCCCTCAACCGCTCCAAAGACCAAAGCAACCAAGCGGTCCAGGAAGCCCCAAGCAAGAGCTGAACCACCTCAGAAAAAGGTCAAGACCGCTCCTGCAACCAAACCGCCTACTGTTGATGATGGAGCAGGTACTAGCAAGAGAAAGAAGAAATCCTCCGAGGAACCTGAACCTAAAACCTTGCATTTGGTGGATGAAGATGATGATGATGAAGAGGAAGAAGACCCAAGTATTCCTAACTTGGTGGCTAGGGCCAAGAAAGCCAGAGATGAGATGGCTGGGTTGACTGTTGAGGAACAGATGAAGATTTTGGAAGATAAGATTGCTAGATTGGCAAAGGAGCAGGCTGAAAAATATCAGGCCAAGGGCAAAACTCCTGAAGCTGGAACCGCCTCTCCCCAAGAACCGCCCCCAGAAACTCAACCGCCCCCAACTCCTCAAACCTCTCCAATCCAATCTCCAAACCAATCACCAGTCCAATCCCCTGCCAACTCTCAATCCAAATCACCATCCAAAGCCAAATCCATAACCCCTTCCCCCAACAAAACCGCACAATCTCAGGGGGAGAAACCCAAGAGGAAGAAAATGGCTGCTAAGAAGAAACCCTTCAAGAAAACCAAGCCTGTCCAACCCTCACCCACTCCTTCAAATTCCCCTCCTCAATCACCTCCTCAAGATTCCCCTTCACCTTCCCCCAGAAAATCACTATCACCCCTATCTTCTCAATCCCCTTACAACTCACCCCAACATTCCCATTCCATAAACTCCCAACACTCCAACCAAACACCTACCAGATCCCAAGCCTATCAACAATGGCAGTCCAAGCCCTCTGCTGGACATGCCACATCCAAATCAGTTAGGGATGATCCAACCCCTGTCAATTCCCCTAACAAAAACCGCTCCCCTACACCTAACCGCTCTAAATCAAACACCCCTTCAAATTCCCCAACTCCTCATAACTCACCAATTAGACAAAACTCACCTCCTCCAAATATACCTCCCCAAACCCAAACCGCGCCTCAAACAAATCAAACTCAACCGCCTCCCATATTTCCAACCGCTTCTACCTCAACCGCACCTCCTTCTGACTATTCCCAAATCCTTCAAACCCTTTCCCTCATCCAAAGCCAACTCCTAATAAACCAGGGTCATGTCATTAAGCTGACCGCTTCCAATGAAGTCCTAACCGCTACCAATGCTTCCCTCCAAACCGCCTTCACAAATCTATCTGAATCAAACCTTGATCTTCAAGCCAAGGTAGAGTCTCAATCCCTGGAGATGGCAACCCTTAAATCAACAATGCTTGATGCCATTAAGGGGGAGAGATCTACAGCAAACCCTCCATCCTCCTCCCAGCTCCCAGGATGAGTCAAACCGCCTCTATTATCGAAACCGCAGTTGAAGAAGGAGTTGCAAAGCGTGTGAGACAAGACCTCAGTTGCTGACTTAGACAAATCTTTGAGCGACTTGAGTGAAAAGATCTGCAGCTCCTTGGAAAAGGATTTTGGAGAGCTGGGCAAGAAATTTATTGGTTTCCTTGACTCCAGACCGCAGCAGGCCCAAATTGTCCAAACCGCTTTGGACTCTCTGCGTGAAGAAGTTCTGGAGCAGTTGATGTTTTCAAAGTTGATTCCAAGGTCAATGGAATGTGTTGGAGATGCCTCAATGGCAAAGCTGAATGAGATTCGGGATGAATTTAACGCCGCGGACATGACACTGAAGGTTTGGATTCATTGCCAAGATTGAAGCTGAAATTCATGACCTGAAAACCTCTCTGAGAGTTACCATTGATCTTGACCCAATGAAGGAATCCATCCAAGCCCAAACCGCTTTAGTTCAAGAAGAACTTCACACTATCTTCAATTCCATATATTCCTCTGTGAATGTGAAGCTTGACATCATCAAGGAGAATCTAGAGCAAACCAACAAAGCGGTTGGTACCACAAATTCTACCTCTGCTCATTCTGTGAATGCCTTAAAGAAGCTTGAAGCTACTCTCACCAGAACCGCAGAAGAAGTTAGAAGATTGAGAAAAGCGTTTGCACCAGACCAATCTAGAGCTGGGCCTAGTGGAGCTGAGCATGAAGTGAACAAGCCGCCCCAGCAGTAAACCGCTTTTTCTTTGTATTTTTGTGAATCCTTTTTGGTAAGTATGGACCGCACTTTCTTTGTACTTTCCTTTGTCCAACTTACTTCATTTTTGTTTTTGTAATCTTGTAATTTCCTTTCATTCCTGTACTTGTAATCATCTTAGGAATTAATGGAAATTGCATCATGGTTCCAAAAACTTTGTTCATTCAAACTGCTTGTTTGTAGAACATTGAAACCGCTTAAGGTCTTAAACCTCATTCAAATATTTTTCAACTTAAAACTCACTCTTTTGAATTGATGTTTAAACATTCAGTTTAAACTGCACTTTGAACTTAAACTCATACTTTTTAAGTGCACTGAATGCATTTCTATACTCTTCAATTTGTAAGTTTTTAATCTTTCAAAAGTATAGAAATCTATAGCTTAAGCTAGTGTGTGCATTGACTTGGGACATGACTTACCATGTTAATTCTTATGGACATGTTTTTACCAAGTACAATGATTGCTTTTGCTGTAGTAGGTAATGGCATCAATCAAATAGGGGGAGATTGTTGGGTATGCATATTTTAACCCTCCTATTTTTTATTAGATTTGATTGATGCCATGACCTCCTATTTATTTTAAGGACTTTAGGACCCTATGTAATGAAGCTTAGACTTCAATTTTTTAGCTAAGTCCATTTTATAGAATAGGTTAAAATTAGGCTTGAAGACTGGCTCAAGAATCTTTGGACCTAAGGATTGCAGTTCAAGGGTTTCAGAACCGCCCTTTTGGAACCGCTTGGCATAACCGCCTTTTTGCCTTGTGATTCCCTTCATCTAAAACCGCTTAAATAACAAGTGCAAACCGCACTTGGAAATCCTTCTCTGGTGGAACAGCCTTTATCCAGAACCGCTCCAATGATTGGCTACTTGAAGTAAACCTCTTTTGACCGTTGGAATCCACGTCAGCAATATCAAAAGTCAACTACCATATCTTGTCACGTGACTACTTTTCAGACAAGATCTGCAAGGATCTTGAAAAGGTGACAGATGTCCTAACCTCCTTGATTGCAGCTGAGGTCTGATCAGCTTTACCTGCATCAACAGTTCCAAAGGACAAAAGTAGTTGCTGTAGACCAATGGGATTGCATCAAGGACTGTCCTTTCAACAGCTGTGTCCAACGGCTATATTCCTGATGCTTGGGTATAAATACCCCTAATCTTCACCATTTGAAGATTGCTTGAATCTTGAGAAATTGCTGTGTTCATGAGAAGTTGAAGCTCTGTCCAGAAATTCTTAGTCCTTTGAATCTTCATCTTCATACTTCAAGAAATATTCCCCAGCCCAGAAATCAAGCCTCAACACATCAAGAATCATTGTGCTCTACATCTCACAGATTTAAAGAGCCTTGATCTTGTTCTCACACACACACCTCTCTTGTTTAAACACATAGTTTATTCATTTGAGATACACTGGTTAAAGTCTAGGATTTGTTCTTCATAGAAAAGATTTTATTGTACTTTGTAATCTCTCAAATACTCAATATAAAATCTCTCTTAGAAATCCAAGACTAACCATCTTGGTAGTGGACGTAGATCGTTTATCGATTGAACCACTCCAAATATTGTGTTCTTACTTTATGCATTTATATTTATTGTGCTTACTGATTCTCTTCCTTTTCTCTGTTTGATCTTTATATAGTTATCCTTTATTGTGAAATTGTGTTTGGAGTTAACATTGTCAAACTACATTTTACATTTTACAAGCTGCTCGAAAGCGCACTAAAACCGCCTTGCAAAACCGCCTCCTCAAAACCGCATTTTACTAAGTATATTTCGCTGTGCATTTTACAACTCTACTTGCAGTTTCTTATACACTGCAAGAGGTTTTGTAAGCGTAGAGGTTTAATTTTAAATTGAGGGCGAAAAATTTTAAACAGCTATTTACCCCCCCCCTCTAGCTGTATTTTCACCCTTGTTGCCACCTTTGGGACCAACAGATGGACATATTTTAGGAAAATGAACCGTTAATGAACGGGTTTCATCATTTCGATATGCGTTTGTGCACTCTATAGATGTTGTTTCTGGATTAACGTATTTTTGCCGTGTTCACCTGCAAGGGCGAGGGCCGGTTAACCTTCACAACTTGAAGAGCAGGGGAGCCTTTGAGGTGGTTCGAGCGCTGTGGGAGATGTTCCCAGACGAGGCTCGAGATGGAGAGAGGAGTCCACAACAGTTCGTGGTTGACTCCGGCTTGGCAGGATTTATCAGCGCAGTGGCCATGGTGGCTTCGATGCAGAGGGCGAGGGTCTTGCATGTCGCTCTGAGCGAGTATTGGTGGGACACGACCAACACGTTCCATTTTAGGTGGGGGGAGGCGACTGTGACTCCCATCGATTTCGCGGCGATTACCAGGTTGCCATTCTGGGGCAACACACTTGTGTGGGTGGATGGCTACACCCCGGGGCAGTTGTCGGAGCTGCTGGGTTTTGATATTACTGATGCCAGGGGCTTGGGTATTCGGTACAGGCCGATGGAGGCTCATCTAAGGAGGGGTATTGAGGAGTATTTGGAGGGGTCCCCGAGGATGACTGCAGAGCGTCTGCTCGAGGGTTCTTATGCTCTGTCAGCTAACCTGTTTCCTACTGCTGACACGGCATGTCACTTTCCTCTGCTCGGCTTGCTGACTGATCTGGACGGCGCGAGAGGTTTTGCATGGGGGGAGGCTGGACTGGCCGAGCTCTACCATGCTTTGGATAGGTTCTCGCAGGGAGAGGAGAACACCTTATGCTGCTTTGTGTTCGCTTTGGATGTAAGTTCCCATCTTTTTCTCTTCCTTGTCTCATTTGTACTCGTATGTATCTGCTTTGTAGCTGACATAACTTTCCATGTGTTTGACAGGTGTGGTTCTTGGAGGTGTTCCACCTGCAGAGGTGGAAATCAAGGAGGAGTATGCATCCTTGTTTCCTGCCATGTTGATTTGGCAGAAGGCGGCAAAGAAGCCTGCAACGTTGAGGGAGGGTACTCGGCTGACATATGAGGAGGGATCTCTGGCCATGAGCCAAGAGTTTTCTAGGAGGATCCAGCTGACTTGGTGGAATCGGATTAATGTTTTTGTGGTCCAGGCTGCTAGGGAGGTCACACGTCGGCGAAAGCTGCTGGTGGGGCTTCATTGCAACGCGATGTATTTGGGAGAGAGGGTGACCTATTAGCATGGTCCGGGGTCCCTTCATTTGGTTCCGATGGACCCGCCTCCACACATGCAGTATCCATTGCTGATACCCATGGAGGATTTGCAGCGATATAGACAGGGCGTGTTTTATACTGAGTTTATCATAGAGGGTGCCGACTATGACATCTTCCTGAGGACGAGGATGAGGAGCCTGCAGGTGCTGCACAGGGAGGGCGAGGGCCCTGCATATCCCCAGGACTACCCGTTCCCTCGCGCTAGGCTGGCGTATGAGGGGCCCGGTGGTTCTCACAGGCGACTGGTTATCCCTATTCCGGAGGAGACGAGGCCTCAGTACAGAGTGGATCCCAATGCTTCGGTGACTGTTTTGATTTGATTTTCTCTACTTGATAGTAGCATTATGCAAATGTTGCATCTATGCTGTCTATTTATCTTTTGAGGACTTTCCTGATTTGCAGGTGTCTGGTCGTACTTACAACCAGGCCATGAGGCGTATGGATGGGATAGCCAACTACGCCAGGAGACTCGTGGAGTTCCTGCGGTGTAGTTCCCGAAGGAGTGCGGTTGTGCATGAGCCGATGCTATCTAGGCCGTCTGCAGCGAGGGACTCGTCTGCCTCCGTGACTGGCGGGGCAGACTTTACGCAGGGGTTTGGCCAGTTCTCTGGTGAGAAGGCGGGGTTCGGAGCTCGTCACTCTTCGTACTCGGGGAACGAACGAGGAGAGTCCTCGGGGACACATGCGCGGAGGCGGTCTTTCTCGTATTCCCGCCTGGAGGAATTTGGAGATTACCTGTCCTCGGTGGATCCGGCTGCGGGGGGCAGCATTTCGAGTGCTCGGATGACGAGCAGGACTCTGAGTAGTCCTCCTTTGATTTATTATTTAGACAAAAGTGTGTATTGTCTGAACAATTTGATTGGTTATTGAAAGGGCCTTTGAGGCGAAACCTTGTATTTTGCATATTTATTTAGTGATTACCTTTCTTTATTTTTGGCAAATAAGCAAGTAGGTTGATCAAAAATAAATAATAATGAGACAGGCTTAAAATTTGAACTGGTCAACATTTATAGCTATATGCACTGTTATTTAATTAATTGCGCTGTTGCACGAGCCCGGGGCGGATATGGTATCGGCAGTGGTTGATTTAAACTATGGATGCATGTAGTTTAAACAAGGCTTGAATAGGAGGTGCTTTGGAAATGTTCCTCAATTTGAGGAAGCTGGCTGCAGAGTTGACCAAGTCAACTTAAAAAACAGTCATGTCGGACTGGGCTTCAATTTCCAGATTGTTTTAAATTGCAGTCCATATTCTGCAATTGTGAAAACATCACGTTTGATTTTGATCAACACTGAATTTCTCTCTTAAATTCTTGAAGGTTTCCTTTGTTCTTTCAATGGCTCCATTTCCTAGGCTATCATCTCAGATGCAAGAATGATACTTGGATAATTTCCAGTCGTGGGTATGGCACCGCACAAGGCAGAGCAAGGGTTTTTTCGAGGGTTGTTATGAGATGAAATCGGTTTGGGCTTTGAAGGAGCTCATGCCGGATTGGGATCTCTTGAGAGCTGCGGCTCGCTTCTGGGACGTGAGGTGGCACGTGTACAACTTTTCTTACAACAAGATCACGCCCACGTTTGAAGATTTTCGGGTCATATTAGGAGGACCTGAGACGGAGCAACTAGTTCTTCCTTTGACGGGCGGCCTGGCCACCGTTGAGAAGTTAGTGTCTTTGCTCGGTATCTCAGCTGAAGAAGCATACGGGATGCTAATGCCGAACACGGATTATGTTGACATTTCGAGGCTGCCCAATAAATTTGCTGGTGTTGAGGGGAGCGTCTTCGCGTGGGATGCTTTTGCTCTATGCGCAATTGCCACTTTATTCACGTTCACGTCCCTGGGTGTGTGCCATCACAGTGTACTGGACCTGGTGAGGTAGTGCCGGAATGGGGGAGACATCGTGCCTTTGATCCTGGGCGAGACGTTCCTCGATATAGGACGGATGGCGACCGGCAGCCGATACATTTGGGGAGGGAGTCCCGCTATGGTCACTCTGTGGTTGAGTGAGCGATTGCAGATGGTGTCCGAGGTTCCAGTGTCATGTGACCCCTAGTCCTTTTCTCGACGTCCTTTGGTGATAGGGGGCAATCAGGTTGATCTGGAGCTCTGGATGGACAGACTCCGCACACTTCACTTGCGATGGTGGGTTCCTCATTGGAAGCTAGAAACTTGTCAGACCGCTCAGGAGGGTCTTCTGGTTGTCAGAGTATCGGGGGTGTCCGAGACGTCTTTCTACATTTCATCGTTGGTGGTGCGACAGTACGGGTTGGAGCAGGTGCTGTTGACAGGTTTGGGTCATGCTGCTACCTTCGAGGTGGGATCTCTTCTAATGGAAGATCCTTCGACACTATTGCTTCTCACGCGGCTGTGGAAACAAATGTCCTTTCCTGCCAGGGTTCTCTTTCACCGGAGAGGGAGCATTGTTCTGTCTACGCAGTATCTGAACTGGTATGAGAAGTGTATGGGGGAGACACAGATGGCTATTTTGTGGAGAAGGAGTGAGCTGTTAGGCCCTGATTACCCTGACGGCTCGACTTTGAGGAGGGTCGAAGCAGCGGCCAACCCTCAGTATCGTACTGGGGACTACATGGCTGATTATGAGGCAAATGCTAGTCAGGCAGTCGATCAAAGCATGGATATGATGACTCGGAGAGAGGCAGCTCATGATAGAACTAGGGAAAGGGCTGCGTTGGCAGCTAGCGGTTTGACGGAAGCGTCGGGAAGGGTCCCAGAGCCAGGTAGAAGGGCTACGGGAATATTCCCTGTGAAGGTGAAGAATACTCGCCGCGGAAAAGGGAAGGGGAAGAAGGATGAAGGACCAAGTACGGGGAACTAGGTTGACCTTGCTGTCCGGAGTATCCACCCACTGTCATTGCAGACACATTAATTAATTAATGTATTATTGTTGTTTTCCTAGCGTGTAGCGAGTCAAGAGTTGACCGTTCTTGAACTCATCAAAGATTTTTTTAACCGTTATTAATCTGTAGGTTAATTGAAAGTGTTTTTCGAAACATAAGTTATTGATGCTTATTTGTTTTTTTTTTGTTTTTGAGACAGAACCAATGATGGCTGCCTACGTTCCCCTTTTACAATTGGACTAAGGGGCTCAGGTCACCGTAGTTCGACACTTTAGATGATATTTGAGAAAGACAAAAGAAGTGCGACCCTGTTTTTTACTTGGATCATTATCGGGAATGTATCCTTTTGGGTATTACTCTTTTAGCACTTTAATTTTACTGAGGGGTGGTGTATGGGGAAGGAGAGTTGACTCGTGCTCTTCCTCAAACGAAGTATCTGCGGAGCTTGCTTCCATTCACGGGGTTAACGAAAGGGTTCCCGTCCAAATCTGCTAACTTCATGGCTCCTCCAGAGAAGATTCTTTGTACCACGAACGGGCCTATCCAGGTAGGCTCCCACTTTCCGAGGGGATTGGTCTGCGTAGGAGGCTTTTCCTTTAGCACCTAGTCGCCTTCTCTGATGTCTCGGATCTTGACTTTCTTATCAAATGCTCGGGCCATTCTGCTTTGGTAGGCACGAGTGTGTTCCATGGCTTTCAATCTGCGCTCGTCGAGTAGAGCAAGTTCGTCGTGACGGCTCTGAAGACATTCGACTTCATTGATTTCGTTTTCCAAGAAAACTCAGAGGGATGGAATTTCCAATTCCACTGGCAACATTGCTTCCATTCCGTATGTAAGTACAAAAGGAGTCTCCCCTATGGCGGTTCTATCTGATGTTCTGTATCCCCAGAGAGCTAGATGTAGCTTCTCGGGCCAATCTCGAGCTCTGATGGTCATTTTTCTGATTATCATTGCAAGAGTCTTGTTTGCTGCCTCTACTGCACCATTAGTTTGTGGTCTGTAGGGAGAAGACTTGTGGCATGTAACTTTGAACTCGGTCAACAGTTGGTCAAAATCTCCTTCAAAGTGGGTTCCATTGTCGGATATGATCTCGTTGGGCACCCCGTATCTGCACATGATGTTCTCTTTGATGAACTCGGCCACCTTCTTAGAATTCAGTACCTTGTATGATATGGCTTCTACCCATTTGGTGAAGTAGTCAACTGCGACTAGTATAAACTCGTGACCATTGCTCCCTGGCGGAACGATTTTGTCGATGACGTCGATTCCCCATGTGGCAAAAGGCCATGGCGTAGTCATGCAATAGAGTTCGTGAGGAGGGATGTGATTGAGGTTGGAGAACCGTTGACATTTATCGCAGCTTCTGACGAACTGGATGCAGTCTGTTTCCATTGATACCTAATAGTATCCCATACGGAGGATGATCTGTATCAATGCTATGGCGTTCATGTACGGACCGCAGGTTCCGTTGTGAACTTCGTTCATTAGCTCGCTGGCTTTTTCTTTATTTACACACCGAAGGAGTGGTCCCTGGTGGCGCTTCTTGTACAATATACCCCCCAGAATGACGAAATGGGATGCCATGCATTTTAGTGCCATTATGTTTTTGGCTTTGATCCCTTCTTTGTATTTTCCATCTTCATTTGTGAAGGAACCTTCTCCATTTTGGAGGTACTGATAGATTTGATTGTACCAGGGTTCGCCGATCGGTTCATTTTTAACTTCGATCTCACAGCAATAAGCGGGTGTTTCCCGTCTGCCTATTCTGAGGGGTTTTACTGATTTCCCTTCGGGAATTTTGACAAGAGATGCTAGGGTAGCCAGGGCATCTTCGAAGCGGTTCCTGTCTCTTGGCAAATAATGGAAAGAGATGTCCTTGAACTGAGCAATGAGCTCCTCTATATACGTGTGGTACTTCTGGAGGCCAGAATCTATCGTCTTCCATTTGTTGGACATTTGATTGATAATCAATGCTGATTCTCCGTATACTTCCAGTTCTGAGATGTTGCGCTCAAGAGCGGCTTTTAGGCCTACTGTGCAAGCTTCATACTCTGCTGCATTGTTGGTTGTTTCAAAATTCAGTTTGATGGCTATGGGAGTGTGCTCGTCTTTAGGATCGACCAAAAGCATTCCAGTACCATTTCCCTTCTTGTTGGCTGCCCCATCGAAGAAGAGTTTCCAGCGGTTTGCGCTGTCGAGTGAAAAGATCCCGTCATCTGGAAACTGCGGATCGGGACCCTTGGATTCACTGTTTGGGAAGTCTGCCAGCTGATCTGCCATTAATCTGCCTTTTGTTGATTTTCTGACCATGTACTTGATGTCGAACTCAGCTAGGGAGAATGACTAATTGGTTAGTCTCATTGACAGAGATGGCTTGTCGAAGAGATATCTGACGGGGTCCATCTTGGAGACCAGGAGCACTGAATGTGACTGCATGTAGTGTTTCAGTTTCCCGACTACCTATACCAAGGCGATACAAGTTTTCTCTAATGCTGAGTAGCTGAGTTCACTTCCCTGAAGCTTTCGGCTTACGAAGTAGATTGCATGCTCAACTTTGGAATCTTTATGTTCTTGCGCCAACATTGCTCCAATTGACGTGTCTGTCATTGTCAGGTACAGGAGGAGTGGCTTATCTTCATGTGGCGAGCACAGGATTGGGGGATTCACCAAGTATGTCTTGATTTTTTCGAAAGCTGTCTGGCACTCGGAGTCCCATTTGATGTCGCCATTTTTCTTCATCAGCTTGAACATTGACTCGCAGAGAGATGTCAACTAGTTGATGAAGAGGCTGATGTACTAAAGTCTTCCCATAAAACTTTTCACTTCTGTCAGTGTCTGTGGTGGCTTCATGTCGATGATGGCCTTGATTTTTTTGGGATCGGCTTTGATACCTCTTTCTATTACCATGTACCCCGGTACTTTGCCTCGCTTGACGCGGAAGGTGCACTTTGCAGGGTTCAATCTCATCGAGTGCTTTTTGAGTCTATTGAAGAACTTTCTTAAATCTATCATGTGCTGCATGTCTGATCCTCTGGAGTGGATGATCATGTCGTCGACATACACTTCGATTTTCTTGTGAATCATGTCATGGAAGAGGGCTGTTGCAGCCCGCTAGTAAGTAGCCCCAGCGTTCTTCAAACGAAACGGCATGACCGTGTAACAATATGTCCCCCAAGAGGTGGTGAAAGCAGTTTTGGCTTGATATTCCTCGGACATTTTGATCTGATTGTATCCGGCAAACCCATCCACGAAGGACTTTACTTCGAAATTTGCCGTGGTGTCGACTAGCATGTCGATTTTGGGCAGTGGGAAATCATCTTTAGGGCTGGCCTTGTTGAGATCTCGGAAATCCACACAGCATCTGACCTTTCCATTGGCCTTGGCAACCGTCATGATGTTGGAGAGCCAGGTCGGGTACTCAATCACTCTGATCAAGCCGACACAAAGCATTTTCTAAATCTCTTCTTTCACTTGCAAGGACCACTCTGGCTTGATCTTGCGCAATTTCTGCTTGATAGGCTTGGATTCTGGATCCAGGAGAATTCTGTGCTCCACGATTGAGGGATCGAGTCCTGGCATGTCCTGATAGGACCAGACGAACACGTCAACATACTCTTTGAGTAGATTTATCAGGGCTTCCTTTTCTGCACCGGCGAAGAAACTGCCCACTTGTGTTTCTTTAGGCTCTTGCACTGACCCCAGGTTTACTTTAGTCATAACCTCTTTGGCAGCTTGGGCCCGATTGTCCTCTTGGTCTACTACACGCTTGAGAACTTCTTTAATGTATTGTTCATTTAATGTGTCTGTTTCTTTATCAAGTGAATCATTATTAACGTCTTTTAAGCTGTTTGTTAACTTATCAGTTGTTAAAGTGGCAATAAGGGGATACCCCGAAAGTTCAAACTTTTCATTAAATGCGAATGGAAATACATTGTTGGCTACATTATCATAGTCTTCTGGCGTGAGGCTGTTGGACGACTCAGAGGACTGGACTTTGACAAGGACTGACTCAAAGAGTTTGAGACCGGGTTTAGGGAGATGTGGGTGCAGGCCCAGCTTGTCTTCTATTTCTGTCTGGCTTGCCCTTGGTCTGGTGAAAGTTACCCAGTTCTTCAGTAGCATTTCTGGATGCTTGATGAGGGTTCGGGGGTCGAGAGGCTTGGCTTCTGCTATCCCAGTCATGGCGATCATGCTATTTTTGGAGCCCAGGTCAATCAGGTTTGGCACCTCCTTGACTTCTTCAAAAAGACTCTGTAGAGCGGGTCTACTGAGACCGTCTTCTATGAATTCTGGTTCCTTCTATTTTGGAGTTACCGTCTTGAATCTGGCCTCGACGGCTGACCCGAACAGTCTGTTTCCCGTGAAGAGTGTCTCGAGCTGCTCTTCCATGTCTGGGATTCCTTTGAATGTGTACTCACGCTGAACTGTGGTAGAAATTGGTCCAGGTAGAGCTGTGACGTCGAGGAACGCTCCCCTTATCGGATTAGCTTTGAGTCCTCTGAAACGCTTGAGGTCCCGTGCTAGTTTTTCCATCCTTTCTGTAGTCTCTGTGCTGACTTTCCCTGCTTCTTTCTCATCTTCATCAGTTCCACTATCGGTCCCCTTAGTTCTGCTGTCGGTTCCCTCAGTTCTGCTGTTGGTTCCCTTGTCGGTTTCCTCAGTTCTGCTATCGGTTCCCTTGATGAAGTAATGAGCGAGGTCAAAACTGTAAGGTTGGAGGTTGGGTGTGCCGTTGGAGGTTCCCCTTCTGCGGGCTGCTGCCTTGGTACGGGTGAGCCTTTTGTTTTCCCGGATGTCAGCTGGTGTAGGCACATAACCGAGCCCCTCGACCGTGGTGCGGTCTTTGACTTCGATAACATGGTGTTGGCCTTGTAATCTTTTGCCGAGCCCCAGTCCTAGGATGAAGTTCATGAGTTTCATTATCTTCATGGCGGGAGGGATTTTGTCCCAAAATAGTGGAAGGTTCACGCTGCATATTTGGATCTTGGAGGACTCCAAAGTGAATCCAGTTAATTAATGCCATATCATCATCATGCTTGATTTCTATCACTGGAATGCCGTTGGTGCTGGTCCCCTCGGTGGTGATGCTGTCGGCGTAGACTGTTGTTAGCTCATTGCCTTGCATTAACCTTATACATTGGTGAAGGGTGGATGCCTCGCCGTTTATTTGATGCAGCCAGGGTCGCCCCAGGATGGCTGTGAAAGTGATAGGAATGTCCAACACTTGGAATTCGGTGGGGATAATCCGCTTGCCGAACCAGATATTTAGAGTAGAAACCCCGAGAACTGTGCGGGAAGTGGAGTCATAGGCCTTGACAGTATGGATTGAAGGCTTCAGATCTGTGGGCTTGATGTCAAGCAGGTCCATCATCTTGGCGGGCAAGACATTCATTTCGGAACCTCCGTCTACCAACATGCGGGGAAGGCGACGCTCGTCCAGCTGGACTGTGATGTAGAGCGGCTCATTGTGATTAGCCCCAAATTTTGGCAGATCCAAATCTGTGAAGGTGATGATGTTGCCGTAGTGGATGTTGCCAATCATCTGAATTACTTCGTCTGGGGTTGCGTCCACGGGGACCATGGTGCGGGCCAAACTTTCCTCTAGCTTAAGCTTGTGAGGATATGAAGATGTGAGCAGGGACCAAAGGGAAATGTTCGCCTGGGTCTGCTTGAGTTGAGTGAGGATCGGGTCCTCCTTCAGGGAACTTGTGTCTTCGGGCAGGCCAGGTTGCTGTTCTGGCTCCGTTGGCTTTTGGTGGCCTTGGGTGGTAATACATGGATTTGGCCCGATCGGGACAGGATGCTGACATCAGGTTTGGTTCCTTCTGAACAGGTTTCTCTGAGCTGAGTCATAGTCAGAGGAGGATTCCTCGAAGCATAGGGCCATAAGTCTTTTCTCAATTCGTTGACTGTGGATGTATTCCCAGGGGCTTCGGCAGCTTTCCGGATTCTGTCCCAGGATATTGGCTTGGGTGCCTCCGTGGGGAGGGAGTTTATGGTTTGCCGCAGCTGTTCAAATGTCAGTGCACATCAGTGGTTGCCAGAACTTAACTGTGCATTGCTGACCCTCTGGGGGAGGCTAGAGAGTTCTTGGTTGAAGCGAACGATCTCTTTGATCTCTTCACGGTATACCGCACTTCTTTCCTTCTTGCTGAGCATGCTCAGGGCATTCTGGAGTTGGGTTAGGCGATACTCATGGTTTGCTAATTTTCCTCCACTTTTAGCCTAGATCAACTCTCTTGAAGTAGAGCCTACGTCGAGAGTTAGCACCTGTGTTTCTTCCCACGTGAAAATAGCCAGTGCTTCCTTGAACTGTATGCGGCAGTCTAGATAAACTTCCATCGGGGAGAGCCTTTTCTTCTGCTTTATCTGAGTGGCAGGTATGTCGGAAGGTGAGTACACGGCTTCCCGAACATCTGCCCATGTAACTGGCTGCTGTCCCGGTTGATCATTTCTGTAAACGAATGTCAGAGTCTGTGGAATCTCCCTGAGCAGTTGCTGGAGATGTATTTCCATCTTTCTTTTCTTTTTGAATAGACCTTCCTCCTTTAGTTAGCCTTTTAGCTTGAGAGCGGAAATGATCTGTCCCCATCCTCCAAGGACCCTTGGGATTCCGGTTTTGCTGATTTCATGCCCGGCTTGGAAGAGAATGGTTTCATCGTCTTCATCGACGCTTTCACAGAGAACTTGCTTTTCTCAGGGAGATAAGCATTTGTATCCTTCACGCTGTTTGGCTAGGTATTCCTTGTGCTGTGCCATTCCATCTCCTAGGTCGTCGGGATAGTTGACCGCCCTCCCTTGCCAGAGGGGGTTGGATGAGAAGTGATGGTAGTCCAAGAAGTTGCCGTGGGCAAAACCTTTGAGGTTGAATTGGTCTAGAGTGGCCTCTAGCTTTCTGTCTGAAGCTGCTTGTGACGCTTTAAGGACTTGGTTCCTGTGAGTCTTCTGAGCTTGGTTCTCGTCCCAGAGACGATTCTCTTGAGCGGCTAGTTCCATGAGGGCTTTCCTTGCGAGAGCTAAACAGTCTCCGTAGCTGCGCGCCATCTGGCTGGTGTCTGGAACTGTAATCACATCCAAATCCCTGAATGGCGAAAACACTTAGATTATATTGACGAAGGAAGTCGGGCTGGGATATTCCATGCGGCCTTCCTTGATCTCAGTTACCAAGAAGTTTGCCCAGATCTGTTTGATTAAACCCACAGGGGTATTGAATTCTGCGATGTTGATAGTCTCGTGATCTCGCTGGATCGCCAAGTCTATCAGAGCTAGCAGTTTACTAGCGGGATGCCTGAATCCGTGGCCGTGATGGCTGGGAGCAGAGTCGAACTTGAGCATGTTGATGCTGAGGTGTTTATTCCTTTCTTCGGAAGCTGGATCATTCTTGCGGGGAAGACACTTATAGTTGTTTTCAGGGTGGCTACTGGAAGCGTTCCCGAGGTTGATCTGATTCGTAGCAGGGTGAGGAGCTTTGTCTCCTTTGCTGGTGCCCTTGGCCTTGGCGGCGCTCTTGGCTGTAAGCTTGACTGATGGCACGGGCCGATTGCCACTGGGGCTGGTAGTCGGAAGTGATGATGAGGTTTGAGCTCGATTGGCCAGGGCCTCATTTTCCATGAGCAGGCAATCGTCGAGGGTAACTTTTGCGTTGCAGAATTTGATAATAAGGACCGGATCCTTGACATCATCGGGATATCTGGAAAAGATAATGTTGACGAAGTCGTCGTCAGTTACTTGATTGGAGGGGTTCTTTGTCGTGTCAACCAGTTGTTTCCAATTGTCGGATATTCCTGTACAGGACGTTGAGCTTGACAATTTTCATGGTATTGGAGCCCTCGTCGTAGGTGACCTCATCGGAACTGGTGTTGTCCTCGAAACTGAGCATATGTATGTAGGGATCTTCTTGCGGATCTACCGCATCTTCAACTCCGGAGAGTCCTGATTCGTTGTCGTCTGATGGCTCAACCTAGACATAAGGACGTTTCGCGTCCTGCTGCGATGTTGGAGCCGCAAGAAAAACATCATGCCCTTCGCTTGAGAAGAGGGGCTCGTCGGGCAATTCCTCGAGTAGGACATCCCATACGACTGCCATACATTCATCACGAGTGCGATGATGCTTGTTGACCTTTATCACGAAGATTTCTTCGCCTGGAGGGACCAGAGAGTTGGATTGAAGGATGTTGATAAATCTCCGATCAGAGACAGGGGGTTTGCGTGCCCGCATCATTGCGATGCTCAGGATTTCTTTCCAATCTGCATCCAAGTGTCGGAAACGGCAGTTGAACTTGATGAATCTGACTGTTTTAGGATCTGCCTGTTCGAGAACGTTGACATAGTTAGCATCTCCGGACTCTGAGGGATTCTGATGAGATTTGCCCCGATAGTCCCTTGGTCGGCTTGAAGGAGGTAGCCCCGGTGCCTAGCTGCGGGCACGTTTGGCTGTTGTCTCGGCTTCGTTCCCTATGAGGAAACTATCTCCTCTGATGACTTTAAGATCTCCTTGCCGGTTAATGAACTTGACGCACTGATGGAGAGTGGAAGCTATGGATTTCATGTGGTGTAGCCATGGGCGTCCCAACAGAGCTGTGAATTCTGACGGAATGTCCATCACGTGGAATTTTCTTGGCACCATTTGGGTTTCGAACCAGAGCTCCAGAGTCACCGTCCCCAGGATGGGACGAGATGTGCTGTCGTAGGCTTTGATAGTCTGGGCAGATGGGATCATGTGGCCTTTGTCGATGCATAGAGCTCGCATCATGCTGAGAGGGAGGACGTTGACTGCTCATCCATTGTCTACCAATACCCCAGGGAGAGAGATGGTGTTGAGCCGGAGAGTGATGTACAAAGCTTCATTTTGCCTTGAGGCGTCTTTCGGCAGGTCTTCGTCACAGAAGGTGAGCATACTGCCATACAGTCAGGAATCGTAGATCTGGTCTCTTTCCGGAGAAGTAGAGTCATCAAGCCATCCGTTTCGTGTCTTCCTCTTGCGAGGTACATCTTTTGGTGGTGCCTCAAGATTGTGTCGAGGTAGCTTGTGGCGGTGGCCGCCATTGGTTAGCACGTTGATTGAGTACGAGTGCCAAGTTGACTTTTTTCCTTTGTCGGCCCGTGCTCTAAAGTTGGGCAAATTGAACCTTGGCTGATCCCACGGGGGATTAGGCTTCTGGCTGGCGGTAAGGTTGCCAAGATGTGAGGTATTCTGGTGTCCTGAGGCCTGAACTTTGGCGTTGGCAGGATTTTTCGGCTTTCCCACCCCTGTCTGCTCTAAAGATGCGTGGCCTGGAGGAAGGGAGGACTGGCTGGAGTAGAGTACGTAGTAATCGAACTTCCTGGATGGCTCTCCGAGTGTACCCACGCTGGTGTCTCCAGCTTCATATCTTTCTTTCAGTTTCTGCTGAGAAAACTTTTTCTTCTGCTTTCTAGGAGAATTTCCCCTGATCATGTCTTGGAACTCGTACTCAAGGCATTCGGAGCAGTCACAAACATCGTAACTGATGTGAACGTCTGATGAAGACCTGGCTGGAAGAGGCGGAGGAACTGGCTCTACGGAAATCTTCTTTGGCACCCACTCGATGGAGTTCACACTGTTGTTGTTCGGAAAAGGGTTTTCGACTGTATTAGGTCCACGGGGACGCTCCAATTTTCCTTCCTCTATCAAATTTTGGATTTCGTACCGTAACCCCACACAATTGTCGGTGGTGTAGCCATGATACTGGTGGAAGGCGCAGTACTTGCTTTTATCAGCGTTGACTACGGGATTCTTGGGTTTGTAGTTTGCAACGGGCTTGAGGAGGCCTTCCTTGATCAACCCTTCCAGCATCTTACTGTAAGTGCTCCAATTTGAGTTGTTAGCATTTTCGTTAGAAAATTAACGAAAGCCCTAACATCCCTAACATTTCTAACAATTCCTAACTTTTCTAACAAAGCAAGGATAAATTAGGCATGGCTATTTAAAGTTAAACCAAGAAAATAATCTCAAAAAAAGCTAAAAACCCGAAATGGAAGCTGCTGGAACACAAACTGGTTGCTTAATTTTGAAAATATTCCTTTGGTCCAAAGCCTGCAGCTGCATTTAATGAACAGTACACGCTGCAGGTCCAATCCGCGCGGATGGAAATGAAGTTTTCAGAGGCCTATAAATAGAGCCCCTCAGTCTCAGAAATAAGAAGAACAACAATTCACTCACATCACCTTGGCGAGAATACTAGAAAAAACAGTGGGAATTCCCTTGAATTGCCACCTTTTTCTTTTGATTATTGTCCCAAATTTCACTCACTAAACACTCTCAAATTCAAGCCGCAAACAAAAACACAAAGAAGATTGGTAAAACCTCCTTCTCCCTACCCTAAATCTCTCTCATCCATGCATGCATCTCATACTTTGAAGATGTAACTTGTTCTTCTCTTGCCCTAGATCCAAGAGGATCACGATGGAAGTTCATCTCCATGGATGATCCTCTACAAGGATCAACATTCTTTCTAAATTGTTGTCTTTCATATTACACAAATCATTTCTTACTTACTTATAAACACTTTTCTAAACCTAAAAATCATTTTCATACATAAAATCTTGATTTCAAAGTTAAATCTCCCCCCTTCCCAAGCAAATGAAGTGCTTTAAGTCCTAATGTACCCTAAGGATGGCTTGATATAGTAGATCACCACTAAAATGTCTAGTGATCACTAATCAAAGCCTAAGGAAATGGGGACAAGCATGGATGCAAACCCCCTTTTAAATCACATTTTCCTTCAAGAACATCTTGCTGTCCAGTAGCATTGTTCTAAGACCTCAGTCCATTGTCTAATTTTTTGGACACAGAATAAATTTGAATTTGGTGTTTACTACTAAATACTTTTTGTAGCCAACATCCGTAGCATTCCATAAATATTTTTACTTTATTTTTTACGTGAGTATAACTCCCTTTTTCAAATTATTTTCCAAAGGTCAGTTAAACAGTCTCTGGAAATCCAGATTTCATATCTGTGATTTCCAGAAGGTTTTGGTCCATCAAATCATCTCCAAATGGAAAAGTATTTTGCAGTCACTTTATTTAAGATGTTTTGAACAACTTTCATTCTCTGATTTTCCTAAGATTCTGAAGTTTTAAAGCTCTTAAATCCCTTTCAAAATCAAGTGTCCACTGCCTTTTTCATTCTGGCAGAATTGATTTTCAACTTCAAGGAGTCTTTTGAGTACCAAAATTCAACCCTAAAATCATACCAAAAATCATGGGACTTGTTTAAGGTCTAATAAAGAGTTCTCAATTTTTAAATTTCTCAGTTTACATTTATTTTAACCAAAACACACACACACACACACAAATGATTTCAAATTAGGAAGACTCGTTTTACGAGGCATTCCGGGTGAACCCTAACGTTCTTCCCGGAGTGTAACGTGACCTCCGAACCCAAATCTCTCATCTCGGGCATTTTTCAAAGTTTTGGCCCTTAAAACAAAAATGGCGTGGCGACTCCGTCTCCGTTTTGATTTTCAAAAAGAAAAGAAAAATCGGGTAGGCATTCATCACAGTTGGCGACTCCGCTAGGGACATAAAAATGAGCTTTATCTTTTTCAAAAAAAAAATTTTTCAAAAAAAAAAAGAAAAGCTTTTGTGGGTCAAACTTCCGTCCCGACATTTGAAACCATTTGTAGTGTGTGTGTTTGTTTTGCACATTTCGTGTTGTTTTGACTGTCCCGGAAAAATCGGTATTTTGACTGTCGGAATCATTTTCCTAACGATTTGAATTTTCGTGCTTATGTGCTTATGTGTTATTTGCTTTCAAAAAAAAATTCAAAAAATAAAAATCAAAAATTCAAAAAAAAAAAGATTTTCAAAAAAAAGTTTTTCAAAAAAAAAATCATTTTTTGCATGCATCATCCTCTTTAAGACACATAAAAATTTATATTTTACTCAGAAAAAGAAGATATACTGCTTGCACAATACGCGCACTTGGCCTTACACTGCACACTACGTCCTTAACCCGGGGAAATCCCAGTAGCAGCCCGTTTGGCCTTATTACGCCTCTCGGTGCGAGCACGGGACTACCCAAACATCCCATGGAGCCTCGTGTCGACCATGCACTTGTCCGTGACACACTTTGTCCGAGACCCTGTTGGTTTTTAGTCTGGTCCGTGTCATGCCCGGTCTGTGTATACACCTTTCCTTTCAAGCCTTAGTCGGCATGCCACGTCAATATCTTTCGGGGACCCTTAATCAGTCGAAGTCATGCCGGTTTTCCGCCGCAAACTTTGACCAGATATTGACTAGCGCCTTGACTTTGACTTTGACTGGCCCAACTTATGCACCGACTCCCGGCATGACACTAAGTCATCAAGGATTAATGATTATTCCATGTCTAATTACGGCCTAACTGAGGACGGGTCAAGATCAATTATGGACGTTCATCAGTCCGAGCCATGCCAACTTTTCGTCGAGCCCTCCGGACATGATCTTGACCTTTGATGTCAGCTTTGTCCGTAATTTACATCGAATGCTCGTTAAGACTAGATTACCCGCCAGACTTTAGGATCGTTTTTCTTTTCGGTCGATGGGACCCACTTGCCCTACGAAACCCTTGTTCGAGGTTACAGGTTGAGGGTCCGCAGGCGTAGTGATGGGGCCCACTGATCCAGGAATCCGAGTAGTTTGCGAAAAAGAAGAGCAATCTTTTCCAACCGATTAGGTTAATAAAATACGTTTCAAGTAAACAAGAACAAATAACTGCATGTTGCATGAGCCCTAAGCCAAAACACCTACCCCCCTTCACTCCCAAATATCTGAACCCTCGTGTCTTTCCCCCCGCAGCTCCACAAAGCTTGGTTTCGGGCACCGGGTCACCGTTTGATCAGTTGGGAAGAGTCAAGCGCATCATCAGCTTTACCGTTTGTTCCGACTCCGGGTTTCAGAATGTCTACATCAGCCGGTAACGATGGGGACAACATCACTCCGCCTCCTGGGACTCCCCAGACAGAACATCAATGGAATCAGTTAGCTGAACAGATGAGACTGCGACAAGAAGCACAGCTGAATAGCCTTATGGAAGCCATCAAAAGCTATGGTTTGGCCGCCTGTCTCAATCCCGATGGCACCTTCACCGTGGAAGAAGAAGAGGATGCCAATCCCACTCTCAGTCGCCCTGATTACTCCAGGATGCCACCACCCACCTCCTATGGTACCACTATCAGACCCATGCTCCTCGATCTTCGGGTCGGCCCGGCTCCCCTACGAGACTCCGGATCCATGCAACCTGACGGGGCAAACCAGTTCGCGGTTCCTCAGTGGGGACAAAATCAGTACGGAATGTCTTCTCACGGTTGGGGATATCTCGGAATACCAAAGCAAATTGGGATCCTATCTCAGTTTGGAAACGACCAAGCCGGACCATCACAACAGCAGTTCAGAGTACCGCAGCAACAGTTTGGGATGCCACCACAGTTTGGTTCGGGACAACAGTCAGGAGCCCCTCCTCAGAATGATGCCAGTTCAGCTGCTCCTAGCACAGCTCATACAAACCCATTTCTCACTCAGGGACCAATGGGCCACCAAGCCCCTAATCCAGTTTCATCAGAATCCCTCGGACCGCAATACCCTCTCGGCTACACACCCTCGCCACAGCCTGGCATACAGTTCAACAACCAGGGACAACAGCCCGCACCTATGCCTACCTATGAATCTCAGCTCGGAAAACCAAGCTACCCGGCTACATCAGGGTTGCCTCCACCCACTCTGCCGGTTGAAAGTCAACAAGCTGCAAGGTTCTATCCCTATGCCCAGGCTCCTACTCACGCTCCCCAGGGTAATTCGGGCCAAGGACAGGTTTTTACCTAAATCCCCGGATCGGCCATTCCCTCCACCAGTCTGCCGCCAGTAGTAGCTCCTCACTCTAGCTCAGTCACTGGTCTGAATGCCATGGCTCCACCACAAGACCCTAACCTGGCCTGGTTCATGGAACAGCACAAGGAAATGAAAGCACAGATTGCTGAATTGACCGCTAAAAAGTCTGCCTTCCGACCTACAGACCCGGATTCTATTGTTCCCCTGCCCCACAAGTTCGTGATGCCTAATCTGGACCTGTTTGATGGGACTGCATGCCCGAAAACTCACCTGGACACATATACCTTGGCAATGAAGGCCAAAGGATGCACCAATCAGCAGTTGGCTGACTATTTCAGTCTCTCCTTGAAATCCAGTGCTCTAAAATGGTTCTTCGGCTTAAAACCCGAGGCCAGGGCGACATGGGATTAGATTACCAGTGCCTTTACAGAGAAGTACAAAGCTAATTTGGAATGGGAAACAAGTAGGGTTGACTTGCAGACAACCGTGCAGTGTCCCGATGAGAATGTTGGGGATTTCTACAAGCGGTGGAATCTGAAACTCAGTGAGATGGCCATCCCTCCTTCTGAAGAGGAACAGTTGGACATCTTCCAGTCATGCCTGAAGTCACATCTGAGAACCTCCCTCAGTCATTTCCCGTACTCAGACTTACGGGCCATGGTTAACTCAGCAACTAAGTTTGAAAAGGCTTACAATCAACAGCAATTCTTTGCACACCTTACTGAATCTGAGCTCCTCCCTCCAACACGATTCCGGCTCCTGCTAAAGGTAAAGAAATGATCAACAACGCAGGGCAGGAATGTAATAATGCCACTCCTTTTGCTCCCAGGAAACCAGCTGAGCCCAAGCCTTGGGCTATAAACCTCGAAAGCTTCGAAATGCCTCTGAACGACATCTTTAGAAGATTGGTGAAAGAAGGCTTGCTGCGGCCTTTAGAAAATTTCCAACCCAGAAATCCGAATGCTCCCGTGGATACTTCTAAGTTCTGCGCTTTTCATCAGGCCCACGGTCATCTTACAGATAACTGCTTTACTCTGAAAAAGGCAATCCAGGGATTGATAGAGCAAGGGAAGTTGGAAGGCCCCGAGGGGCCTAATACAGTCAAAAATCCCTTCTCGAGAAATCAAAACCAGGTGAACATGATTGAAGCCGGAGAACCTTCGTATGTTCAGGAGAATGCGGAAACTATTGAAGACCTCCAAATACCCATGGCCAACCTTGTCGAGGATCCTGAATTCGGATTCCCCCTCAGCCTTGAGGATGGTGAACAAACCAACCCTCCTTGGTCTCATGTTAGAAATTTCTTGCAAGAATACGAAGCACGCTACTTCTCGGAGGAAAGGAAAACCGATGCTGAAGAACTGGGGTTGTTCCAGTCAAAACATGAGAAAACCATTTACACGAGATGGTTAGAGCAGTCAAGGAAGATTGAGCAAGAAAGCTTCAGACGGGCGCCTGTATTGGGGATTATCAGGAAAGAGGCCGAAGAGCACTTGGAGTTAGTACACTTCTGCAAGTTGGCCTTGGGGGAAACCAAATATGATTCCGAAGACAGTGAAAGTGAAGAATCGGAAGAGGAGGATTGCTTCTATATCCTTCCTGGAGTCAAGTACGTGCCGCCCCTCTCACTCTTCCCCACGGTTTACGGGAGGAGAAGGAGAGTCGCAATTGCCGCTTCCGGCAATGGGGAATATGACAATTCTGCGGCCGCACGCACCCGTCCTCCTAACAGATTTGACCGGCGCTCTCTCTCGGAGAAATCCCGATATTATGGGAAGATGATTCTGATGACAGCAATGACAGTGATGATGATGACGACGAAAGTGAGGAGTCAACTGAGGCCCAAGATTCAGAATCAATCTGGAACAATCATGCTGGAAATGATATCATGGGAGCCGGACACAATGGTTGGCTGTCAGCAAGCGACGATGAAGGGCTGCCAGAAAATGCGGATCAGATACCAATGGGGACGGACCCCCACGAAGTACTCCTCGTAAGATGCACTTGTGGTCAGTGCCCGGATACCTCAGAAGATGAAGGACAACAAAGCCCACTTACAGATCCATACGTATCCAAAATCCTAGAGCACAATGTTCCCTACAAGGACCTAGCTAGCGAATGGAGATGGTTCATTGAAGCACTGGTTGAAAAGGGAGTTTTTCAGCAACCAGAAGACGATGAATTCGTAAACGTCATCGGTTCCTTTTCTTCTTTCCCCAAAACAGACGGCATCACAACAGTAAGGGTCACTGTCGAGCCGCTTGAACACACCGAGTGCATGGAGTCACTGAAAAGGGTTATTAATCTAAATGTCTCCCCAGTTGCCTTCATACCCATGGACCCACATGACGCTTTCTTAATTGCTCCCGTACCTGACAGTGGACCCCGGGTACTCCTCATTTGGACCCAGATCTATATATCTGTTGCATCAAACTATGAAGGGGAGCGTTGTCTATCCTTTACTTGTGGTTGCCCTGCTTGCAAGGGCGAAAGAAAGAAGATGTATGATGAGATGGAGGCTGACAGCCGTAAGATTGAGGAAACTTCGGAAGACGATTATGAAACCGAGGACATGAAAGCCATGAAATTTCCTGGGGCTGAGCACGTGGATGTCATAGAGTTCAACACTGCCTACCATGCTTTGGGGAAAGGGTTTTCGGACACCCGATCTAGACTGATAGTTGCAGATCTGTTAGAGAGAGGGAAACTGACTCCCATCCTCCCCAATGAGAAAGTGACCATGGTCAGATCAAATCCCCCCCGAAACAAAGTAACAATCCTTGTCAGGGTTACCCAAGAAGAGGTCACCTTCCCCGAGTGTATTTCAGCTCTCAGAGAAGTCCTGGAAACCGGTATGATACCCGATGCTCCTCCCACGCAGAATGCTATAATCATCTCCAGCTCTGAGTATTACAGAAAGGAACCAGAGTGGCTGCGCTATACCGGAGATGAAATCGAAAAGCCGCCAAGCCCTGAGAACAGCAATTCTGGTTGTATGATAACTATAGACAAGGCAGGCTATGAAGGCAAATCGGAGGACGCCCTAGCTCTATGGGCCATCCAGGGGACAGCAACACAATCCCGGGTTCAAAAGCCTGTGACATGGGAAGCAGTTTTAAAAGCCGCCCAGGAAGGATCCAGTACAGCTCAAGCTCAGCCCCTCACCGTTGCTAGACTCCGTCAGAACCAGTGGCCGATAGCCAAAAAGGCTCCCCCGTTAACCTTAGCAGCATTGAAGAAATCTAGTCAAGAAGCGACTGATGAGGAAGTCAACCTTTTGACCCGATCCGGGCAGATCTACCAGGGGAACCCCAAGACAGATAAGAAGGTAGCAGATCAAGCACCAAAGGAAGACCGTCTCCCCTATGCCAAGGCAGCCGAAACTCCTGACCTCGAGAAGGAGGATCCAGTTCTCACCCAGCTGAAACAAACCCAAGCCAACATCTCTTTGTGGTCCCTGCTTACCTCATCGTACCCCCACAAGCTAAAGCTGGAAGAAAGCCTAGCCCGCACGCTGGTCCCTATTGACGCTACTCCTGATGATGTGGTGCAGTTGATTGGGAACATTCATTATGGGAATATAATCACTTTCACAGATCTCGATCTCCCTCAATTCGGAGCCGATCACAACGAGCCCCTCTTCATCACAGTCCAGTTGGATGAACGGCGTCTTCCCCGAGTTTTGGTTGACAATGGGTCCGGGATGAATATCCTCCCGGCTAAGATTATGAGTCTGCTCGACATCAAATCCACGGATTTAAGGCCTTCCTCCCTCACAGTCAAAGCTTATGACTCTACATCCCGCACAGTACTTGGGGTTGCTACTTTGGCCCTCTGGTTTGGCAAGAAGATGATACCTGTGGAATTCCAGGTTATTGACATCCCGATTACTTTTAATGCCCTGCTGGGAAGACCTTGGCTGCATCAAGTTAAAGGGGTTGCCTCGAGCCTACATCAGTGTGTGAAGTTTGTCTCGGATGGGGATTTGACAACCATTTACGGAGACCTAGTCACTTTGGAGGGAACCGATACGGGTGGGATACCTATTCTGGAGATCAAACATGACGAGGAAGGTCTCATGCTAACAGGCTTCACGGTCGAGCCTCCCAAAGCCCAAGTTTGTAACATAGATTTGACGATCACTCGGGACAAGATCCCTCCAGTCTTGAAGATGATGAGAAGAATGAGCTACCTGCCCGGTCTCGGTCTGGGGAAGCATCAGCAAGGAACTCACAAAGTTATTGAGGTGAAAGGACAGAAAACTCGCCACGGCCTGGGATATGAGGCCACCTCGGTGGACACCGCGAAAGAAAAGGAGATTGCTCGGAAAAGGGGAGGAGCTGCCACAGGAAGGGTCCCGGTCAATGACCCTAAATCTCTCCCTTTCAATCCTAATTTGGGTGACTACTTCGTGAAAGGCCCTACACAGCAGGGTAATGCCACAGTCAAAGAACCTACAAAGGGATGGCTGAAGCTACAAGATGACCTCAGAAAGTCCGGGGGAAACAAAGCCAACCCAGTCCGTAGGATGTTTGCAGACCTACCCAAGATACCTGGGGCTACCACTACCATGGAGAGCAAGTACACTTTAAAAGGCATTCCAAGCCTAGTAGAGCAGTTTGAGAAGCTTACCATTGTGATCCCAACTGTCCAAGAAGGCCCAAAGCCTGAGTTCGAGCTGACAATGCCGAAAGCCAAAGCCACAGAAGTCTTTCAGATGATTGGGAGGGTCCGATTATGCAGCAGTTATTCGGAGAAGAGGTTCAGATGCCAGACCTAATTGATTTCGGTTCAGTCAAAGAGATGATAGCAATGATTGAGAAATAAGAATAGCGCAAATCCCGAGTCATGAGGCCCCTAACAGCAATGCCATTGAAGAATTGGGAAACTCTCTCAGGCCCGTCCGCGACCAAGGAGGAAATGATCACAAAGCTTGGATTGGTTCCCCGTCCCCTTGTGTCAACCTGTGTAAAAGTCCTCCGAGTCTCTCATTATGGAGTTCGAGTCTCTTGAGTCGTCCGATGGCCTTACGCCTGGAGACTAAGAGGTTGTAGCAAACGCTGTACCCCCTTTCGTTCTCAATGAAATGATGAACCTTTCTGAGTATCCCTTGATTGCCACTTTAACTAATGATGAAATAACTAATAACTAAAAAAAAAGAAAAAAACAGTTAATAATGATTCACTAGATAAAGGAGAAGACACATTAAATGAACAATATATTAAAAAAAAATCTTTAAGCAGGTTGTTCGGAAAGAGGAAAATCGAGCCCAAGCTGCCAAAGAGGTTTTGACAATTGTGAATTTGGGAACTGCAGAAGAGCCTAAAGAGACGCAGATTGGTAGTTTCTTTGAAGGGACTGAAAAGATGCCCTGAGAATTTGTGGACGTGTTTACGCGGTCCTATAAAGACATGCCTGGATACCGCTCGACCCGGGAGTCAAAGAAAACATCATATGCAGATATGGGTTGCCGGCCGAAATCATCTCAGATAATGGATCCCACTTTGAAGGGGAATGCGACAGGCTACTGGCAGAGTTCAGAATAACCCGTCACAAGTCATCTCCCTACAGGCCCCAAACTAACGGAGCCGTTGAAGCAGCAAACAAGACTTTGGAAAACTTCATTCGGAAAATGGCTATCCGAGGCAAAGATTGGCCAGACAAGCTTCACCTTGCTCTCTGGGGATACAGAACATCCGTCAGAACGGCAACCGGGGAAACACCATTTGCTCTTACCTACGGAATGGAAGCCGTACTCCCAGTCGAGCTAGAAATCCCCTCGCTCCGGGTACTGTTGGAAAGTCAGATCAACGAGGTCGAATGTCTCCAGAGTCTCCATGATGAATTGGCCCTGCTAGATGAACGCCGATTGAGAGCCATGGAACATATCCGAGCTTACCAAGGAAGGATGGCCAGAGCCTTCGATAAGAATGTAAAACATCGGGAGATCAGGGAAGGTGACCTCGTTTTGAAAGAGAAACCCCCAGTCCGTATCAACCCACTTGGAAAATGGGAGCCTGTCTGGGTCGAGCCATATATTGTTCAGAAGATCTTCTCCGGAGGGGCAATGCAACTTGTAGACCTCGACGGAAATCCTTTTGTACACCCGGTGAATGGCGATAAGCTGCGCAGATACTACGCATAAAACACTGAGTCAAAAAAAAAACCAACAAAAAAAAAAGAGTGCTAAAAGAGTAATACCCAACTAGATTGAAAACCCGAAAAGGGCGGCCTAGGTAAAAAACATGGTTGCACCCAAAAAAAAAAAAAAAAAAAAAAAAAAAACAACAACAAAAAGAAAAGAGTGCTAAAAGAGTAATACCCAACTAGGTTGAAAACCCGAAAAGGGCGGCCTAGGTAAAAAACAGGGTTGCACCAAAAAAAAACAAAAAAAAAACAAAAAAAAAAAAAAAAAATAACCGGGTCGAACTACGGAGACCTGAGCCCTTTAGTCCAAGGGAACGTAGGCAGCCGGAAACGGTTCGGTCTAAAACACAAATAAAAATCATACTTTTTTATCAATACATTGATCAAGCCATGAAGGCATTTCGAAAAACTCTGAAGCAATTCACATATTCATTACAGTTAAAAACTTTTTGATGAGTCTAAGCTCGGTTCACTCCTACGAATTACAACCTGCTAAAAGAAACTAAAATACATAATAACTAATGTGTCTGCTATGACAAGAAGGGGATACTCGGAAACCTCAAAGTCACTCCAAGCCACTCGTACTGGCTTCTACCCTCTTCTTCCCTCCTCTTCGGGTCTTCTTCCTCTGCATGGGAAAAATGTCAGTCTTCCTCCTACCAAGCTCTGGTGTAGGGACAGGATCTATCAAGCCCGCGTCTGTCAGGGCCTTAGTAGCCCTAGCCTCGTCTCTCATCCCCTGCAGCCGAGCCGGAAACATAGGAATCCGCCCCTCCTGTCTCTTGACGTAAGACTCATAGTCAGTCACGGCATCCCCGCTCCTATCATGAGGGTTGGCCCTCGCCTCAGCCCTCCTCCTCTCAGAAACCGTCATGTCTTCTATACCAACAATGGCCTCACGCCGTCTCAAAATAGCCACCTGAGTCTCCCCCAAGTGCCTCTCGTACCAATCCAAGTACAAAGTGGTCAGAAATACATGCCCCGGACGCCTGAGGATAACCCTAGGAGGAAAGACATCATACCTCCATGCTCGGGAAAGAAATGGGAATACAGAAGGATCATCCATCGAAGCAGATGCCACCACCCTGGTAGCTATATCCTCAAAATCCTCCAAAGGAGTCTGCTCCAAGCCAAACTGTCGCCGAACCAGAGCTGGAATATAAAAACTGGACTGGGAAAGCCCCGGAAGCATAATCACATGAGAACCATCCTGAAGCACTCTCCGAGTCTCTACCCGCCAATGAGGTACCAACCATCTGATATTCGTAGTTTGGCGGCAAGCCATCTAATACTCCCATGAGCCCTGATCATCGCGGTCCAAAGTAACCCCTCTCCTGGCAAAAGTCCATGGTTTCACCGCATCAGAAGTTTCGCGAAGGACCCCCAGGCGCTCCATCAGCCACATAGTCAAGAGAAACGGGCTGCCCCCGTGCATATACCACCTCCCGGTAGCCAACCTGTCAAGAGCATGAAGGGTCTCTCCCAGGATCAAGGGCACAACATCCCGGCCCAAACGGCAGTGTACAACCACATCCAGCAAAGTCCGATGACAAATCCCAAAAGAGTAAACCATAAACAAGGTACCAAACATGCAGAGTGCAAAAGTATCCCAATAGGCATCATCAATCAAGCCTAAGCCCCTAATTCTATCAGGAAGACCAGAAATGTCAAAATGATCAGGACCACAGATCATACCTTGTGCTTCCTCCGGAGAAAGATGAAGAAGGTTGCACAACTTGTCAACAAAAGAAGCTCCTCCGGGCAAAGGAATCGGAATCTCCTCCACCTCGGGACCGCCAAGCAAAGCCCGGAATTCTTCAACAGTCGGGACCATTTCATTGTAAGAAAAGCAAAAGACATGCCTTCTAATATCCCAAAATGAAGAAGAAGCTCTCAAAAGATCATAATCTGAAACCAATTCTTTGAGAGACCACAAGCATCGTATCTTGTACCTTTCTTCAAAGAATGACCTCCTCTCGTGCATAATCTCCCGGGACCATTCCTTGAACTTGTTGAAGAAAGAAATTTGAGAATCTTGGGATAATTTGGTTGGATTTCTCATGCTCACAATTTTTTCCATGGATTTTCTCTCCTTCTCCCCGAAAATGGTTGTTTGAATGGGCAGTTGAAGAAGGTGTTTGAATTTGAAAGAAGGGAAAACCAGATCTGAAGCAAAATTAAATGACAATGTCAGATGCCTGTCTCATCCACACGGATGAAAATGTCACCATCAAAAAAATCTGCAGCAGTTCAAACTGCTGCACCACGAAGGAATATTTCGCTCGAAACCTGTGCAAAGCCTATCCAAACAGTTCACAGCTCAAAACCTTCACACCCTTGCCGAAAAACCAGGGCTCATGCAACATTGCATTCATAATAGATAAAAAAAAAATAACAGCAATCCTAGATTATTACATTCCAAAAAAAAGGAAAAACAAAAAAAATGTGTGCATGAAAAATAAAACTGTGTCTGTCAAAATAAGTACAGTCCCAGAATCAACCAAAAATCATCAGTCAGAATCCTCAGTGGCTGGCCCTTTCCCCCGGTCCCTCTTGCGACTCGGGCCCGCCTCCTCAGTAGCCATGAATGTCTCGGGCTCGTAATCGTCATCCTCGTCTCCTGAGAGAGACTCGCCTGGATCAACCAGTACGCCACGATAAGGAAACCCGAGGTCCGCAAAGAAGTCATATCCGAACGTGAACGCGTCGGATTCCTGGACATGCGAAGATGACCCGCCGTGGTGCCAAACGTGCCCCTGCCCGTGCAAATCCCCGAGGATGACGTGGTTCGGAGGCAGCTCCATACCGGGATCAAGGAGAGGAGAAAGATGAGTCTCAGTAGAATGCTCGGAAGGAATAGGGGAAGTCTCCCGCTCTACAGGCGCCGGCTGTGCATGTCTCGCTCTGCCCTGAGCAGCCCCACAAGCAACCATCCTCCTGAGGAACCTCTTGGCCCCAATCACCTGCTTCGTCAGCTTCTCCACCACCACAGCCGGGAACTGCACGGAAACAAAAGTGTCAGAAAGAATTGATGCGAAAAATGATGAAACGAAAGGAAAGAAGAAGAGACAGTAAAAAGACGTACCTTCATATCCGGACGAGGTCGGAAAGCTCGTGGAACACGATCAGGGACAGGAATCTGCACCCTCAATCTGACCCATCCTGGACATATGAAAAGTCCGATCGAGGGTACCGTACGACCCCCAACCGCTCTCTCTCAAGAACCTGGGGCATCCTCAGCCTCCTCAAGATAAATCTCGAATATTCCTCGATCGCCACAAACATTGAGAAGTGCTGGCCACCTCGATAATCACCCCAGGTCTCCGATCTCTCACTCGAATGCATCATGTCGGCGGGAGGCTCCACCGGTGCCATCAGAGGCGCACCCTCGCCATGCTGGCG
Organism: Adenophora triphylla var. japonica; assembly: GCA_022495995.1. Lineage (NCBI taxonomy): Eukaryota > Viridiplantae > Streptophyta > Magnoliopsida > Asterales > Campanulaceae > Adenophora > Adenophora triphylla. The sequence continues at coordinate 629,608 of JAFEMH010000669.1, read as the reverse complement.
CGTCACTCTCTCCCCCAGATAATACACATCACAGGTCAAACCCCTCAAAATCCTCCGCGTCACGCTCCACCTCTCTGCACCCTTCAGCTGCTCCACGTCGAAGCGGCCCCAAGGGTAGAACCTCATCCCCTCATCTGTCTCAGCTCTCACCAAAGGCAGTAATCCTCGTACTTGAGGGTCGTGCGCCCCCTGGAACCTATCTTCTCCCGAGCATGCTTAGACCAGGAGAGCATAGTCGGATATGCCCCGATGTGCTTCGCCGGCTGCCGCCACATCTTGACGTGAAAGAACTCCAGAGCCCATACCTGCGAAAGGAAAAGATCACATCAATCAAGTGCGGAAAGAAACAATGCGTTCTTAAAGAAAAGAGAAAAAGCAAATGCTTATACCTCCAAAGGGAACTCAAAGCATGTGAGAGAGCTGACAGCCTTTCGGCTATACCGATCTAGGGCGAAATATAGCTCTGCCAGCCCAGCCTCCCCCCAAGATACCTCTCCAGCCATCTCCACATCCTCCAACGTCCTCAGCAGGGCAAATACCGCCGTCCCCTCGGCGTGTCCAAAAAGTGTGCTCGAAAAAGCGAACCACAGAAAAGCCCTGGCAATCTGCACAGCGGCCACTCTCTCATCCCCAGCCTCATAACTCTCAATGCTCTCCATGATCTTCCCGTGGACCACAGCATACTCCATCCCCATCCCCTTTTTTGGGAATGGGGGTAAAGCCCAGAAGATCCTGCAGCTCCAGGTCACTGTAGCTGTCTCTCCACTCAATGCTCCGTCCTTTAAAGGACAGGCCCGTGATCGCAGCGTAATCGGAGGGTGTGACCGTGGCCTCGCCCCAGAAGAAATGGAAGGTGTGGGTCACATCCCACCAATGCTGCGCCAAAGCGAAAATCAGGCCCTTACTCTTGGGGAACTTAATCAACCCCCTCAGGCACTCAATGAACTCATACAAACCGATCCCAATGACGATCTGTCTCGGACTCATCAGAACTCCTCGGCCCAAGACCGGAAGCCGGTCCCACAGGTCAACCACGGCCTCCACCGATTCTCGAGTCTTCAGCTTATTCAGCTGCTCCGTCACAAAACGATCTCCACCCTGCAATTGAAAAAAAAAAAGAAATGTCAAAAAAAAATTTGCATTTGCATTTAAAAGCATACACATGCATCATAGACATAAAATTCTGAAGAAAATTCGGCAGCATAACGGCATATAATGGACTCAGCCCCATTTTTCTTACACAAAAGAAAATATTTTTTTCAACAACCACCATTCATCATGTCAATAACATTGAGTCAAACGAAAATAAAATCTCCGTCCCATTTTTCATAAAATAGCATACAAAAACAGTTTTTCACCATTCATACATTCAATCAACGGAAGTAAAAATCCATACCATTTTTCACAAAAAATCATATTTTCACAAAAAGCATGCATGTATACATTCGCATCATTCATAAAAAATATATCTCATTGCAAAAATCCTACATGCAACAAAATGCATATTTTGATTACCCACATACTCACTGCAACATGCAAATCATCAAAGACCAAATTCAAGGCCAAGAACATCAAATTTTCGGATTAAAAAAAAAAATAATAAAAAAAAATCACAAAAATCAATTTCAAATGAAAAATCAACAAAGGAAATGAAGAAATTCGAAGTATACCGTGCGAAGACTCGGATCAGTGGCCCAATGTTGCCACGCGTCGGGATACGGCTCCTCCGCAATCGATTGCGAAAGTGAGTAATGACTCCTCATCCTAACAAGTTCTAATCGCCTCTCCGCAACAGGGCCGCACCCTTGGCCTTGAATGGCAACTCCCCCGTGTTCCATTGCTCAAAAAATCAAAGAAATCGAAAGAATTTCGAAGCTCCTAGGCCAACAATGACGGTTTCTCTCTCTCCCTCTCTCGTCTGCGTGCAAATCTGTGAAGGAGAAGAAGGAGGGCGGCGGCCTTTATTTAAAACCTGTCCAGATTCCATTCCTCTCCGCGCGGACAGAATCGAGGTGGCAAAATGACATCTTTTCCCTTTAAAATTCCAGGACTCTGCAGTTTAGTCCTAAACTTAACAGAGTTAACCAAAGTTAATCCAAGTTAATCCCCCTTTCAAAAAGAGCTCAACGGCAGTAAAACGTAAGTCCGATTTCTCCGAGAAAGATAACGGAATCCCGTTTCTTTCAATTTCATCAACGGCAGTAAAACGTAAGTCCGATTTCTTTGAGAAAGATAACGGAATCCCGTTTCTTTCAATTTCATCAACGGCAATAAAACGTAAGTCCGATTTCTCCGAGAAAGATAACGGAATCCCGTTTCTTTCATCAATTTCATCAACGACAGTAAAACGTAAGCCCGATTTCTCCGAGAAAGATAACGGAATCCCGTTTCTTTCAATTTCATCAACGGCAGTAAAACGTAAGTCCAATTTCTCCGAGAAAGATAACGGAATCCCGTTTCTTTCATCAATTTCATCAACGACGGTAAAACATAAGTCCGATTTCTCCAAGAAAGATAACGGAATCCCGTTTCTTTCATCAATTTCATCAACGGCAGTAAAACGTAAGTCCGATTTCTCCGAGAAAGATAACGGAATCCCGTTTCTTTCATCAATTTCATCAACGGCAGTAAAACGTAAGCCCGATTTCTCCGAGAAAGATAACGGAATCCTGTTTCTTTCATCAATTTCATCAACGGCAGTAAAACGTAAGTCCAATTTCTCCGAGAAAGATAACGGAATCCCGTTTCTTTCATCAATTTCATCAACGGCAGTAAAACGTAAGTCCGATTTCTCCGAGAAAGATAACGGAATCCCGTTTCTTTCATCAATTTCATCCCCGGCCGTAAAACGTAAGCCCGATTTCACCAACGAAAGTTAACGGAAACCCGTTCCCAGCAGCTTTCGAACCTACGTAAGGGCTTGATTCCCCAATCGGAATATGTAGGTAGCCTATCACAGGTCCAGCCACTCGACCAGCACGCTCATCCTTCCCCTCGGCAGCAGACGTAAGACCGATCCCTTCAAACAAAGTCCACCAAAGGACCATCTTTCCCAGGTCACCGAAGGAAATCATTTCAAATCAAGGTTCGAGGTACCTAAAATGCCATCATCAAGGTTCGAGGCACCTAAAATGCCATCATCAAGGTTCAAGGCACCTAAAACGCCATCTTCAAGGTCCGAGGCACCTAAAACGCCATCATCTTCAAGGTCTGAGGCACCTAAAATGCCATCATCAAGGTTCGAGGCACCTAAAATGCCATCATCAAGGTTCGAGGCACCTAAAACGCCATCATCAAGGTTCGAGGCACCTAAAATGCCATCATCAAGGTTCAAGGCACCTAAAACGCCATCTTCAAGGTCCGAGGCACCTAAAACGCCATCATCTTCAAGGTCTGAGGCACCTAAAACGCCATCATCTTCGAGGTTCGAGGCACCTAAAATGCCATCACTACCAGGTTGATGCCTCAAAACAGTCACTCCAGGGTCAACATCGAAAGACCCGAACTACGACTGGCTTGATTGCTCTTAAGGATACGTAGGTAGCCTATCATTAGGTTCAGCCATCAGACCAAAATGGTCATTCTTTCCCCAGCAGAGCGGATATACAACTCTAACTATTAGACCAAAATGGTCGTATCCTATCCCCAGCAGAGCGGATATACAGCTCTAGCCATCAGACCAAAATGGTCATTTCCTATCCCCAGCAGAGTTTTTTTCAGCAACCGACTACAGAACTCGCTCGCCAGGTTGACGCCTCAAAATAGTCACTCCAGGGTCAAAGACCCGAACTACGACCGGCTTGATTCCCATTCGGGATACGTAGGTAGCCTATCACCAGGTCTAGCCATCCGACCAAAATGGTCATTCCTTTGTCAAATATGGAGCCTTACTCTTATCGACGACCCAGCTTCCTTCGAAAGCGCCGTCGCCGAGGGGCTACTGTAAGTGCTCCAATTTGAGTTGTTAGCATTTTCGTTAGAAAATTAACGAAAGCCCTAACATCCCTAACATTTCTAACAATTCCTAACTTTTCTAACAAAGCAAGGGTAAATTAGGCATTGCTATTTAAAGTTAAACCAAGAAAAGAATCTTAAAAAAAGCCAAAAACGCGAAATGGAAGCTGCTGGAACACAAACTGGTTGCTTAATTTTGAAAATATTCCTTTGGTACAAAGCCTGCAGCTGCATTTAATGAACAATGCACGCTGCAGGTCCAATCCGCGCGGATGGAAATGAAGTTTTCAGAGGCCTATAAATAGAGCCCCTCAGTCTCAGAAATAAGAAGAACAACAATTCACTCACAGCACCTTGGCGAGAATACTAGAGAAAACAGTGGGAATTCCCTTGAATTGCCACCTTTTTCTTTTGATTATTGTCCCAAATTTCACTCACTAAACACTCTCAAATTTAAGCCTCAAACAAAAACACAAAGAAGATTGGTAAAACCTCCTTCTTCCTACCCTAAATCTCTCTCATCCATGCATGCATCTCATACTTTGAAGATATAACTTGTTCTTCTCTTGCCCTAGATCCAAGAGGATCACCATGGAAGTTCATCTCCATGGATGATCCTCTACAAGGATCAACATTCATTCTAAATTGTTTTCTTTCATCTTACACAAATCATTTCTTACTTACTTAGAAACACTTTTCTAAACCTAAAAATCATTTTCATACATAAAATCTTGATTTCAAAGTTAAATCTCCCCCCTTCCCAAGCAAATGAAGTGCTTTAAGTCCTAATGTACCCTAAGGATGGCTTGATATAGTAGATCACCACTAAAATGTCTAGTGATCACTAATCAAAGCCTAAGGAAATGGGACAAGTATGGATGCAAACCCCCTTTTAAATCACATTTTCCTTCAAGAACATCTTGTTGTCCAGTAGCATTATTCTAAGACCTCAGTCCATTGTCTAATTTTTTGGACACAGAATAAATTGGAATTGGGTGTTTACTACAAAATACTTTTTGTAGCCAACATCCGTATCATTCCAAATATATTTTTACTTTATTTTTTACGTGAGTCTAACTCCATTTTTAAAATTATTTTCCAAAGGTCAGTTCAACAGTCTCTGGAAATCAAGACTTCATATCTGTGATTTCCAGATGGTTTTGGTCCATCAAATCCTCTCCAAATGAAAAAGTCTTTTTCAGTCACCTTATTTAAGATGTTTTGAACAACTTTCATTCTCTGATTTACCTCAGATTCTGAAGTTTTAAAGCTCTCAAATCCCTTTCAAAATCAAGTTTCCGCTGCCTTTTTCATTCTGGTAGAATTGATTTTCAACTTCAAGGAGTCTTTTGAGTACCAAAATTCAACCCTAAAATCATACCAAAAATCATGGAACTTTTTTAAGGTCTAATAAAGAGTTCTAAATTTTTAAATTTCTCAGTTTACATTTATTTTAACCAAAACACACACACACACACAAATGGTTTCAAATTAGGAAGACTCGTTTTACGAGGCATTCCGGGTGAACCCTAACGTTCTTCCCGGAGTGTAACGTGACCTCCGAACCCAAATCTCTCATCTCGGGCATTTTTCAAAGTTTTGGCCCTTAAAACAAAATGGCGTGCGACTCCGTCTCCGTTTTGATTTTCAAAAAGAAAGGAAAAATCGGGTAGGCATTCATCACACTTACTCAGCGGCATGTCCAACTTGTCGAAGTGTACGGCAGGCTGCTTCGGGGTGGAGTTGTTTCTTTGCAGGAATGGGTTTTTGTTGCCCGACTGCTATCCCTGGTGAATGTAGTTAACAGACGTATCTTTCCCTTTGCCGGGGGCCGGTGCGGGATTGAATGCAGCTGCTGATCGGTATCTGTATGGCTGTGCTGTGGCCAGTTTTTACTTGAGATCCTTCTTGAACTGTGAGCCGGCATTGACCATGGCTCGGAGATATGAGAAGAAATGATGGCTGATGAGAGTTCTGATGGACGACCTCAAGCAGGAATTGAAGATTCGCATCTGTTCATCCTTGGAGAGTGGCTCCATAATCTCGGAGAGCTTCAACTCCACCTCTTATAGAATTCTCCGACGCTTTCATCTACTTTCTGTTCGGTGGTGATTGAGTCCTCACGACTTTTTTCCCACTCTAGGTTGGATCTGTAGCGCTCAAGGAAGATGTTACTGATCTGATCCCAGGTATGGCGATCTGTAGGCTTGACCCTTAGGAACCATCGTAACGCTGAACTCTTGAGCGTATGCTGGAAGTGATCGGCCATTTGCTGAAGGGTTGCTCCTTTCGCTCTCATGCCGAGAACGTAGGTGTCAACATGCGTCTGTGGACATTCGGTTCCGTCGAATCGATCCATCTCCGACATTCTGAACTTGGCAGGGAGAGGCGTGACCATTCCCGGATCTGTGAATCTGAGCATTTCTTGCTTTGAGCTGCTCATGCTGGCTTTCAAGTCTTTCATCTGTTTGACCATCCAGGCCAAGGTTGGGTCCAGTGGCGGACTTTGAGGCTCGACGCCGGGTGCTACCACATGAGTGGCAGTGATTGGAGGTGGGAGGCTCGATATATGTGGATATATGGGGGCCTTTTCTGGACTGTATCGGGGTTTGTCCCCGGTGTTTTGGGATTCGTGTATAGGCAATGGGATGAACCCGGGAGGGTATTGGAGGATATTGGCATCTGTTTGAGATGGTCCAGTGGTGCGCTGGTTGTACTGAGTGATGGGAGTAGTACTGGCTTGGCCGTATATGATAGGATTGCCTTGAGAGGTGGCAATATGAAGCCGAGGTCGGCTGTTTCCTTGGTTCGAAGGCATACGGGGGAGGAACCTGGTTGAAGGTTTGAGGAGCTGGTTTAAGGGAATTGTCATCCTCGATTAGGACAAAAGTACCATCTGGCTGGGGGACAGCTGCTATACCTCGCTAATTCAGAAGCTGTACCACGAAATTTTGCTGATCTTCTTTCTGCCTTTTGTGAACCTCACAAGCCCGGATGGCTTCTTCCAATGTCATATCTGTTACCGGTGGCGGGGATCCATCCCCGTCACGATTTCTCGGTGAGCTTGACATGTCGGATAGTCTGGCTGAAGGAAATGAGGGAACCGAAGAACTGTCTGACGCTGCCGTAACTGTGATCCTGGCGAGGCGGCCGACCCGAATTCGAACCACTTTACGCTGTTGTAGGGAACGAAAGGCAGGGTTTAGGATTCGGAAAAGGGTATTTGGCTCAGGGTTTCGGGCTAGTGCAATGTGCATTTTCCAATTAATGTTTACTTAAAACCCATTTTCTTAGAGTCCTAATTGGTTGGAAAAGATCGTGTCTTCTTTTTCACAACTAACCTAAGGCTCTAATCAGTGGATCTCGTCACTACGTTTATAAGGCCCTCGTTTTCCATCTGTGAATTGTCTTCCCAGGACAGACAATCCCGAACGAGGGTCCTATAAGGCAATTGAGTTCCACCGACAAAGGAAAAAGTGAACTTAAGGCTACCTGGTTACGCAAACTTCCAACGTATGTGACACGCGGGCCACGGTCGAAGTCAACGTCCTTAAGTTAAGGCAGGGATCGCGCCAAAATTTTGGCATGACCTCTCCTGACTCGCTTGCGCGAGGGGCCTTAGCTTTCGGTGTTAGCCAAGTTGTAGCTGGTACGGTCCATACGTTGAGGGTTTGGTGACACGGTGTCACATTGAACCTTCGGGTATATTTTTCGACAGAGCTCCGCGTCAAAGTCAAGGCTGAAAAGCTCAAGACTTTGGGTCGGGAACGACCTTTAGTCTCAATCTTTCGAGCTTGACTTGTGAGGGAACCCGGCGTAAAAAACATACACTCAGGCTGTATGACACGTACTAAGCGAAAAACCAACTGGGGTCTTGGACGAAGTGTGACACAAAGAGTGTATGGCTTACACGGGCTAGGATGGGCTGTTTGGGACGACCCCGTGTGCGCTCGAAAGGTGTCTGGCAGACCAATCGAGCTACAACTGAACGGTCATCCCGGGTTACGGGTCGTAGTATGCAGTGTACCGAGGCAGCAAGTGCACGTAGCGTGCGGTGTACCGAGGCAGCAGTGCAAGTAGTGTGCGGTCACTATTTTTTTTTTCTGAGTAAAACAGAGACTTTCAAGATGTGTTTTAAAGATTTTATGGTTCAGTTCAAGAAATGTAACATGAAAATCAAGTATGAATGGGAATGCACGAACATGTTATGATTTTGAGATGAAAAGAATGCAACATCTTTTTTTGAAAACTGTTCGAGGTTTTGAAAAACACACGCACATAAAAATGAATAAGGGTAAACGAAAGTTTGACCCATAAAAGGCTTTTTGAAAACAACGGAAGTTTTGAAAAAGTATCCAAGTCCCCAGCGGAGTCGCCAACTGAAATTATCCGGATCGCGCGCGGCGAGGCGGTTGTCTTTCGCGGATGTTTGGGACCTCGCTTTCGGGAAGGAGAGGAGTCGCCACGCGGTTTTGTATTTTGAGCCCAAACATTGAAAAACGGCTTAGTGGAAATGGTGTCATTTTTATTGGTAGCAAAAACTTGGAAAAGGCTTTGAAAAGGGGTGTCATTTTTATTGGTAGCAAAAACGTGACAAAAAGGCTTTTTAGTACCAGTGATTGTTAGGTTCGGAGGTCACATTACCTTTCGGGAAGAGTATTTTAAGATCACCCGAAACGCCTCGTATGATGAGTCTTTCTACCTTTCTCGAAATTTTGTGTGTGTGTGTGTGTGTTTGCATTTTGAAAATGGGGGCTTGAATAACAAGCTTAATCTTGGTTTGAATGTCAAATTTTGATTTTGTGATTTTTTGGAAAAGGTGAGCGTTTGAATGACAAACGTCGGTTTTGAGTTTTAAAGATGATCGTTTGGATGCCAAACGTCACTTTGCGCGTTTTGAAAGAGAGTTCGAATGACGAACTCCGATTTTGAATCGGGCATTACATTGTTAGCGATTTTACGGGAAAAAAGCATTAAATGATATGCGATCAACGAATCGTTTTGCGACTCGGACTTTGATAAGTAAATACTATCACGAGCCAAACGACTCGGACTTGTAGATGACAGTATTTAAAATGCGGTATCAACGGAATCAAACGACCCGGATTTTAAAGGGGCGATCAACAAACCAAACGGCTCGGACTTTTAAAGTTGCGTTATTTAAATGACAATCAACGGATCGAACGATCTGGACTTGTAAATGACTATCACGAATCAAACGGTTTGGACTATGAAATTGCGTTAAGTAAATGACATTCAACGGATCAAACGATCCGGACCGTTAAATGACATAAGAGTAAAGAAACGGGGCCGGAACGCCGTTTTAACCCGAGATTACTTCTTTTACGGGAGAGAAGAGGATCTGGGACTAAAACGTATCGGACCCCATCGACGGTGACGTCTACATTTTAACGACTTTTGATCGAGACGGTTGTAGCGACTGCGTGTAAACCGAGACGGAACGAGTGTTTAGGGAGAGAGAGTGTTACTTATGGTAGGGGTTGACTCTTTTGGCTCGGTTGACGTATACGGGATACGGTTTAGTGTTTGGAACGGTGTTTCGAGGTTGTTTGGTTTATATTTGGTTGAAATATGAAGTTTTCACGCAAATCGAGAGAAAACGGGGCTCGGGAGAGGGTGAAATATGTTTGGACCGTGGCCATGGTGAAAAATGGATAATTTTTTTTTCCTTTTCAAATGTTTTGACAGCCTTCTGTATATATAGGGTAAATTTGCAGAAGAGTCCGAATGGACTTATACTGAATTTCAGGGGGTTTTGTGGTATTTTGGAAAATGGGAGGACTTACTGGCATTTTTGTTTTGCCTGTAAAACAGTCCGGACGGACTGTGACAACATCTCAGGGGTATTTTGGTCTTTTCACTCTGAAATCTGATAGATGTTGACCGGAGGGCTGTGGCATGGATTTTCGTGCCATTATTCCCGGTTTGTCCATTTTTTAAATAACTGTCCGAAAAATGTATGAAACGCCCCCGAAAAGTGCCGGAAAGTGCATTTTTTAGGAGAAGTTGTACTTTTACGTGTGACAACTGTGAATTTAGTGCCCAAGATTGCGGCATTTTTTGTGTTTAACCGCTTTCTCGTGTAAGGGGTCACCGCCTCACATCGGTTTGAAGACATCCGGTTTAAATTGAAAAATGGAGTCGCCACGCCATTTTGATTTCCTCAAAACTTTGAAAAAAAGGATTAGGGTCCGGAGGTTAAGTTACCCATTGGGAAGAACGTTTGGCATTCACCCAAGGAGCCTTGCCGAAGCAAGTCTTCCAAGATCCAACTTTCGTGCTTGCTTTTGTGCTTTCGTGTGTGTGTGTGATTTGAAAAGGAGGGAATGTGCCAAGTGATCTTTCGGACGTATAAACCATGGGTTGGTTATCGCTCGGGATTCCTTGGATTTTGATATGTTTGGGACTTTGATCCCGTGCTTATCTTGGACTTACGATCATCATTAAGTGACCTTTGGTCATATGTGATCGGAATAGGGACACTTATTTTATAGTCCAAGAATGAGACTCTTTAGAAAGGAAGGACCTTTGCCCATCAATCCTACATCTTGAGATGATTCGAGCTTGATAGGGACATTTGTGCTCGTCTCAAGTGATGATCGGAGATGTGGGGCTTAGGTTCGTCCGTTTCTAAAGGGACTTCGACTATGGCATCTTTATGTGGAGGAAACGATGTAAAGATGTGACCTTTACACCGCTATGCCCCAAGAGATGCTTCAAGTACCAAAAGGGACTAAGGGGAGGGGTATAAAGATTGGATCTTTATATTCATCCTATGCCTTTTTGTGCCTTAAGAAGGTCACTAGGCAATCCTTGGAGAGTGATCCAACCATGAGGGACATGGGGGAGTTACATTTGAAGGTAAAGATGACATTTTTATGCAAACAAGTGTAAGGAACACTATGAAAACTAAGACTAGGAATGTAAAGGGGAGACCTTTATGGCTTTCCTATGTCCTTTAAGAACCATTTAGGTGGACAATCCTTGTAAGCAAGGTCTATGGGAAAGGGATGACATTTATGAAAGTAAAGATGACTTTTTTAATGTAAAGATGACATTTTTATATGTAAAGATGACATTTTTATATGATAAAGATGACATTTTTCACATCATCATGTGTGGAATCCACCCTAGAACAAGCCATTTGTGGTCTTATTGTTCATCCTTGGGATGGATTCTCCATGAATCCTATGTGATAAGGGAATGGAGGATATGATGATCTACATGGTAAAGATATGATCTTTATGACAATAAATCACATAAATAGCAATAAATGGCAATATGGAAAGCAAGTAAGCAATATAACAAAATGACAAATATATTTCAAAGAGAAAAGGAGGAGAGGTTACCAATGGTGGTGTTCCTCTATCTCCCTTGAAGTTTTCCTAAGGAAGGAGTTACTTTGGATGGATTTTGGAGAGGAGGGAGGTCATTTTGAGAGGGTGTTGCTTTCTGGATTTTCGTGTTTTGAATTTGGCAGAGTAACAATGCTCCAAATTCCTTTTTTCAAATGAATAGAGGAGGCCTCTATTTATAGGCAGTTTTGTGCTTCCTAATGAAGCTGTGCGGCATTAACCATTGGCAAAAGAAGCCGTGCGGTCTTATCTTTTAATGACTCAGCCTATTTCTAGAACCATGCAAGGTGGCGTTCTAGAAGGCCTTTCCAGCGAGGGACTACGTGGAATTTTAATTCCTAGCAAGTCCTTCGCCTCTCGAAAGGTTTGGGAAAGTTCCTAAATTGCCCCTGAACTTTAGGAAAGTCCGGGGAATTGCCGGGAAACTTAACCGGAAGGCATGAGCCAGATTTGGGTACTTACAGAAGCCCCTTGGCAACGTCACTTGCAGGGCGAGTGGGGTTATCGATAAAAAAGTATCCAATCTGGCGAACTGCCGAGACGGATTGGGTGACCAAGGTGGTCGAGTGGCTGAACCTTTGGAAGGCTACCTACGTATCCCGAATGGGAATCAAGCCAGATCGTAGTTCGGAAAAGATCCACTGGGGAATGGGATGTCATATGTGATGAATTGGCTGAACCTAAAGTAGGCTACCTACGTATCCCGGAGGAATCAAGCTAGGTCGTAGTTCGGAATCCACTGGGGAATGGCGAAGAGAGACTGATATCTTGCTAGGAAGATGGAAGGAAAGTGACCTAGGAGGTCAAATGGCTGATCCTACTGGGGATATGCCGGATGAAGGAAGTGACCAATGTGGTCGGATAGCTGGACCTTTATGAGGGGCTACTTCACCCTTTGTGGAGTGATGAAGGAAGAGGGTGACCATTGCGGTCGGATGGCTAGACCTTTATGAATGGCTACTTCACCACTGAGGAGTGATGAAGGAACAGGGTGACCAATGTAGTCGGATAGCTGGACCTTTAAGAAAGGCTACCTACGTATCTCGGAGGAATTAAGCCTTGGTCGTTGTTCAAGTCTCACTAGATAGTTAGGAACAATGTCTAGGATCCTTGAGGTTTTGACGATTCGTGGAGGAGTCACCTGATTTGACAATTAATGGAGGTTGTCACCTGATTTGACAATTAATGGAGGTTGTCACCTGATTTGACAATTAATGGAGGTTGTCACCTGATTGATAATTAATGGAGGTTGTCACCTGATTGACAGTTAATGGAGGTTGTCACCTGATTGACAATTAATGGAAGTTGTCACCTGATGAAACTAAAGCCTACGTTGCTATCGAGGAGGTAGAGGTAGCGGAAGTTTGGAAAACTAAAGCGTACTTCACTATCGAGGAGATAGAGGTAGCTAAAGTTTGGGGAAACTAAAGCGTACTTCACTATCGAGGAGATAGAGGTAGCTAAATTTTGGAAAACTAAAGCGTACTTCACTATCGAGGAGAAAAGGTAGCTAAAGTTGAGCGAACTAAAGTGTACTTCGCTATCTAAGAGATAGAGGTAGCTAAAGTTGAGGAAACTAAAGCGTACTTTGCTATCTAAGAGATAAAGGTTGCTAAAGTTGAGGAAACTAAAGCGTACTTCGCTATCTAAGAGATAGAGGTTGCTAAAGTTGGAAAAACTAAAATCGTAATTCACTATCTCTTTCGAATCAGAGATAGAGGTAGCTAAAATTCAGAAAAACTAAAGCGTACTTCACTATCTCTTTCGAATCAGAAATAGAGGTAGATAAAGTTGAAAAACTTAAAGCGTACTTCACTATCTCTTTCGAATCAGAGATAGAGGTAGCTAAAGTTGAAAAACTTAAAGCGTACTTCACTATCTCTTTCGAATCAGAGATAGAGGTAGCTAAAGTTGAAAAACATAAAGCGTACTTCACTATCTCTTTCGAATCAGAGATAGAGGTAGCTAAAGTTGACAAACTTAAAGCGTACTTCACTATCTCTTTCGAATCAGAGATAGAGGTAGCTAAAGTTGAAAAACTTAAAGCGTACTTCACTATCTCTTTCGAATCAGAGAGAGAGGTAGCTTAATTTGGAAAAACTAAAGCGTACTTCACTATCTCTTTCGAATCAGAGATAGAGGTAGCAAACGTTGAATCTTGAAAACTCGGAGGCTATCATCTTATTTGATTTAATTCTAACAGAGATAATAGAGATTTAAAGAGATAACGAAATGTTATTCCTTCATTCGGGAATAACGGAGATTGAAAAAGGTCAAAATGTTATTCCTTCATTCGGGAATAACGGAGATTGAAAAAGGTCGAAATATTATTCCTTCATTCGGGAATAACGAAGATCGAAAGAGATAGCGAAATGTTATTCCTTCATTCAGGAATAACGGAGATCGCGGAAGAGGTTCATTCGGGAATAATGGAGATCGAGAAGAGATAGCGAAATGTTATTCCTTCATTCGGGAATAACGGAGATCACGAGAGAGGTCGAAATGTTATTCCTTCATTCGGGAATAACGGAGATCGAAAGAGAGGTCGAAATATTATTCCTTCCTTCGGGAATAACGGAGATCACGAGAGAGGTCAAAATGTTATTCCTTCATTCGGGAATAACGGAGATCGAAATAGAGGTCGAAATGTTATTCCTTCCTTCGGGAATAACGGAGATCGAAAGAGATAGCGAAATTTTATTCCTTCATTCGGGAATAACAGAGATCGCGAGATAGGTCGAAATGTTATTCCTTCATTCGGGAATAACGGAGATCGAGATGAGATAGCGAAATGTTATTCCTTCATTCGGGAATAACGAAGATCGCAAGAGAGGTCGAAATGTTATTCCTTCCTTCGGGAATAACGGAGATTGAAAGAGATAGCGAAATGTTATTCCTTCATTCGGGAATAACGGAGATCGCGAGAGAGGTCGAAATGTTATTCCTTCATTCGGGAATAACGGAGATCGAGAAGAGATAGCGAAATGTTATTCCTTCATTCGGGAATAACGGAGATCGCGAGAGAGGTCGAAATGTTATTGTCTTCTGGCAATAACTGAGATTTTTTAACAAGAAACGTTATCCCATTTGGTGATAACGGAGATTTTTGAGAGAAATTTATACGATTTGGGAAATTTATACGGTCTTTCGGACCGGTTAATTTAAAGCCTTCCGGGCTACAGATAATGATTTGGAAAATTTATACAGTCCTTCGGACCGGGTAATTTAAAGCCTTCCGGGCTACGGACAATAATTTTGGGAAATTTATACGGTCTTCCAGACCGGGTAATTTAAACCTTCCGGGCTACGGACAATGATTTTGGGAAATTTATACGGTCTTCCAGACCGGGTAATTTAAAGCCTTCTGGGCTACAGAAAACGTTATTCCATTTGGAGATAACGGGAAATTTCCCGAAGGAGACGCTATCCCATTTGGTGTTAACGGAGATTTCCCGGAGGAAACGTTATCCCATTTGGCGATAACAGAGGATTTCCTGGAGGAAACGTTATCCCATTTGGTGATAACAGAAGGACTTTTCGGAGGGAATGTTATCCCATTTGGTGGTAACGGAGGATTTTTCGGAGGAAACGTTATCCCATTTGGCGATAACGAAGGATTTCCCAGAGGAAACGTTATCCCATTTTGCGATAACGGAGGATTTCCCGGAGGAAACGTTATCCCATTTGGCGATAACGGGAAAATTTTGGGCAAAAGTATTTCCTATTTTGATTTAGTAATCAATTAAGGTTATTTTTCTTTGTGCATGTCACATGAGCCATGGGCTGACTCTTTTGCGGAAAGGCAATGTGAGAGGAGTTTTATGAAAGAATGTGTTTGGATGTATGTGTTTGGGAACTGTTTGAGACATATTTCGAGCAGGTGGGGTCGTATCCATTGGGTGCGGAATGAGCTGCTGCTGTTGCTAAGATTTAGCTAATGCTGCTAAAAGGTATCATGTGGACCAAAATTCCCTCTTGGGCTGAGATCAGGTTTAAACCTCGGGTCTTGATTAAAGTCCCTTTCTCAAACTCTGGCACTTGAAGCTGATGCTAACAGGCTTTTAGAACCAATGACTAAAGAAAATGTCAATGTGACCAAACCTCTCTTCTGAGGATGCATGTGACTTATCGAAGCCCCTGTCTGAGGGAAAAATTCTGAAAAGCCCCAAGTTCTATTAAAGCGAGGAAAGATCCTTTCATTGAAAAAGCACAGGCTTGAAGAGATGACTTGGTAGAGATTTGATTGATGGTGCTGATCCAAAAGAATGGCGAAGCACTAAAGCGGGTCATCCAAAGAGAGAGTCATGTTCGAAGCGATCTCAAGGAATCCATGAACGAAAACTTCTCCAAATGACTTCCGAAGCCCTCGACATGACAAAGTATCATGGGAAAGGTCCGAATGTATTGGTTATAGAAACAAACTGGTTGGTTGACCAAGACTGATCTCAAAATGCACTTAATGCAGCCCCAATCCGTTGAAGCATTACGTTACGGAGTGTGAAGCCCATCTGGATTCCAAAAAGATTCTTATTACGAGTTGGTGCGAAAGGGGTCTTGTAGAATCGACTTCCAATGTTGGATTTAAAGTCATGATTAAGCCGATCTGACACCAAAGGATTTGCTCGTGGCAGGATTTCAACAAACAAACCTTCCCTTTACTTGGCAAAGCCCCGATTTGATGAACTGAGTTAGCGAAGTTTTAGATTTTGAAGAGGTGACTTGGTGAAGCCCCAATCTTATGACCTAGCAAAAGTCCCAATCTGATTGGTACTGCAAAAGTGATCCTGTGGCTGATTTGACTAAGACTGAATCCATTTTGTGACATAGTGAGGAACCCTATACGAACCCAAAAGTGACTAAAGAAGCCCCAGTCTAAAGAAATGGCTTGGTGATGCCCCAACCTTAAAGAGTTTAAAGGCATCCCTAATGCGAATTGTAGCAGAAGAGGGAAGACCTATCCTTTCATGCTTATTTTCTTATTTTCTTTAGTCACTCAGTCAACCTTAAGAAGATGTAAAAGAAAAGAATTTATACATGCAGGGGCATAGATCCCGATTTTTTGTTATTTTTGATGGACTTATTCGACGTAGGCACGAGAACTCGCTTTGGGTTTGACTCTTTTGAGAGAGTATAAGCGTAGAAAGTTTGGTAAAAGTGTATGGAAGCCCCTGCTGACAGAAAATCAGTGTTTAGCACTATTTTTCCTAAGATGTGAAAAGAGAAAGACTTGTCAAGACATCTGAAAACTTATTTTATTTACAATGATCACAAGATTACTTAAAACCCTTTATTAATGTTCGGGTTATTCAACCACTAACCTCGGTATGAATAAAAATTTTGATTAATCATAAGGAGAAAGTCAATCGATGTCGCAGATCAAGGTTGGCTAGGTGTGAAAAAAGAGTTTGTGTATAGGGAGGTCATTGATGAGACCAGGTGTTTTCTGGGATTTGGATATGCTTATGGGAAAGGCCACTGATGAGACCAGATTTTCTAGAATTTGGATATGTTTATGACCGGACCATTTCTGGTTGCCTACGTTCCCCTCACTGTAAGGAGCTCAGGTCTCCGTAGTTCGGCTTCGGCTGAACTGTGTTTGGTTTTGGGAAATGGGATTTGTGGTTCCTTTAGTGGAAAGGCTCGGATGAGAAGGTTGGATGATGAGGCGTGGGCCTTGGGATGATTTCTTGACCAAGTCATTTTGGACGGCTGCTTCAATTGCTTCCTGATTTTCATCTTTCATTGGGGGAGAAAGGATTCGCATATGCCTAAAGGCTTATGAAATGTTTCTGCCTTTTCTTTGACCACTCCATTGTTATTGAGAACTTTCATTCTTTCAGCTTTGACTTTGCCCAACCTGTCAAGCTTTTGATTGACGGTGCTGGGTCCTTTGCCTCTTTTTTTTTTCATGTGCAACCCTATTTTTTGCCTAGACCGCCCCTTTCAGGGTTTTTAGCCTACCTGGGTATTACTCTTTTTACACTATATATTTTTTTTTATATGCAACCCTGTTTTTTGCCTAGACTACCCTTTACAAGGTTCTTAGCCTAGCTGGGTATTACTCTTTTTGCACTATTATTATTATTATTATTATTTTTATTATTATTATTATTATTTTTTGAAGCACTTGAGGGCAAGGTAAGCTCCTAGGTTGTTATCAACATGGAGTCAATTTTCCGATGCTGAGTGACCTTTTGTTGTTCCTTGATGTTGCCGCCGTCGTTGACTTGGTCAGGGTGACGATGAGGTTATGATTTGGGAGGCATATGGCTTGATGAAGGCTTTTGTGAGGTAAGGAAAGTGTATAGCTTGATGGAGGCCTTTTGTGAGGTAAGGAAAGTGTATGGGAAGGCATTAGTTGACTTTCTCACACCGATTAATCAGTGCGTTAATTATTTCGAGAGATTATTTGTTGAGCAATGCAAGTGATCATATAAAATAAAACCATTTAATTAAATGTAATGCAGGTGTGCAAATAATGTCTTAAGTCTAGCGAGAAAAGAAGAATACTCTTTTATTGAAGATTTAAGATTAATTACAATGTCCGAGGAGGACTTGATTGAAAGAGGAAAGTACTAGAACTGCGAAAGTTGGCGAGAGACTATTTTATTTCTTGGTCTCGCTCAAGGATAGGTAACCCCTAGCCTAGCTACTCTTCGGTGGTTGGGTTTGCCCGGGGACGCTTGAGCTTTCCATTTTCTGTTAACTTCTGTATTCCATACCGCAGACCGAGGCAGTGATCAGTTACGTGCCCATGATACTGATGGAAGTGGAGGTATTTGAGGCCATAGAGCAGCTGGAGCAAGTACAGGTTGTCCAAAGAAATGGAGTCGAGAAAAGTCACGGGGATGAAACTTGATTTGAGCATATTGATGGAAGGAAGTGAACACAGGAGGACTCGAGGGATATTGGGATCTGTTTGGGAGGATTATTGGCTGTATTGGTTGTTTTTGAATGAAAGGGTAGTACCGCAGTGGTGTGTCTACGGGCCTTTCTCCAATTTAGAACAAGCTGTCTGTCAACTTCTCTCACTTCGGGCACTTGAATTTTGCATGGTGAGTCACTTCATTGCTGGTTTTGACACCTTGGGTCAAGGGAGTCTTGGTACTTATCATGAGATCAAGCTTCTCTGCATTAGTTTCACTTGTTCGTCAATATTGCCACATGGGGGTCAACGGGGACTCTCGAGTTCTTGGAACTCGCAACAAGACTTTATCGAGAGGGAACCACAGCGACGGGCTGGTGAAGCGATGGGTGAATTCACTAAGTTCGATAGATGACAAGCGAAAACTTGAGGCATCCGGATTTTCTTTTAGCAACTCACGATTGCATTCGGGCGGGTATAGAGGCTTGAACATAGCCACATGGCTCAAATTGATTATGTGAAGTGGAGCATAAAGCTGGCGAGATATTCTTTGGCGAGAGCAGGTGTGATGAAACCCAATACATTACGAGGAGGCGAGGGTGATGGAGCCACGATGGCACAGGATGTTGGAAAGGACTGAAGAGGAGTAGTCCTTGGTAAGGGATCATATGTGGATGGAGGAAGGTATTGGTTGTAGGATGGAGGGTATTGGTTATAGGATGGAGGGACTGAGATCACTGTTTCTAGAGTTTCATCTTCAATCATGACCAACGAACCATTTGCCTCAACTGTTACATGGACACCATGACGGCGAAGAGCACCGATGAGCATGGCATGGCCACTCTTCATGAACCCTCTGGGCATTTTCCAAAGCTAGGACTAACTCTTCCTTCCTAATCATCGGATTTCCTGTACCATCACTGTTTTCTGTCATATCCGTCATTCTAAACCCCTGACGAGACAAAGCGTGGTTACTAAGCTGCGAACACGAGGTTTCCGCACTGAAAAGCCGCTGACCCGGTATTCTCACCCACTTCTTTCTCGCTGCGGAAAAGAGATAGGCAAGGTTTAGACTCGAAGGTAGGTAAGGCTTAGACTCGGAGGTAGGTGAGGTTTAGACTTGGAGGTGGTGAGGTTTAGACTCGGAGGTAGGTGAGGTTTAGACTCGGAGGTGGGTGATGTTTAGGCTGAAGGCTCAAGTGACATGCACTTACTGCTTAAATTTTACATAAAACACATTTTTCTCCTAATCCTAACTGATCGAAAAAGATTAGACCTTTTGAAAGGTCAAGATTGAAAATTGGGTCGTGAGGGTCTTGATTGGAGATTTGACCGTGAAAGGTCGAGATTGAAAATTGGAGATCAGACTGTGGAGGTCACAATTGGAAATTTGATCGTGAAAGGTCGAGATTGGAAATTTGACCGTGAAAGGTCAGGATCGAAAATTGGAGATCGAACAGTGGAGGTCGCGATTGGATCTTTGGCCGTGAAAGGTCAGGATTGGAAATCGGATATCGGACCGTGGAGGTCGCGATTGGAACTTTGACCGTGAAAGGTCGAGATCGAAGATCGGGAATCGGACCGTGGAGGTCGCGATTGGAGATTTGACCGTGAAAGGTCAGGATCGAAAATCGGAGATCGGACCGTGGAGGTCGCGGTTGGAACTTTGACCGTGAAAGGTCGAGATTGGAAATTTGATCGTGAAAGGTCGAGATTGAAAATCGGAGACCGGACCGTGGAGGTCGCGGTGGAACTTTGGCCAGTGAAAGGTCGAGATTGGAAATTTGACCGTGAAAGGTCAGGATCGAAAATCGGAGATCGGACCGTGGAGGTCGCGATTGGAACTTTGACCGTGAAAGGTCGAGATTGGAAATTTGACTGTGAAAGGTCGAGATTGAAAATCGGAGGCTGGGACCGTGGAGGTCGCGGTGGAACTTTGGCCGTGAAAGGTCGAGATTGGAAATTTGACCGTGAAAGGTCAGGATCAAAAATCGGAGATCGGATCGTGGAGGTCGCGATTGGAAATTTGACCGTGAAAGGTCAGGATCGAAAATCGGAGATCGGACCGTGGAGGTCGCGATTGGAGCTTTGACCGTGAAAGGTCGAGATTGGAAATTTGACCGTGAAAGGTCGAGATTGAAAATCGGAGACCGGATCGTGGAGGTCGCGATTGGAACTTTCACCGTGAAAGGTCGAGATTGGAAATTTGACCGTGAAAGGTCAGGATCGAAAATCGGAGATCGGACCGTGGAGGTCCCGATTGGAAATTTGACCGTGAAAGGTCAAGATTGAAAATCGGAGATTTAACCGTGGAAGGTTGCGATTAGAGATTCCAGAAATAGGACCATGCAATTATGATTCCATTAATTGTTCAAGTTTACTTAAAACTGTGTCTTTTATTTATTTCTATTTGGTTGAAAAAGGGGTTGCCCTTCTTTTTCGCAACTACTCTAGATCTGGATCATTGGATTGTCCGTCACTACGCCTATAAGCCCCTCGTTTTCCACAGTATTTCGACCTCCCGGGGTGGACAGCCCCGGCGAGGGTCCTATATGGCACGCGGATCCCACCGACCGAGAGAGAAGAATGCTCCTAAGGGTCTAGAGGGTCATGGGAACTTTTAACGTACGCGCGATGTGGATTATAGCCAAGGCAATGCCGGGAAAGTCTCGTCTTTCAGCCTTAATGGAATTTCGGCAGAATTTCGCTTGCGCGATTGACGTTTTGACTTTTGGCATTGTCCAAGAAAATAATAGGCATGGGTCGGACGGTAAAAGCCGGATGACACGGTGTCACATTGAACTTTTTTGCATACGTTGCGCGAGTCAAAGTCAAAGTCAACGTCGGGTCAAGATCTTGCCAATTTTTCCTTGACGGAATTTCGGCAGAGCTCCGCTTGCGCGAAAGATCTTTTGATTTTTTGGCGTGGACTTGGGCTTGACTCTTACGTATCCCGTGCGGGTCAAAGTCAAAGTCAATGCCAGAGTCAAGATTCTGCCAATTTTCCTTGGCGGAATTTCGGCAGAGTTCGCTTGCGCGAAGGATCTTGACTCTCAACATGGGCTAAGGTTTGACCTTTACGGGGTATGAAATTAGGCTGTATGACACAGTTTAGACCAAAAACCAACCGAAAAGTCACGGTTTTTTAAAATGTGTGACTGCAACTGAACAACCATCTTGGGTTGAAGGACGTGTGTGCAAAGTGTACAGGATATAAAGGTGTTCGTAGTGTGCGGCCTCCTAAAATGTTCCTTTTTGAGTTAAAACAGAGATTTTCAGAAATGTGTTTTAAAGGAATGATTTACGGGACGGGGGAAATGCAGCAATTAAGTACGTAAATTTTTTGGAGCCCGGTCAGTCTTGGAACTGAATAGCCCCATGCTGCCTAAGCTGCCAGATTAGCCTCAGATTGTGTCCTGGTGGAATTGCCCAAAGAAGCCGCCCGGCTAGGATCTGGGAAGATCAAGCCGTACGGCTGGATCAAGCAATTTTCCAGGTTCCAAAATTTTTCATTTGCAGGTTGTTTCCCCGAACGTTTTAGCACCTTTTCAGCTCCAGAAAGCTTCCCTATTCAGTATTCAGAATGTGCACAATCCCAAGAACCAAAATGCATGCAAAAATAAGGAAAAGAAAGCAAGCACGAAAATCGGATCCGCGGCTGAAGGCTAACCCACTCGAAAGCATTTTTTTTTTTTCAAAAGGATACCGGTACGTGATATTGTTAGACCATATTTTATCCCCGACTCTGGTGAGGAGGCGCTAACGGAAAGTTTAATGGTTTCCACCTATATACCAAGTATCATTTTTTTTATTAAAAATAAAAGCTTTTTGGTTATCCCCAGCAGAGTCGCCAAACTGTGAATGTGGTGCCCAAGATTGCGGCGTTTTTTTGTGTTGAACCGCTTTCTCGTGTAAGGGGTCACCGCCTCACATCGGTTTGAAGACATCCGGTTTAAATTGAAAAATGGAGTCGCCACCCTATTTTGATTTCCTCAAAACTTTGAAAAAAAGGATTAGGGTCCAGAGGTTAAGTTACCCCTTGGGAAGAACGTTTGGCGTTCACCCAAGAAGCCTTGCCAAAGCAAGTCTTCCAAGATCCAACTTTCGTGCTTGCTTTTGTGCTTTCGTGTGTGTGTGTGATTTGAAAAGGAGGGGATGTGCCAAGTGATCTTCCGGACGTATAAACCATGGGTTGGTTATCTCTCGGGATTCCTTAGATTTTGATATGTTCGGGACTTTGATCCCGTGCTCATCTTGGACTTATGATCATCATTAAGTGACCTTTGGTCATATGTGATCGGAATAGGGACACTTCTTTTATAGTCCAAGAATGAGACTCTTTAGAAAGGAAGGACCTTTGCCCATCAATCCTACATCTTGAGATGATTCGAGCTTGGTAGGGACATTTGTGCTCGTCTCAAGTGATGATCGGAGATGTGGGGCTTAGGTTCGTCCGTTTCTAAAGGGACTTCGACTATGGCATCTTTATGTGGAGGAAACGATGTAAAGATGTGACCTTTACATCGCTACGCCCCAAGAGATGCTTCAAGTACCAAAAGGGACTAAGGGGAGGAGTATAAAGATTGGATCTTTATACTCATTCCATGCCTTTTTGTGCCTTAAGAAGGTCACTAGGCAATCCTTGGAGAGTGATCCAACCATGAGGGACATGGGGGAGTTACATTTGAAGGTAAAGATGACATTTTTATGCAAACAAGTGTAAGGAACACTATGAAAACTAAGACTAGGAATGAAAAGGGGAGACCTTTATGGCTTTCCTATGTGAAAGGGGAATGGGGGATATTATGATGATCTATGGGAAAGGGATGACATTTATGAAAGTAAAGATGAAATTTTTAATGTAAAGATGACATTTTTATATGTAAAGATGACATTTTTATATGATAAAGATGACATTTTTTACATCATCATGTGAGGAATCCACCCTAGAACAAGCCATTTGTGGTCTTATTGTTCATCCTTGGGATGAATTCTCCATGAATCCTATGTGAAAGGGGAATGGGGGATATGATGATCTACATGGTAAATATATGATTTTTATGACAATAAATCACATAAATAGCAATAAATGGCAATATGGAAAGCAAGTAAGAAATATAACAAAATGACAAATATATTTTAAAGAGAAAAGAAGGAGAGGTTACCAATGGTGGTGTTCCTCTA
This sequence comes from Adenophora triphylla var. japonica, assembly GCA_022495995.1. Lineage (NCBI taxonomy): Eukaryota > Viridiplantae > Streptophyta > Magnoliopsida > Asterales > Campanulaceae > Adenophora > Adenophora triphylla. The sequence goes on along the minus strand of JAFEMH010000669.1, from coordinate 606,229 downwards.
TCTCCCTTGAAGTTTTCCTAAGGAAGGAGTGACTTTGGTTGGATTTTGGAGAAGAGGGAGGTGATTTTGAGAGGGTTTTGCCTTTTGGATTTTCATGTTTTGAATTTGGCAGAGTAACAGTGATCCAAATTCCTTTTTTCAAATGAATAGAGGAGGTCTCTATTTATAGGCAGTTTTGTGCTTCCTAATGAAGTCGTGCGGCATTAACCATTGGCAAAAGAAGCCGTGCGGTCTTATCCTTTAATGACTCAGCCTATTTCTAGAACCATGCAAGGTGGCGTTCTAGAAGGTCTTTCCAGCGAGGGACTACGTGGAATTTTAATTTCTAGCAAGTCCTTCGCCCCTTGAAGGTTTGGGAAAGTTCCTAAATTGCTCCTGAACTTTAGGAAAGTCCGGGGAATTGCCGGGAAACTTAATCGGAAGGCATGAGCCAGATTTGGATACTTACAACAACATGTGTTGAGTACGCTTTGACGTTGAGATGCACGGGGCAGTCCCGGGACTTCTTGTTGGCTTGAGAACGGGGAGTTTAACGGGTTTCAGTTAACCTGGAGCGGGCCAATTAACGGTTTTCGGTTAACTTTTAACGGATTTTGACGATCCGGATTTGGGTACTTACAGTCTTCAATCTCAGTCTTCCTCAAGTTTTCAAATTTGGTCATGAGAATCCTTAGCTTAGTAGCCTTCACACTGTCGTCACCTTCACAGTGATCCTGCAGAATATCCTAAGCAGATTTTTCAACATTCTGGTTTAATATTAAACAGAATGCCTTCATCTATATGACTAGATATGGAGCCTAGTGCTTTAAAGTTGTTATTAGCTAGAGTTACTTCATCTGTAGTCCAGTCTTTATCAGGTTTAAGTTAAACTTTTTCAGCATAAGTTTCTCCCTCTACTGCTTTAGATTAAACCTTAGGAGGATACCATGGGACAATGATGCTAAGCCACACCCTCTCATCAATTGCTTGGATGTATAGACGCAACTTAACTTTCCATAGAGCATAAATTTTACCATCCAACATAGGAGGACGATATTGACTCAAATGACCATCCATAATGACTACTTTTTCCTGGATCACACTAAGTGAAATCGAGCGTAGCTCTAATACCAATTGAAAGGAATTGAGTAGCTAAAACAGTCAGACGAACTCACAATAACCTTGTGTTAGTCCTAGTGTGATAACACTAAGAACTACAAAGACATATTTGCAGCGGAATAATACTTATGAAAGCAATAAATGAATCTTTGAAAACAAGGTTTACCACTTACCTACAGGAACTTGCTATAGACAATAAAAACTTCTCTTTTATAAACTCTATTATGATTTGATTACAAAAAAACAAAAGCAAAGAGATGTAACTAAATAACCAAACAACTAAAACAATCTCACACAAAGAAACAGCCTTTTGATTCTCAAGAACCCGTTTATGTTTCGTAAAAGGCGTGTAAAACAATGAGCCGTCTATCTCCTTTTATAAGAGTGAGATTCCTTCTTTATGTGAGAGATATTTATATAACTATTCTAATAATTAGAAAGTAACAAACTTGTTTTCCCCAATTCGCACCAAAACTTAACTATTCTAATAATTAGAAAGTAACAAATATTTACTTAACTATTCTAATAGGTTTGTAAATTAAGTTAAAAATTAAATTAGATTATAAATAATATTCACTTAACTGTTTTAATAATTAGAAAGTAACAAATCCTACAATAAGTCAATCTTGATCACAAAACCATGTGAATGATCTCACACTTTCATATGTGTTCTTGTTTTCCCCAATTCGCACCAAAACTTGTTTCCCCCAATTTCGTATTTTACCATATCTATGTTTGAATACATGCTTGTCTTTTTATCCACCCTATGATTCCCTTGAATGAAACATAATTTTGACTTAAAAAGAAAATACAATTGCAGCAAATTTCAAAATTTCGTACATTTATTTTGAGACAGAAGTAAAGGAGTACAAAAATTTCAATTCCCCCTTCGTTTTTCAGTCCCATCTTCAAAAATTAACTTCCTCTTCCTCTAAAAAAATATAAAAAGCGTTGAATAGTCTTCAATGGGGACGAAGCCTAAAGTAGAAAATGTCAATGGCAAGGCTCTCACGGCGGTAATCATGCAAATTTCTCCATTCTTTTCCCCCTACTTAAATGCTCCTTTTTCCATTTTTCATTTTTTTGTCATTTTTTAACAGTTCTGATCTTTTCTTTTAAAAAAATAGTTTATCTCCTTCTTGATAATATATTAGTGTGGAAAATTCAAGCATTATTTGGTTAAAAGGGAAAATAATCAAAAAGTAAGATCCCCTGATGTGGGTCACCATGGATGAAATTGTAGGATTTTTAGCCTAGTCCAGAGTTTTTTAAAAGTAATGTCTTGATGCATGTATTTTTTTCAAGTCAAATTTATGTACTCCCTTGCCTCTGTCCCAAAATAAATGTACAAAAATTGAAATTTGCTGCCCTTATGTTTGAATGTCTGGATGCATGTATTTTTTTTAAAGTCAAAATTATGTACTCCGTCTCAAAATAAATTACACACTTCAGATTACTATTTCTTGGCCTTTACTATCCTCCCGGTTGTGAGTCCTATAATGTGTACTATACACAATTGTGTGCTAGTACTATCTACACACATATGTATACAGACTTAAGCTCACTGTGCAACAGCAGTGTCGACATGGAATTATAAAGGACCTAAAGTAGAATCCAGTATTAATAGAGAAACTAGACAATCGGAAACGAAAAATTTTCAACATTGTTTACATAAGAGGAACACTAGGCCATATGGTGTGTTTGAACAATTGAATATATTTGGAACTCGAATTTCCTTCTGAATTTGCATGTTGTTCAAGGTACTGTGCAGTTGATGTACTGAGTTGTTAAAATAGTATGATAAATTATACTCTCTCCGTCCTAAAATCAATTGATATTTTAATTTTTAAGTTAAATTAAAATAAAATTAATTAAAAATTTACATAATTAAAATTTTTCAAAATAAATTTTAATTACTTAATGATTCTATTTAATAAATAAATTAATACATTATCGTAAAATGATTCTTCTACGATGATACATTAGAAGTTATTTCTCAACGTAATGTTGCCAAATCAATTTAGTAGTGTTTGTGTGCAATACAAAAGTTTAGAAACCAGTTTAAAAAATTTTAAATTATCAGTTTGAGGTCAACATATAGTTATTGATTTTTAAATTGTCTGTGTGGACAGTATTGAAATGCACGATTATATATTTTTGTAAATATCATTTTTGTCTATTAGGATTGCTTGAATAGTCGATAGACAATATATTTCAGTTGCATTCCCTATTATTCCCTGGGTGTATACTAGATAACGATTCATTAGATATTGTCGTTTCCAATTGATAGTTTTTGATCGACCTTCCCTACGCCGTGCCCTTGGAAAGTTATGGGGTTATGATGCCAAAATTTCTTGATTTTTGACTATAGGGCATATAAACAAAATGATATTTGCATTTGATATAAGCGTGCATTTCGAGATGGGATAAAAGCATGGCCCCAATTCTAAACCTATATGAAGTTTCTTGTTAGTAATGCGTAATTCAAATTTAGGGAATGCTACTATTCATTTTATCTAAAAACTATAATGTTATAAAATGAAGGAGTTAAATATGTCAGGGGAAGTGTTGGATGGATAATCGTAGAAACCATAAATAGAAGAGGCATCACATCTGTATTTGTAGCAGGTTTAGATCATTTTGTGTAGTTTGCTAAAGCGCACCCCTAATACATGCACAATTGCATGAAAAGGTGTACGTACAAAAGGTGTAAGAATAAGAAATTTCATTGTGATGGATTTGTAAAGAAGCATCTTATGAATCAAGGGTTTGTTGATGGTTACAAGATATGGATAGTGCACGGTGAGCGTTATCCAGTTGAAACAAGCGTTCAAAATTGTTCCACTGTTGTGTTTAATTCGGCTAGGGAATCTGAACAGTTGGTTGATGAAGTAGAGACGTCTTTGGGTATGGATGATAAAGTTCGAAATACAGCCGGTTCAGAATATGATTGGATCCCTAATCCTGAGAAACCCAATCCTGATGCAAAGTCCACAGTATTGGATTCGATAGCTGAGCTTTTTAATGTCAAGGTTTATTCAAATATGAGCTGTTGGGTATGCATACTTTAACCCTCCTAACTTTAGCTTTGATTGGATTGATACCATTATTGGGTTTTGGGGTTACAAATGTTGGTGTAATGCCCTAGGCATTAGTTATGTTTAACTTAAAACCGTTATGTATCGTCTTTATCGTTTAAGTTTATTATTTGATTATTATATATTTTGCATATTTATTGTAATAATCTCTGTCCCTAATTATTAAGAGAATAATTAGTATAATTGTCAATGGATAATCATGTGATGATTATATGCATAGAGATGCACATTGAAATTATGGGTACTTGTTAGTGAACAAGTGACTGGACTTGACCCGTATGAGATTTATGTCATGGTCGAATATCATAATTAAATCTCATATGGTCACTTCATTTAGTCCCTAGACGTGAGATTATCATGACCTTACATATGATGAAAGTCATGTTTGATTTTAGTCAAACGATATCTTAACACGATATTTATAAAGGCTATCTTTGGCATGATCGGATTCATGATGGGAAGGATGATAACTCGAGATGGAATTTGTCCCTCGAAAGAGAGATGTTTTGCTTGGGCCCCTCGATGAGTGATAATGATGAAAGCGTGTGGCCACACCCCAATGCGATTGGATTATCATTATACTCAAGATCGAAAAAGCATTGAACAAATACAAGTTGACGAGGACCATGACTTGTGTTCAATATAACATCGTAAGACAAAGGGAGAAATGGAAGTGTACCATTGGAAACATGAACTCTTATGTTATATTATTTGGTTAGACATAATGGCTTACTAGAGTCCGCTTATGTCTTATGAGGGTCGATATGATCGAGCTCATTGCCAACATAATATAATCCTATTGAGTCACACACAAATAGAATGAATTAGTTAAACCAAAAGAAGAATGATTGAGAGTTCCTAATAAGATTAGGAAACTAATACCAATACTAAGGTAGTATAAATATGCAGTCTGTAAACCCTAATAGGTGAGCCGAATTTTCCAAGGAAAAAATCACACCAAAAGGTTTCTCAATATTCTTCCATAGGTTTAAGAATCTAGCAATTCACAAGAACTGTTCTTGGTTCATTCTAACGTGTGGATACTACCAGAGGGTCTTAGCTCGTACGACGATCAAGGCCTAGAGTTCTATTGTTCAAAGCAATATGAAGATTCATATTTTTGAAGATCGAAGTTTGTGATTCAAAATCACGATGATAATTGTTCGATAACTCAAAACGGAAAGCGATAAAGGTTGGTAAATTCTATCTCATAGGAATTCAATTTAATCGTATAGAACGGATCTTAGGGCTTGGGTTTTGTGTTAATTTGATGCTTAATTCCGCTGCGCATAGACCCATAAAACCCAACATTGGTATCAGAGCCCCGTTCGTATGGTTATGTTTGAATTAACATGCTAGAATCAAGATATAAATCGTTTATTTGCTTATTGCATGTTTTGTATGCGGTAGAATTTTGATTGTTTATGTGAAACAATATGTAAATCGTTTTCTGATTATGATGAAATAAATCTGCAAAAGGGTTGTTTTATTGATTTAATTGCTTTGTAATTAGAATTGATTGAATCTGAAAAATCTGCAAACTGGCAACTCGTGTCACGCGACAGAGTTGGTCTGTCACGTGACAGAGTTGGTCATGGGTTGTCTGATGGCTTCGATGGGTCGTGCGACAGATCAGGACTTTGGAAGTCTCTGTCACGCGACAGAACTAGCCCAATCTGGGCAGAATCAGTTTGTTTCATAATCCTGCTAATCTTTGAATATGTTTGCAATCTGATATGTTTACGTATTGATCTGGATGCTATAAATTTCTGGAAATTGAGTTTATAGGGCTATGCTAGATTAATTCATTGTTTATGCATGCTTAATTAATTTAAATGTGTTTTTATTAATTGTTGCGATGCATGAATTATATGTTCTTAATTGTTAAGAGCTTCATTAGATGTTTAGTTGAAACATTGAATAATAATTTATTAATTGTTTAGTTGAAACATTAAATTTTGGTTTTCTGCTTGTTTATGAGAAACAAGTCAGTTTGCGCAAAATTTGAAGGAATCTGATTGTTTATGAGAAACAAGTCAGTATACAAAGTATTGATTATGTTGCATTCAAATTGGTATTGTAATTGTGTATGACTAGGAGAGTTCAGTAAAAGAAGATTTGGTACTTAAGCAGTCCTTGTGGCTCACCTATTTTCTTGGAAACTTACCTGGTGTACATTATGATTATCTTTGTTGATATGCTTATAATCTGCTTTAAAGAACCTTCACTTAACTTTTAAGCTCTTTATGCCAATCCATGATTAAAACACTTGAGACCACTCGGATAGTTTTGGGTGGGCTTGCCATAGCAAGGTGCTTTGATTCTATTCCGTTTGCAAGCAAGATGAGGAAATGGTGGTTCCTATACATTTAAAGTGGATGAACTTAATTGGGTTATCAAAATGGTTTTAGACCCAAGGCATAAGATGAGATTAAAATATGCTTAGACATATGATGTCTTAAATAAATCTCATAAAAGATCTAAGAATCATATACGATATGATTGATATTTTCTACCTAATTAATTTAATCTTGAGCGGTGCGCCATAGAGTACTTGAGATTAAATTAAAGTTGGATCTTAGTCCATTAAATGCATATTATGATTATTTGCATTAGAAGGTGTATGATTTAGTGAGAGTATTTGTAAAATACATTACTTGCTCTTAAATGATAAATGTGTTGGTATTGATATGTGTTCATATAATTTGTATATTTTGTTGTAGAAATAGCATTACATAATGATAATTGCGATTCGTTCTTATGAAGGACAAAGTTTAAAAGGAACGATACAAATAACTCTGATTGGATCAGAAGCCTAAAGAATGGTTCTTAGGTAAATGTGTACGTTCTTGACGAATCTATTCCTGCTGAACCCACTTCAAATGTTGCAAAGGGAAAATAAGGAGCAACGTTAGAAACATGTTGATGATTCTAATAGTATTGCTTGCCTTGTACTTGCCACCATGTTTAAAGGCTCTTATGAAGAACCATGAACACTTGGAAACTGCTTGTTTTGGTCAAATTTCGACAAGTGATTGTAAATAACCAAATATTTCAAGGAAAGAATTGGGTGCAATGGAATATAGATTTGTGTGTGTAATCAAAATGAAAATGACAAAGGATTTTGACGAGGAAAGCCCTTGAACAAATTGTTCGCCGGCATAAAACCTCGGGAGGTTTTGGAAGACCTACCTTGACCAAAAAGTTTACTAAGATTCGTAGGTAGCTTACAAAAATAATGAGCATATGCGAGGGAGAGTGAGACTCGTGAAGACCGTGTGTGAATTACATGTGCTGATCTCCCTTTTATACCTCTACAAAGGCTAAATACAAGATAAGATCAATCCCTAAGATTTCGGTAAGGTTGTTGTTTGTTGAGAGAAACTCGGCAGTTGGTGGAGAGTCGTGGTTGAACTGGTATGCGCATATGGCTCCTAAAAATAGCAACCGCAAAACTGCTCCCAAGTTGGTCCGGCTTCAAGATGTTGATGAAGACGTCGAGCCAAGATGTCGGTCCAAGATGTGAACTCAACATGTAAAGTCAACATGTAAAAAGTCAACTTGTGGACCAAGTTGTAGACCAAGTTGTGGAGGTCAAGTTGTAGAGGTCAAGTTGTAGAGATCAGGATACTGAGGCGTCTTGACATGTTGACCTGCTTAAGATGCCAACCATATACATATAGTGAAAAATCCGCCCCCAACAATTGCCCCCAAAATTTCTTGAATCGGAGAAAACTTGGAGATTCAAGGAGTTTTAAAACTGCTACTCTCCCCATCGACATTAAGGAAGCGGTTGATTACGCCAAAGAGTTGTCGAACGCCTTGAATGATGCTTCTAAGTCCTTGATAGAAACCAAGATAAAGCTTTAAGAAACATTAGTTAAGGTGTTTGAAATTTGGAATGTTAGATGAGGGTTGGTCCTCAAAATTTTTAAATTTGATTTGGCATGTCTTTGAGAGACACTTTGTTTGTTCTTTAGATAACATGTAAATGTTATAAACCGTAGGTAACATGAAAATGTTACAACCAATAGTTCACAACTTGAATAAGTGTGAAAACGTGCGCCCAGGCGAAGGTGTCGGAACCTTAATTCGTTTGGTAACATGTTAATGTTACAACCAATAGTTCACAACTTGAATAAGTGTGAAAACGTGCGCCCAGGCGAAGGTGTCGAAACCTTAATTCGTTTGAAGAAATAGAACAAGTATCAGCCGTCCTGGCGTGTCAACATGTTCTATCCCTCTCCAGCTAAAGTTTCAACATGTATCAGCCGTACTGGCGTGTCAACATGTTGAAATTCTTCTTCAGGTCCAAACATGTATCAGCCGTCCTGGCGTGTCAACATGTTTGACTCCGCTCCAGGCTTTAGGTCTCAACATGTATCGGCCGTGCGGCGTGTCAACATGTTGAGCCTTTCTTCCTCAGTTCAAACATGTATCGGCCGTGCGGCGTGTCAACATGTTTGACTGCTCCGCCTTAGGTCTCAACATGTATCGCCCGTGCGGCGTGTCAACATGTTGAGCCCGCTCCAGGCTTAGGGTCTCAACATGTATCAGCCGTACTGGCGTGTCAACATGTTGAGCCTGCTCCAGCTTAGGTCTCAACATGTATCAGCCGTACTGGCGTGTCAACATGTTGAGCCTAAGCTGTTTGTTCAAGTTGTATACCTTGCAAAACAAATTCATGTTAGGATTGGGTGTTAGCTTTACCCCTCCGATGCTTAAGTCAGTAAGAATTTTTAGCATAACATAAGAATTGACAAACATAAATAAATGACTTGGCAAAATTTAAAACATACCTGTTTTGGAGTTTGCTTTTATGAAAAAATGACAACTTACATGGAATACAACTTGAGGTATTGTTTTGCTAACATTTTGACATGTTGAAGATAGGTGGTCATCTTTTCTCATTTTGTCAGCCTCATTGTGGTTATTTTAGGACTATGAGCTTATCTTCTTCCGACGATGAATTTAACAGCTCTCGTCCTGACATCTTCAAGTCTCTTGCATGGAGTCATGACCAATTCGTCATAATAAGGTGATCCCTTCTTCAAGCCCAATCTGAATGCCTCGGTGGCTGTGGACATGTTCAAGTTGGGGATAGTCACTGCCTCTTTGTTGAACCTGTTCAAATAGTCTTTCAAGCTTTCGTCAGGTTGTTGCACCACCCTGTAGAGGTCACTAGTTAGTTTCTCAAAAGCTCTATTACATGAAAATTGATTCACAAACATATTGACTAATTGAGAATAAGATGATATAGAGTTTAGGGATAGGCCGGTTAGCCATTTCAAAGCTGGTCCAGACAAGGTGGAACCAAAGCCCCTACAAAGACAGGCCTCTTTGAAGATTGAAGGAATGCTGATAATGTCCATTAATTCTTGGTATAGCAACACATGCTCTACTGGATCTGTGCTCCCATCGTACTTCTTCATGTGGGGCACTGCAAATCTCTTCGGGATCTCCATGTTGGCTATTGCTGGAACAAAGCGAGACTCATTATAACAAGTTGGAGAAGCTTGATGATAAGGCAAGGTAACTCCAGGCACATTCCTAATCATCTCTTTGATCTGCTGCAACTCTCTAGCAACTTGACTTTCTGCAAAAGTGTTAGCATAAAATTGAGAAGAAGAGTGATCAAATGCATTATAAAAACTCCCTGTTTGTCCTAAAGACGGAGTGGCATAAGTATAGCAAGATGTTGGCACAGGTTGGCTGAATGCGAAGGTGTGACCATGTTGGGCAACTTGACTAGTTTTCACAGTTGTACTATCAGTCTGTACTGCACTCGCCATGGGGATGTCTCCAAGATTGCCCCCAGTACCTGCACCAAAAAGAGTTCTAGGAAATAAAGGTGATAATGGAGTTACAACTAGAGGCTCAACTTGATTCCCTTTTTGCAGACTCTCAATTGCATTGAAAATCATAGTATTGGTATCTGTGAGCATCCATTCGCTTATTCAGTTCATTCAACATTGTTGCCATATTAGTCACGAAACCAAAATTGATTTCAGACGCGGTCGTCTCTCGAGGTGCATCTTGCTGCCCCCCAGTCGCCTTGCCCCCAGCCGCGGAGGTTACTGAGGTTACCTGACCGGAAGTTGGATTGACCATTTTGATGTTCTAAACAAATCTAAAAAACCAAAGTTCCCACAGACGGCGCCAAATTGTTTTGGTCAAATTTCGACAAGTGATTGTAAATAACCAAATATTTCAAGGAAAGAATTGGGTGCAATGGAATATAGATTTGTGTGTGTAATCAAAATGAAAATGACAAAGGATTTTGACGAGGAAAGCCCTTGAACAAATTGTTCGCCGGCATAAAACCTCGGGAGGTTTTGGAAGACCTACCTTGACCAAAAAGTTTACTAAGATTCGTAGGTAGCTTACAAAAATAATGAGCATATGCGAGGGAGAGTGAGACTCGTGAAGACCGTGTGTGAATTACATGTGCTGATCTCCCTTTTATACCTCTACAAAGGCTAAATACAAGATAAGATCAATCCCTAAGATTTCGGTAAGGTTGTTGTTTGTTGAGAGAAACTCGGCAGTTGGTGGAGAGTCGTGGTTGAACTGGTATGCGCATATGGCTCCTAAAAAATAGCAACCGCAAAACTGCTCCCAAGTTGGTCCGGCTTCAAGATGTTGATGAAGACGTCGAGCCAAGATGTCGGTCCAAGATGTGAACTCAACATGTAAAGTCAACATGTAAAAAGTCAACTTGTGGACCAAGTTGTAGACCAAGTTGTGGAGGTCAAGTTGTAGAGGTCAAGTTGTAGAGATCAGGATACTGAGGCGTCTTGACATGTTGACCTGCTTAAGATTCCAACCATATACATATAGTGAAAAATCCGCCCCCAACACTGCTTTTGTTCTAGTGCAATGCACAAAGAAATTGTTCCAAGTGCAAGCTAGGCAAAGATGTATGTTGTGGTGAAGGCTTTTAATGCATAAGATGCAAAGGAGCAATCCGCAAGTGTGTTAATGGTTAACACAAGAAAGGGGTTCAAAAGGGAAGGTAAAGAAGGTAAAGCAAAAGTTGCTATACCTATGAAAAAAGTTGTCAAAGCCGAAGAGGCTAAACCCAAAGTGTCTCAAAAGGATGCAGTTTGCTGCCATTGCAATGAGATTGTCATTGGAAGCAAAGTTGCAAGGCTTATTAGGAAGACCTAAAAGGTGAAGAAGGGCAATATGATTGCTACTACTTCAAGTATCTATATGATAGATATTTTCTTTTCGACTTCTTATTCTTGGATATATGATACCGGATTGGATCCCACATTTGTTTAAATGTGCAAGGAACAAAGAATAGAAAGCTACTCAAAGAAGATAAATTAAACCTATGCGTAAAAGAATGAAGCAAGGGTTGCTACATTAACCATAGGGACTTATGAAGTCACTATACCTTGTGGACTAGTACTTGTTTTGAACAAGTATGACTACATTGCGAATTTGAATATGAGTATTATTTCCGTTTCTTAAATGGATGATGAAAGATATAATTTTCTTGTTGAAAATAAGAAGTTTTATATTTATTAAATGATATGCCTTATTTTATTGCATATGTCATTGAATGGTCTTCATATCCTTGATAATGAGAAACAAAATAATGTTGAAGATATCTATAATATAAATGGGAAATCTAAACCGAACAATATGAACAACGAGTTCATATGGCATTGCCGACTTGGTCAGATAAATAAGAACATATATCCAAACTCCATTAACATGGACTTTTAGACTCATATGACTCGGAATCATTTGAGGAATGTGGATCTTGTTTATTGGGATTATTGACCAAACCACCCTACACTAAGAGTAGTGGGAGGGCTAGTGACTTATTGGTCATTATACATGAGATGTATATGGACTATTAAGCAGCATCGCTAGGGGAGGATTTTGGTGTTTCATCGCATTCACCAGTGGCTTATCTAGATATGACTATGTCTATCTGATGAAGTCCAAAGGTGAATCAATTGAGATGTTTCGAAAATTTCAAGATGAAATACAAAACAACTTGGTAAAACTATTAAGTACTTCGATTGGATCAAGGTGGTGAATATTTGAACCAAGAGTTTGACAATCATCTCAAAACTATGAACTCGTTTCAGAGTTGACTCCACCCGGAACACCACATTGTGTGGTGTGTCTGAGAGGAGGAATTGAGCCTTGTAGGACATGGTTCGTTTGATGATGTGTCAATTAGACTTTCCTATTTCCTATTTCTTTTTGAGGATATGCATTAGAAATAATGCGGTTACACTGAATTGTGTCCCTACTAAATCGGTTCCTTAGTCCCCACATGAGATGTGGCATGGAAGAAAACTTAGTTTGTCTTTCATGAAGGTTTGGGGTTACAAGACTTATAAGATGAGACTTGTCTCTGATGAGTTAGCACCAAATCTAACAAGGTTATTTTCGGAAATTAATCTTACAACCACATAGAGAACAAAATGTTTGTTGCTCTATAAGATTCGTTTCTTGAGAAATAGTTTCTCAATAAAGGATCTAGTGGGAGTAAAATTAATTATGAAGAAGTTCAAGAAACCGAAAATAATATGGAACCAAAAGTAGAGACGGAACCAAGTTCACAAAGGAGTTGTGGAACTGGTTCAAGATGCACAAGTCCATCGTAGATCGAATAGGTTACGATCCAAACTCAAGAAATATTGATTTCTCATTTCGGAAAGTAATAAAGTGAAAGTCATTGAGAATGACGATCCTACTTCCTATCTAGAAGTGATGTCCACTCATAATTTGGATAAATTGTTAGGAACCATGGAATCCAAATTACAATCCATGTTTGATGATCAAGTTTGAAACTTGATTGGGCTACCTGAAGGTGTAAAAAAAAAATAAAGGGTGCAAGTAGGTCTTCAAGACCAACATGGATGGGAAGGTGTATACTTTCATGACTAAGGATTATAGCAAAGGGATTTAGGTTAATTCATAGTATTGACTATGTTGAAACCTTCTCGTCAGTTACAATGTCGAAGTCTATTAGAATTTTAAATTTCCATGATCGTATATTATGACTATGTGATATGACAAATGGATGTCAAACGACTTTCTTAAGGATGTGTATAGTACACAACCCGAGAGTTTGTCGATCCAAGAAACTCTAATAAAGTATGAATGTTGCAAAGATCCATGAGATGGGTTGAAGCAAGCTTCAAGGAATGGGAATCTTCATTTTGATGAATTGGTCAAAGAGTTTGACTTCATCAAGTACAAAGATGAATCTTGTGTATGCATGAAATTCAGTGGGAGTGTAGTATTATTTCTATTATTTTATTACAATGATATCTTGCTCATTGGAAAACCAAAATTCCGACACTTAAGACTGTCAAGTCTTGGTCAAGGAAAGGTTTCTCAATGAAAGATACGGGTGAAGCCGCTTACATCCTTGGCATCAAGATCTATAGAGATAGATCTAAAAGGATAAATTGGTTTTAGTCAAAATACTCACATTGATAAGGTTCTTAGAAGAGTCTAAGAAAAGTGGCTTGTCAATGGGTCATGGTATTTTCTCTTAGCAATACTCATTGTCTTATGACAACTGATGACCAAAAGGGAATGAATGAAGTTCCATATGCTCCGGCATTTGGATCTGTCATGTATGCCATGATTTGTATTAGACCCGACGTCTCGTATGCTCTAAGCATGATGAGTCGATACCAATCTGATCCTGTTGAGAACCATTGGATGGCAGTCAAGATGATCCTTAAGTACTTAAGAAGAACTAAGGATATGTTTTTGGGATTTGAAAGATTGGAAGTTAATCTTGTTGTAAGGGTTACATAGATGCTAACTTCCAAACTGACAAAGTTAATTTAAAATCGCAATTAGGATTTGTGTTTATGCTTATTAGAGGTACGGTTTTGTTGGAATGATTCCAAGCAGAAAATTGTAGCCGATTCTACGACTAAGGCCATATTTTAGCAATATATGATGTAGCTGAATGGAGGCAGTTTGGATCAAAAGTTCATTTTGTATTTTGGAAATGTTCCAAGTATCACTAATCGGTGAAACTTTTGTTGTGACAATTGTGGTGCCATTTGTGCAAACAATGGAACCAAGATCACAACAGCGATCCAAACACTCACTTAGACGTTTTTCAAGATTTCATAAAGAATGAGAAGGCGTTAAGATATGCAAAGTATCAACCGATGACGACATTAGGGATTCACTTACAAAAGACCCTCGCACAGGCAGAAACATGATGGTCATGTTAAATCCATGGTTATTCGATACATAAATGGAGCCTAGTGCAAGTGGGAGACTGTTGGTGTAATGCCCTAGGCTTTAGTTATGTTTAACTTAAAACCGTTATGTATCATCTTTATCGTTTAAATTTATTATTTGATTACTATATATTTTGCATATTTATTGTAATAATCTCCGTCCCTAATTATTAAGAGAATAATTAGTATAATTGTCAATGGATAATCATGTGATGATTATATGCATAGAGATGCACATTGAAATTATGGGTACTTGTTAGTGAACAAGTGACTGGACTTGACCCGTATGAGATTTATGTCATGGTCGAATGTCATAATTAAATCTCATATGATCACTTCATTTAGTCCCTAGACGTGAGATTATCATGACCTTACATATGATGAAAGTCATGTTTGATTTTAGTCAAACGATATCTTAACACGATATTTATAAAGGCTATCTTTGGCATGATCGGATTCATGATGGGAAGGATGATAAGTCGAGATGGAATTTGTCCCTCAAAAGAGAGATTTTTTGCTTGGGCCCCTCGATGAGTGATAATGATGAATGATAAGTCGAGATGGAATTTGTCCCTCAAAAGAGAGATGTTTTTCTTGGGCCCCTCGATGAGTGATAATGATGAAAGCGTGTGGCCACACCCCAATGCGATTGGATTATCATTATACTCAAGATCGAAAAAGCATTGAACAAATAAAAGTTGATGAGGACCATGACTTGGGTTCAATATAACATCGTTAGACAAAGGGAGAAATGGAAGTGTACCATTGGAAACGTGAACTCTTACGTTATATTATTTGGGTAGACATAATGGCTTGCTAGAGTCCGCTTATGTCTTATGAGGGTCGATATGATCGAATTCATTGCCAACAAAATATAAACTTATTGGGTCACATACAACTAGAATGAATTGGTTAAACCAAAGGAAGAATGATTGAGAGTTCCTGATATGACCTGAGAGGCCGCGCGACAGAACTTGTCCAATGGACTCATTGAGTCATGCGACATACTAAGGCCTGAGGCGTTTGACAGACAGTTTCCTAATAAGATTAGGAAACTAATACCAATACTAAGGTAGTATAAATATGCAGTCTGTAAACCCTAATAGGGGAGCCGAATTTTCCAAGGAAAAATCACACCAAAAGGTTTCTCAATATTCTTCCATAGGTTTAAGAATCTAGCAATTCACAAGAACTGTTCTTGGTTCATTCTAACGTATGGATACTATTAGAGGGTCTTCGCTCATACGACGACCAAGGCCTAGAGTTCTATTGTTCAAAGCAATATGAAGATTCAAGTTTTTGAAGATCGAAGTTTGTGATTCAAAATCACGATGATAATTGTTTGATAGCTCAAGAATGAAAAGCGATAAAGGTTGGTTATTTCTATCTCATAGAAATTCAATTTAATCGTATAGAACGGATCTTAGGACTTGGGTTTTGTGTTAATTTGATTCTTAATTCCGCTGCGCATGGACCTATAAAACCCAACAACAAATGCAGCGGAAAATTTAACAAAGAACATCAAAATCCTAGCCCTTAGATCCGTCTAGCATGAAGAGATTAGAAAAACATGAAATAGAATTGTATACCTTGAATGTGATTCAGTTTGTCAAAATAGATCTCAAAATTCAAGCCTAGAATTTTGATGTCGAATCTTCTATCTTCCTTGTTCAACCTTGGTGATGAAATCAACAAAGGAGATCTTCAAACTTTAGGAGATAAAGTAACCTCCCTCTAATGGTGATCCACACGTGAACGAATAGATAAATCTTCTTGTTGGATTGCTAGATGATCCTTTCCGATTATTGAAACGTTTTTAATAATCAATCGCAAAACTATGGAATTGATCAAAGCCTAGAGTTTCATAAACTTAGAACAATGATGTATGGAGGTGAGAGAGAGATTTATGGCTGCACAAAGTTTGTATTTATATCCCATATAAATCCCCTAACAATTAGGGTAGAAACCTTGTCAAACACCAAAACCTTTCAAGCTAAGGAACTACATACGGAGTGAAATTCGCAACGGGCACGAGTCGTGCCAGGCCAAAATCAGTCATGATACGAGTCATGCCTGAAAAATCACTCGTGCGGTATCCGGGAACGACTCGTGCTCAAGAGCACGAGTCGTGCCCAATGCCAGGCCAAGTATGTCGCACGGTATACGAAGCCAGAATACTAAATTTCTTCAGGCAGAGTATGTCGCGTGGCGGTACAAGCCAGAATTCCAATTTTCAGCCAGAATCAAATTCGTTCTTTGTGTGTGACCCAAAAGGAATTATATTATGTTGGTAGTGACTCAAAATATGACCTCACAAGACATAAGTGGTTTCTAGCAAACCATTATATCTACCCAATTAATATAACAACAAAGCTTGATTCCTTGATAATCAAACGTCACAATCCCTTTGTCCACAATGTCCAATTGTTCATGAGTCATGGTCTAGGTCAACTCATCTCGTTCAATGCTTTCTCGATTCTGAATATGTTGATAATCCAAATGCATTTGATCTCTATCAAATCACTTGAGTGTGGCCACACATTTCATCAACAATATTCATTGAGGGGCCCAAGCAAACATCTCTCTTCATAAGAGGGACAAATCTCATCTAGACTTATCATTCTTCCCTACAAGAATCCAATCATGCTAACATAGCCCTTATTGCTATCCAATTAAAGATAGTGTTAGACTATATCAAACACGATCTTCATCATGTGGAAGACGATGATAATCTCAGGTACAAAGAATTCAATAACACGACTATTATGAGATTTAATCATGACAACAGACCATGCCATAAATCTCATAAGTAGGTCATGTCCAATACTTGTTCTCTAGCAAGTATCCATAAGTGTAATGTGCATCTCCATGCATATAATCATCTCCATAATTATCCATTACCAACTTATACTAGTTGTTCACAACAACTAGGGACACAGTTCAATATAATAAACATGCAAACATATAGTGAACCAAATAAACTTGTACTCTATAATAAATGATAAAGATGATACATAACGGTTCAAGTTAAACATAACTATAGCCTAGGGCATTACACCAACAATCTCCCACTTGCAGTAGGCTCCATCTATGTATCTAATACCTATGGACCTGACATGACCATCATGCGTTGCTTGTGCAAGGGGCTTTATAAGCAGATCCCTAATGTTATCATCGGTTGATACTTTGCATATCTTAACGTCTCCCCGATCAATGAACTCTCGAATGAGATGGAAATGTCTAAGTATATATTTGGGTCGCTGATGTGACCTTGGTTCTTTTGCTTGCGCAAATGGCACCACAATTGTCACAACAAAGTTCCACCGATTAGTGATACTTGGAACATTTCCAAAATACTAAATGAACTTTTGATCCAAACTGCCTCTTTTAGCTGCATCAGATGTTGCTAAAATTCGGCCTTAGTTGTAGATTCGACTGCGATTTTCTGCTTGGAACTCTTCCAATCAAAACCGCACCTCCAATAAGCATAAACACAAATCCTAATTGCGATTTTAACTGACATCCAATGGTTCTTAACAGGATCACATTGAAATTGACTCGTCATGCTTTAGAGCATATGAGATGTCGGGTCTAGTACCAATCATGGCATACATGACAGATCCAAATGTCGGAGCATATGGAACTTCATTCATTCCCTTTTGGTCACCAGTTTTCATAAGACAATGAGTATTGCTAAGGGTAACACCATGACCCATTGACAAGTTACTTTTCTTAGAATCTTCTATGAACCTTGTCAATGTGAGTATTTTGACTCAAACCAATTTATCCTTTTAGATCTATCTCTATAGATCTTGATGCCAAGGATGTAAGCGGCTTCACCCGTATCTTTCATTGAGAAACCTTTCCTTGACCAAGACTTGACAGTCTTAAGTGTCGGAACTTCATTTTCCAATGAGTAAGATATCATTGTCATAAAATAATAGAGATAATACTATGCTCCCACTAAATTTCATGTATACACAAGGTTCATCTTCGTACTTGATGAAGTCAAACTCTTTGACCGATTCATCAAAATGAAGGTTCCAACTCCTCGAAGCTTGCTTCAACCCAAAATTGAATCTTTGCAACTTGCATGCTTTATTAGAATTCCTTGGATCGACAAATGTGTTGATATTGATATGTGATCATATAATTTGTATATTTTGTTGTAGAATAGCATTACATAATGATAATTGCGATTCGTCCTTATGAAGGACAAAGTTCGAAAGGAACAATACATAATGTGTACGTTCTTGACGAATCTGTTCCTACTGAACCCATTGCAAATGTTGCAAAAGGCAAATAAGGAAGCAACATTAGAAACATATTGATGATTCTGACAATATTGCTTGCCTTGTATTTGCCATCATGTTTAAAGGCTCTTATGAAGAACCTTGAGCACATGATAACTATTCTTTTGTTCTAGCATAACGCAAAAAGGGAAATGTTCCAAGTGCAAGCTAGGCAAAATATATATGTTGTGGTGAAGGCTCTTAATTTATATGATGAAAGAAGGAGCAATCCGAAAATTGTGTTAATGGTTGACACAATAAAAGGGTTCATAAAGGAAGGAAAAGATGGTAAAGCAAAAGTTGCTAAATCTAGGACAAATGTTGTCATAGCCGAAGAGGCTAAACCCAAAGTGTCTCAAAAGGATGCATTTTTCTATCATTGCAATAAGATTGTTATTGGAAGCAAAGTTGCAAGGTTTACTAGGAAGGCCTAAAAGGTGAAGAAGGGCAATATGATTGCTACTACTTCAAGTATCTATATGATAGATATTTTCCTTTCGACTTCTTGTTCTTGGGTATATGATACCGGATTGGATCCCACATTTGGATAAATGTGCAAGGAATAAAGAATAGAAAGCTACTCAAAGAAGGTAAGTTAAACCTATGCATAAGAATGGAGCAAGGGTTGCTACATTAGCCATAGGGACTTATGAAGTCACTTTACCTTGTGAACTTATGAAGTCACTTTACCTTGTGAAGTAGTACTTGTTTTGAACAAGTATGACTACGTTCCGGATTTGAGTAGGAGTATTATTTTCGTTTCTTAAATGGATGATGAAGGGTATAATTTTCTTATTTTCAATAAGAAGTTTTATATTTATTTAATGATATGCCTTATTGTAATGCATATATCATTGAATGGTCTTCATATCCTTGATGATGAGAAACAAAATAATATTGAAGATATCTATAATATAAATGGGAAATCTAAACCGAATAATATGAACAATGCGTTCATATGGCATTGCCGGCTTGGTCAAATAAATAAGAAACATATATCTAAACTCCATTAACATGGACTTTTAGACTCATATGATTCTGAATCATTTGAGGAATGTGGATCTTGTTTATTGGGATTATTGACCAAACCACCCTACACTAAGAGTAGTGGGAGGGCTAGTGACTTATTAGTTATTATACATGAGATGTATGTGGACCATTAAGTAGCATTGCTAGGGGAAGACTTCAGTATTTCATCACATTTCCTAAAGACTTATCTAGATATGACTATGTCTATCTGATGAAGTCCAAAGGTGAATCGTTTGAGATGTTTCGAACATTTCAAGATGAAATACAAAGCAACTTGGGAAAACTATTAAGTACTTCGATTAGATCGAGGTGGTGAATATTTGAGCCAAGAGTTTGAAAATCATCTCAAAACTATGAAATCGTTTCAAAGATGACTCCACCAGAACACCACATTGTATGGTGTGTCTGAGAGGAGGAATTGAACCTTGTTAGACATGGCTCATTCGATGATGTGTCAAGTTGACTTTCCTAATTCCTTTTGAGGATATGCATTAGAAATAATGCGGTTACACTGAATCGAGTCCTTACTAAATAGGTTCCTAAGGCCCCACATGAGTTGTGGCATGGAAGAAAACATAGTTTGTCTTTCATGAAGATTTGGGGTTGCGAATCTTATGAAAAGAGACTTGTCTCTTATAAGTTAGCACCAAATCTGACAAGGTTATTTTCGGAAATTAATCTTACAACCACAAAGAGAACAAAACGTTTGTTGCTCTACACGATTTGTTTCTTGAGAAATAGTTTCTCAATAAAGAATCTAGTGGGAGTAAAATTAATATTGAAAAGAGTTCAAGAACCTGAAAATGACATGGAACCAAGAGTAGAGACGGAACCAAGTTCACAAAGGAGTTGTGGAACCAGTTCAAGATGCACAAGTCCATCGTAGATCGGATAGGTTACAGTCCGAACCAAGAAATATTGATTTCTCGTTGCGGAAAGTAATAAGTTGGAAGTCATTGAGAATGATGATCCTACTTCCTATCTTGAGGCGATGTCCACTCCTAATTTGGATAAATGGTTAGGAACCATGGAATCCAAATTACAATCCATGTTTGACAATCAAGTTTGGAACTTGATTGAGCTACCTGAAGGTGTAAAAACTAAAGGGTGCAAGTAGGTCTTCAAGACCAACATGGATGAGAGGGTGTATGCTTTCATGACTAAGGATTGTAGCAAAGGGATTTAGGTTAATTCATAGTATTGACTATGTTGGAACCTTTTTCGCCAGTTACAATGTTGAAGTCTGTTAGAGTTTCAATTGCCATTATCACATATTGTGACTGTGTGATATGACAAATGGATGTCAAACGATTTTCTTTAAAACGGAAAGATTATTAAGAATGTGTATAGTACACAACCCGAATAGTTTGTCGATCCAAGGAACTCTAATAAAGTATGCATGTTGCGAAGATCCATGAGATGGGTTGAAGCAAGCTTCATGGAATTGGAATCTTCATTTTGATGAATTGGTCAAAGAGTTTGACTTCATCAAAGAACAAAGATGAATCTTGTGTATGCATGAAATTCAATGGGAGCGAAGTATTATATCTATTGTTTTATTACAATGATATCTTACTCATTGGAAAAACAAGTTCCGACACTTAAGACTGGCAAGTCTTGGTCAAGGAAAGATTTCTCAATGAAAGATATGGGTGAAGCCGCTTACATCCTTGGCATCAAGATCTATAGAGATAGATCTAGAAGGATAAATTGGTTTGAGTCAAAGTGTTCACATTGACAAGATTCTTAGAAGAGTCTAAGAAGAGTAGCTTGTCAATGGGTTATGGTATTTCTCTTAGCAATATTCATTGTCTTATGACAAATGATGAGAAAAAAGGGAAATGAATGAAGTTCCATATGCTTCGGCATTTGGATCTGTCATGTATGCCATGATTTGTACTAGACCCGGCGTCTCATACGCTCTAAGCATGATGAGTCGATACCAATCTGATCCTGATATAATCCATTGGATGGGAGTCAAGATGATCCTTAAGTACTTAAGAAGAACTAAGGATATGTTCTTGGTATTTGAAAGATTGGAAGATAATCTTGTTGTAAGGATTACATAGATGCTAGCTTCCAAACAGACAAAGTTATTTTAAAATCGCAATTAAGATTTGTGTTTATGCTTATTAGAGGTGCAGTTTTGATTGGAAGAGTTCCAAGCAGAAATTGTAGCCGATTCTACTACTAAGGCCGAATTTTAGCAACATATGATGTGGCTAAAAGAGGCAGTTTGGATCAAAATTTCATTAGTGTTTTGAAAATGTTCCAAGTATCACTAATCAGTGAAACTTTTGTTAAGACAATAGTGGTGCCACTTGTGCAAACAATGGAACCAAGGTCACAACAACGATCCAAACACTCACTTAGACGTTCTTCGAGGAATTCATAAAGAATGAGAAGACGTTAAGATATACTCCCTCCGTCCCAGCTCACTTGACACTTATTTCCATTTTGGGCCGTCCCAGCTCACTTGACACCTCCCAAAAATAGCCTACTTTTTATATTTTTATATTAGATGGACCCCACCACTCATTCTCTTTCTTCATTTTCCACCACTCAATTTATTCAACCAATACTACTATTTACCCCACTCATTCTCTCTCTTCATTTTTTACCACACATTTTTTTTATTTTATTCTTTTTTCTTAGTTCTTGTGCCCACCACTTGGGTGTCAAGTGAGGTGGGACGGAGGGAGTACAAAGTATCAAACGATGATGACATAAGGGATTCACTTACAAAGACCCTCGCACAGGCAGAAGCATGATGGTCATGTTAGATCCATGAGTATTCGATACATAAATAGAGCCTAGTGCAATTGGGAGACTGTTGGTGTAATGCCCTAGGCTTTAGTTATGTTTAACTGAAAAACCGTTTTGTATCATCTTTATCGTTTAAGTTTATTATTTGATTATTATATAGTTTGCATATTTATTGTAATAATCTCCGTCCCTGATTATTAAGAGAATAATTAGTATAATAGTCAATGGATAATCATATGATGATTATATGCATAGAGATGCACATTGAAATTATGGGTACTTGTTAGAGAACAAGTAACTGGACTTGACCCGTATGAGATTTATGTCATGGTCAAATGTCATAATTAAATCTCATATGGTCACTTCATTTAGTCCCTAGACCTCGGATTATCATGACCTTACATATGATGAAAGTCATGTTTGATTTTAGTCAAACGATATCTTAACACGATATTTATAAAGGCTATCTTTGGCATGATCAGATTCATGATGGGAAGGATGATAAGTCAAGATGAAATTTGCCCCTCGAAAGAGAGATGTTTTGCTTGGGCCCCTCGATGAGTGATAATGATGAAAGCGTGTGGCCACACCCCAATATGATTGGACTATCATTATACTCAAGATCGAGAAAGCATTGAACAAATACAAGTTGACATGGACCATGACTTGTGTTCAATATAACATCGTGAGACAAACGGAGAAATGGAAGTGTACCATTGGAAACGTGAACTCTTACGTTATATTATTTGGGTAGACATAATGGCTTGCTAGAGTCCGCTTATGTCTTATGAGAGTCGATATGATCGAACTCATTGCCAACATAATATAATCATATTGGGTCACACACAACTAGAATGAATTGGTTAAACCAAAGGAAGAATGATTGAGAGTTCCTGCGTATGGAAACGTTTGTCACGCGACATACCTAGCCATATGGCAACGTTTGTCACGCGACATAACTAGCCACAGAGGCGGTTTACACTTGTTTCCTAATTTGATTAGGGCACAAACTCTAAATACTAAAGTAGTATAAATATGAGTTTGTAAACAGCCGAAATTGAGCCGATTTTTCAAGAAAGAAAATCACCAAAAAGGTTTCTCAATATTCTTCCATAGGTTTAAGAATCTTGCAATTCACAAGAACCGTTCTTGGTTCATTCTTACGTGTGGATACAACAATAGAGGGTCTTCGCTCGTTTGACGATCAAGGCCTAGAGTTCCAATCCGAAGATTGAAAGGTTTTGAAGATCAAAGATTGTGATTCAAAATCACACCAATAAATTGTTCGATAGCTCAACACCGGAAAGCAATTAAGGTTGGTAAATTCTATCTCATAGGAATTTAATCGTATAGAACGGATCTTAGGGCTTGGGTTTTGTGTTATTTAGATGCTTATTCCGCTGCGCATGGACCCATAAAACCCAACAAAACTCTTGGATTAAATATTCTCCACTTCGATTGAATCGAAATACTTAATAGTTTTGCCAAGTTGATTTTGTAATTCATTTTTAAATATTCAAAATATCTCAAATAATTCACTTTTGGACTTCATCAGATAGACACAGTCATATCTGGATAAGTCATTAGTGAATATAATGAAATACCAAAATCTTCCCCTAGCAATGCTACTTAATAGTCCACATACATCTCATGTATTAGGGCCAATAAGTCACTAGCCCTCCCACTACTCTTAGTGTAGGGTGGTTTGATCAATAATCCCAATAAACAAGATCCACATTCCTCAAATGATTCATAATCATATGAGTCTAAAAGTCCATGTTAATGGAGTTTAGATATATGTTTCTTATTTTTCCGACCAAGCCGGCAATGCCATATGAACGTGTTGTTCATATCATTCGGTTTAGATTTCTTATTTATATTATAAATATCTTCATTATTATTTTCATTTCTCAACATCAAGGATATAAAGGCCATTAAATGAATCTGCAATACTATAAAGCATATCATTTAAATATATAGAAACTTCTTATTCTCAATAAGAAAACTATATCCTTTATCAGCCATATAAGAAACAGAAATAATACTCCTACTCAAATCCAGAACGTAGTAACATTTGTTCAAAACAAGTACTAGTCCACTAGGTAAAGTAACTTCATAAGTTCTTACGGCAAATGTAGCAACTCTTGCTCCATTCCCCACACATAGGTCCACTTTACCATTTTGAGTAGCTTTCTATTCTTCAAGTCATGCACATTTAGACAAATGTAGGATCCAATCCGATATCCAATATCCATGAACAAGAAATAGAAAGGAAAATATCTATCATATAGATACCTGAAGTAGTAGCAATCATATTGCCCTCCTTTACCTTTTAGGACTTCCTTATAAGCCTTGCAACTTTGCTCCCAATGACCAATCTCCTTGCAATGGTAGCAAACTGTATCCTTTTGAGACACTTTGGGTTTAGCCTCTTCGGCTTTGGCAACTTTTGCCCTAGGTTTAGCAACCTTTGCCTTACCTTCTGTGTGTTTCCTTTTAAACCCCTTTCTTGTGTTAACCATTAACACAACATATCTCTCTTGCCTAGCTTGCACTTGGAACATTTCCTTTGTGCGTTGTGCTAGAACAAAAGCAGTTTCCATATGTTCAAGGTTCTTCATAAGTGCCTTTAAACATGGTGGCAATTATAAAGCAAGCAACATCGTTATAATCATCATCATGTTTCTAATGTTGCTCCTTATTTGCCCTTTGCAACATTTGCAGCGGGTTTAACAGGAACGGGTTCGTCAAGAACGCACAATTTTGTCTAAGAACAATTCTTAAGCTTTTGATCCAATCAGAATAGTCTGTACCGTTCTTTTCGAACTTGTCCTTCATAAGGACGGATCGCAGTAACAAGGATTAATCATAGTTTTATGCTATTTCCACAAAAAGATATACATACAATATGAACACATATAAGTATCAACGCATTTACCATCTAAGAGCAAATAATGTATTTCATAAATACTCCCACTAAATTATACACCTTCAAATACAAGCACGTATCATATAATTATAGTGAGCTAAGATCCATAATTCACTTGATTTTGGTTTAACTGAGTCAATGCACGAAATCAAGCTATTTAGGTAGATAACATCAATCATATCATATATGACTCTTAGATCTTTTATGAGATTTCCTAAGACATCATATGTCAAAAACATGTTTTAAATCTCATCTATGCCTTGGGTCAAATATCATTTGAAAGCACCAATTAAGTCAAAACCTTTTTCAAACGCATGAGACATGGAACGATGCACCTAACTGAGTCAAAACTACATAAACCATTATCTCATCTTGATCACAAATTAAGATATAAGATGCACCCAACTGAGTCGAAACTACATCAAATACCCTAAAGTATCACAAGTGTTCTAATCAAGGAATGGAATAAGACTTAAATATTTAGAAGGTTTTCATATTGTAATAAACATCGCATGGTTGTAACATAGATCTTATGTGAACATAATCATGAATATAGGGCTTCACAAAATTTCATACAAACAATTTGATTCAATTTTGAGAAATTACAAATTTAATTAAATCATATTAAACAAATCATCAACCTATGTGATAAACTAATCATATTAATCCATCATAAATCATAACCATGGCATATCATATATACTTGTTTTTCATAAAACAAAACACATGAAATCTAGATCTATATCATATAGCATGGATATCAAATAATCAAATTAAATCTAGCATGCCAATTTCAATCCTAATCATGGCAAGATAGGGCTCTGATACCACTGTTGGGTTTTGGGTTACAAACACAGGGGAAAATTTAACAAATAACATCAAAACTCTAACCCTTAGATCCGTCTAGCATGAAGAGATTAGAAAACCATGAAATAGAATTACATACATTGAATGCGTTTGGTTTGTCAAAATAGATCTCAAAATTCCAGCCTAGAATTTTGATGTCCAATCTTCTATCTTCCTTGTTCAACCTTGGTGATGAAATAACCTCCCTCTAATGGTGATCCACACGCGAATGAACCAAGAACTCTTCTTGTTGGATTGCTAGATGATCCTTTCCAATTATTGAAACGTTTTCAATAATCAATGGCAAAACTATGGAATTGATCAAAGCCTAGAGTTTCATAAACATAGAACAATGATGTATGGAGGTGAGAGAGAGATTTATGGCTGCACAAAGTTCGTATTTATATCCCATATAAATCCCATAACAATTAGGGTATAAACCTTGTCAAACACCAAAACCTTTCAAGCCAAGGAACTACGTACGGACTGAAATTCGCAACGGGCACTAGTCGTGCCCAATGGCACGAGTCGTGCCTGCCCAAAATCAATCGTGATACGAGTCGTGCCTGAAAAATCACTCGTGCAGTTCCCGGGAATGACTCGTGCTCAAGAGCACAAGTCGTGCCCAACGCCAGGCCAAGTATGTCAAATACTAATTTTCTTCAGGCAGAGTATGTCGCGCGGCGGTACAAGCCAGAATTCCAATTTTCAGCCAGAATCAAATTCGTTCTTTGTGTGTGACCCAAAAGGAATTATATTATGTTGGTAGTGAGTCAAAACATGACCTCACAAGACACAAGTGGTTTCTAGCAAACCATTATATCCACCCAATTAATATAACATCAAAGCTTGATTCCTTGATAATCAAATGTCACAATCCCTTTGTCCAAGATTTTCAATTGAACATGAGTCATGGTCTAGGTCAACTCATCTCGTTCAATGCTTTCTCGATTCCGAATATTTTGATAATCCAAATGCATTTGATCTCTATCAAATCACTTGAGTGTGGCCACACATTTCATCAATACTATTCATCGAGAGGCCCAAGCAAACATCTCTCTTCACAAGAGGGACAAATCCTGTCTTGACTTATCATTCTTCCCTACAAGATCCAATCATGCTAACATAGACCTTATTGCTATCCGATTAAAGATAGTGTTAGACTATATCAAACACGATCTTCATCATGTGGAAGACGATGATAATCATAGGTATAAAGGATTCAATAACACGACTATCATGAGATTTAATCATGACAACAGACCATGTCATAAATCTCATAAGTAGGTCATGTCCAATAATTATTCTCTAGAAAGTATCCATAAGTGTAATGTGCATCTCCATGCATATAATCATCTCCATGATTATCCATTACCAACTTATACTAGTTGTTCACAACAACTAGGGACGCAGTTCAATATAATAAACATGCAAACAAATAGTGAACCAAATAAACTTGTACTCTATAATAAATGATAAAGATGATACATAACGGTTCAAGTTAAACATAACTATAGCCTAGGGCATTACACTAACAACCATAACCTCATCTCTATTTTCAGGACTTTAGGCCCATATGTAATGAAGCTTAGACTTCAATTTTTTAGTATAAGTCCATTTTATAGAATAGGTTTATTTAGGCTTGAAGACTGGCACAAGACTCATTGGACATGAGGTTTCAGTTCAAAGTAGTTTCAAACCGCACTTAAGAAACCGCATCGGCAAACGACGTGTGGAATTCTTACCTTGAAACCACCCTTTGACAAACTCAGTGAAACCGCATTAGTGAACCGCACTAGCAAACCGTAGTGCAGTTCCAATCTTGAGACCGCACTGAGAAACCTCACTGGTGAAACCGCACTGCCCAAACCGCATCATCACCAAACCGCATCAAATGATTGAAGACTTGAAGTTGAACCACTTATGTCTGTTGGAATCCACGTCAGCAATATCAAAAGTAAACCACCAAATCTTGTCACGTGACTATGTGTCAGACAGGATCTACAAGGATCATGAAAAGGTGACAGATGTCCTTCATACCTTATTTGCAGCGGAGGTCTGATCAGCTTTATCTGAAACTGCTGTACCAAAGGACAAAAGTGGATTTGTGAACCAATCAGATTGCACCAGTACAGTACTTCAACAAGTGTATCATAACGGCTACTTTCTTGGTGGTTGGGTATAAATACCCCTAATCTTCAACATTTGAAGATTGCTTGAGAAATTGAAATTACTGTGAGTTCATAAGAAGATGAAGCTCTGCCCAGAAATTTGCAACCCTTTGAATTTTCATCTTCTTCCTTCAAGAAATATTTCAAGGCCAGAAATCAAGCCTTTATCACTCAAGAATCATTGTGCTCTATATCATAGGAAGTGATGATGAAACCGAAGAGGTTAATCTCTGCTTAGTTGCAGACGTTTCTAATGATTTAGATTTTGAGTCAGCCCAGTCGCTAGAAATGGAAGTAGTAGAGGTTATTTCTACGAAAACCTCATTTAGGGTGACTAGTATGGATGATGACGTGCAACTTACACCTAGTGTAAAAATTGGGAATAGTTCTTACTCACGTCCCATCTTCCCTTCCAAAAATGCTACACCTTCAAAAATAATTCCAAATTTTTTTTGAAAAAGGTGGTGAAAGAGGTTTCTCCCATGGAACATGAAAGGATGTTCAAGGAAGCTGAAATGATGATCCATAAATTCCAAAATGTTAAGAAAGCCTTGTCTTTAGCACATGATGAACTTTCTCAGCTTAAGACGGAGAAAACTCTAATGAGGTCTGAAATTTCTAAACTTAAAGACCAAGTTAAAAGTATGTCTCCTCTTAGTGAATAAAACAGCATCCTAGAAACTAAGGTTGCTGCACTTCAACTTAGGAACGATGACTTGGTTACTCAAAACAACGGCCTCCAGAAGGTTATTGATGAGTGGACCAAATCAAGTGTCACCTTGGATCAAATTTTAGAATCCCAAATGACCAGTGGTATTAAAGAAGGTCTGGGATTTCAAACAGGTGAAAGGAGAAGTGTGCATCCTGCTGTGAAAATGATGAGGAATTTTCCAAACAAACTGTTAAAATTCCTAGGGAAAAGCATTCCATTTCTAAGGGTAAAGGACAGGAACAAAAGGCTCCACTTAACTTCCATTATGTCTACCCTAAGAAATAATTTGGGAAAAATAATCAAATGAAGATAAAAGAATCTTTGGTTGAAAATGCAGAGGAGGTTTCATATGCGGCTGACCGCACATCTACTTCAACCGCACCTGGTGAAGTACGTTGTGCAGCCAACCGCATGACTGACCGCCCTTCTTCTTCGACCGCACTTCCTGCCTTCAAAAGCAAGGGGAGCGCTCCTAGAAAAACTGTGGTCAAACCGCAAATGCCTACCTTTGTCAAGGCTAAGATCGCAGTTCCCAAACCGAATGCAAATCCTAAGAAGAGTAAAGACATGTTGCTCAAAGCTTTCATCATTGCTCTGTGTGTGATGGTTTAGGTCACATGGTTGCATAATGCCTTTTGAGGTTCACATCGAATGCCAGGAAGAATAATCCTCCTTCTGTCAAACAGGTATGGGTCATCAAAAGGTGCTAGCCTCAGGACCCAAAGAATAAAGGGGACCTCATTTTAAATGTTTATCTTTCAGGTCCTCTGCTTAATGGCTAGTCACTCCAAGGATAATGAATGGTATCTTGACAGTGGATTCTCAAGACATATGGCTGAAGATAGATCATTACTTGATGATGTCATTAAAGCCAGTGGTCCATCTGTAACCTTTGGTGACAACAACAAAGGCAAGACCATTGGGTATGGTATGATAAGGAGATGAAACCTAACCATTGAGAAGGTTTCTCTTGTTGAAGGACTTAAGCACAACCTCCTTTCAATTTCTCAATTCTGTGACAAAGGAATGCATTGCAACTTCACTTCCTCAAATTGCTTTATCAAAGATTGCATTTCTGGAGTCACCCTACTCACTGGGATTTGTAAGAGTAATATTTATATTATCTTTTTAAATTCTGCATGTAGTATTATTAATCTCTGTTTTGTAGCTAAAAATGTGAGCGAAAATAGTTGGCTATGGCACAAGAGGTTGAGCCACTTGAACTTCAAGTATCTAGCAAAGATTGGAAGGGAAAACCTCATTCGTGGTTTACCCAAAGTGGCTGACCACCATCCATAGAAATGAAGTGCATGTCAACTTGGCAAACAAACCGCGTCGCCTTTCACCAGCAAGACTGCGCCCTCAACTGCAAGATGTTTACAACTGCTCCACATTGATTTGTTTGGACCCGTGACCACTGCCAGCATTGGAGGAAATAGATATACTTTAGTAGTGGTGGATGATTATTCAAGATATACGTGGGTTGAGATGATGATCACCAAGGATGATTGCTATGAAATTCTAACCTCACTCTTTAGATGGCTCCAAACCCAAAAAGAAGACGACATCGTTAGTGTAAGTTCCGACAATGGAACAGAATTCAAAACAATGGTGTTTCTCAGTATTGTGATGACCATGGGATTGATCACAATTTTTCTACTGCTGGTGTTCCACAACAAAATGGGGTTGTGGAAAGAAAGAACAGGACGTTGATTGAGGCCGAAAAGACAATGATTTCTGAAGCCAAGCTACCTTAGTATTTTTGGGCTGAAGCGATCAACACAGCTTGCTTCACTCAGAACCGCTCCCTAATCAACAAAACTCCATATGAGCTTTGGAGAGGAAGAACCCCCCAACATTGCTTTCTTCAAGATCTTCGGCTGTAAATGCTTTATCCTCTACAATGGAAGAGAAAACAAAGATAAATTTGGAACCAAGGCCGATGAAGGTATTTTTGTTGGGTATGCTAAACATTCAAAATCTTTTCGTGTTTTCAATAAAACTAGTTTAAAGACAGTAGAATCTGTCCATGTCACTTTTGATGAGCATTCTCTCCTTGAGCCACATTTGGCTCCAAATGTTGCTGATGATTTTGTTGAGTCTAATGAAACAGGTGAAAGTTCCAAAACCGCACCTGAACCTCAATAACCGCAAAATCCAACAAACTCGACTGAAATTCCCTCAAACCGCAATTTTCAAACCGCACTTGAAGTTCCCACTCCAGATGCAACCGCAAGGGAAGATGTTAAGAATTTACCCATCCATCTTATTGAACCTCTTCGTCAACTTACATTCCATGACTTCGCTGAAGGATCTAACGATGTTCCAATTGAAGATCTTTAGCAAACCTCAGTTCAACCAGACTTACCCCCCGAGGATCGTAAAGTCAGCAGTCACCCTCTCACAAATGTGATTGGTGATTTGTTTTCCGATGTTAAAACAAGGAGATCGATATATGACGAGCATACTTCTTTGATATCTCAAATTGAACCCAAGAAAGTTGATGAAGCACTCCAAGATTCCAGTTGGGTCGTTTCTATGCAAGAAGAACTCAACCAATTTGAAAGATGTAAGGTTTGGACATTAGTTCCTAGACCTCATGATCAAGGAGTGATTGGAACAAAGTGGGTGTTTAGGAACAAGATGGATGAGAATGAAAGCATCACCAGAAACAAAGCAAGGTTGGTTGCACAAGGATATAGGCAAGAAGAAGGAATCGACTATGACGAAACATTTGCTCCAGTTGCAAGACTAGAAGCTATCATAATCTTCTTAGCCTACGCCTCTTTCAAGCATTTCAAGTTATATTAAATGGATGTGAAGAGTGCATTCCTCAATGGTGAACTTCAAGAAACCGTGAACTTTGCTCAACCTCCTGGATTTGAAGACTCCAAATATCCAAATCATGTCTATAAACTCCAGAAAGCTTTGTATGGACTCAAGAAAGCTCCAAGGGCGTGGTATGAGACTCTACCTAAATTTCTACTAGAAAAAGGCTTTAAACGCGATAAAATTGATACAACTCTATTCATTGCCAAATATAACAATCATTCTTTACTTGTTCAAATTTATGTTGATGATATTATTTTTGGCTCTACTAATGAATTACATTGTAAGCGTTTTGAAAAGCTAATGAAAAGCAAGTTTGTGATGAGCATGATGGGAGAATTGTCGTTCTTCCTCGGGCTTCAAATCAAACAATGTGAAGTAGGTATCTTGGACTGATTGGCCAGATATTATTTTTAGTGTTTGTGTATGTGCTCGCTATCAAGCTGATCCTAGAGAAAGATCAAAAAGGTAAGAAGGTTGATCAAACCTTATATCGAGGCATGATTGGCTCATTACTTTGTTTAACTGCTAGACTAGATATTATGTTTAGTGTTTGTGTATAAGCTCGTTATCAAGCCGATCCTAGAGAAGCACATTTAAGTGAAGTCAAGCGTATAATCTGCTATCTCTCTGGAACTACTAATCTTGGACTTTGGTATTCCAAAAATTTCGAATTTCGATCTTGTAGGATATTTAGATGCAGATTATGCAGCTGGCACTATTGACAGAAAAAGCACTAGTGGGACTTGTCACTTCCTCGGAAATAGACTAGTTTCTTGGGCCAGCAAGAAGCAAGCCTCAGTTTCAGTGTCAACCCCAGAGGCTGAATATATTGCTGCTGGAAGTTGTTGCTGCCAAATTCTTTGGATGAAGCAACAGTTGGTGGACTATGAAATTAATGAAGGAAATTGCCCAATCATGTGTGATAACACATCAACAATTTCAGTCTCCAACAAACCTGACATGCACTCAAAAACCAAGCATATTGACATCAAGTATCATTTCCTCAAGACCATGTGGAAAAGAGGAATATCCATTAAGAATATGTGGGGACAGATAATCAAATTACTGACATAACCAAAGCTCTTGACTCCAAGAGGTTTTCTTTCCTCAGAGCAGAAATGGGTATGCTTGAACTAAAATAAGTCCATTACTTTTTATTACTAACTTGTGTGTTAAGTATGTGGATTTTAGGTTGAAAATCCTATTGAGGTTTCAAACCTCATCCTTGTTGAAACCGCGTGTACAAACCACATGAGGTAAACCACATGCAACTCCTAACAGCATGTAGTATCTAAATCGCGTATATTCTTAAAACCTCATGATGTTTCAAAACCACAAAATCAAAATCGCGTTTCAACACTTAGACAATTTTCAAAGTTTTTTTTTCATTTCTAAGATTTGTAGAAGCTTCAATGTGGTTTGAAATTTATTTCCATAAAAAAAATATTCTTATTTTTCAAATCGCATGCATGTCTGCCACGTGGACCCAGGTAAATTTTCCTTATTTCTCATTTGGTCTATTTTGACATAAGGGTATTTTTGCAAATGTTTTCCCACCTTTATTTAAAATTTAAATGCATTTAATGCAAAAGGAACATTTGCATTAAAACCCTATCATGTCAGTCGTCATAGGGTTTTGTGCAGAAGCTGAAAGGGTGCTAGTGGTACACTTAGTGGTAAGTGGAACCATCATATGCTATTTACACTCCACCCCATAACCACCTATATATACCCATTTCAGTATAACTGTTCACTTTTTACCTCTGCACTTTGTCAATTCGTACTTTCAGTTGTCAGCTTCTCAACCACTTTCTCTCTTTAAAATCTCTCAAAAACCTTCAATACCTTCATTTTTCTCAAAAACTGCAAACTTTCCATGGCTCCTAAGAAATAGTTCAACGACAGGGTATGATTTATGAACCTTAATCTCTTACTTTTCTGCATATCACCGTTGTTGAACTTGAAAAACCTTCGTATGCCATGAACTGATTTTTGCTCATTAATGCTTTATTTCTCAGTCATTTTATGTGAAATTTATTGGATTTTGTTCGGATTACAGTCTAGATTCTGATTATGTGATTTATTTTATGATCAAGACATGTTTTGGGAATTGATTTTGAGAATTTTAGTTTTCACTTTTCGAAAACCCATTTCGTGTTCTTGGTGATTTCTTGATGATTCTGGGCAAAGTTTGAATCTTTATTGATATATTGTTAATCTACTTCCCAATATGATCATTTTGATATGCTTTTTGTTAATTTTGGTCATGTTTCATGTTGCCTCTGTTCTTAATGTTCTTGAGTGTTCTTCGTGTTCTTCGTAATTGTTCAATGCTTTTCTGAAAATTTCTTATGTTTTGGATTCTATGATTCTTGAATCTTGTTTTTCATACTTAGATTTTTTTGAAAACTTTGTATTTTGAATACATCAGAACCGCATCTCTCTCAAAACCGCATGCTACCATTGTTTCAAACTGCATGCTCATTTTGAAAGTTAAAACCGCATGTTGGAAATCGCATCTCTATATATGTTGAAACCGCATGCAAATTATCTTTCAAACCCGCATGTTAACTTTCCTTGTGTAAGTAAAACCGCTTTCAATTCAACTGCTTGTTGATTTTTTTTTAGTATTATTTAGTATATAGGCTGGACACCATAACCTTCTCTCTGAACACTTCTTGGAAGTTTGAGATAACATTGGTTTAACAATGCCACGTACTAGTAAAAACACTCTTGAATTTTCTTGTTTATTTCCTTGCCTTGAATTCACAGTTCACTTAAAGTTTGAAGTGTTTCACTTATGAAACCGCACCATTGCTGAACAGCATGGATGCTCAAACCGCATATGAACTGTGACTCCATAAAATGGATCTAACTTTAAAGCTTTATTTTGTAGGATCCTCAATTTTTTCTACCAGGTTGGGAAATCAATGAGACTGGTCTGAAGAATGATGCACTTGGGAGAGAAATGATCAAGAAGATGACAGCCTCAGGAATCCTTCCCCTCTTTACCAAGAAGCAGTCCTATACCATCCCTTCATTTGTAGACCAGTTCTACACCAACGCCAAGAAGGGACAGAGAGACCTTGGAGAAGGTCGTTTGATAAATTGCATTACTACTAGTGTTGAGGGCATGGATGTCTCAATAGACTACTTGGACATCAGAAATACATTTGGATTCAACGTTCCAAATGCTCCTGAGAGAATTGGGCAAGAGATTATGGATGCAACTGCCTCCACAACTGCTGGGGTCCCTACCATCACTGGACAGTATAAGAAGATCTCTAGGAAGGACTTTGGTGAGCTGATGAGCCACCTGTGCTTCCTCATTGGAAAATCAGTGTGTGGAAAGACAGGAAATCACAACAACTTCACCTCCCAGCAATGGATGTACTGTAGTGCCATCCACAGTGAGATTCCCTTTCATTGGCCAAAGATTCTCAAGAGGGAACTCTCTGCCAGCATTGACACCTATCAATCCAAGAAAAATAATAAAGAGCAAAGATGGAGACCCTTCTGTAGGCTCCTAATAGCTATTTTTGCCAACTACCTTCACCTTGAAGAGCTCAGAATATCTACCCCTGAGCTGACAGTCAACTCGGCACTGAAGAAACACTTGGTCTAGGTGTTTGCCACAATTTCAGACTCCACTATGGTGATGAGGAATACAAAGCCTTATATGATGATGATACCCTTCCCACCAAGGAATTCTACATCAAGATAAGTCCTAAAACCGCAGACACAGCGGTTGGCAAAGCGGTCAAGAAGGCTAGTAGGAAAAAGAAGAGAGCTGCTGAACCGCCCAAGAAGAAAGCCAAAACTGCACCAGCACCCAAACCGTGTGCTGCTGCTGGTACTGGTCCAAGCCAGAAAGGGAAGAAAAAAATGTTAGTTGATGAACCTGAAGAGATGGTTGAAGAAGAAGAAGAAGATGATGGAATCCCTGCTCTGATTGCTAGAGCAAGAAAAGCTAAATGCAGATCCACGAAGAAACACCAGTGGTGAAGATTTGTCCAGTACTCCGTAGTGAAATTGGACACTGGAAGAAGGATTAAGAAGGGCCGAGAAAGGTGAAGCAACCTCACCTCCTCCCCAACCACAACCTTAACTCCGATCCCTCACGGCCCCTCCCCAATCTCAACCGCAAAAACCTACTTCACCTCCATCTCCAATCCAACCTCACCCAACATCTAAACCTCAAACTTCACCTAAACCACCTTCCGCTACTCAACGACAAGGAAGTGCAACCGCTCAGGGGGAGAATCCTAAGAAAAGAAGATTAAAATGGTTGCCAAGAAAACTACCTCCAAAGGGCCTAAATGTTTTCTCAAACATGTTGCCCAGACCTCCCTACCCATTCCTAGAGAAAAAGCCTCATACTTTGACCAGGAATCCTCTTTTCACTCTCCTTCACATTCCTCCTCCCATTGTGACTATCACACCCCTTCTGATATAGAATCACCTTTAATCCCAGTCTTTCATGAATGGACCATAAAACCATCCGTGGGCCAAGCCATTTCTACTTCTTATTCAGAGATCCAACTCCTTCACCACCTCATTCTAACCGCGGCCAAACCTCCACTCCTCCTTCAAACCGCGTCCAAACTCCACCCCCCTCAAAAATCCCTACACTACCTCCTTATCCCATACATCAAACCCCTCCTCCTTCTAAAACTCCTACCCCTCCTACCTCACCTCAGTAATATTAATCACCTCCTCTTTCTGTTCACACTACCCATACCAATTCAACCTTAAATTTACCTCCTAAAACCTCAAACCTTCCATCTTTCACAATTCCTCCTCCAAACCAAACCGCCCCCAACCCAGCCGCCTATATTACTTTCCCCCAAACTCTACCCATTTCATCCCCAACCACCCAATATCATACGATCCCAACTGCACACATATTCCAAACCCTACATACCCAACTAGCCCATACTACACTCCCCACCCAAACCCCAACTGTCATCCAAACTGCACCTCCCACCTTTTCTCAACTGCCTTCCTCATTCTCTAATATTCCCTCCTCCTCAACCGCTCCCACTGATTACTCCCAAATCCTATCCACCCTATACCTTATCCAAAATCAACTCCTAGTCAATCAAGGCCACATGATAAAGGTGACGGAGTCAAACCGCTCATTGGAAGCCTTAAATCTTTCTCTTCAGGCCAGGGTTGGTTCTTAAACCAAAGAGATGGCCATTCTGAAATCCCAATTGATGGATGACATTAAGGGGTAGAGACAACCTTCAACCACGGATGAGCAAGCCGTAAACATTGTGAAGACCACTGTTGAATCCAGCCTAACCACATTTAAACAACAGTTGGCCAACAATGTCATTGAATTTATTGGAGATTCTGTCACCAGTGAATAGCTCAAAAATATGCTCACTTTTCTGGTGATCTTATCTGTGATGCTTTTGAGCAAGATATTGAGAAGATGAAGACTGATCTGCTTGAAGCATTCAATGCCAGACTGCAACCGAATTCTGACCTCAGAACTGTGTCGGACTCTATGCAAGCCAGCCTTCAAGAAGAGATTAATATGTTTAAAGGGGAGCTGAATATAAAAATGAACATCATTGGAGATAGCCTATCAGCAAAAATCAACACTCTCAATGATGATGTTAATGACCGCCTGGAAAACCTTAAGGAAGGTTTCAACTCCAAACTTAGCTCAAAAATCAATGAGTTGAAAAATTCTTTGAAGGAGAACTTAGTAGATCTAGAGCCAGTTCAAGAAGCCATCTCTGCTCAGACTGCTGCACTTCAGGAGGAAATCCATACTCTTTTCAATTCCCTAAATACCTCCTTCCACACCCTTATTGATGACCTGACTAAACAAGTTAGAGGAAATTCCAGAGTGGTTGGTGAAGCAAACCTCAGACTTGCAACCTAAGAAAATACCATTGGCAGATTGGGAACCGCTCAGGGCAGAACTGCTGAAGAGGTTAGGAAGATAAAAAGAACCCTTCGTGCACAAAACTCAGCATTCAATCCTCCTCCCAATGTTCCTGATCACGTCATGGATGGATCGCCTCAACAATGAACCGCTCCTTTGTAATTTCTTTTTTACTGAACACTTTTTGCTTTAGTTAGACCGCAGTCTCTTTATATTTTTATGGTCTAACTCTTTTTGTTTTTGTAACCTTGTAATTTGCTTTCCTACCTGTACTTGTAACTTAAGCCATTTAAGGTAGTAATGAAAATTGCATCATGGTTCCAAAATTTTATTCATATCAAACTGCTTGTTTGTAGAACAACGAAACCGCAATGGTTTAAAAACCTCATTCAAAATATCCTTTAACTTAAAAATCATATTTTTGAATTGAAGTTTAAACATTCAGTTTAAACCGCATTTTGAACTTAAACTCATATTTTATAAGTGCACTGAATGCATTTCTATACTTTCAAATTGTAAGTTTTTATTCCTTCAATAGTATAGAAATCTATAACTTAAGCTAGTATGTGCATTGACTTGGGACATGACTTACCATGTTAATTCTTATGGACATGTTTTTACCAAAGTAAAATGTTTGCTTTTGTTATAGTAGGTAATGGCATCAATCAAATAGGGGGAGATTGTTAGGTATGCATACTTTAACCCTCCTAGCTTTAGCTTTGATTTGATTGATACCATAACCTCATCTCTATTTTCTGGACTTTAGGCCCATATGTAATGAAGCTTAGACTTCAATTTTTAAGTATAAGTTCATTTTATAGAATAGGTTTTTTTAGGCTTGTAGACTGGCACAAGACTCTTTGGACATGAGGTTTCAGTTCAAAGTAG
The DNA here is from genome assembly GCA_022495995.1 of Adenophora triphylla var. japonica. NCBI lineage: Eukaryota > Viridiplantae > Streptophyta > Magnoliopsida > Asterales > Campanulaceae > Adenophora > Adenophora triphylla. Next base: position 567,425 of record JAFEMH010000669.1, on the reverse strand, counting down.
TTTCAAACCGCACTTAAGAAACCACATCAGCAAATCGCGTGTGGAATTCTTACCTTGTAACCACCCTTTGACAAACTCAGTGAAACCGCATTAGTAAACCGCACTAGCAAACTGCAGTGCAGTTCCAATCTTGAGATTGCATTGAGAAACCTCACAAGTGAAACCGCACTGCCCAAACCGCATCATCACCAAACTGCATCCAATGATTGAAGACTTGAAGTTGAACCACTTATGACTGTTGGAATCCACGTCAGCAATATCAAAAGTCAACCACCAAATCTTGTCACATGACTATGTGTCAGACAGGATCTGCAAGGATCCCAAAAAGGTGAAAGATTTCCTTCATACCTTATTTGCAGCTGAGGTCTGATCAGCTTTATCTGCAACTGCTATACCAAAGGAAAAAATGGATTTCGTGAACCAATCAGATTACACCACTACAGTACTTCAACAGCTGTATCATAACGGCTTCTTTCTTGGTGCTTGGGTATAAATACCCCTAATCTTCAACATTTGAAGATTTCTTGAGAAATTGAAGTTACTGTGAGTTCATAATAAGATTGAAACTCTGCCCAGAAATTTGCAACCCTTTGAATCTTCATCTTCTTCCTTCAAGAAATATTTCTAGCTCAGAAATCAAGCCTTTATCACTCAAGAATCATTGTGCTCTATATCACATAGATTCAAAGGGTCTTGATCTTGTTAAACACACACACACCTCACTTGTTTAATCACATAGATTATTCATTTGAGATACACTGGTTATAGTCTAGGATTGATCTTCATAGAATAGATTTTAGATCTGAGTTTGAATACTTGTATCTTTGTAATCTCTCTCAAACTCAATATAAAATCTAACTCTTAGAAAATCCAAGACTAACCATCTTGGCAGTGGATGTAGATCATTTACGATTGAACAACTCCAAATATTGTGTTCTTCATTTCTGCATTTTACTTACTGTACTTTACTGATTATTTTTGTATTTATCTGTTTGATCTTATTTTCACTTATCCATTATTGTGAATTGTGTTTGTACTTAAACATTGTCAAAACCTCACTTTTAAGTTTTGTAAAACCGCACCTCTAAAACTGCATCATAAACTATGATATTTTGCTGTGTATTTTGTAACACAACTTGCATTTTTTAATACACTGCAAGGGATTTTATAAGCAAGATGTTTAGTTTTCAAAAGAGGGCGAAAAATTTGTAACAGCTATTCACCCCCCCCTCTAGCTGTTTTTCACCCTTGTTGCCACCTTTGGGACCAAATAAGATGGTTAGTATTTTATATAAGACTAAAAAGTTGGTGTGGCATATCGGTATTTGTTATGATAAAATTGATTCATGCAAGAATCAGTGTATGATTTTCTACAAGGAAAATGAGGGTCTCAATTCATGTTTAGTGTGCGGGCTTAGAAGTTATAAGCCACCATGTCAGGGTAGTGCCAATCACAAGAAGAACGTGTCTCGAGCGCAGTTGCGTTTTATGTCACTTATACCCAGATTGCAGTGAATCTACGCATCGATAGATTCTTCAAAATCCATGTCGTGGCACAATGAGTGTCCTCTTGAAAAGAAAGTGTGATGACTCATTCTTTCGACGGAGAAGCCTGTAAACATTTTGATGCTACTTACCCCGATTTTGCTGAAGATGCTCGAAACATAAGGTTGAGAATATGTACAGATGATTTTTTCCATTTGGACCGTGCGCAAAATCTTATTCATGTTGTCCTGTTATAGTCACATTTTATAATCTTCCCACGTGATTATATATAATTGATCCTTACATGTATTTGAGATTGTTCATTCCTGTGCCATGTAATCCATGTAAAAATGTTGATGTGTATCTTCGACCTCTAATAGATGAATTAAAATAGTTTTAGAATGATGGTGTGCAAACATGAAATGCCTTCAAGTTGCAAATCTTTAACATGAGGCGGCAGTGATGTAGACAATTAATAATATTTTGCATATATGTATACATTTTGTAGTTTATATTCTAATTTAAATGATTGATCACTACATTTTTTTTAAGTTGTAATTTATTCAATTTTATGTACTATCATTTATATTGTAGATTAGGCATGACTATTGATGGTCCCACTCCTCCTTCTAAGAAAACCAAAGCTCTAGCATTTGTTCCTACAATCATCCAATCTTATAGGGATAGACATTTTACTCCACGACACAATGCAAAGATTATGAATGAGGATGACTCCCTTAGCAGTCCACGTCAGGGGAGCTCTACCGTTGCAGGTCATGATCTTATAGCGCATGAGAAGAGGGTTCTTTTGGATAGAGTTGTATGAGGGGTAGTATGTTATTAGTTTCTCTCCCATTATGCAGTAAGTATTGTTTTATTATTTTACTATTACATTTTAAAGTAAACATTTATTCTATTATGTTCAACACATATATTATTGATATATATCATGTTTTAGTTTCTTTATAGATTTATCCATAATGCACACACAAGTCCATATAGATGGTTCGATGAGATACTTATGAAACATCCGTTTCAATAGTTTTTTTTTTACACCGAAAACGCTATCAAAGACTGTGAATAAGTTGTGGTTAAGCGAGTTTCATGTATTAATTAAGTAGTATTTCTAGTAATTTTGCAACTATATATTCATTTATTAGATAATATGAACTATGTATATATATACATACAAGCTTTATATTCATTATATGTTTACTTTTATGCTTTGTTATTTTGATTTTTAAATGAAAATTTCCAAAAAAATATAAGTTTATGACCATAAAATCAATATATATCAAACTTTGTGTAGAGAGAATATTTTTGTCCCGATTTATCGCAAAAGTAGATAGAGAAAACGTTCAAATAAATGGTTTATAGTTGCTAAAGGGGATATATGCACGAGATGCATAGAAAGTGGAAAAAAATGATCGGGCCGAATATAATTAGTCGCCAGAAGTATGGGCAAAGTGGGACAACATTAAAGTAATCAAAATTTTCAAAATATTTCAGATATAACTATGACTAAGAGGAACTTAAATGAGGGATATGTTAGTGTACATAGCGAGGGTTCTATCGGCCTTAGTGAGTCATGGCACCGTTAGTAAGTGATGACGCATGAAACGATCCAAATTAGCCTTAGTCTGTAAATAGGTTGATCCCCAGCAAATGTGACCTGAAACCATGAATAAATGACTAGCCGGGTTGGTCTCTGGCTAATACCCTCTGGCGTGATGATGAGATATAGTGTTATGAGCTTTATATGAAATTGTATTGAACGACGTAATCTCAAAATAGCCAAGAAGACATTACCTTTTAATGTTATATGTTGTCTGGTATATATAGTGGTGTTATTGGTTCACTGTGAGTCCCTAAAATCAAGGAGATATTATGGGCGTAACTGTCTCCAAGAATATAGGAGGCGGTTACAAATAACGACGTGGACGGACGTACGTTTTAGTAGGTCGAGATCGCTTGAGTATTCAAATTCGACCTGACTTTGTTCCTTGGATTGATAGAAATTTGTACAAGTTGATAATCGTATGTCGAACGAAGCTAGGTCGGGACCAATGATGGTCGGACAATGAGCTAGGTCGACTGATTTTTGTAGTTGGGCCGCAGGCGTTGTGGTAACTGGACTGGCCCATTCCCTGGTATTGTCTTTGTAACGTCTGAAATGCTGGGGTTCATTCGTTGGGCCTGGCCCTTCACTTTTATTTCGCTCAGCGGACCCCAACTTCCTATGTTGACTTTGTCGACCAGGAAGTTATAAAAAGATTCATGTAAGCTTACACATCTCGCTGTTAGATGATCAAATGAGTAGATGTAGGTCGATCTCGACTATTGACTGACGGTTGGACACTCTATTTAATGCGTCGTTATTTTCGTAATGATGGTACGGTTCTGACGATTGGACAACTATTTTTGGGAACCGCTGCCGGGCATTAACTGACAAAAAGAACGGCTGTGTCCCCTACCCTTTACAAATCCGGTAAGGTTTTGGAGACATATAAATGGTAAAATCCTTTTCCTTTTCAAACTTTACAATCTCTAAACATTCAAATACCCAGCAAGAGCAAAAGGCAAGGACTTCGATTTCCGGTGTAATCAAGCATTCCGCTTCATCTTTAAGCTCCACATTTCCTCAAATCTCCAAGGTACCCTTCGATTGCTCCGTTTTTGGGCTTAATTTCAAGTTTCTTCTCTTATTCCGTCATGACTAGGACCTTTGGCTTTGAGCTAGGTGTTAGGTATGTTTATAACTCCATAAACCTTAGGGTTTATAAAAGGTTAAAAGGTCCGTGGGTGGAATTGACGAGGGAGGAGTGTTTTACCATCTTCGATAGGTAGGTTTTATTTTATGGTGAGGTAGGGTTTCCAACCGGAGAGAGCATGAGGGGTTTGGAGGGGGATGATCCACGGATTGTTCGTTTCTATCTCTTCAAAAAATTGATAGACCAACTCATAATTTTTTACATTAAGTACAACAAACCTCCCTTTCCTAGAGAGAGATTAGAATTCCCAGGGGAATCTAGGTCACCCTAAGATTGTTCGGAACATACTTGTACTAGGTCTGATTCCCCTGTTTTAGTGTCTTCATTAGATATGGCAGCTCAGCAATCTCCCGTTTCTACTTCATCAAGCTCGTCAGGCAACACAGTGGACAAATTTTGCTTGACCGTGGTTCCAGGTCATAATGAAAGAGGGTATGTGGCTCCCAAGCCGGCCTTTGGGAGGAAGAATGCCGATTCACGCATCCAAATTCTACATGACTTCTTTGAGGTCTCCAAGGATGAATTCCACCTCACCCATTTCACGGAGAGGCAAAGGAAAGCTCAGTCTTGGATGCACTGGGTCTGAGTTCCTCTAGGGTAACCTTCTACTACGGTCAGTTTGAGGCAGGGCTATGACTTCCCCTTGATCCATTTATATGTAAGTTTTTGGAGTGTATGGTCGCTGTCCCCATGCAGTTTCTATGACTTAGGACTTTAGTCGAGTCTGGTAAGGAATAGGACTAACGCAAGTCTTCAGTTGAACCTATTTAAGAATGAGGTTGACTTAGGAATTTAGTTGAGTCTGTTTAATATGTCGAGATCGACTAAGAGTCGGACCTGAGTTGAATAAAGTACAGGAGTAAACATAGTTTGTGGGTAGAACATTTGGGGGTAACCCCTTTTTATTGATGAAGTAGATCGTTACATATAAGTCTTAATCAGAAATAATATCTAATTAAGTGGCTAGCATGCCAAGGATGTTTCAGCTCGTCACCACCCGGATGGCCTATTATGTAGCTCTTCTCCTTGATAATTCTGGTGACGATGTAGGGTCCCTCCCAGTTCAGAGATAGCTTATTCTATTAAGCTTTCCTTCCAGTTACCTCGATCTTCCTTAGCACATAGTCCCCAACGTTGAACGACCTCTTTTTGACCTTCTTGTCGTGATAACCCTTATTTTTTTGCTTGTAGTTTACCATTCTATGTTGAGCAGTAATCCTTTTCTCTTCTAGAAAATCCAAGTCGAGCAGCCGGTTGGAATTATTCTGGTTTTGATCAAATAAGGCCACCCTAGTTGTAGGAATTTGTAGCTCGGCAGGTGCCTGTAGCATTGTGAAGGATTTTGAACATCTCCTTTTTATTTATCTTTTGAGTCGCCACCTATATTATTTGTTTGGAAAACATAGAAAAACCATTTTTTGAAAGAGATTTGGGTTCGGGGCTTAGGTTATGGAATGGGAAGGTCAAGGAGCACCCATTCCACCCAATCCGGAGATCGGTCTAGCTAAAGAAAAGAGAGGTTTTTTTCGAAAAGCGAAAAGGATTTAAAATATAAATAAATAAAAATCCATTTAACGAGGTTAAACGGAATGTAGGATCGATTGCTTCGAGACCATCCCCATGATTTAGGGAGGCTCTAGGTCGATCCTAGATTCTATGGATTTATACCACTCTAACAATCAATTAGAAAGGAATTTAGGGGTTACCTTGCGTGATGTGATTTGGGCAGAGTTTTGACTCAAGTTTAGAATCGAATCTTGACACGGATAGAGCTTCGCCTCAGTCCTTGACTCGGATCTTGATGTTTGTTTATCAACAAGGTTGACAAACAAACTTTGAGGTGATTTTAGGGGTGATTTTACAGGTATTTTTCAGGGAGAGAAGCAAGTAAAATGTGTGGGATTGTGGACCTCTGAAATACTGGAAGTCACTAAGTATTTATAGGTGTTGGAGAGGTAGAGGTGGAGAGATAAAACACTCCTAGGAAGGTTCCAGACTCCAAAATCATTGGTTGGCCGGATGGATAAAGTTTTATCCTAAAAAGAGGTTGAAATCAATGAGGAAACTGTCATATGCATGCTGCAGAATGCCAATATCTCGCGCGAGACATGCCATTTTGCGCGGGATATTTTAGTCTGTGGACAATTCTGCCCTTTCCTCGTTATCTCGTATGCAGTTTAGTCCCAAACTAATGGTGGTCAGTCAAAACTTAACGAAACATGACGAAATGGTGGATTTCTACTTCTTGACTCAAAGCGAGACTTGGAGTGGTATAAATACGATCCGATGGGTTCAGAATGGGGCATCTACAGAGCCCCTCATCGACAAGTGTTTTGGAAGAAGTCATGTCGATGATAGAAAAGACATCATTCTGAACATCGGGATGGTTGGGCCGCACGGCTTCCTACGTATCTCTATCGGAGAATCAGACCATAACGTAGTTCGACTCCAAAACACTAAAAGGCTGCTTTAGGTATTTTGAAAATCATTTTGAAAATCGAGGAGATTTTGTTTTTTGAAAAGGTAAATTCATACTGAGGAATCAAATCAAGACCCAATTCTGAACATACCTGTCTATTTGAAGATTCGCCTGTCTGGGCTCCGAACCTACGGGGAAATATGTTAGAAAACAAAGGCTTACCTGTCCGATCCTTTGAGTCCTGTCAGTTTTTGTGATGATTCACCTGTCTGGGCTTCGAATCGGGCTTTTTGTTGTTGAGGATGACGATTCACCTGTTTGGGCGTTGAATCGGGCTTTTGTGATGATGATCCACCTGTCTGGGCATTGGACCGGGCTTTTTCTGTTGACGATCCACCTGTCTGGGCGTTGGACCGAGCTTTTTGTGTTGATGATCCACATGTCTGGGCGTTGGACCGGGCTTTTGATTTGACGATCCACCTGTCTAGGCGTTGGACCTGTCTGAGAGGCTGTTCCAGAAGGCATCTTTGGTAGCTTCAACGGTGGCCTCTACGGTGACTCCGACTTGTGGAGCCAAGAGGTCGAGGAGGGGTAGTCCCCATGGTGGTGAAGGAGGAGGTGCCGGCGGCTCGGGTGATCTGATAGCTTGATCCCCCTTTTCTCCCTGTTTGTTTTCTGATGACTTATAAATATTGGCTGGTGGGCCCAGACAATTTTCCTTTTTCTTTGGTACCTGTTAGCACATAGATGGCACAAAAACATGGTTTTCTTAATTCCTAGTCCTAGGTCTAATTAGTTAGTTTTTTAACTTTCTCGACTTTTCGTAGTTTGGAAATGAAATGGCCATTTAGGCCACAATTTTGAGCTTAAATTTGGTGCTGCACTGTAGGTTAGGAACTGTATGTGCAGGTTTTTCGAGACTTGCTTCGTCAAGTCGGGGCTAGATTTTTATTTGTGCAGAACTGTTGCTGTTTTGCTGTGGCGATGTATCGCGCGGGACAAGGCATCTCGCGCGAGACACGCTACCCAGGCAGAATCCTCTTCCTTCTTCGAACAGGATTTTGTCAGTTTTCCCTATAAAAACACCCTATAGTCCGGCCAGATAACTCATCCTAGCCTTTCAAACTCTAGAGATATTCTGTTAGGATGAAGTTCTTGTCTTCCTTTTTCAACCCTGTGATCCATGGCTTCCAAGGAGATCGCCCCAACATCCATGATTGTTGATGATTTTTCTTTATCGTCTGAAGTGGTTGAATCCTTCAAGCAAGCATCCAGAGATTTTGTGAGGTTGTTTCGCAATCGATCTCGTAATAGGTTCATACCAGAATTCGGATTCAGGATCCTCTTCACCTTGAAGAACCTCCAACCGGATTGGAATCTTTTGCAGGGTGCTGCTCGATTTTGGGATCCCTCTATTCATCTCTTCAATTTTTCTCTTAATGAGATGGTGCCTACTATTTAGGAATTTGCTATTATCTTGGATATGCCCTTGACTGGTGAGATTGCTGTTCCTAAATATAATAGGAATCATTCAGAGGCCTTGAATGAATTGCTAGGGATCCCCCTTGATACTTGCTATGAATTGGTTCATCGCAGGTGGGTAGATTGTTCTTCTTTTTCTGAGCGATTCAGCGGAGATTCTGATGATGACGCCTTTCATGTCTATAAATGGAAATTTCTGGCCCTTTCTCTTTTTGGAGATGTTTTGTTTACATGCAGGGATGGCTTGGTTGACTCCTAATTGGTGGAAATTTTTCTGCAGGATAGGAAACGTTCTAGGAACATCATTTCGCTAATTTTGGGTGAAACCCTGCATGGTCTTGATGAGCTGCATAAGACCGGTGCCATGACTCAAGGGAGTCCTCTTTTATTGACTATTTGGCTTAGGGAGCATCTCAAGTTGGTAGGTCCCCCGTTGGAATATTCCTCATTCACATATCATACATGAAAGTTATTGATCAAGGATCTCTTGGTGGATGAGTGGGCTGAGTTGATTGCGAAGACTGTAACTGTTGATATCCTTTGGTGTCCACCTTATTGGAGATTGAACAAGTATGTTGCCAATACCAAGGGTTTTGATAGGGTTGTTCTCCCGGGTTTACGAGATTCCTCCTTTTATTTTCCCAAGCGGGTGCTCCGTCAGTTTGGTCAGCAGCAGGACACTTATCTTTTCGAAGGGGCCTCTCGTGATGTGTCTTATATTGGTGTAGAGTTTGCGCAGGCGCTAGCTCAAGCATGGGGTGAGGGAACTAGTCGGGATCGCTGGTCGAACCTTCGGACTTTTGATGCAAGCGTCTTCTTATCTGACAAGTATTTGGATTGGTTCCTTCATACCGTTCACCCTAGTGTGGAGAAGATTGATGATCTGCGGCTTCCACTATTAGGGGATTCTTTCGCAGCCAGCAGTATTTTGCAAAGGAGCGAGGCTCAGTTTGATCCTGCTAATGTACGAACCGATCCAACCTTGGATTTTCTTGATGGGGATTGGTACGAGAGGCAAGGCAAAGGAATGCCTGGAAAGACGCAAGCTTTAGATAGGCCCAATGTCTTCAAGAGGCTTTCGGAGTCCGTCTTTACTCATCTCGAGGGATGTTCTGCTTCGAAGGGTTCGAAGCGCAAGAAGGATCACGAAGACGGTGGTGATCATGTCCGCCGACCTACCAAGTCAATGAAAGGCTAGATCTTAAGGAGTACAAAGAGATTGCTTTGATAGATCAATATTTTTATGTTATGAGTATTTTTTTTCAAGATTGTTAGCTTAGCAAATTAGTCTTTGTGGTTAGGATTTCCCTTTTGCCATTAATAAAATGCATTTGATTAATAAAAGGACAAATTGGTTTTATTTATTTGATTAGACCGAACCCGAAGTCTGCTTACGTTCCTCTTTTATAGCAATTAAATAAGAGGCTCAGGTCTGACGTAGTTCATTTTTGAGAGAAAAAGGACAAAAATACGGTTTCAGGCCAAGGGGTAATCTCGCGCGAGACAAGGCCCCCCTTTTTTTTTTATGCACACCCTTTCTATTGCCTAGACTGCCATTTCGGGTTTTCAATCTAGCGGGCTTCTTTTCTTGTGCAAGTTCTAATTTTTGCCTAGGCCGTCCCCTTAGGGATTTTCAACCTAACGAGCGTTTTTTCTTTTAAGAGGCCAAGTCACGCGAAGTATTTCTTCAGTTTGTCCATGTTGACTGGCTTCGGTAGCTTATCTCCGTCTAAGTCTACTAGCTAAAGGGCTCCCCCAGAGAATATCTTCTTTACGATGTAGGGTCCTATCCATCTTGGTCCCCATGTGCCTAGCGAGTTGAAAGGTCCAGGACGATGCTCACGGAGAACCAGGTCACCTACTCTGATGTTCCTTGTCTTGACCTTTTTGTTGAAAGCTCTTGCCATTCTTCTTTGGTAAGCTTGAGTGTGCTCGACTGCTTTCAGCCTCCTTTCGTCTAGCAGGGCTAACTCTTCGTATCTGCTTTCTAACCAGTCGACTTCATTCACTTGGTTTTCTAGGAGAACCCTTAGTGATGGTATTTCCAATTCTATTGGCAAGACAACCTCCATCCCGAATGTGAGGGCGTAGGGAGTCTCTCCTGTAGCTCTTCGAACTGATGTGCGGTATCCCCACAGTGCGAAGGGTAACTTGTCGGGCCAGTCTTTCCCAGTGACTGCCATTTTTCTAATGATGGTTTTTATTGTCTTATTTGCGGCTTCAACTGCTCCATTTGTCTGAGGCCTGTAAGGAGATGACTTGTGCCTTGTGATTTTATACTCAGTTAGGAGGTGATCAGTTTCCTTCTCGAAGTGCGAGCCATTATCAGATATCATCTCTTGCGGACCCCGTATTGGCAGATGATGTTGTGTTTGATGAATTCTACAACCTTTCTGGCATTCAAAACATTATAGGAGGCGGCCTCGACCCATTTAGTGAAATAGTCGATGGCTACTAGGACGAAGCAGTGCCCTTTGGATCCTGTGGGTGTGACCTTTCCAATCACGTCTATCTCCCATGTCGAGAATGGCCAAGGAGAAGTCATAGGGTATAGCAAGGACGGCGGTTCGTGTTGAAGGTTGGCGTGTATCTGACACTTATGGCACTTTTTGACCATTCTGGTACAGTCGACTTCCATGGTTAGCCAAAAGTATCCTTGTCTGATGATCTTTTTGGCGAGCATGTTTCCGCTCATGTGGGTTCCACATATGCCTTGATGAACATGGTCCATTATTTCTCGGGCCTCTTCCTCGGTGGCACAAAGGAGGTTTCCTTGAGAATACTTCTTGAATAGACGGCCAGCTATGATGGAGTAATTAGCGGCCAACCTCTTAAGGGCGATCTGAGTCTTCTGGTCTGTCTCAGGTGGGATGGTTCCATCTAGGATGAAATGCCAAATATCATGGTACCATGGTTTCTCTTCGGAGTTCTCAACAATGGCACATTCGGCTAACCATTTATCTTTGCAGTCATGGAGATCTATAACGGCGCAGTAGGCGGGAGTTGAACGTCGTGTTATTTTGAAGGGCTTGACTGCTTTACCTTTAGGGATTTCGACCAAGGAAGCGAGTGTGGCTAATGCATCTGTGAACCAATTTTTGTCTCTAGGAAGATAGTGGAATGGGACATCCTGAAATTGTTGCGCCAACTCTTGGAGGTGGGCACTGTATCTTTGAAGGGTTGGATCTTGGATCCTCCACTTCTTTATTGTCTGATTGATGATTAACCGGGAGTCCCCAAATACTTCAAGTTCGGTCACGTTGCATTCTAGGACTGCCTCAAGCCCCGCTATACAAGCCTCATATTCTGCGGTGTTGTTGGTGGCATCAAAGTCAAGACGTATAGCTAGTGGAGTATAGATGTCGTTAGGGTCTACCAACAACATTCCGATGTCGAACCCTCTTTTGTTGGCTGCGCCATCGAAAAATAATTGCCACTTATTTTTGTCTTCTATACTCATGATGTCTTCATCAGGGAATCGCGGGTCTTCCCCTTTCGCTTCGTCACAAGGAAATTCGGCCAACTGATCTGCGAATACACTCCCCCTGATGGATTTCTGAGTGACGTAAGTGATATCATATCCCGCGAGCATGAAGTACCATTTGGCCAATCTCGAAGACAAATTTGATTTGTCTAGGATATACTTCAACGGATCCATTCTTGCAATGGGATGAACTGGGAAGGCTTCCATGTAGTGCTTTAGCCTTTGTGATACCCAAACAAGAGCAGCGCAAGATTAGTCGAGTGAAGAGTAGTTGATTTCGCTGCCTTGGAATCTGCGGCTGACAATGTAAATTGCATTCTCTATGTGTGAGGCAGGCTGTTCTTGAGCGAGCATAGCCCCTAGCGCATTGTCCGTAACCGTGAGGTATGGCTTTAAGGGCTTTTCCTTGTGTGGTGGAACCAGGATGGGTGGGGAAGTTAAGTAATGCTTAACTTCCTCGAATGCTTCTTGACATTCTTCAGTCCACTCTTGAGGTGCATTTTTCTTAAGTAGCTTGAAGATAGGATCGCACATGGTGGTCAGTTGATTGATGAATCGACTGATATATTGGAGTCTGCCCATGAATCCTTTTACCTCTTTCTGCGTTCTGGGTGGAGGCATGTCTATGATGGCCTTTATCTTGGAAGGGTCTGCTTCTATGCCACGCTCGGTGACCATGTACCCTAAGACTTTCCCTTTGACCATTCCGAATGAGCATTTGGCAGGGTTGAGTCTCATCTTGTGTTGTCTCAGTCGATTGAAGAATTTTCTGAGATCTCTGAAGTGCTGACCATCCTTTTGAGTGGACAATCATGTCATCCACGTATACCTCTATTTCCTTGTGGATCATGTCATGGAATAGTGTCATGACTGCCCTTTGGTAAGTAGCCCCAGCGTTCTTGAGACCAAACGACATGACCATGTAACAGAACGTTCCCCAAGGTGTGGTGAATGCAGTTTTGTGTTGATCCTCCTCTGCCATGAGGATTTGGTTGTACCCTGCAAAGCCATCGACGAATGAGCGGACTTCGTATGCGGCTGTGGCATCAACCAACATGTCTATGTTTGGTAGCGGGAAGTCATCTTTAGGGAATGCCTTGTTCAAGTCTCTGAAATCGACACAGACTCGTATTTTCCTGTTCGACTTGGCTACTTGCACCGTGTTTGCTAGCCATTCCGGATACTCGATCACTTTGATAAAACCCACGTTCAAGAGTTTCATGATTTCCTCTTTTACTTGCATTGACCATTCCGGCTTGATTCTGCGTAGTTTCTGTTTGACTGGCTTGGCGTTGGGTAGCAGCGGTATCTTGTGCTCTACAATTGACTGATTCAACCCAGGCATATCTTTGTAGGACCAAGCGAAGACGTCGACATATTCTCTGAGGAGCTGAGTCAAGGTTTCTCTGTCTTCCCCCTTGAAGAAGCTACCGATCTTTGTTTCTCTGGGGTCTTCTGTTGTCCCGAGATTAACCGTTTGCATTTCCTCGTCGTCAACAGGGCCATTCTATCCACAACGACCTACTTGCTTAGCTAATTCTTTTAAGATTTGTTCATTTTCTTGATCTATCTCATCGTATGATTCATTATTAACGTGTTCGTTATATTGATTATTATTAGTTAATTCATCATTTACGATGTTAGCAATCTCAGGGTACTCGAAAAGATCAAATTTTTCATTAAGGAAGTAAGGGAATACATGCTCGGCCACCGCCTCAATTTCCTCTTGAGTGAGATCATCAGAGGTGGAGCGTGATTCTAATGTGAAAGTTACAGGGCCTATCTTCCTGCGAGGGTGGGGAGTGCAACCAAGCTCTTTGATCATGAAGTCTTCATCAATAACTGGTCCTTCGGTGACGTGCCAGTTTAGAATTGGCTCATCACATTTCTGTATTAGCCTTATGTAATCAATAGTTGGAGTGTCCCCCTTGGAGATTGCATGGATCTGGCTGTCTTCTAACCGGCACAGGTCTTCAAACTGTCGCAGCATGTCTTCTCCCAACACAAAGTCCCATTTTCTTGTCATTTCTGCCTTCGTGCCCCACAAATCTTTAGGGATGAGCGGGACGGGTTCTGTTTCATCTGGTGAAGCATCACAGTCGCTGAAGATTTCAAAGCCCGGTTGGCACTTTCCTTTATCGTCAGTCCATGGTTCTGAAAAGATAAAGTAGGGGATGCTTTCCCCTTCCTGGATGAAGTAGCCATTGAGTGTCTTCCGATATGGCATGAGGTTTCAATCTTTGACCTTTGGGTCATTGTGGCCTTTGTATGTGGTTCCTTTCCACTTGATTTGAGTGAAGTCCCACTCTTCCTCGTCATCTCCATCGTGGATGGAAATGATGTATCCTAGGCCATGCTTTGTGTGTGGTGGGGGAACCGGTGGTGGCTCCGTTATCCCTTGGAAGTGTTTTCCAAGTCCCAAGCCAGGGAAGTATCCTTTTGCTTGCATCATTTTCCAAACAGGAAGGTTTCCAGAAAACCGAAGTGTTTTGGAGTAATCATTTTCGTTGCAAGTTTCTATGACATTCACGGTGCTTTCTTTCTCGATCTCAAAGCCACTGAATAGGAAATCAGAAGTTCTATGTTGTACCTCGAGAATAGGGCTAGCAGTAACCATTTCTCCGTGTATGGTGACTATTATATTGTTGTGTCTGAACTTGATACATTGGTGTAGGGAGGAAGGTACACCCCCTATGTCGTGTAGCAAGGACGGCCAAGCAGCAAGTTGAAGGATGCCGGGATATCGATGACTTGAAATTCGATGCTCATTCTGACTTGCCCCATTTCTACAGGTATCACAACTGACCCCAAAGCGGTTCTAGCAGTAAAATCGTACCCCCTTACAGTATGCCCAGATGGCTTAAGATCTTTGTGGGTGAGGCCTAATGATGATAAGGCTTTCTTTGGAAGGACATTGATTGCAGAACCATTGTCGACCAAAATGTGTGGCATTCGGTATCCATTCACCTTAGCAGTTATGTAGAGGGCATCATGATGATTGTTCCCATAGGATGGAAAGTCCAAGTCAGTGAAAGTGATGACGTTGCCAAATTGTACTTGACCGATCATTTAAGTGAGCTCTTCGGGTGTTGCTTCCGAGGAAATGGTCATCTGAGCCAATGCCTTTTTCAACATCTCATGGTGCTTGTGAGATGCTCCTATGAGATCCCAAACTGATATGTTTGCTTGTGTCTTCTTTAACTGAGTCAAGAGAGGGTCTTCTGGTTCGCTTGATGATGAGGCTTTTGCTTGTTTAGGAGGATTTTTATCCCTTGGATCTTTGTTGATGATTACACGACCGGATTGTGTGAGGAGATTGACTGTTTTAGATCTCTTTCCCTTTTGTTCTTAGATTTCATCCCAAGACATCATATAACAGAAAGAAGATTTATTAAATTCAAGAGGGCTCTCATCCACAGTTGTAGCTAGACGAGTAGGATCCTCGAAGATATTTTCTATTTCTATCAGATTGACTTCATTGTTTGGTAAAGGATTAGTAACAACATTAGGTAGCCCTATCTCTTTATCGTCAAACAAATCTTGGATGACGTCTTTCAAGTGGAAACATGAGTTGGTGTCGTGACCGGTGAAGTTGTGGTACTTGCAGAAGAGATGATGAGCATGATTGGCAGGGATATCTTTCTTTGGAGGTCCACCTTCTTTTGGTTTGATTTTTCCGTTCTTGACGAGTACCTCGAAGAGTTCTTCTTGAGTGATCCCTTCAAGCTTGTCATAATGTCTATCCCTTTTCTTCTTTTGTGGTGGAGGTACCGCAGAGTACTTACCATTTCCGGAATGATTGAAGACAATAGCATTAACAGAAGTGTCCTTGGGGTTGGAAGAGGAAGAGGAGCTCTTGTTGTAACGGAATCCACTTTCTTTCTTGGCTTCCCTTTTCTGTTTGATGAGGTCATCTAACCGTATGCCCGACTTGTGAAGTTCGGCGAAGCTAGGAAAATAGTTGCCGGCCAGCTTGTCTTGATACTCCTCCCTAAGATATTGTATGAGGATGTGGATTTGTTCGTCTAGGCTGGGCCTATCAACGATTTCGGTCAGTTTGGTCCTCCACCTTTTGACAAAATCTGTGAAGGATTCATTCGGAAGCTGCTTGGTTTGTTCAAGATCCCTTCTAGTGGTGCGGTAAGTAGAGTTGTCCTCATATTGCTTTTGGAAAGTACAACTAGCGAGTGGCCAATCGAGTCTTGTAGAGAGTGGGAGAGTCATGTACCAATCCCTAGAAGCACCATCGAGGGTTTGTGGAAAGCATTGGGCTAACAGGTTGTCATCAACACCCATAGGTAGCATGGCCCAAGAGTAGGTCTCCAAATGTGATTTGGGACAAGTGGTGCCATTGAATTTTGCAATGTCAAGTGTTTTGTACTTTCTAGGAAGCTTGGACATGGACTGACGAAGGGTGTCATAATCAATAGAGAGCGAGGCTCCCTTACTCACATCGAGGGATGCAAGCTTCTTTTCTAACATGGCCATGGTGAGGGGTTCGTTCTTGCTTTCCCCTTTGCTTTCTTTCTTGGATGTGTAGCTTTTGTTGTCAGAGGAGGAAGATGACGAGCTAGACTCGTACTTCTTTTTCTTGCTTTTGCTTTGGCGGCGACCCTTGGCCTTTTTGGTGTATGATTCTTCTTCTTCGGGGGAAGAATCATTTTTCTTCTTCTTTTCTTTGTTGGCTAGTGCTGGCCTAAGCTCTTGAATTTCTTCCACAAGAGTGTGGATTTGGGTAGCTTGCACTTCTAGGTGATCATTGACTTCTTCCAGAAGTTTGTGGTAGTTTTCGGACAAGGTTTCATTACCCGGAATATCGTCGATGCCGGACATTGTGTTGGGAGTCTTGAAGTTGAGTAACTTCAGAAAACTGACAGAAGAGATGCAGAGATGACGTCAAGATCACATCTAGCCCCAACGAGTCGGAAGCAGGCATAAACGGTTCAGGCTCAATTACAGCAAACAGAGGCATTATCTCGCACGAGACATGTAGTCCCGCATGAGACAATCACACGGAAAGTCGATTTTTATTAATCCTAAGTTTTGGTCGGAACGGAGAGTCCGTTTTGAGGGGTTTCTAAGGCCTTTATCAGAACCTAATGACTAAGCAATCAATTCGATTTTTGTAAAACAAAGCCATGTAAGATTGTTTTTTGAAGGATATATTATTTTTCTTTTTAAAGGGACTTCCGAAATGGTCATTCCGAAGGGACTTTTCCGAGGGACTTTTCCGAGTCCTTCTTTATTGTCAATTTTACATGGCTTTATTTTGGTCAAAAACAAGAAAAGATCACTAAGTCAAACCAACCGGTTACGGAGTGATCCTAAAAGGACAATCTATATGAAAATGTGCCGATGCAGGGCTGGAAGGCTAGGCTCCCCGCAATATGACAATCTAGGTGGATTGAATACGCGGAGTGGGATGATCCAACTTCGGAGAGACCGGCGACTAGGTGGTTACCGTCATCCGTCCTTAGTGTGGGTCCCGGGTTTATAGAGGGTATGTAGTGCAATGACAGATATATCATGAGTGCGCGTGTGTGATAGTTAATCTAGGTGATAGATAAAAATAGAGATTTCTTTTTTAAAATAAAAAAAGAAAACAAATAGTGGCCACACCAAGTGGTTGCCTACGTTTCTTCCAATTTAGGAAGACTCAGGCCGTCGTAGTTCCAAGTAATGAGAGAGAGAGAGATGAATAAATTAAATTACAACTCCCGAATCCCCAATGGACCGGACTTTAATAAAATAAAACCCAATCGCACGCAGTTTATAAATAACCAATTATTTAACTAAAATACGGGTTCGAGTTCGACATCTTAAGGGAGGCCTTAAGATGAGGGAACTCTGCAGATAATGAATTCTGGGATCCCCCTTGCGTGTTCGACTCTCGTCTTGGACTGTGAGATGAACAGGGAAAACCAGAAAACAAAAGATTGCCGAGGCGACGTCTTGCGCGAGATAGGATATCTCTTGCGAGTTATGCCTGATCTGAAGCAGAAAAACGATTTTTTTTTAATTTTTTTTTTGAAAACCTCTCTTTTAATTTTGACGCAAGTTTAAGCCTCTTAATTTTATGTCCCCAGCGGAGTCGCCACTGTAGCGTTGTGAAGGATTTTGAACATCTCCTTTTTATTTATCTTTTGAGTCGCCACCTATACTATTTTTTTGGAAAATATAGAAAAACCATTTTTTGAAAGAGATTTGGGTTCGGGACTTAGGTTATGGAATGGGAAGGTCAAGGAGCACCCATTCCACCCAATCCGGAGATCGGTCTTGCTAAAGAAAAGAGAGGTTTTTTTCGAAAAGAGAAAAGGATTTCAAATAAAAATAAATAAAAATCCATTTAACGGGGTAAAACGGAATGTAATATCGATTGCTTCGAGACCATCCCCATGATTTAGGGAGGCTCTAGGTCGATCCTAGATTCTATGAATTTATACCATTCTAACAATCAATTAGAAAGGAATTTAGGGGTTACCTTGCATGAGGTGATTTGGGCAGAGTTTCGACTCAAGTTTAGAATCGAATCTTGACACGGACAGAGCTTCGCCTCAGTCCTTGACTCGGATATTGATGTTTGTTTATCAACAAGGTTGACAAACAAACTTCGAGGTGATTTTAGGGGTGATTATACAGTAATCTTTCAGGGAGAGAAGCCAGTAAAATGTGTGGGATTGTGGTCCTCTGAAATACTGGAAGTCACCAAGTATTTATAGGTGTTGGAGAGGTAGAGGTGGAGAGATAAAACACTCCTAGGAAGGTTCCAGACTCCAAAATCATTGGTTGGCCGGATGGATAAAGTTTTATCCCGAAAAGAGGTTGAAATCGACGAGGAAACTGTCATCTGCATGCTGCTGAATACCAATATCTCGCGCGAGACACGCCATTCCGCGCGGGATATTATAGTATGTGGACAATTCTGCCCTTTCCTCGTTATCTCGTATGCAGTTTAGTTCCAAACAAACGGTGGTCAGTCAAAACTTAACGAAACATGATGAAATAGTGGATTTCTACTTCTTGACTCAAAGCGAGACTTAGAGTGGTATAAATGTGATCTGATGGGTTCAGAATGGGGTGTCTACAGTGCCATGGCCTCTGACCCAAAAGTAAGAGCGAATGGGGTTTCCCCTGTAGGCCCCTGGGTGGTTATGCGGACTGCCCAAAGAGCAAGGGGTAGTTCATCCAACCATCTGCCAGCTCGACCAATTAGGCCCTTACTTAGTGCTATTAATACCAATTTGTTTGATGCTTCAGCTTGCCCGTTACCTTGAGGATATGAGACCGACGACTTCCAGTGTTTAACTCCCAACCTATACATTTCTGTTTCAAAAGTTGTGGAAAACTGTAGTCCGTTGTCTGAAACAATTGAATGTGGCACCCCAAAGCATCACTAAATGTAATCATGGATGAAGTTGATGGCTTTTTCCTCTATTATCTTTGCTAGAGGCTTTGATTCAATCCATTTCGTGAAGTAATTGATGGACACAATCACGTATTTACAATTTTCACGGGCGGGTGGGAAGGGTCCGATTAAATCTACCCCCCACATGTCGAACGACCAAGCTGCGACCACGGTGGTGACCACCCTCTTCACCAGCTCGCAGTACTTGATCAGAATGGGATTGACCATCTCGTATTCTCCCTTGATTTTATTCATGATTAGTTGGGAGTCACAATAAGCTATGATCTTGGTCGCCCAAAGCATTTAGCATATTCAATCGCTGCAATCAAGGCTTCGTATTCGGCCTGGTTGTTGGAGGCTTGGAACTTGTATCTTATAGCTTCTTTAAAAGCTTTACTCGTCTCTTGCTCGATTAACAAAATTCCAACTCCACTAACGTTCTTGGTGGAAGATCCATCCGAGTAAACCTTCCAGCAATTATCGGGTAAACTGACTACCTGTTGGTGTGATTGTTCCTTCCTCTTCAAGCTATCTCTTGGAGTGCTCTCCCTACTATCTTCCTTGGTGAACGTAAGCTCGACCAAGAAGTCTGCCAAAGGTTGAGCTTGCAAAGCCTTTTGAGGTTTGTATTCAACATCAAACTCCGTCAACATTATGGACCAGCTAAGCAATCGACCTGAACTTTCTGGCTTATGCAATATCTTCCTTAAAGGAGCGTTGGTCAGCACGACAATGGGGTGAGCAGAGATGTATGCTTATAGCTTTTTGGCCGCCACTACTAAGGCATAGGCTATCCTTTCAGCATTAAAATACCTCCCTTCTACGTCAGATAGGGCCTTGCTTACGTAGTAGTTTGGTTTCTGAAGGCCATTTCCCTCTCTGACCAGAACTGCGGCAACTGCTCGATCTCCTGCTAATAGTTAGACGTTTAAACTCTCTCCTTGAATTGGGCTGCTCAGTAATGGTGGAGAGGCGAGGTATTCTTTGAGCTGTTGGAACGACGAGGAACATTCGGCCGTCCACTCAAAGTTTTTCATCCCCCTCAATGTTTTGAAGAAGGGGAGAGATCTCTCCGCTGATTTTTCTATGAAGCGACCAGAGCTGCGACCCTACCATTCAGTCGTTGGACCTCCTTGATACACGTAGGTTGTTGCATCTCTACCAAAGAATTTATCTTCTCTGAATTAGCTTAAATGCCTCTTTGTGATATTATGAACCATAGAAAATTGCCAGCCGCTACCCCAAAAATGCACTTGCTCGGATTCAGCTTCATGTCATTTGCTCGTAGATTGGGGAACGTTTCCCTTAGGTCGACCACATGACGACCAATATTGGTTTTTATGACCATGTCGTCAATGTAGGCCTCCATGTTTCTAACAATACGACTAGCAAAGACTCTATTCACCATCCTCTGGTAGGTAGCTCCAGCATTTTTCAGTCCGAATGGCATCTTGGTGTAACAATATATCCCCCCAGCAGCTTTGAAAGGTGTCTTTTCAGTATCGTCCTCGTGCATTCTGATCTGGTGATATCCTGAATAAGCGTCGAGGAACTGAGGGTGGCATGTCCAGCTATTGAGTTGACCAATTTGTCTATTCGTTGGAGCGGGTAGCTATCCTTTGGGCATGCTAGATTTAGAACGGTGAAGTCAACGCACATACTCCAATTTCCATTAGCCATTTCAACCATCACCACATTTGCCAGCCAAGTAGTGCAGGACGCCTCCTTGACTATACCTGCACTAAGGATTTTATTTACCTCTTGTTTTATTTCCATTTCTTTGTCTGAAGCATAAACCCTTAGCCTTTGGCTTTTGAACATCATTGTGGGGTTGACCTCCAAACGATGCACATCGACCTCCTCTTTGAAACCCCTCATGTCCTCTACTATCCAAGAAAAGACATCAGTACTTTTCTTCAATAGGTTGACTATTTCCACCCTTTCTTCTAGTGACAGTTGTCTCTCTATTCGGATTTTTTGCTCGGGGTAAGAAGGGCTGACTTCTACATCTTCTAGCTCGTCAACTGGTTCCAGTTTTGGGCCATCTCTAAAATGTAGAGTCTGAATGATGATCTCTCTGACCCTTTTTCTTTCCTCAGCTCCCAAGTACAGAGCTTTTTCTTCAATCATGCCATCTACCTCAGCAACTATTTCCCCGTTGGAGGCCTCTAAGTTTTGGTTGACTTGGAGGCATAGGTCGCCCGTGATGATTTGGTCGACCAAAACTGTATCTGTCACAACCCAAGTGTTTTCAGATGGACGTGTCAGCTCAGTCATGACTTGTTCATGCAAGGGATAGGTCGACTCTTCTATACACTTGATCGTAGATAACCTAGAAGTAGTGATGACAAACTTTGAGAACTTCCAGCTCGCCTCTGGAGTATCAATTTCCAACTCCATTTTCTTTTTGGACCAGAGCACATGATCCAGGTACTCTCTAGCTGCGCTTAGGATGCACCCAACTACCAACATGGTGGGGAACTTGACCCTTTAATGGGGGATTGAAGGTACCATCCCTAGAGCGACCTACCCAGGTATACCCAATATAGCATGATAATCACTTATAACGTCAATGACTATAAATGTTACCTTAGATGTTGTTCTCAAAGGATGTAGCCCGATGTCGACCCCAACTCTATCTGCCCCTTGGCGTCAACCATGTGATTGGTGAAGCCTTCTAGTAGACCTGAGTAAGGTGACAACCTGGCATCCGTCAATCCCATATCGAGGAAGGTTTTGCAATAGATAATATCCTTGTAGGCCCCCATCTAGACCAAGATTCTACTTGATGTGCAATCATCAATAAGTCCTGGAATTACTAAAATTTTCTCCCTTGCAGTCATGCTTGCAGCCATTTCGTAGGGGTAGAAACTGATTACCTCCTCTTCGACACAGCTTCTGGGGGTACGTAGGGAGCTTTGTTTAACTAGAAGATTTTGTGCTTGAGAGCAGTGTTGCTCGTCTCTTCAGCTATCACCCCCAACGTCAATCTAGGTTACCTTAGTTCAGGCACACCTCTGGTAGGTTGATCTCCTCCTGCAGGACGATCTCCCTTCACTAACCTATCCAACCTTCCTTCATTCACCCATTTTTTGATGATCCTCTTCAAACTCATACATTCCTCCGTTGTGTGCCTGGTGTCCTTGTGATACTTACAGTACCTACCGTTATCCCTTTTAAATTTATTTTTAGCATTCATTGGGGCAGGAGGACCTAGGTCGGCTGTGTTCATGATCTCAGTCCGACTAATTGTGAGTGGGGTGAAGCTTTCATGGACTCTTTCCGTCGCCCTAGTTCTGTTTTTTCCATTGTTGTCATTGTTTTTTACCTGTCCCCCCTTTGTCGACTCACTAACTTCAGAATGTTTTGAGCCTTTGTCTTTCTTCCTCTCTTTCCGCTCTTCGGCCACGGCCACATCATAGGACCTCTCAAATAGCTCTTTCCTCGTGTTGCCCTCCTAAACTGGAGCTCGTAGTCTAGATCGGGAGAGGACACTCCATTTCTAAAGAAGTTGATTACCTCCCTATATGTGAGGTATTCCTCAATTTGGTCAACCAACTCTTTGAACCTGGTAAAGTAGCTCATAGTACTCCCGGTCTTGCCCTGAGTCATGTTGTTCAGATCAGTGATTGTTTTCTTACGAGCTCCAGCTTTAGAGAACCTTTCGAGGAACTTTCTTCTTATGTAGCTCCATGACTTGATGTAACCAGTGGTTAGACCATGGAACCAAGTCAGTGATGCACCTGTGAAGGTGCTGGTTAATGCCTTGCATAGCACGTCTTCCTCAGAAGAGACCAAACACATTGTGGCCTCAAAGTGCTGCGTGTGATTCAAGGCATTGTTCGCTCCTGAGTACTTTTCCAACATGGGCAGCTTGAAACCAGCAGAGGGTCCTTTTTCGAGCATATCCTTGGCTAAAGGTCGAAGAGTGCAGTCATTTCATTCGACCTTCCCGTTGGTGGCTGTCCTATCTTCCTCCATATCATCCAATCTTTACTTTAAGTTGAGGAGCTCCCTAACATCCAGGTCATTGCTTTGGTAGGAGATTGAGTTAGATTTTTGCCTCTCCTCACGATGGGATTCCCTCCTACAGAGGTTCTTTGTCTCTCATTCCTTTGGGAGTTACTTCTCTCCTTTCCAATCGAGGAAACGACCTTTCTCCGCGTTCTGGCGACCTACGCTGAGCCCTGTCAGCTTTGAGCTGCCTTCTCTAAGTTGAGTCGTCTTCCTCTTCCCTTTGCTAGTTGAGCCTATCCCTTAGGTCGCCAGTTCGATATTTAGAAATGTGGGAAGGGGAGGCCATTCACTCCTCCTTTCTTCACTAGACGTCCTAGGGCCTCCATTAGCCCGCCCATGAGATGTGAGGGACGGAGCTACCCTTTGTGATCTTCTATCATTCTTGTTAGGGGACTCAGGCATCTCGAGCAACTCATCTTGTACTTTGAACAAACTCTGTAGTATTCTAGCTCGCTATAACAAAATATCCTTCCTACTAAGGTGAGCATTCGAGGGACCTGCCATGTCGCATGCAACTGTTCAACCCGTTTGGACTATCTTAGGTGGTTGGCTTACCCCTTGGTTGGGCATGGGCCTCTTCTGCCTTCTACCATCTTGCAAACCCGCACCATCGGCCACACTATTGTATCAAGTGGCCCTTCTAGTGGGATGCCCCGGTGGATGAGGGGGCAAGTTTGCATTGCGATTTTCGGCACCTGCGTCTGTGTTTCTCCCCGCATTTTCGAGCCTTGGCTCACTGGAGGAAGTGGCGGTATGCCCATAAGACACCATGTTTACTTTTGCGTGAGGTTTCGAGGTCTTAGCGTTATCGCTTCCCGGCAATGGAACCAAACTAATTACGTAGGAAACGATCCATATAAGCCTTAGTACAACAATAGTTTGATCCCTACCAAATGTGACCTGAAATCACAAACAAACGACAAGCCAGATTGGTGTCCGGCTAAGACCCTCCGGCGTGATGATGAGATATAGTGTTATGAGCTTTATATGAAATGGTATTGAACGACGTAATCTCAAAATAGCCAAGAAGACATTACATTTTAATGTTATGTTGTCTGGTATATATAGTGGTGTTATTGGATCACTTTGAGTAGAGATGCCCAGCCGGTTCAGACCGGCGATTCCGGTTCTGAACCGGCAGTTCACAAAACCGTGAGGATATGAACCGTAATCGAACCGGATTTGGGCGGTTCCAGTTTCCCGTTTCGAATTGTCCGTACGGTTCTGGTTCCGGTTTGAACCGTGATTTTCAAATATTTTTTTTATTTGTTATGTTTTTTGATTTATTTTCTAAACTTTGTAAATTGTAATAAATTTTGTATATATATTTTTTGTTTTTTACTTATTATGTTTTTTGATATACTTTTAAATATTTTATTTATATTTGAAAGTTCATAAAATTACCAATTTAAATAATATCACATCCAAAAGTATTTTTTTAAAAAACAAGGACGGTACCCTGGCCAATTTTATTAATAAAAATAAGAAATTATAAGGAGGGGGACAACCAATTAACCAAAGCCAAAGGAGCCTTATCTCTAATTACATTATCTTCAAAAAAAAAAAAAGTCTAATCTATTAAAAAAAATTATAATCTATAAAATTACAATTAACTTACCTTATGGAGCAGCGTAGTTCATTCGCTCCCCGTCGATGTATCTTCATCAAAGGTCGCCTCCTCCTCGGAACTACTTCTTTTCTCTTGAGTTCTTAGTTCGGCTTTTGTCCAATCGTCGAGCACCATTTGATATTCTAAATTATATGGAGTCAACATTGATCTTCGATCATCCAAGACACACCCTCCTACACTAAATACTTCTTCTACAACGACGGTTGAGGCAGGAGGGACTAGGATCTCATTTGTTATCAACTATAGAATATGATAGTTTTTTGCCCTTCGTGCCCACCACTTTACAATATCAAATTCTTCAATAGGCTCAAAAGAAGTGGTTAAATATGATTCAAGTTCAACATAAGTGGAGTCACCTCGTTGACGTTTTTGACTTCTAGAATTTATTAAATTATCTACCCATGAAAATGGATCGGTATCATCATGAGAACTACTACAACCTACATTTTCACAACTATGATAAACGATATTACCAAAAAGATCATAATATTCTTTATAAAGTTCATATAAAGTATTTTTAGTAGTAGTTACAACGTCTTTTGCCGTTTGAATAGGTTTATCTAAGTTAAAATCAATGCCGGTGGAAAATAGATTTTTATAATAATATGCAAGTATTTGTTCTAAACCATCTTCTATTATCCTAGAATCTAATAGTTTAGCAACTAAAAACAATGGTGGAATGTTCAAAAAATATTTAATCCATTTTATTCTCATCATACCAACACATTCACCTAAAACTGGACAATATTTAAAATGCATAAATATATAACTAATTTTAGCACAATGTTCTAAAACTAATGGTGAAGTGGGATAATAAGAACCAGATAATTGTTCGATAGCATCTTTAAAAACTTTCTAAATTTTCTTTAAATTATCACAATCATCCCATTGATGAGGCAATATTGTAGTAGGATACTCTATTTGTTAAAAAAAACTGACACAATGGTTCACGCAATTCATAAGAGTCGGATAACATTTTATGGGTGGAATTCCATTGGGTTGGAACATCTAGGGAAAATCTTTTAGGTGGGATATTATTTGCTTTACAAAATCTAATCCACATTTTTGTTATAGTGTGATTTCTCATTAGATAAAAAAGAACTTCCTTAATTGGGTTATATAAGCCTTTAAAGTTGCTAAACCATCTTGCACACACAAATTTAAAATATGAAATATGCACCGAACATGAAAAAATTTACCACCAATGGATGGTTCACAAATTGCAATGAGTGATGGTAAACTAGCAGTATTATTTGCAGCATTATCAAATCAAATTGAAAAAAATTTGTGAACTAGGATATATTCTTGTAAAACTGTAGCAATTTTGTTAGAAATATTATGAGCATTATGAACAGTATCAAAAGCTTTATATGCAAGTAATTGTTCTTGTATTTTCCAAGTATTATCAATCCAATGACATGTAATTCCTATATAATTATGAGTTTGCCAATGATCACTCCATATATCGGCACATATTGATAATTTTTGTGTAAATTTTTAAACGTATTAATTAAAGTTATTTTTTCTTGAAGATATTGGGTCTTAGTATCACGAGTATTTATATTTTTATGGATTTCTTTAGCGGTGGGATTTAAAGCAAGTTGTGCAAAATTAGCCCATAATTGATCATTAGCAAAATTAAAGGGTAATCCTTTAGCAGCATTAAATTTAGCCATTTTCCTTCTATAAGTTGCATTATCGAATTTAAATAGTTGAGAAGACGTACCTTGTGAGGACCCACTCGTAAATCCTTGTAGTTGTGTTTGATCTTCATTGTGTCCAACTTGGTCGGGGTGCTTAGCCGTTAAGTGCCTTTTAAACGACCCATAACCCTCCATGGGTAAAGGCAAATTTTGAAGTGCAATAGTTGCAATACACAGTGAATTTGTTGGAACCTTCAATTGGCACTTTTATAAAGTGAACGGTCATGACATCGGATCTCCCCGTTGTTCGACCTCCTCGACCTCGACTTCGGATTTGACCACCACCTCGGGCTTGGGCTTCATTTTGAGTTTGAATCTCTTCGGTATGACCACCCATTGGATTTGTTGCATCAAATTCGTCATCGCTCAAATCGAGCGTTTCATGCGCTTGTATATTTTGCCAAATACTATCATCGGCGGAGAAAATTGGATTCGGAGTTGGAGTGATTCCCGTTGACTTTTTCTTGCCTTTATTGCCTCGAGAGGAAGACATTTTTTGTGTAGTGGTGTAATGTAGTATAATAAATTTAAATTTAAAGTTGAAGTATAAAACTAAAATTTAATTTAAAAGCTTAAATGTTGAAACTAAAATTTGAATTAAAAGCTTAAAAGTTACTAATTAAATTTAAAATTACTAATTTAAATTTAAAGTTGAAGTGTGTAATTAAATTAAAATAAAAATAAAAATAAATTTAATCAATTTTGTATAAAAATAAAAACGAATTAAGTTGGAACTTGAAATTAAATTTTGATTGGGCGAATTAATAATATAGAAGTTGGAAATAGGTAATTAAAAATTAAAATTAAAATTAAAATGAATTTAATCAGTTATGTATAAAATACAAACGAATTAAAAAAAAAAACCTACTTGAAATTGGCCAATTTGAAGTTGAACACTTGAAGAACTTGAGCAATGGAATTATGAAAACTTGAGACTTTGAGATAATAGAGAATTAGAGATTGAGAGAATAGGTTGATAATTGTGTGAAAAAATGAAGGGAGGGTGAGGGTATTTATAGGTTGAAAAATGGAGAGAAAAAGAAAAAAAATAATTATTTGTAATCAGTTTTTGATCCGGACGAACAGCCACCGTCGGATCAAATAATGGGCGGCCCAGATCAACTGAACGTTAAACCAACGGGCGAATAACAGCCACCGTCGGATCAAGCAATGGACGGTCCAGATCAAATGACTGTTAACTAGCCGTTAGCCTTGCCGGTTCCGGTTCAAGATTTCGGTTCCGGTTCACGGTTCATTAACCGCCGGTTCACCGATTTTGAAAAAGCTAAATCGTAACCGGACTGGATAACCTCCGGCTTCGTTTCAAGGACGGTTCCTGTTCAACGACTTCGGTTTCCCGCCGGTTCTTGGACGGTCCGATTCTGATCCGAACCGCCAGTTCAGGACTGGATGGGCATCTCTAACTGTGAGTCCCTAAAATCAAGGAGATATTGTGGGCGTAACTGTCTCGGATAATATAGGAGGCGATCACAAATAACGACGTGGACGGATATACGTGTTATTAGGCCGAGGTCGCTTGAGTATTCGAATTCGACATGACTTTGTGCCTTGACTTGATAGAAATTTATAAAAGTTGATAATCGTATGTTGAACGAAGCTAGCTCGGGACCAATGATGGTCAGACAATGTGCTATGTCGACTGAACTTTGCCGTTGGGCCGCGGGCGTTGTGTTAACTGGACTGGCACATTACATGGTATTGACTTTGTAACGTATGAAATGTTGGGCTTCATTTGTTTGGCCTAACCCGTCACTTTTATTCCGATCAGTAAGTTTAATTCTTTACTATTATTTAATAAATCAGTTTTATATTTTTCATTCATTGTAATGATTTGATTGAATATTTTTTTATAATATTATTTTGTTTATATTTTATTAATAAGTGTCTAAATGTTGATGCTGCTGAGGCATTTCTTGCTATGCACTTTTTCGTGTTTACGGCATGAGAAAATGGAATAGCCTTTATTACCAGAAAATATATGTGAGTATTTATATTATTACTTGTTAGATTTGGCATAAATATGAGATGTGAACGTTTGATCCCATATCCCATCAATTAATTTATGTTGTATCTGCCCTTTGATGCTTTGGAGGATTTTTCTTATGCAAAAAGCTAGATGTCGTAAGTGCTTACGATAGTTGTACATTGCATTGTCATTTGGAAATTTTAGTTTTTTTCCTCACAAAATCTAGGGAGAAACGCGTTTCTCCATAAGTTATGGAGAAACGGGTCCCGACATGTCGCGCGACAATGAGCTAGATAGCCAGAAACCTATGAAAGTGATATCCGTCAGAACCTTCAATGAATATCCGAAACCTTCAAAATGTTTCTCGGATATACATTTGAAGGTTCTGATATCCAAAACCTTCAATAGCAATTTCTCGGATATGCCCTAACACATTTCACGGATATGCACCTAACAGCTTTTACGGATATGCACCTAACAGCTTCGGATATACATTTCACATCCTTCTGGCTATCAAATACAAAGCTTCTGGATATCAACTGCAAAGCTTCTGGCTATCAAATGCAAAGCTTCTGGATATCCAGAAGCTTTTGGTCTTGGCCTTGGGTTTTTTTTTCTGGTTATCAAATGTAAAGCTTCTGGCTATGAAAAACACTTCTCCATAGTTATGGAGAAACGCGTTTCTCAGCAGACGCACTCTTTTTTCCTAGCTATAGTATGGCCCTAAACAATTTCAGGAAGGAAAGTTTACGTAAGCTTCTCTTAAAAAAAAAAAAAGATAAGAAAAAGGAAAAGTGTTTCCCTCTTAGCACTTCTTTCTTAACATTATACTTTCTGAAACTGTATTCTTGAAACTATTACCCTACCACCATAATATATGTTGGCACAGATGATATGGATAAATGATTGTGGGTTTACTTTGGTGGTTGTGAGAGAAGGAATTAAAGGGATATATACACACACACACACAAACACACACACACATATATATATATATATATATATGTTGGACTTTTGTGTGGCTTCTTCAAACTTAACGGAAAACTTGACAGAGAAACTAACGGAAATTGGGAAGAACAATTTAGGAAGTCGAGTCTTGTGTAGCACAATTTCCGTAAGAAGTATTTGCCCCGCACAGGTGCTTACGGTTTAAATGGCAAACTTCTCGTGAGATAAAACGACTTATAATCACCAATAGGAGCACTCCAAATTGGTAACTCTACGAACTAATCACTATTTAGAACTTTGGACTTTGAAAGATTTGATGCAACAAGATGCCAATGATTTGGGTATGTTTATCTATCTCTCTAGAGGGTAGGAAGGGTAGAAATACAGTATATTTCAATTGAAATTCGGAGGGGAAAGTATATAAGGAGAGTCAAAAGGTTTTGTGCCTTTTCCCTTGAATAGGTGCAAACTTTCGAACAGCTGTGAAGGGCACGAGTCGTGCTAATTGGCACGAGTCGTGCCCACGACTCGTTCCCAAGCATTCCACTCGTTCGATCGATTTGAGCAAATGGTCATCGTAATCCCACTCGTGCTCACGACTCGTGCTCGTAGTCCCCACTGCTCGACTCGCCTTGAGCCAAAAACTCATCACCCAAAAACACTGTTCAAACCCAATTTGATCCAAATGATCAAATTGACCTTTTAACTAACTTTTCATTAAGTTACAAAAGACTATTGTCATTAATTCTCATTCACCCTAAATGGTTTTGAGATATTCAATGATTTTAGTAATCTACAACAAATGTAGAATACAATTTGTAACTAGTTCCGTTAACACATAACGAACTTCCGTTAGAAACTAGATCAACGTTAAGTTAAACTTAACTTTCCGTTATCCATTTCCAACAATCCCCCACATGAATGACAATTAATGCATGTATTCAATTTCGTCCAAAGTTCCGGCGAACTATTATTACATCGGGATAGATAGCTTGTGGCCTTGAATCTTCCCTAGTGAAATATTATCGGATATACTAGCCATTTGGTAGCGAGTCGCTTTGAACCAGTGACTGTAGGTTGTATACCAAGACAATAATACTCACATAATAATAGCTCTAATAGTTTTTCATTCTCACGGTTTTGTCAATTTCGGCCCTGGACCGTATCTCATTCATAAGCGTTCATTTAGAGGCGGCCTTATTACCTCTCGCTTTATATAGGTGATTCTCACTATAAGGAGTATCATGCACTACTCCACTCGTAGGTATAGAAATCATTAAAAGTTTTCTCAACTTATCCTCACCACTGCTGCATGTGCTAGTACTTGGACGTTCTGGGAATGAGTATTCAACATCTCTAGGTTAATAAACCGAGTTGTTGTTTCCAAGTAACTCTACTAGAACTTATAACTTGGTTGTCTCATTAAACCAAGGGCCTGGGATCTCCATTTCTCAAGGTTGAGTGTCCGCTATAAGTTCTTTTGTTGTGGGTTTTAAACCCATTCCCCTTAACAGTTTATACAATTGATCTCTATTACTACCCTTAGGTAGACGGATCCGATTTTGACTTCACATGGCTAGTTGTGACAGTCGCATATTGAGATCAATTGTACTATGGTAGTGTGTCTAAGACCATTATGTCTAGACTTACC
The DNA here is from genome assembly GCA_022495995.1 of Adenophora triphylla var. japonica. NCBI lineage: Eukaryota > Viridiplantae > Streptophyta > Magnoliopsida > Asterales > Campanulaceae > Adenophora > Adenophora triphylla. Next base: position 536,443 of record JAFEMH010000669.1, on the reverse strand, counting down.
ATGACGTTCTACACCTTTTCCTATTTTTCATTGTCGTCACAATGCCTTAGGTCATGTAGACACAAGCTTATTCCACGAAGGAATATCTTCCAAGACCATTCAACTTTCATAGGAATTGTAATCTTTAATCATAAGTATATCTTTAAGTACACCAAGTACTATGATTATACTATTCCGGTGATTGATTACAATTACAATTAGACCTTTAGTCTATCTAGAATGATCAGTCCCTTCGAGTGATCAAATTCTTCTATCGATCAGTTTCTTCAAGTGGTTATTATCTCTGTACCGTTTCGATTTCCCAAATCTCTAAGTGGTTTGACCTCCTTAGAGTCTACTTTTCAGGAATATACTTTACAGAGAATACCTCTCAAGAATCTATTTGAACTTTCGAAGTACTTTCTTTTTAAGATAATGGAATTGTGATAGGACGATTCCTTCTGATGTTATAGAAATATTTCTAATATGACATCGGCTAATCCCATATCTTTCATGTCAAAGTTCTCCTTTAACATTTCTTTGGTATCAAATGATTCAGATGTTCCTTTAACGTAGACACATTTGTCACATTCATTAATCTTGAATCCATTTGATAACATAGTTCTATCGAACTTCTCATGCCACTGTTTAGTTGCTTGTTTTAGTCCATATGAATACACAAGTAGATCCAACACGGTTGTGCGACATAGAACGCCCGTTGTGTTAATGGGATAATCTTGCATAAATCATCATTTCCTTTTGACAACTATCCCGGCTTTATACTTATCAAATGCATCCATAAGCTTTATACTTTCTTTTAAGAATCCAATTGCAACCTAATGGTTTGCAACTTGGAGGAGATCTACCAATTCCCAAGTATTATTAAGCATTATGAATTTTATCTCACCGTTAATAGCCTCTTTCCGTAACGAACTATCCGGACTCGTATAACGCTTCCTTAACAGCTTGCCGATTCGTTTTCCAACATAAATGATAGAAAATCAGGACCAAAAGACTTTTCCACTCTTGCCCTTTTGCTACGTCTAGGTCCTTCATCTTCTACTTGAGATGGACCGTTTGTAGATTCATATGTTCTCTTTTGAGAATTTACCTTATTTCCTGTCCTTAGCAGGAAAGATATTTTTCAAAGAATACTGCATTCCTTGATTCTATTTGTCTGTAGAGACAATCTTTCAAGATCCTTTTATCAAGAAAAATACTTTTCACTCTTTAGACTAGACCTCTTGAAAATTCTTCTTATTGAATTTAAGAGTCTAACATTTTAAAAGTTTCATCCTTGGTACATCTAGTTTTTGCAACCCAACAGTTCGCATAAGGAAGATCAACCATCTTCCTAATAGAGTAGGATGAATTTGTCCTTCAACTGTATACCACTTACAGTTTTTTTTTAAATTTTCTTATTAAAATTTATACATTTCCTATCATTTCAAGGAAGTATATTCTTTAAAGAATATAACGTGTCTTGCTTAAGTGTTTCTACTTTAGCCAAATACCCCCACAGTATAGGTATTTATAAAACAGCTTACGAACACTTCATATTCGTTAGGAGTTTTTATCATCAAATAATCTTCCAAATATATGATGATCCATTCTTTTAACTGTTAACATTTTAACAGTTTCTGTTAATACTTAGAAGTTCATATCAATAGAACTTATGTATTTCGCTTGTACCCCCACACTTGAGGTGTACCTCCACATATCAAATATTTTATGAATGTCCTAATTCATATTTAATATTTTCTTTTATGTGGAGTCATTTAATTGTAATAACCATGTTATCTACAATGTATTTCATCTTCTTGAGATGAACCGACGACATAGTCATAACTATGTTTTTAAGTGAGGTCTCTTCAACCATTTTCCTTGTTTGAAGAATACTGCATTGCCAATGGAAATGTAATCCATGGTTTTTGGGTCCTATCTTAACCTCTTTAGGTTTAGATATTTCTACCTATGCTAGGTATACCCCCATAAGACGGAACTTATCAATAAGGAGTTCACCATCTCCTTAAAAGTTCTATCTTTCCTTTTTCTGTGATTCAATTGATTTGAGCGTGTAAGAAGCATTCGTTTGATAAATAAGTGTCTGCGTCCAAATAATTATTTTTCAAACGGTACTACATACTAACCATCTCTATCACTACGAAATTCTTAATTTTTTAATTAAGATGAATCACAAACCTTATTGTTTACTTTAAAACTTTAAGGTTTTACTCTTACTTTTCCAAAAGATGAACTTTTGCATTATCAAATGCAATCATTTTACTATCTCTGGTTTGAACTGATTTCTACAAAAGAAATCACAATTGATTTGCGAATCAAACTTCATCTTAGGTAGTAATTTTAAATTAACTCGTCGACTTAGTGAATTTAAATTTACACGACCTAATTGAACACGCCAAATAATTGGAACACTTCAAACCAAGTAAATAAAATTTGAAATTTTATTCTTCGCACTTAGGCGGATAGAACAATTACAATTCAAGTTAAGGAGTCCTTCTACAAGGTACCCTTTACAAACACAATAACCACATTTGGTCAGTTCAAACTTATCCCGATAGACTAAGTTGCTCGAAGTTCAATGGAACATTTCCATCTTCATTCACATTGGCTTGAAGAGGGTTTCCACCTTGGTTGTTGATTCTAGGATGTCGACATTCCCTAGCCATATGCCCGGGTTTGCCACAATTAAAACAACCACCTTTAATCTTCTTGGCGGTCCTCTTCACTTTCCCGGTGTTCTTTCTCTTGTTTCCGGTACTTCTTTCCACCAAGTTCACTTGCGGTCTTTTAGTCACAATACACATAGTATTGTGCATCTCGAGAAAATCCCAAAGTTCTCTCACGGTCTTTATGCCACAACATACCTTGTATTGTGCATAATCCAAGCCATTAAGAATATATTTGCGACACAAGAAATCGCTGTGATTCCATGTATCCAAGTCATTCTTTGCTTTGGATTCATCCTCGTCGGATATCAATGGTGGATATTCCCAAAAAAAATGCACCAATTTTAATGTTGTCAAATAGACCAACATTTTCTGTTGCCACTTCTTAAAGTTCATCCCGGTAAGAATACCCGGTCTTTCTGCATGTACGAATACATGAGACGGATGGAGAGCATTAAGAGGTGCAACCCTTGAGGTTGTACGTGAAGGAGGTTTCTTACCAGGAACCGGTGAGACGGTGTAGCATTTTTGAACGTAGCGTCACCTTGAGAAGGAGGCGTAACATTCCCTTGACTGGAGGAGGAGACGTCTTTCTCATTTGCCATCTTGAAGATCTTGAAGAAGCGTAAAATACTTCTTACGATTGTTGGACTTTTGTGTGGCTTCTTCAAACTTAACGGAAAACTTGACAGAGAAACTAACGGAAATTGGGAAGAACAATTTAGGAAGTCGAGTCTTGTGTAGCACAATTTCTGTAAGAAGTATTTGCCCCGCACAGGTGCTTACGGTTTAAATGGCAAACTTCTCGTGAGATAAAACGACTTATAATCACCAATAGGAGCACTCCAAATTGGTAACTCTACGAACTAATCACTATTTAGAACTTTGGACTTTGAAAGATTTGATGCAACAAGATGCCAATGATTTGGGTACGTTTATCTATCTCTCTAGAGGGTAGGAATGGGTAGAAATACAATATATGTCAATTGAAATTCGGAGGGGGAAGTATATAAGGAGAGTCAAAAGGTTTTGTGCCTTTTCCCTTGAAAAGGTGCAAACTTTCGAACAGCTGTGAAGGGCACGAGTCATGCCCACGACTCGTTCCCAAGCATTCCACTCGTTCTGATCAGATTTGAGCAAATGGTCATCAGAATCCCACTCGTGCTCACGAATCGTGCTCAGAGTCCCCACTCGTTCTGATCAGTTTGAGCCAAAAACTCATCACCCAAAAACACTGTTCAAACCCAATTTGATCCAAATGATCAAATTGACCTTTTAACTAACTTTTCATTAAGTTACAAAAGACTATTGTCATTAATTCTCATTCACCCTAAATGGTTTTGAGATATTCAATGATTTTAGTAATCTACAACAAATGTAGAATACAATTTGTAACTAGTTCTGTTAACACATAACGAACTTCCGTTAGAAACTAGATCAACGTTAAGTTAAACTTAACTTTCCGTTATCCATTTCCAACAATATATATATTGATGATGTCAAAATCGTCAAATCAGTCCAAATCCAAGCGATCGTTTGCTCCGGCGATTGCTAGGCTTGAAAATAAGAGAAAACACGTAAACTAAGCCGGGGCTTGACCGGCGAAGGCCCTCCGGCGTGAGAATAAGTTCACGGTTTTGATATGAGAAACTAAATTGACAGAGTTTCTGTATGTAAAATGTAACGTACTGTAGCGTTGCGCGGATTTTGAACATCCCCTTTTTATTTATCTTTTGAGTCGCCACCTATATTATTTGTTAGGAAAACATAGAAAAACCATTTTGAAAGAGATTTTGGGTTCGGGGCTTAGGTTATGGAATGGGAAGGTCAAGGAGCACCCATTCCACCCAATCCGGAGATCGGTCTTGCTAAAGAAAAGAGAGATTTTCGTAAAAGAAAAAGATTTCAAATAAAAAATAAATAAAATAAAGATCCATTTAACAGTGTTAAACAGAATGTATGATCGATTTGTTCGAGACCATTCCCATGATTTAGGGCGGCTCTAGGCCGATCCTAGATTCTATGTATTTATAACACTCGAACAATCAATTAGAAAGGAAATAGGGGTTACCTTGCGTGAGGTGATTCGGACAGAGTTTCGACTCAAGTTTGGAATCGAATCTTGACACGGACAAAGCTTCGCCTCAGTCCTTGACTCGGATCTTGATGTTTGTTTATCAACAAGGTTGACAAACAAACTTTGAGGTGATTTTAGGGGTGATTTTAGCGGTGATTTACAGGAATCTTTCAAGGAGAGAAACAAGTAAATGTAGGGGAATTATTGGGATTTTCGGACCTCTGAAATACTGAAAGTCACCAAGTATTTATAGGTGTTGGAGAGGTGTAGGTGGAGAGGTAAAACACTCCTAGGAAGGTTCCTGACTCCAAAATCATTGGTTGGCCGGATGGATGAAGTTTTATCTTGAAAAGATGTTGAAATCGACGAGGAAAGTGTCATCTGCATGCTGCAGAACACCAATATCTCGCACGAGACACGCCATTCCGCGCGGGATATTGCAGCCTGTGGACAATTTTTCCCTTCCCTCGTTATCTCGTATGCAGTTTAGTCCAAACTAACGGTGGTTAGTCAAAACTTAACGAAACATGACGAAATGGTGGATTTCCACTACTTGACTCAAAGCGAGACTTAGAGTGGTATAAATGTGATCCGATGGGTTAAGAATGGGGTGTATACAGAGCCCCTCGTCGACAAGTCTTATGGAAGAAGTCATATCGATGACAGAAAAGACATCATTCTGAACATCGGGATGGTCGGGCCGCACGGCTTCCTACGTATCTCTATCGGAGAATCAGACCATAACGTAGTTCGACTCCAAAACACGAAAAGGCTACTTTAGGTATTTTGAAAATCGAGGAGATTTTTTTTTGGAAAGGTAAATTCATACCGAGGAATCAAATCAAGACCCAATTCTGAATATACCTGCCTGTCTGAAGATTCGCCTGTCTGGGCTCCGAACCTGCGGGAAATATGTTAGAAAACAAAGGTTTACCTGTCCGGTCCTTCGAGTCCTGTCGGTTTTGTGACGATTCGCCTGTCTGGGCTCAATTGTTGTTTGAGGATGATGATTCACCCGCTGATAATGATCCATCGGGCTTTCTTTTGATTTAACGATCCACCTGTCTGGGCATTGGACCGAGCTTTTCTGATGAAGATCCACCTGTCTGGGCGTTGGACCGAGCTTTTCTGATGACGATCCACCTGTCTGGGCGTTGGACCGAGCTTTTGATTTGACGATCCACCTGTCTGGGCGTTGGACCGGGCTTTTCTTTTGATGATTCACCTGTCTGGGCTCTGAATCATGTGGAATGAGTTGATCTTTGGATCAATTGGTTTTTCGGGCGACTGGTGCCGTACCGGGCGATCGTGCGGATGTCACGTTCGGCTCGTTCCGTGACTTGCGGTGCCGATTTTTCCACGTTTCCTTGCTAGTGTATCATTTCCAAGGGTAAATGTGTCAAAATTTTGAATTTTAACGTTGCGTAGACGCTTATTGTCGAGGACAATTTTGTAAAATTCCAGAAGGTATATCTCGCGCGAGATATCATGTCTCGTGCGGGACTTCTACTGTCGGGGCAATATATAACAGCAGCTGCTGTTTAATTTGAAAATATCTCTTTTCAAATTCCCTCCCTAGCTTGAGCCAAGGCGATTTTCTCTGCAAATTTTCGCGAGTTGCTTGTTGATTCCTCTTCCCAATCAACTTTCAATCCTTCCTCCCTCCATAATTAATGGCTCAAGAGAGAAAAAATCCAATTTTGGGGAGTTATTTGCTTGGGAAAGATTATCCCCGTGACGACCTCACTTTCGATAGGGACGTGCATATTTCTACCGCCGTTCGGGAAGGTTTGGTAAGAGCTTCTCTCTCAATTCTTGTTTCTTGTATTGCATTGCCTTTGAACCCATGCTTTTTTGAATTCAAACTTCATCAATGGCAGTTTTTCTTTGCTTTTTGTCTAGAACTTGGTTCAACCTTGCATGCTTCATTTTTTGTTGAATTTGTTGGATGCTTGTCGTCGCGTTGTGTGCGTATGAGTCTCCTACATATCATGGATTATAGGAGGGGTTGATTCGGGTAGTCGAATGCATCTTTGGGCATGCTTTTCTTGTGTGCACACCAAGTGTTCAATGAAATGTCCCAATGAAAATTTTCTTCTATTCCTTTGAGGTTTCTGCCATGGAATGATTTCTAACATTGCTCTTTTGCTCTTTCTCTGTTTTGCAGTCGTACAGGCCGATGAAAAATTACCGTGGGAGCTTAAAATTGGCTAGAGCTTTATGGGACAAGATCAAGGACCTTAATGGGGTTCGAGCTAGGATGGCTCAAACAGGACTTTTGACCTTCGTTGATAACCTCCAAGGGATGAGACGAACTCCCCAAGTTCTTCAGGCGATCAGGGAGAGGTGGTGGGATACTACTCACATCGTGCATCTGCGGGGAAGCTACCATGACTCCGACGGATTTCCTTGCTATTACGGGGCTAGATTTCACCGGTGAGCCCCTTCCGAAGACTGCGGGTTGTAAGCCTGTGAGCCCAGCTGTGTGGAGGCAATTGATTGGTTTTGCCCCTAACAAGGTTAAGGGGTTTGCTGCTGAGTTGTCGCCTCTCCGGGGTCAACTTGAGACTTATGCAGAGAAACCGAATGCGGACACCGATCGATTGGTGCGGGGTGCCCTCTGGTACATTCTTTCGGAGACTATTTTTGCGAACCACTCTTCTACGGCCCGTCATTACTTTTGGGTTTTTTGGTGAACTTGGATGATGTGAGGACCTATGACTGGGGCTCAGCGGGGCTGGCCTTCTGTTATCATGCCATGGATGAGGCGTGTAGGCACACCAAGGATACACTATCGGGGTATTCTTATGCTTGGGAGGTATGCTCTTGATTCTGTCTCTGTCTTTTATCTGTACGCTTTGTCTGTATTTCGTACTGAATCTGTTCTGTTTTCTTGTGCAGATATGGGGCTATGTTGTCTTTGGCCTGTACAAATTTGAGCTGGAGAGCCGAACCCCTTTGTTCCCGGATATCAGGAGGTGGATCCACCCCAATCGGAGTGTTGATGAGGAGGAGAATCAGGAGTGGACCCTGACGGTTGCAGAGGCACGGGCCATGTTGGACGCCTTTGAGTATGAGCGGTTGGGCCTTTATCCATGGACCTTGTTGGAGCGGGAGGTCCACCGTGCTTGGGATGACACTGCGATACAGAGGATGCTGGCATCTCTGGAGGGGGATACTATGTATCTGGGCGAGCGAGTCTTTCCTCAGCATGACAAAGGTAGACTGCCATATAGGGTGCCAGTGGATCCGCCGAGGGCGATGTACCCCACCCACTTCATTCCAGATGATGGTTATGCTGCTCTTGTGGAGGGTTATGCAACTACTACTCGTGTTGTCCAAGGAGCCTCTTATGCGGAGTTCATGCCTCGACTGATGGGTCCCTTTTCGGTGGGTGCTAGGTGATCGCTTGCTCGTGGTTCCGCTTCTACCTCTGCCTCAGGTTCGTCAGCCCCTAGCACTTCTTCCCAGTCTGCTAGTTTTCTGCCTTTCGTGCCAGATTTCGGTCCTCTGAGCTACACGTATATGATGGGTAGCATGCCGATGATGGGCCACATCCCGACTCTGGATCATATTCCCGAGGGTTACCGTCTTCCGCCTGATGTCTCCGCTGTATGTTTCTGTTCATATTATCTCCCGTATTCATCCATATAAGTGTATATGTCCGACTTCATCTGAGCATTTCTTTTCTTTTATTGTCAGATCACTATGTCCGCGGCTGATTATAACCGGGGAGCGAGCAAGATGGCAGGATTGATGGCCCTGGTGTTGGACCTGTCTGAGAGGCTGTTCCAGAAGGCATCTTTGGCGGCTTCGACGGTGGCCTCTGCGGTGACTCCGACTTTGGAGCCAATAGGTCGAGGAGGGATGGTAGCCCCAGTGGTCGCGAAGGCGGAGGTGCCGGCGGCTCGGGTGACCTGATGGCTTGATCCCCCTTTTCTCCCCATTTGTTTTCTGATGATTTGTAAATATTGGCCGTGTGGGCCCAGACAATTTTTCCTTCATTTTGGTACCTGTTAGCACGTAGATGGCACAAAACACAGTTTTCTTAATTCCTAGTCCTAGGTCTAATTATTTAGTTTTTTAACTTTCTCGACTTTCCGTGATTGGAAATGAAATGGCCATCTAGGCCGCAGTTTTGAGCTTAATTTTGGTGTTGCACTGCATGTTAGGAACTGTACGTGCAGGTTTTTCGAGACTTGCCTCGTCAAGTCGGGGCCAGATTGTTATTTGTGCAGAACTGTTGCTGTTTTGCCATGGCGATGTATCGCGCGGAACAAGGCATCTCGCGCGAGACACGCTACCCAGGCAGAATTCTTTTCCTTCTTCGAACGGGATTTTGTCAGTTTTCCCTATAAAAACACCCTGTAGTCTGGCCAGATAACTCATCCTAGCCTTTCAAACTCTAGAGATATTCTGTTAGGGTGGAGTTCTTGTCTTCTTTTTCAACCCTGTGATCCATGGCTTCCAAGGAGATCGCCCCAACGTCCATGATTGTTGATGATTTTTCTTTGTCGTCTGAAGTGATTGAAGCCTTCAAGCAAGCATCAAGAGATTTTGTGAGGTCGTTTCGCAACCGATCTCGCAATAAGTTCATAGCAGAATTCGGATTCAGAATCCTCTTCACCTTGAAGAACCTCCAATCGGATTGGAATCTTTTGCAGCGTGCTGCTCGATTTTGGGATCCCTCTGTTCATCTCTTCAATTTTTCTCTTAATGAGATGGTGTCTAATGTGGAGGAATTTGCCATTATCTTGAATATGCCTTTGACTGGTGAGATTGCTGTTCCTAAATACAATAGGAATCATTTAGAGGCTTTGAATGAATTGCTAGGGATCCCCCTTGATACTTGCTATGAGTTGGTTCACTGCAGATGGGTAGATTGTTCTTCTTTTCCTGAGCGATTCAGCGGAGATTCAGATGATGACGCCTTTCATGTTTACAAACGGAATTTTCTGGCCCTTTCTCTTTTCGGAGATGTTTTGTTCACATGCAGGGATGACTTGGTTGACTCCCATTTGGTGGAAATTGTTCTGCAGGCTAGGAAATGTTCTAGGAACATCATTTCGCTAATTTTGGGTGAAACCCTGCATGGTCTTGATGAGTTGCATAAGACCGGTGCCATGACTCAAGGGAGTCCTCTTTTGTTGACTATTTGGCTTAGGGAGCATCTCAAGTTGGTAGGTCCCCCGTTGGAATATTCCCCGTTCACATATCATACGCGAAAGTTACTGATCAAGGATCTCTCGGTGGATGAGTGGGCTGAGTTGATTGCGAAGACTGTAACTGCTGATATCCTTTGGTGTCCACCTTATTGGAGGTTGAACAAGTATGTTGCCAATACCAAGGGTTTTGACAGGGTTGTTCTTCCGGGTTTGCGAGATTCCTCCTTTTATTTTCCCAAGCGGGTGCTCCGTCAGTTTGGTCAGCAGCAGGACACTTATCTTTTCGAAGGGGCCTCTCGTGGTGTGTCTTATATTGGTGTAGAGTTTGCGCAGGTGCTAGCTCAAGCATGGGGCGAAGGAACTAGTCGGGACCGCTGGTCGAACCTTCGAACTTTTGATGCAAGTGTCTTCTTATCAGACAAGTATCTGGATTGGTTCCTTCATACCGGCCACCCTAGTGTGGAGAAGATTGATGATCTGCGGCTTCCATTGCTAGAGGATTCTTTCGTAACTAGCAGCATTTTGCGAAGGAGCGAGGCTCAGTCTGATCCTACTAATGTACGGACCGATCCAACCCAGGATTTTCTTGATGGGGATTGGTACGAGAGGCGAGGCAAAGGGATGCCTGGAAAGACGCAAGCTTTAGATAGGCCCAATGTCTTCAAGAGGCTTTCGGAGTCCGTCTTTACTCGTCTCGAGGGATGCTCAACTTCGAAGGGTCCAAAGCGCAAGAAGGATCGCGAAGACGGTGGAGATCATGTCCGTCGGCCTACCAAGTCAATGAAAGGCTAGATTTTAAGGAGTACCAAGAGATTGCTTTGATAGATCAATAGTTTTGCTTTATTAGTATTTTTTTTTTCAAGATTGTTATCTTAGCAAATTAGTCGTTGTGGTTAGAATTTCCCTTTCGCCATTAATAAAATGCATTTAATTAATAAAAGGACAAAATTAGATTTATTTATTTGATTAGACCGAACCCGAAGGCTGCCTACGTTCCTCTTTTACAGCAATTAAATAAGAGGCTCAGGTCTAACGTAGTTCATTTTTGAGAGAAAAAGGACAAAATACGGTTTCAGGCCGAGGGGTAATCTCGCGCGAGACAAGGTCCATTTTTTTTATGCACACCCTTTCTTTTGCCTAGACTGCCCTTTCGGGTTTTCAATCTAGCGGGCTTCTTTTCTTGTGCAAGCTCTAATTTTTGCCTAGGCCGTCCCCTTCGGGATTTTCAACCTAACGAGCGTTTTTCTTTTAAGAGGCCAAGTCACGCGAAGTATTTCTTGAGTTTGTCCATGTTGACTGGCTTCGGTAGCTGATCTCCATCTAAGTCTACCAGCTGAAGGGCTCCCCCAGAGAATATCTTCTTTATGATGTAGGGTCCTATCCATCTTGGTCCCCATTTGCCTAGTGGGTTGAAAGGTCCAGGATGATGCTCACGGAGAACCAGGTCGCCCACTCTGATGTTCCTTGTCTTGACCTTTTTGTTGAAAGCTTTTGCCATTCTTCTTTGGTAAGCTTGAGTGTGCTCGGCTGCTTTCAGCCTCCTTTCATTTAGCATGGCTAACTCTTCGTATCTGCTTTCTAACCAGTCGACTTCATTCACTTGGTTTTCTAGGAGAACCCTTAGTAATGGTATTTCGAATTCTATTGGCAAGACAGCCTCCATTCCGAATGTGAGGGCGTAAGGAGTCTCTCCTGTGGCTGTTCGGACTGATGTGCGGTATCCCCACAGTGCGAAGGGTAACTTGTTGGGCCAGTCTTTCCCAGTGACTCCCATTTTTCTGATGATGGTTTCGATTGTCTTGTTTGCGGCTTCAACTGCTCCATTCGTCTGAGGCCTGTAAGGAGATGACTTGTGTCTTATGATTTTATACTCGGTTAGGAGGTGATCGGTTTCCTTCTCGAAGTGCGAGCCATTATCAGATATTATCTCTTGTGGGACCCCGTATCGATAGATGATGTTGTGTTTGATGAATTCTGCAACCTTTCTGGCATTCAAAACTTCATAGGAGGCGGCCTCGACCCATTTAGTGAAATAGTCTACGGCTACTAGGACGAAACAGTGCCCATTTGCTCCTGTGGGTGTGACCTTTCCAATCACATCTATCCCCCATGTCGAGAACGGCCAAGGAGAAGTCATAGGGTACAGCAAGGAAGGCGGTGCGTGCTGAATGTTGGCATGTATCTGACACTTATGGCACTTCTTGACCATTCTGGTACAGTCGGCTTCCATGGTTAGCCAAAAGTACCCTTGTCTGATGATCTTTTTGGCGAGCATGTTTCCGCTCATGTGGGTTCCACATATGCCATGATGAACATGGTCCATTATTTCTCGGTCCTCTTCCTCGGTGGCACAAAGGAGGTTTCCTTGGGAATGCTTCTTGAATAGACAGCCAGCCATGATGGAGTAATTAGCGGCAAACCTCTTAAGGGCGGTTTGAGTCTTCTAATCTGTCTCAGGTGGGATGGTTCCATCTAGGATGAAATGCCAAATATCATGGTACCATGGTTTCTCTTCGGAGTTCTCAACAATGGCACATTCGGATAACCATTTGTCTTTGCAGTCATGGAGATCTATAACGGCGCATTAGGAGAGTTGAACGTCATGTTATTTTGAAGGGTTTGACTGCTTTTCCCTTAGGGATTTCGACCAAGGAAGCGAGTGTGGCCAATGCATCTGCGAACCGATTTTTGTCTCTAGGAAGATAGTGGAATGAGACATCCTGAAATTGTTGCGCCAACTCTTGGAGGTGGGCACTGTATCTTTGAAGGGTTGGATATTGGATCCTCCACCTTTTTAATGTTTGATTGATGATTAAATGGGAGTCCCCAAATACCTCGAGTTCGGTCACGTTGCGTTCTATGGCTGCCTCAAGCCCCGCTATACAAGCCTCATATTCCGTGGTGTTGTTGGTGGCATCAAAGTCAAGACGTATTGCTAGTGGAGTATAGATGTCGTCGGGGTCTACCAACAACATTCCAATGCCGAACCCTCTCTTGTTGGCTGTGCCATCGAAAAATAATTGCCACTTATTTTCTTCTTATATGCTCATGATGTCTTCATCAGGAAATCGCGGGTCTTCCCCCTTCGCTTCGTCACAAGGAAATTCGGCCAACTGATCTGCGAATACACTCCCCCTGATGGATTTCTGAGTGACGTAAGTGATATCATATCCCGCGAGCATGAAGTACCATTTGGCCAATCTCGAAGACAAATTTGATTTGTCTAGGATATATTTCAACGGATCCATTCTTGCAATGAGACGAACCGGGAAGGCTTCCATATAGTGCTTTAGCCTTTGTGATACCCAAACAAGAGCAGCGCAAGATTTGTCGAGTGGAGAGTAGTTGATTTCGCTGCCTTGGAATCTGGCCGACAAAGTAGATGGCATTCTGTGTGTGAGGCAGGCTGTTCTTGAGCGAGCATAGCCCCTAGCACCTTGTCACTAACTGTGAGGTATAGCTTTAAGGGCTTTTCCTTGTGTGGTGGAACCAGTATGGGTGGGGAAGTTAAGTAATGCTTAACTTCCTCGAATGCTTCTTGACATTCTTCGGTCCTCTCTTGAGGTGCATTTTTCTTAAGTAGCTTAAAGATAGGATCGCACATTGTAGCCGCTTGATTGATGAATCGACCGATATATTGAGTCTCGCCCATGAATCCCTTTACTTCTTTCTGCGTTCCGGGTGGAGGCATGTCTATGATGGCCTTTATCTTGGCGGTCTCGCTTCTATGCCGCGCTCGTGACCATGTACCCTAAGACTTTCCCTTTGACCACTCCGAATGAGCATTTTGCGGGTTGAGTCTCATCTTGTGTTGTCTCGCCGATTGAAGAATTTTCTGAGATCTCTGAAATGCTGACCATCTGTCCCCTTTTAGTGGACAATCATGTCATCCACGTATACCTCTATTTCTTTGTGGATCATTTCATGAAATAGTGTCGTGACTGACCTTTGATAAGTAGCCCCAGCGTTCTTGAGGCCAAACGGCATGACCGTGTAACATAGCGTTCCCTAAGGTGTGGTGAATGCGGTTTTGTGTTCACCCTCCTCTGCCATGAGGATTTGGTTATACCCTGCGAAGCCATCGACGAATGAGCGGACTTCATATGCGGCTGTGGCGTCAACCAACATGTCTATGTTTTGTAGCGGAAAGTCATCTTTAGGGGATGCCTTGTTCAAGTCTCTGAAATCGACACAGACTCGTATTTTCCCGTTCGACTTGGCCACTTACACCGTGTTTGCTAGCCATTCTGGATACTCGATCACTTTGATAAAACCCACGTTCAAGAGTTTCATGATTTCCTCTTTTACTTGCATTGACCATTCCGGCTTGATTCTGCGTAGTTTGTGTTTGACTGGCTTGGCATTGGGTAGCAGTGGTATCTTGTGTTCTACAATCGACTGATTTAACCCAGGCATATCTTTGTAGGACCAAGCAAAGACGTCGACATATTCTCTGAGGAGCTGAGTCAAGGTTTCTCTGTCTTCCCCCTTGAAGAAGCTACCGATCTTTGTTTCTCTGGGGTCTTTTGTTGTTCCGAGATTAACCGTTTGCATTTCCTCGTCGTCAACAGGGCCATTCTTTCCATAACGACCTACTTTCTTAGCTAATTCTTTTAAAATTTGTTCGTTTTCTTTATCTATCTCATCATATGATTCATTATTAACGTGTTCGTTATATTGATTGTTATTAGTTAATTCGTCATTTATGATGTTAGCAATCTCAGGGTACTCGAAAAGATCAAAGTTTTCATTAAGGAAGTAAGGGAATACATGCTTGGCCACCGCCTCGATTTCCTCTTGAGTGAGTTCATCAGAGGTGGAGCCTGATTCTAATGTGAAAGTTACAGGGCCTATCTTCCTGCGGGGATGGGGAGTGCAACCAAGCTCTTTGATCATGAAGTCATCAACAATTGGCCCTCCGGTGACGTGCCAGTTTAGAATTGGCTCATCACATTTCTATATTAGTCTTGTGTAATCAATAGTTGGAGCATCCCCCTTGGAGATTGCATGGATCTGGCTGTCTTCTAACTGGCACAGGTCTTCAAATTGTCGCAGCATGTCTTCTCCCAACACAAAGTCCCATTTGCTTGTCATTTCTGCCTTTGTGCCCCACAAATCATTATGGATTAGCGGGACGGTTTCTATTTCATCTGGTGAAGCATCGCAGTCGCTGAAGATTTCAAAGCCCGGTTGGCGCTTTCCTTTATCGTCAGTCCATGGTTCTGAAAAGATAAAGTAGGGAATGCTTTCCCCTTCCCGGATGAAGTAGCCATTGAGTGTCTTTCGATATGGCTTGAGGTTGCAATCTTTGACCTTTGGGCCATTTTGGCCTTTGTACGCGGTTCCTTCCCACTTGATTTGAGTGAAGTCCCACTCTTCTTTGTCATCTCCATCGTGGATGGAAATGATGTATCCTAGGCCATGCTTTGTGTGAGGTAGGGGAACCGGTGGTGGTTCCGTTATCCCTTGCAAGTGTTTTCCAAGTCCCAAGCCAGGGAAGTATCCTCTTGCTTGCATCATTCTCCAAACAGGAAGGTTTCCAGAAAACCGAAGTGCCTTGGAGTAATCATTTTCGTTGCAAGTTTCTATGACATTCACGGTGTTTTCTTTCTCGATCTCAAAGCCACTGAACAGAAAATCAGAAGTGCTTTGTTGTACCTCGAGGATAGGGCTAGCAGTAACCATCTCTCCGTGTATGGTGACTAACGTATTGTTGTGTCTGAACTTGATACATTGGTGTAGGGAGGAGGGTACACCCCCTATGTAGCCAAGGGCGGCCAAACAGCAAGTTGAAGGATGCCGGGATGTCGATGACTTGAAATTCGATGCTCATCGTGACTTGCCCCATTTCTACAGGTATCATAGCTGACCCCAAAGCGGTTCTAGCAGTACAATCGTACTTCCCCTTACAAAGATGCCCGGATGGCTTAAGGTCTTTGTGGGTGAGGTCTAATGATGATAAGGCTTTCTTTGGAAGGACATTGATTGCAGAACCATTGTCGACCAAAATGCGCGGCATTCGGAATCCATTCACCTTAGCAGTTATGTAGAGGGCCTCATGATGATTGTTCCCATAGGATGGGAGGTCCAAGTCAGTGAAAGTGATGACGTTGCCAAATTGTACTTGACCGATCATTTGAGTAAGCTCTTCGGGTGTTGCTTCCGAGGAAATGGTCATTTGAGCCAATGCCTTTTTCAACATCTCACGGTGCTTGTGAGATGCTCCTATGAGATCCCAAACTGAGATGTTTGCTTGTGTCTTCTTTAGCTGAGTTAAGAGAGGGTCGTCTGGTTCGTTTGATGATGAAGCTTTTGCTTGTTTAGGAGGATTTTCATCCCTTAGATCTTTGTTGATGATCACACGACCGGATCGTGTGAGGAGATTGACTGTTTTAGACCATTTTTCCTTTTGTTCTAAGATTTCATCCCAAGACATCATATAACAAAAAGAAGATTCATTAAATTCAAAAGGGCTCTCGTCCACAGTTGTGGCCATACGAGTAGGGTCCTTGAAGCTACTTTCTATTTCTATCAAATTGATTTCATTGTTTGGTAAAGGATTAGTAACAACATTAGGTAACCCTATCTCTTTATCGTCAAACAAATCTTGGATGACGTCTTTCAAGTGGAAACATGATTTGGTGTCGTGGCCGGTGAAGTTGTGGTACTTGTAGAAGAGATGATGAGCATGATTGGCAGGAAGATCTTTCTTTGGAGGTCCACCTTCTCTTGGTTTATTTTTCCGTTCTTGACGAGTACCTCAAGGAGTTCTTCTTGATTGATCCCTTCAAGCTTGTCATAATGTCTATCCCTTTTCTTCTTTTGTGGTGGAGGTACCGCAGAGTACTTACCATTTCTGGGATGATTGAAGACAATAGCATTAACAGAAGTGTCCTTGGGGTTGGAAGAGGAAGAGGAGCTCTTGTTGTAACGGAATCCACTTTCTTTCTTGGCTTCCTTTTCTGTTTGATGAGGTCATCTAACCGTATACCCGACTTGAGGAGTTCGGCGAAGCTTGAAAAGTAGTTGCCCGCAAGTTTGTCTTGGTACTCCTCCCTAAGACATTGTATGAGGAAGTGGATTTGTTCGTCTAGGCTGGGCCTATCAACAATTTCAGTCAGTTTGGTCCTCCACCTTTTGACAAAATCTGTGAAGGATTCATTTGAAAGCCGCTTGGTTTGTTCAAGATCCCTTCTAGTGGTGCGGTAAGTGGAGTTTTCCTCATATTGCTTTTGGAAATTACAACTAGCAAGTGGCCAATCGAGTCTTGTAGAGAGTGGGAGAGTCATGTACCAATCCCTAGCGGCACCATCGAGGGTTTGTGGAAAGCATTGGGCTAACAGGTTGTCATCAACACCCATAGGTAGCATGGCCCAAGAGTAGGTCTCCAAATGTGATTTGGGACAGGTGGTTCCATTGAATTTCCCAATGTCAGGTGTTTTGTACTTTCTAGGAAGCTTGGACATGGATTGACGAAGGGTGTCATAATCAAAAGAGAGCAAGGCTCCCTTACTCACATCGAGGGATGCAAGATTCATTTCTAACATGGCCATGGTGAGGGGTTCGTTCTTGCTTTCCCCTTTGCTTTCTTTCTTGGATGTGTAGCTTTCGTTGTCAGAGGAGGAAGATGACGAGCTAGACTCGTACTTCTTTTTCTTGCTTTTGCTTTGGCGGCGACCCTTGGTCTTTTTTGTGTATGATTCCTCTTCTTCGGAGGAGGAATCATTTTTCTTCTTCTTTTCTTTGTTGGCTAGTGCTGCCCTAGGTTCTTGGATTTCTTCCACAAGAGTGTGGATTTGGGTAGCTTGCACTTCTAGGCGATCATTGGCTTCTTCCAGAAGTTTGTGATTGTTTTCAGACAAAGTTTCATTACCCGAAATATCGTCGATGCGGGACATTGTGTTGGGAGTCTTGAAGTTGAGTAGCTTCGGAAAACTGACAGAAGAGATGCAGAGATGACGTCAGGATCACATCTAGCCCCAACGAGTCGGAAGCAGGCTTAAATGGTTCAGGCTCAATTACAGCAAACAGAGGCATTATCTCGCGCGAGACATGTAGTCCCGCACGAGACAATCACACGGAAAGTCGATTTTTATTAAATCTAATTTTTGGTCGGAACGGAGAATCCGTTTTGAGGGGTTTCTAAAGCTTTTATCAGAACCTAACGACTAAGCAATCAATCCGATTTTTGTAAAACAAAGCCATGTAAGATTGTTTTTGAAGGATATATTCTCCTTTTTTTCTTTTAAAGGGACTTTTTCCGAAGGGACTTTTCCGAGGGACTTTTCCGAGTCCTTCTTTATTGTCAATTTTACATGGCTTTATTTTGGTCAAAAACAAGAAAAGATCACCAAGTCAAACCGACCGGTCACAGAGTGTTCCTAAAAAGACAATCTACATGAAAATGTGGCGATGCAGGGCTGGAAGGCTAGGCTCCCCGCGATATGACAATCTAGGTGGATTGAATACGTGGATTGAGATGATCCAACTTCGGAGAGACCGGCTAATAGGTGGTTACCGTCATCCGTTCTTAGTGTGGGTCCCGGGTTTATAGAGGGTATGCAGTGCAATGACATATATATCATGAGTGCGCATGTGTGATAGTCAATCTAGGTGATAGATAAAAATAGAGATTTTTTTTGAAAATAAAAAGAAAACAAATAGTGGCCGCACCAAGGGGTTGCCTACGTTTCTCCCAATTTAGGAAGACTCAGGCCGTCGTAGTTCCAAGTAATGAGAAAGAGAGAGGGATGAATAATTTAATTACAACTCCCGAATTCCCAATGGACCGGACTTTAATAAAATAAAACCCAATCACACGCAGTTTATAAATAATCAATTATTTAACTAAAATACGTGTTCGAGTTTGACATCTTAAGGGAGGCCTTAAGATGAGGGAACTCTGCAGATAATGAATTCTGGGATCCCCCTTGCGTGTTCGACTCTCGTCTTGGACTGTGAGATGAACAGGGAAAACCAGAAGACACCAGTTTGTCGAAGCGATATCTCGCGCGGGATAGGATATCTCGTGCGAGATATGCCTGATCTGGAGCAAAAAAATGAATTTTTATTATTTATTTTTTTTTGAAAACCTCTCTTTTAATTTTGACACAAGTTTAAGCCTCTTAATTTTATGTCCTCAACGGAGTCGCCACTGTAGCGTTGCGCGGATTTTGAACATCCCCTTTTTATTTATCTTTTGAGTCGCCACCATATTATTTGTTTGGAAAACATAGAAAAACCATTTTGAAAGAGATATTGGGTTCGGGGCTTAGGTTATGGAATGGGAAGGTCAAGGAGCACCCATTCCACCCAATCCGGAGATCGGTCTTGCTACAGAAAAGAAAAGTTTTCGAAAAAGAAAAGGATTTCAAATAAAAAATAAATACAATAAAGATCCATTTAACGGGGTTAAACGGAATGTAGGATCGATTTCTTCGAGACCATCCCCATGATTTAGGGAGGCTCTAGGCCGATCCTAGATTCTATGTATTTATACCACTCTAACAATCAATTAGAAAGGAAATAGGGGCTACCTTGCGTGAGGTGATTCGGGCAGAGTTTCGACTCAAGTTTAGAATCGAATCTTGACACGGACAGAGCTTCGCCTCAGTCCTTGACTCGGATCTTGATGTTTGTTTATCAACAAGGTTGACAAACAAACTTTGAGGTGATTTTAGGGGTGATTTACAGGAATCTTTCAAGGAGAGAAACCAGTAAATGTAGGGGAATTGTTGGGAAATTTGGACCTCTGAAATACTGGAAGTCACCAAGTATTTATAGGTGTTGGAGAGGTGTAGGTGGAGAGGTAAAACACTCCTAGGAAGGTTCCAGACTCCAAAATCATTGGTTAGCCGGATGGATGAAGTTTTATCTTGAAAAGAGGTTGAAATCGACAAGGAAACTGTCATCTGCATGCTGCAGAACACCAATATCTCGCGTGAGACACGCCATTCTGCGCGGGATATTGCAGTCTATGGACATTTTTGCCATTCTCTTGTTATCTCGTATGCAGTTTAGTCCAAACTAACGGTGGTTAGTCAAAATTTAACGAAAGATGACGAAATGGTGGATTTCCACTTCTTGACTCAAAGCGAGACTTAGAGTGGTATAAATGTGATCCGATGGGTTCAGAATGGGGTGTCTACTCGTACCCAATAATGTGATATATGGCTTGTATTTATAGGGATGGATTGACAGAATCCATGTTGAACTTGAACTCTAAAGAGATAAGATATAATTCTAAGAGAATTATATCTGTTAAGGGGTCCTTACTTGATCCATATTGTAGGAGGTAGTTACAATTCTGATAAGATTGTAACTGCTGAATCCTTGTTTGCGTAGGATTATTATAACTGCTTGCCGGTAAGCCGAGGAGAATGATTTCCTTATCTCGTCATTTGCCTGTAAGCCGAGATGCACGAATTTGTCTCCTCGTCATGTAGAGATCTGCCGGCATAGTGAAATGCCGAGGTGAATGATTTTCTCTCCTCGTCATATGGAGATATGCCGAGGTGAGAACTTTTCTCTCCTCGTCATTCATGACCTCTCGGTACATGATGAGCCGGGAAGGAAATAAGAACATAAGGAGTCCGTTGACAACGTTAAGGCCGAGGAAGGCATCTCGTCCTCTATGGAGATGATCTCGGCATACGAGGGAGGTATCCTCGGCATTCATAGTTGGGGCATATTCTGCTTGCGTGCTGGGCCTAGATTAGCCTTGTTGATGATGAAGAACGAGACCGAGAAGGCTCGTGGTTGTCCCTCGTAACTCATAGATGGATTATGTTCATAGCCCAATCCACTTGGGCCTGACCCGGACAAGCCCATGTTCGTATCTCGGTTTATACTGTTCAGTGTCCCCGACTTTCTAGCTCGGCCTAGGACGAGGAGAAATTCATCTCGTCCTCGGCTATGAGAATACGAACAGGTTTGCCACGCATCGGAGACGCTTCAACTGGGCGCCGTTCCATTATCCGCCGGTTATTGCCATGATGATGAGATGTGGGCCCCCAGGTCTGACACGCCTTGGAAATTTTTACGTGCAATTAATGCTGAGGCGCCGTACCCGTTAACCCGGTTTCCTTTTGGGTTTGACCCGGTTTTGGGGAGTATAAAAATCCCAATTCTCATTTCATTTGAACCTTTCCGCACCAGAGATATTGAGAGCGTCTTTGCATGGTTTAAGAGATTTTTCGTGTTCTTGAGCCCAGTAACTCCGGCGAACCAAGAAGTTTTCGGCGAACTTGATTCATTCGTCCGATTCCTTCCAATCTTCAGTAAACAAGTACACATTTCTTCCCTTTTTGTTATTTTCGTACTTGATTTTCCCACTCTTAGGGTTTTGGTAGGATTTTGGGTTTCAAAACTGCCATTATTAAGCTTGTTGAAGCTTCTTTTCTGGAAATTTTTGATTCCTGAATACTTGTTTTCCTTTGAATCTTGTATGAACTTCCCCCATTGATCCTTGATTCCCCCTTAGAAACGGCTCGTTCTTGGGACCATTCCCCCGATTCATTTATGGATACCACAAGGTCAATCTGAGGGTTTACCGGAGAGAGAGAGGACCATGATTGATGCTGACTTTGGCTGACATAGGAGAGATGTTGAGAAAATATGGCCATACTCGAATGTTTATCCAATACCCAGACAGTATGAGGATAGACCGGGTTGATTCCTCATCCAGTAGCATAGTCTTGCTTGATGATAGGGCCGAGATAATGGAGCACATAGAGTTGTTCTACCCGTCCTCAAATCACATAGCTCGTGAGCGTCTAAGTGGTAAGGCTCCCTCCTCGGCCTAACTCTAATGACGAGGAGGGGCATCCCTCTTCCCCATCGTAAGCCTGGCCTTGGATAATGACTAACTTTGGATCCTTGGCATTTTTGCAGATATGACAGGAAGAGGGGGTGAAGCCTCCTCATCTACAAAAATTGTCAATGCCTTCGTGGAGGGCGAACAAGTTGATGGAAGGAGAGGCCGAGGAAGGGGAGTCCGAGGAGGTGGACGAGGCCGTGAAAGGCCACCAAAGGCCGGGGACCCCATGTTGGAGAAACTATATACCAAGTACGGGGTAGATAAGGCTGAGTTCTTGCTAACTTATATCGGCAAACCCATTTTCGCCACTGATGCCGAGGAGAAGAGCTTCTATTACAATGATAACCACAACCATTTCTACTTCAAGAAATTCCAACAGGGACTTCGTCTCCCTTTAGATCCCTTTATAAATGAATTCTTGGGTGACGTGATGGCTGTCCCGGCCATGCTAGGGGCTAACGGGACCAGGGTCCTCGTCAGTTTCATTGTGCTTTGTCGTAGCTTAGGTTACGAGCCTACACTAGGAGCCTTCCGTCACTTCTTCCAGATCAGTTATGTGAAGAGTAGTCGCCTCTTCGTCATACGGAGTGACCCCAAGAATTTGCAGATTATCCTCCCTATGTCTAGCAAGGTGGGAGGTTGGGAGAACCATGTGATAAGGGTCGAGAGCCGATAAGGTTGGGAATTCCCCTCTCCTTATGACGTGCCAACTTCATCGGACCCGGTGCAAAAGTATGGGTGGACTAAGGACCTGATCAAGCACCTCGAGGAACTTACCGAGGTCGGGCTCCTTGACTGGTCATCATTAGAATCCGATGACCGCTATTATGTCCAGGCAAGACTGATGCCGGGGCTGAAAGACGGGGTGGTTCCCCTTATTACTCTTAAGAGGGGGAGACGTTTTAATGACAGGAGAATGCACCCCGACCTTGTCTTTCATGAAGATTATGCGAGGTGCAAGCTCGTTACCATGGATCAGTGCTTGAGAGAGACTGACGTCGTAGGATGTGATTGTTTTTTTTCCTCATCTTTGATACTTGTATTTTTTGCTGTTAGCTATAATCCTCTTCGTAATGTAACCATATCTTCCTTGTCTTTGCAGACTTATCCCCCGAGCAAGAAGCAGAGTTAGCAATGGAGCAACTGAGTGCTGTAGATTTGATAAAGCAGAGGAGGCGTCAGGCAAAGCTCTCGGCCTTGAAAGATAGGAAGGAGGAGGCTAACTGCCGTAATCTCTTGCTGAGTGCCAAGGGTGACCAACCCCTTCCCGTCAAATTGCACGGGGAAATTGAAGCCGAGGTGTTGGCTTCCGAGGAACGAGACAATCCTTCAACTATCGAGGGGCATAGCCCCCATGTTGAAGTCACTTTGGAGTCTAATATCTCGTCAACCGAGGAGACTGATCTCGTCCAGCAGCGATCTGGTTCGAAGAGGCCCCAAGGTACCTCTACCGAGGAGCCTACAGCTAAGCGGGCTGCCGTGGAGCCTTCAAATCCCCAGGCTCCTCCAACTCTCACTATTCAAACCATCAAGGATTATGATGATGCTGAGGAGCTGGCTCGACGAATGGTGGCCAATTTTCCAGCTTTGAGGGGCATATCCCTTTGCAGAACAGGAAGGGTGCTCTAGTGAGATTGGGCCGAGCTCCCATTCAAAGGGCCTTGGACGAGGAGGCTTATGAGGAGCTTGTTCGAGACAAGCCGAGCAAGGAGAACTTGTTGTGTTGTAAGGGACTTCTGATAGCCAAGGTAACTATCTCGTATCCTGAGTTTCGTATCTTTTGATCTCGTAACTTTATACTTGACAGTATCTGACATTGATTTATCTTGCAGCTTGCTACTGTCACGGCCTATGAGAATATCCTGTCTAAGAATACGGACAAGCAGTTGTATGAAGCTAGGGCCGCCCAGAAGAAGGGTGAGGTTGAGAATGCAGCTTTGGTCGAGCTGTTGAAGGCCAAGTATGCCAAGCTCGAGGAGGCTCAGGCCAAGGTAGATGCCGAGGTAATGAGGGCCGAGGAGACTCGCGGGCAAGCCCAGGAGGCCCGCGTGAAAGCCGAGGAAGCCCTTCGGCAAAAGAACTCTGAGCTGACTGAGCTGGAAAAGCTCAAGGCCGAGGTCCAGGTAAGGGCCGAGGAGGCAGAGTCTAAGTCTCAGGGTTTTGAAGCCACCCTTCCTTCTAGGGAAGAGGAAGCCGTGGCCCGTTTTAAGGCCAGCCGGGCTTTCCAAGATGCCGTGGATGCGAAGATGGCCACGATGTTCGAGGACGGCCACCTACACCTGGATCGTCGTCTATTAGCTGATTCCTCCATTAGTTTGGATGTGAATAAAATTGCTCGACTGATCAGCCAGGATCAGTTCGACAAGGAAGCTAGGGCCTTTCACTACCTTATTCCCTTCTCTCAGTACAACTTGGACATTATGGCTAGGGAAGATGCCCGGACTGGCCGAGAGGCTTGGGTGCCCCCATCCATTGATCCCGGCAATCTCCAAGCCTTGGTGGAGGCTAGTGAAGATGAGGGGATGGAAGCTGAGGCCGAGGGAGGAGATGCCAAGGAGGCTGATGCACGAACTGAACAAACTATTCTCCCTCCCCCTGATGCCGCCACGGAGGATTTTCTGGAGAAACCCTTTGAGGATGCACAACAGACTTAGGATTTTTTATTTTTCTTTTTTGTTGTAATAGCGTTAGGACTTGTATTTTCCTTTTGAATATTAATGAAAAGTCCTTTTGTTTCAATTCATGTTGTGTTGCTTTGATGAATTGTTTGGATGCTTGTTTGTAGGCTACGTACAAATACAAGACTTGTTGTTTGGAGGAAGTCAAGGAAGGTCCCTCGTCTCCCGGTTATAAAGTAAGTCGTTAGGTCGAGGTGGAATCTTTCGGTCTTGACTACGCTTCAAGTCGTATGAGCCGAGGGGAGCTCCTCGACATTGACTGTTGGGTGTTCTTCTTTTTCGTCTCCTTGTGCCGAGGAAGATGACTCGTGCACATGTTTTAGACGTGTGATGCCTGTTAGTCGTAGTGACAAGGTGTGTTTCCTTGTCTTGACGTGAGGCAAGTCCATAGGCCGAGGAGAAGTCCTCGGTCTTGACTGTTTCAACCTTGTAATCCTTGAATCGAGGCGGACCCTCGTCAGGATATAAGGTAAGCCAGTAGGTCGAGGGAGGATCCTCGTGTTGGCTGTTAGGAGCCTATAGTCATTGAGTCGAGGTGGACCCTCGTCAAGACATAAGGAACGTGTTTTGAAGAGTCGGGGATAAGATCCCCGTCTTCTGGTGTTTGCATGTTGGAAGAAGTTGCTTTCATAAACTGATACGTGATTACACCGAACTGCAATCCTATCAAACTAAGAAGTAAAAGACTGAAAACGGGAAACTAATCTATTACAAAATAAGCTAGACTAATGATAATATTTTCGAAGATTGTAGAAATGCCATGGATGCTTGAGATCCTTCCCCTCCTTAGTCTTCAATCTGTAGGTCCCTTCTCGAATGACTTCAGTGATGATATAAGGACCTTCCCAATTTGGGGAGAGCTTGTTTTGTTCTGCCTTCCGACCAGTTGCTTCAATTTTTCTAAGTACCCAATCGCCTACTTGGAATACTCTTTTGATGACTCTCTTGTCATGATATGCCTTGGTCCTTTTCTTGTAGTTTACCATCCTCATCTGCGCGGCTAGTCATTTTTCATCTATCAGGTCTAGGTCTAGGAGCCTATTAACCTTGTTGACTTGCTCATCGTAGTGGGAGTTTCTCATAGTAGGGATGGCCATTTCAGCTGGTGCCATAGCCTCAGAACCGAAGGTTAATGCGAATGGAGTTTCCCCGGTTGGCCCCCGGGTGGTTGTGCGAACATCCCATAAGGCTAGGGGAAGTTCATCCAACCATCTACCCTCGCGTCCTTCGAGGTTCTTGGTAAGGGCTGTTAGGACCAGTTTATTGGCAGCTTCTGCTTGACCGTTGCCTTTGGGTCTACTAACTGATGACTTTGCGTGGCGGACTTTGACTCATCCCAATTCTGTTGTAAATGTCGTAGAAAAGTGGAGTCCATGATCTGAAACAATTGTGTGGGGGAGGCCAAATCGACACCATATGTAGTCATGGATAAAGTTGATTGCGTTCTCTTCCGTTATCTTGGCTAATGCCTTTGCTTCTATCCATTTGGAGAAGTAATCAACAGCTACTATCACGTACTTGCAATTACCACGGGCAGGAGGGAAGGGTCCGATGATGTCGATCACCCACATATCAAATGGCCACGTAGGTATCACAAGTGTATGCTCAACTGCCGGTAGTCTAGGAATGTCGGAGAATCTCTGGCACTTGTCACACTTTCTAACATAGGCGTGCGTGTCCTCCCTTAGGTTTGGCCAATAGTAACCTAGCGAGATGATCTTGTCAGCAAAGGTTCTGGCCCCCGGGTGTCCGCCGCAAACACCTTCATGTACTTCTGCCAAGAGATTCTCAATTTCCTTGGGATAGACACACCTTAGCAGGGGCTTGGTGAAAGATCTTCGATAGAGGACTCTGTTCATCACAACAAACCTTGGTGACCTCTTCTTGATAAGTTTGGCTTGTGCTTCATCTTCCAGAAGTTGGCCCTTCTCGATGTAGTCCATGTAGTTATCGATCCAGCATCTCTCCTCTCCATCTAGGAGCATGATTTGTAATCTTTCATGCGCAGGTTCCTCAGCAAAAACTACGTATGGATTGGTCTTAGACTTAGACACATCCATAGTCGCTAGTTTAGATAGAACGTCTGCGATTTGGTTGTGTTCCCTGCCAATTTGTTTGAGTTCAAAAAATTCCATCTTCTTTGTCATGTCTAGGACCAGATCTCTATATTTTCTAAGGGTGGGGTCTTGGGTGTTATACTCTCCCTTTACTTGTTTGACAACTCGTTGGGAGTCACAGAATGCCGCCACCTTGGTTGCTCCGTAAAAGGAAGCTAACTCGATACCAAATATTAGAGCTTCGTATTCAACTTGATTGTTGGAGGCAGGGAACTTGAATCAGATGATGTCTTGCATGGTGTACTCTCCTTCCGCGCTCGCTAGTACAACTCTAGCTCCGCTTCTTTCCTTTGTAGCCGATCCATCCGTGTACAAGATTCAGCAGTTGGATGGGAGTTCGATGGGAGACTCTTCCCCTTCCGCAATATTTTACTTACGAGAAGTGGGGAGGTGCTCACCCATAAAGGCGGTCTCAACCATGAGGTCAACCAAAGGATGTGCCAAGAGGGTCTTCCTTCATTGGTAAGTGATATCGAACTCAGTAAGAGCAATTGACCAATTTAGGAGACGTCCGGAGCCATCCAACTTATGCAGGATCTTCTTTAATGGTTCATTGGTGTATACAGTGATAGGATGCGCAGAAAAATAGGCACGCAGTTTCCTTGAGGCAACAACTAGTGCGTATGCTATCTTTTCCACATTGAAATATCTGCTTTCCACGTCAGATAATGCCTTGGAGACATAGTAGACAGGCTTTTGTGTTCCTTCTTCGTTCTGAACTAGAATAGCTGCGACTGCATGATCAGTGGCGGCTAGGAATACATACAACATCTCACCGATAATCGGACTGCTAAGCAAGGGAGGGGAACCCAAGTACTCCTTCAACCGAAGAAATGCTTCGGAGCATTCGGGAGTCCAGGAGAAGCTCTTGGTACCCTTCAAAACCTTGAAGAAAGGCAATGATTTTTCGGCAGATTTGGCTATGAATCTTCCCAGTGCCGCTATTCTTCCATTTAATCTTTGAACCTCCTTGATGTTGGTAGGTTCCTTCATGTCAATTAGTGCCTTGATTTTTTTGGGGTTCGCCTCAATTCCCCTTTGCGATACCATGAAGCCCAAGAACTTTCCAGCTATCATTCCAAATACACACTTACTTGGGTTTAGCTTCATGTTGTTGGCTCGGAGGTTGTTTATTGTCTCTTCTAAGTCAGAGGTGTGACTGCCCTCCTTGGTCTTAATGACCATATCATCAATGTAGGCCTCCATGTTCCGGCCTATTTGCGCGCCAAATACTTTATTCACTATTCGTTGGTACGTGGCACCCGCATTCTTGAGCCCTAAAGGCATCATAACATAGCAATAATTTCCCCAGGTGTTTGAAAGGCCGTCTTATCGATGTCCTCTTACGCCATTTTGATCTGATGATAGCTTGAATAGGCATCTAGGAAACTGAGTGTTTGGTGTCCAGCGATGGAGTCAACTAACTTGTCGATTCTAGGGAGAGGATAACTGTCTTTAGGGCAGGCCTTGTTAAGATCGGTGAAATCGATGCACATTCGCCACTTCCTATTTTGCTTCTTTACCATCGCCACATTGGCCAACCATACGGGGTACTTTACTTCACGAATGATTCCGGCGCTAAGTAATTTTTGCACCTCTTCCTTTATAGCTTCCTCCTTATCTCTTGCAAAATTTCTCCTTGTCTGTGAGATAGTTTCAGCCAATGGATCAACTTCCAAGCGGTGGAGGGCTACTTCCTCGTTGATCCCCCTCAAGTCTTCGACTCTTCAAGCAAAGACGTCGAGACTATTTTTTAAGAGGGAGATGATTTCTTCCTTCTCTTCCGGAGATAGCTGGCCCCCGAGTTTGATTTTTTATTCAGGATAGTAAGGGTTGATGACTACCTCTTCCAGTTCGTCCACAGGCTCCATTTTAGGACTGTCTCAAAATTCCAGGGACTCGATAATGATTTCTCTAATTCTCCTAACCTCATTGTCATTTATGTTGAGGCCCTCTTCTTCCATTAATTCATCAACGTCGAGCGGATCGACCATCCTCAAGACATGGTTGGCCCTCGAGTTCTGGCCGTTGACGAGAATGGGATCTTCCTCAGAGACGGATGGAACTATGCCTTGGTCAGCTGCAATTTCTAGGACCATAGGCTCTTCATCTAGGACCTCTCGGATGTAGGCCACCATGGAGCTAGTGTGGGTAGTTTTTAGAGATTTAGAGATCTTGATATTGTCCTCAGGGGTGTCTATCTCCACGCTTTTAGATTTTTTTCGGCTCTTCACGACATGCTCCAAGAAGTCCTTGGCGGTTGCCCTCAAGCATCCAATTCCAGAACGAGTAGGAAATTTGACTCGTTGGTGAGGAAGGGAGGCGACCAACCCAAGTTTTGCTTGACTTGGAATAACCAGTATTGCATGATAATCGCTTGTTAGATCCATGACTACGAAGGTGACGGTAGCTGTGGATCGAAAGGGATGTTCGCCAACTTCCAGTTCCAGCTCAACAGTTCCCTTGGCACCAACTTTATGGTTGGTGAAACCTTCCAACCTTCCGTGATAAGGCTCCAGTGCGGTATCTTTCAGGCCCATTTGCTGGAAGGCAGAATAATACAGAATATCGCGGGAGGCCCCCGTGTCAACAAGTAGTCTTTCAGATTCCACGTTATCAATTAGACCCTTTATCACCAAGGGTTGTTCATGGGCAGCAGGGCTCCCTGCCAATTTGTTAGGAGAAAAGCTAATGACCTCTTCCGCTTTATGAACCCAAGCAGGAACATGGTATACCTTGCTTAGTTCATGGATTTAGTTTCTTAGCTATCTGGTAGAGACTGTCTCTTCCCGGATCACATGCAACTTGGCCCTAGGAGGCCTTTGTTCTCCCTCTTCGCTTTTATCATCATCTTCGCTTTCCACTTCCTTCCGTTTTGGCTTGCCATCTTTCTTCATGATGTAGCGATCTAGCTTTCCCTCGTCAACCCACCTTTGGATCATTTTCTTGAGGGCGTAACAGCCTTCAGTATTGTGACCATGGTCCTTGTGGAAATCACAAAATTTGGAAGTGTCACGAGGGAATTTTGGTTTGTTGCTCAGCGGACGGGGTGGAGGAAGGTTTACTAGCTGCATGATCTCCGTGATGGGTTTGGTAAGAGGGGTAAATACTTCAGGCTTTTCAGTGCTTCTTGTTCTATTCTTCCCCTTAGATCCCTTACCATTCCCATTGTTATTGTGGCGAGCGCCAGCCGCTTCTGGTTCCGCCTTGTCAGATCCCCTTTTCTTGCTTTTATCCTCAACCATAAAAATGGTATAAGCCACGTTGTACAAGTCAGCCTTGGACTTAGGTTCTCAGGCGGAGAGTTCATAGATGAGGGGACCGGATCTCAATCCGGAATTGAAACAAACAATAACTTCTCTGTCAGTAAGGATTTCTTCTACTTGTTCCGCCATTTTACGGAATCGATTGTAGTAACTGAGGGTGGTTTCATTTTTTGATTGATCAATGTTGGCAAGGTCGATCAACCTCATCTTTCTCCTTCCAGCAGTGGAAAAGTGGTCCAAGAACATTCTCCTCATGCCCCTCTAGCTATCGATGCAACCTTTTTTTAGCTCACGGAACCAGGTCAAGGCTGTTCCGGAGAAGATGCTCGCGAAAGCTTTACAGAGCATGTCATCAGCTTTGGTGAGGAGGTTCATGGTTTGCTCGAAACTTTGCACGTGGTCCTTGGCGTCTGTGGTTCCATTGTACTTTTCAAAACTCGGGACCTTAAAGTGGGGATTTGGTGGAGCATCAGTTATCCTCTGGGAAAATGGATGAGTGGACCAGTCGTAGTCATCATTATCAACCTTTTTTCCCATCTCCATGTCATCAAGTCTTTATTTCAGGAGTTCCCATTGTCTGGCGTCCACTCCCTTATCAGTGCTTGAGTGAGTGTTGTGTTGGGAGCTACGGGTTGATTTATCTATAGGGCGGTCATTCACCCTACTGTGGCCCTCGTCGTTTCGGTGGCTGTCACATCATTTAGATGGTGCTTTATCTTGCCTTGGCTCTAACTCGTGGCCACCAAGTAACATTCTGTATGGCTCGGGAGTTCTCGGCCGTACAAATTCACGAGGATGAGGATGGGGAGAATCTCGTCGAGGTCGAGGAGAATCTTGACGGTGTCGACGTGGTCGGGGTGAGCCAGGACGACGAGGTGCCATGACGAGACGAGGGGGGATAAATGCTTGGTCAGACTGAGCCTCGTCCTTAGGTCCCATGAGTCCACTTCTTGTTCCTTGGAACTCAACTGGCTTCTCAGGTCAACCACCTGGTCTTTCTTTTGATTGTGAGGCCAAGGACGGGGAGGATATCGGAGGTCCTGCTTAGGTTGTACAGCAGGATCGAGGGGAGGACCTCGTCGCTCACCCTGTTCCCTTCCACGAGAGTTGCCCATCGACGGCAGCATGAATTCAGCCATGGAAATATCTGGATCAAATTGCAAAAGAGCAGCCTGCGTCTCATACATCCTTTGCAACGTCTCCATCTGTCTATGTAGCAAAGTACGTCGGTCAACGGGCTGAGTGATTTCTGCTTGGCCGACGTCGGCGTTCTTCGTCGCCTTCCATCCCATTCGTTTCCCTCGAGGACGAGTAGGACGAGGAAGGTTAGCACCTGCTCCCTCGACAGTTGGCTGCCCCATAGAATGGAGAGTCATGGCGAGGGGAGGTGGTCCTTCGGGCTGAGGTGGAGGAGGTGGAAGCACCTCGGCATTTGGAGTGATCCCGTTCACTTGGGTTTGCTCCTCGTTGGTAACACTTGCAAATTGACCGTCCTCCATTGAAAATCAACAATTGTTAACAGCAAATTTACCAAGCTGATGAATTTCCCAATAATCACGATTTCTAGCCAAATTCGGAGCAGAATTCAACGCCAAAACGAAATCGCAGATTGCAATTTGACAACACCAAACTTTCCGGCCAAAACGTTTGTTCAAAGTAAAAACTGGGCAAATTCCGGCTGAATCTGCAGAATCCGGCCAAAATTGGAACAGAGTAAAAATGGAATAGATTTTTTCGTTGAATCAAGAACAAATTCGGCAGGAAATCAGGCTTCACGCGAGCTTTTTCCAGGCCAAACAAAGGGTGTTTGAATCGAATTCCCGGTAATGGAACCAATTGATGATGCCAAATTCGTCATACCAGCCCAAATCCAAGCAATCGTTTGCTCCGGCAATTGCTAGGCCTGAAAATAAGAGAAAACACGTAAACTAAGCCGGAGCTTGACCGGCGAAGGCCCTCCGGCGTGAGAATAAGTTCACGGTTTTGATATGAGAAACTAAATTGACAGATTTTCTGTATGCAAAAAGTAACGTACCCAATAATGTGATATATGGCTTGTATTTATAGGGATGGATTGACAGAATCCGTGTTGAACTTGAACTGTAAAGAGATAAGATATAATTCTAAGAGAATTATATCTGTTAAGGGGTCCTTACTTGATCCGTATTGTAGGAGGTAATTATAATTTTGATAAGATTGTAACAGCTGAATCCTTATTTGCGTAGGATTATTATAACTGCTTGCCGGTAAGCCGAGGAGAATGATTTCCTTATCTCGTCATTGCCTGTAAGCCGAGATGCACAAATTTTTCTCCTCGTCATGTAGAGATCTACCGGCATAGTGAAATGCTGAGGTGAATGATTTTCTCTCCTCGTCATATGGAGATATGCCAAGGTGAGAACTTTTCTCTCCTCGTCATTCATGACCTCTCGGTACATGATGAGCTGGGGAGGAAATAAGAACATAAGGAGCCCGTTGACAACGTTAAGGCCGAGGAAGGCATCTCGTCCTCTATGGAGATGATCTCGGCATACGAGGGAGGTATCCTCGGCATTCATAGTTGGGGCATATTCTGCTTGCATGCTGGGCCTAGATTAGCCGAGGAAGCCCGTAGTTGTTCCTCGTAACTCATAGATGGATTATGTTCATAGCCCAATCCACTTGGGCCTGACCCGGACAAGCCCATGTTCGTATCTCGGTTTAGACTGTTCATATATATATATATATATATATATATATATATATATATATATATATATATATATATATATATATATATATATATATATATATATATATATATATATATATATATATATATATATATATTTATATATATATATATACATGATTGTGGGTTTACTTTGGTGGTTGTGAGAGAAGGAATTAGAGGGATATACACACACACACATACACACACACACACACACACACACCACACACACACACACACACACACACACACACACACACACACACACACACACACACACACACACACACATATATATATATATATATATATATATATATATATATATATATATATATATATATATATATATATTTGTGAGAAAATTACGTTCTAATTCGGGATAAAATCGAATCTACGTAATAGGATAACATATTATCTATTTTACATTATAGTATCACAAAATATTTTATCTAACCATATATTCCCTCGCCATTTTAAATGAGATAACTACACCCCCTGCACACTCTCTCTCTCTCTCTCACACACACTTTCTCTCTCTAAATTTTCTATGTAGTCAATCTCTCTCTCAATTGTCAACTCCAACAACCTCTCCCTCCCACCTACGACGACCTCCTCCATCTCCCCCAGCGACCTCTTCCCTCCCCACCTCCGGCGACCCCCTCTATCGCCTGTAATTTATAAAACAATGCCGGTAGCTTCAGGGACTCCCTCTTCTCTGGTCAGCAACAAGGAAGCCCTAATTTTTTTGCAATTTCAACAACGACAGTTTCCATCTTTGTTCATGGCGTCCTTCAACTTGCCTCTGTCCTCCAACCTCATCCCTGCTGCTTAGCTCGTTCAGTCAACAAGCCTATCTCCCTCATCTCCGGTAATCCTCAAGTCAACTCACAACAACCACTCAAACCATATTCCGACCAGAATACAAATTGTCAAAGTCGATTGTTCAATCAGAAATAGAAGAAGGCAGGGATAACATTGAATGTCTTGCTCTTTAAAAATTAAAAAAAAATCTTTGATATTGGTGGATTTTTGTTGTTATGTTGAATCTTTAGAAACTAAATGTATTGTGGATCTTGATTTTTCTGTTGACTAACCTGACTTTAAGGAGCATGAAAAAGGTCTATTAATGGCCTCGTAGTTGGATCAAGTAAATCACATCATTCTCCTTTTTTCACCAATTAAATATACTTCCTCCGTCCCATTTTAATTTTTCTTATTTTGACTTTTCACGGTGGTTAAGAAAAAATAAATGTTGTGAGTATAAAAAGTAAAGTAGGAAAGAGAAAGTGGGTAGGGAGTTTTTATTGTAAGAATAACAAGTGTATCTTATTGTCCATTTTAAATAATAAAGAATTTATAATTTTTAATATGAGTTAGACGTCAGAGTTAGTGGTTGCCTTAGTTGATCGCGTTCTCAGTTATTTGTTCCCCGGAGTTTTTCTCCGGAGTTGATCGCGTTATTAGTAGTTGACAATCGAGAAATTACAGATAAGTTTTCAATTGTTTGGTTGTCGGAGTTGGTGGTCGTCTGAGTTAATCGTGATCGTAGTAGCTTAGTTGACAACTGAGAACTTACTGATAATTTCTCAGTTGTTTGGTTGCCGGAGTTGGTGGTCGTTAGAGTTGATCATGTACTTAGTAGTTTAGTTGACAACTGAGAATTTACTAAGTTGTTTGGTCGCCGGAGTTGGTGGTCACCAGAATTGATCGTAATCTTAGTAGTTTAGTTGACAATTGAGAACTTACTGATAAGTTCTCAGTTGTTTGGTCTCCGCCTTGCCGGAGTTGGTGGTTATCAGAGTTGATCGTGTTTTTAGTAGTTTAGTTGACAACTGAGAACTTATTGATAACTTCTCAGTTGTTTGGTCGCCGGATTAAATAAAAAAAGTCGCCGACTAAAAAAAAAAGGTCACCAGATTTAATGGTCGTTGGATTTGGTGGTCGCCGATTTGGTGGTCGCAGGAGATGTTGATCACCGGAGTTAATCGTGTTCTTAGTAGTTTAGTTGACAACCGAGAACTTACCGATAAGTTCTCAGTTATTTGGTCGTCGGAGTTAGTGGTCTCCGGAGTTTATCGTGTTCTTAGTAGTTTAGTTGACAACTGAGAACTTACTGATAAGTTAATTTCTTAGTTGTTTGGTCGCCGGAGTTGGTGGTCGTTGGAGTTAATCGTGTTTTTAGTAGTTTAGTTGACAACTAAAAATTTACTGATAAGTTAAGTTCTCAGTTGTTTGGTCGGCGGAGTTGATCGTGTTCTTATTAGTTCAGTTGACAAATGAGAACTTACTTGTAAGTTCTTAGTTTTTTGGTTGCCGGAGTTGGTGATCGTCGGAGTTGATCATGTTATTAGCGGAGACAACTGAGAACTTACTAATAAGTTAAGTTTTCATTTGTTTGGTCGCCGGAGTTGGTGGTCGCCGGAGTTAATCATGTTCTTAGTAGTTTAGTTTATAACTGAGAATTTATTGATAAGTTAAGTTCTCAGTTGTTTGGTCGTCGGGGAGGTCGCAGGAGTTGGTGGTCGCCGAAGTTTATCGTGTTATTAGTAGTTTTGTTGACAACAAATAAATGACTGATAAGTTAAGTTATCAGTTATTTAGTCGCCTTAGAAATTGCCATATTTGGTGGTCGTCGGAGTTTATCGTGTTATTAGTATTTTAGTTGACAATTGAGAACTTACTGATAAGTTAAGTTCTCAGTTGTTTGGTCGCTGGAATTGTTGACCGCAGAAGATGGGGAGGTGTGAGCCGATGGTGGTAGAAGAGAAATTAAATTGATAAATAGAGTGAAATTAGTAAAATGATGGGAGGGTGGAATTAGTAAAATGATGGGAGGGTGTACTTATTAAGCTAGTAATTATATGTTTAGATAAAATATTACTTGTTTTATGAGGTATAATTGGTAAGTTTGGGGGATTATAAGGTAAATTCTCATATATATATATATATATATATATATATATATATATATATATATATATATATATATATATATATATATAATGTAATTATAATTACTCCTTCAAAGACTTTCGAATTCTCGATAACTGTAGGAGTACATCAAAGAATGACCTCAATTTTTTTTTTGTTGGCCTATGTCTTCATTGATTATTGATTGACCGGAATTGTAGAAGGTTACATAAAATGATTTATGCTGGCGAAGTTAGGTTTGAAGGCCAGATTGACTACGACAGAATCAGTTTTGCTATTTAGGGTCAATTATTGACAATGCTTAGTGGTACCATAAAAGGTTACACAAATAAAACTAGCTTGTGGGAGACTGTTTAATTAAATGTGTTATGTGATGGACAACATATAATGTTAAAGGAAGGTTCACAGTGCTTGATAGAACTCTTTAAAGCATGCATTGCTATTCATCTTATCATGGTCTGTTGCCCTTAAATTAATTTTTATTTATTTTTTAACATCAAAATAGGTTTATTACAAAGGAATTGAAACAATTTCGTAAGTATGATCAAATATAATTTTTTGATCTTTTAAATTTTCTTCACGTTTTGCACCCACACTCATGTTTATTTAGGTGGGGTTGCACTACACTCATTAAAAATATGATAAAAATATTTTTTTTATAAATCACAAGTTTATTTTTTGTCATTATTAATTGTTTTTTGTTATCTATAATGGACATGAAACATATGTGAGGCATTCTCATTATTAGGCTATTGAGCAAGGAAGTATCGAGCTTGAAAACACTGTACTGCCCCCATTTCCAGCAGAACTTTGGAAGGCAATTACCATTCAATACGGGCGATAAAGAGGGACAATTTAGGCGTAACGATCTTCGTGATTGTAGAAGACGATACGGATTAAGTCGTAGATGGACGAACGTTTCTGTAGGTCGAGGTCGCCTAAGTAATCAAGCTCGACCTGCTTTTATGCCTTAGCCAGATATAAATTATACAAGTTGATGATCGTACGTCGCACGGAGCTAGGTTTGGATCAATGATGGTCGAACAATGAGATAGGTCGACTGATATTTACCGTTGAGCCGTGGGCGTTGGGGTAACTAGACTGGCCCATTCAATAGTAGAGTCATTATAATGCATAGAATGTTAGGCTTAGTTCGTTGGGCCTAACCCGTCACTTTTATTCCGTTCAGTGGCCCCCAACTTTCTGTGTTGACTTTGTCGATCAGAAAGTTATAAAAAATTTATGTTATGGCTTATGAAGTTTGCTGTTGGATGGTCGACTGAGTAGATGCAGGTCGCTCTCGACCATTAACATTTGACGGTTGAATGCGCTGTTTAATGCGCCGTAATTTCCGTTATAATGATACGGTTCTGGCGATTGGACAATTGTCTTGGGAACCGTTGCGGAGCAATAACTGACATAATGAACGGTTATGTCCCCTACCCTTTCCAATTCCGGTAAGGTTTCGGAGACATATAAAAGGAAAATCCTTTTCCTTTTCAAACTTTACAATCTCTAAACATTCAAATACCCAGTAAGAGCAAAAGGCAAGGACTTTGATCTCCGGTGTAATCAAGCATTTCGCTTCATCATTAAGCTCCTCATTTCCCCAAATCACCAAGGTACCCTTCAATTGCTCTGTTTTTATGCTTAATTTCAAATTTCTCTGTTTATTCCGCCATAGCTAAGACCTTTAGCTTCGAGCTAGGTGTTAGCTATGGTTATAACTACATAAACCATAGGATTTATAAAAGGTTAGAAGGTACATGGGTGAAATTGACGAGGGTGGAGTGTATTACCATCTTAGATAGGTGGAGATTATTTTATGGTGAGGTAGGGTTCCCATCTGGAGAGAGTATGGGGGATTTGGAGGCGGATGATCTACGGATTGTTCGTTTCCGTCTCTTCAACAAACTGATAGACCACCTCATAATTTTTTACATCAAGTCCAACAAACCTCCCTTTCCTAGAGAGAGATTAGCATTCCCAGCGAAATCTAGGTTGCCCTTAGTTAGTTCGGAACATACTTCAACTAGGTCTGATTCCCCTGTTTCTGTGTCTTCTGTAGATATGGAAGCTCAACAATCTCCCATTTCTACTTCGCCGAGCTCCTCCTCAGGCAACATCGTGTACAAATTTTGCTCAACCGTGGTTACAGGTTGCAATGAGAGGGGATATGTGGCCCCCAAGCCAGTCATTGGGAGGAAGAATGCTGAATCCCACATCAAAATCCTTCATGACTTCTTCGAGGTCCCCAAAGATGACTTCTACCTCACCCATTTCATGAAGAGGCAAAGGAAAGCTCAGTCTTGGATGCACTGGGGTCTGAGCTCCTATAAGGTAGCCTTTTATTACAGTCAGTTTGAGGTTTGGCTACGACTTCCCCTTGATCCGTATATCTGTGTTTTTGGAGTGCATGGCCGTTGTCCCCATGCATTTGGGCGCCAATATTGTGAGCGTGTTGGTTTGCTTTTCCATGGTGTGCAGGTTTGTTGGGTACGAGCCATGTATGCATGTCTTTAGGAGATTTTTTAAGGTTGTGCAGAACGACAAGACTTTTGGAATAAGAACTCCGACCAAATCTAAGGCCCCTAAACTGTTCACCATATGCCCGATAAAGTTTCAGGGTGGAATACACATATGATCATTGTGGAGAGTAGGATGGGATAGGAGTTCCCCTTACCTGAGTCTGATACACCTCCCATGCAGGAGGAAGATTACTGGGTCCCAGAGTGGAGTGATAAACTCACTCGTAGGTTGACATTGGTGGCTCAGAGGAGCACGATTAGTTGGGCCGCACTTGGGTCAGATAAGGACTTCTTCATCCAGGTTGGGATGATGCTAGGAGGAGATGTGGAGGTAGCCCCTTTAGTGCCCATAATTCATAGCATTAGGTACCCAGATTGGGTTATCCATGAGCGAGAAAGGTTTCTCAGTGCCATTTCTTCAATAAGAAGCCCGGCCATGGCAGAAATCTATTTCACTATGGCGGTTAAGTATTTAACTTGCTTTCTTCTTAATTCACATATTTTTGTTCGTATATCTCTTTGATGAATGTTTTCCCTTTGATCGTGCAATTTTAACCTCTGAACAGGAGGCCAATATGAACCACATTGTCGATCTTGGTGATAGAAGGAGGAGCAAGAAGGGACATGGGATGGCCAATACCCGAGCCAGCCGAGAGAAAGAGGCTGAAGACAGGAACACTTTACTCCCCAAGGAGGATGTGGGGACGGTCTCCATTGGGTCTTGGCCAGTGGAGCCCATTGAACACGCCTGTGATGTACCCGATTTTTTGAAATCAAACGGAGTCGCCACGCCATTTTTGTTTTAAGGGCCAAAACATTGAAAAATGCCCGAGATTAGAGATTTGGGTTCGGAGGTCACGTTACACGCCGGGAAGAACGTTAGTGTTCACCCGGAATGCCTCGTAAGACGAGTCTTCCAAGCATTAAAAACCATTTGAGTGTGCAGGGCCGGCTCTTACTCAAGGCAGGTGAGGCCTGGGCCTCAGGCCCCCTAAATTTGCAAATTTTTTGGGGCCCCAAAATTTAGGGGTTTAGTGGTAATATATTGAAAGTGAGGGGCCTCATTATAAAAAAAAATTAATTATACCCCTGAAAAAATACACAAAACCCCCCTCAAAATATATAAAAAAACCACCTATATAATGATTTGAAATTGCAAAAATCAGTAAGCAGAACACAATTACAAACCTCACCCTTCGTAGTACGATTCGCCCGCAATTCGCCGTTGAAGACACCGCACGAAGACGAAGGTCGAAGGTCACGGCGGCGCTCCTTCTCCGTTCAGGTGCTCCGGAGGACCGGAGCTTCTCCCTCTCCGTTCACACTTCACGGCGTGACGGCGTGCCCTGTTCGCACTTTTCCCATCTGGGTTCTCTTCTCTCCTCAATCGACAATTTTAATCAAGGTAAGTCCCCCTTTTCAATTGATTGGTTTTGTAGTTTGTTTGCAATGGGTAGACGTCTCGGGTTTTTGTTTTTTTTTTTTTAATTTGGATTCTTTTTGTTTAGTTTTGTGTGAAATTATTTTAGATATGCATTTTGGTGAATCTTTAATGGTGACTTTGTAAAATTAAATTTATTAGGCAGGATGATGATTTAGGATATTTAGGGTTAGGGCTTTTTATTCTAGATTAGGAATTTAGGGTTAGAGCTTTTGATTTAGGGTAAAATTAAATTTATTGAATGTGTTCTTGGGTGAAGTATGTATATGACATATAATTATTAGGGTATGCCTTTCTGTTCTTAGGGATAAGTTGGTGCTCAAATTATATCCCCATATAGAGGTAGTGAATTGTGGGTTGAATCAACAAAAGCAAGAATCAACATAATACCATACCATTTCACATTTCTTTAAAATAGAAGTGCTGAACTTAATAAGATAAATAATGAGATTCAGTTTAATATGATGAAAGAATGATATGGGGCTAAACTGGAGTGATCTGGGTGGTGGCCGTTCGGAGGCTGATCAAATGCAAGCAAAAAGGTTCAATTTCGAGTGAGGTGCTAGACGCAAAGGCAAGCTTGAATTCTTGAATTAGGTCCCAGAGTTGCTGATGGTTGAAAAGTCACAGGCAGTAACAGTAATAATGATGATGACTACGATGATGAAAACCACAACGGCAATGATAATTCTATCTATAAATACTTAGTTGTGCAAACTGAAATTATTGTTATCAGAACAGTGAAAAGGCCCCATCTAAGTTACCGGCCTAGGGCCCCGAATATCACAGGGCCGGCCCTGTGAGTGTGTGTGTGTGTGTGTGTGTGTGTGTGTGTGTGTGTGTGTGTGTGTGTGTGTGTTACTTTGGCCAAAATAAGTTAAAACTGAGAAAAGTAAAAATTGGGAACTCTTTTTAAGACTTTGAACAGATCCCATGATTTTTGGTACTCAAAAGATTTTTTGAAGTTGAAAACCAATTCTGCCAGAATAAAAAAGGCATTGGACACCTGATTTTGAAATGGACTTTAGAGCTTTAAAACTTCAAAATCTGGGGAAAGTCCGAGAATGAAAGTTGTTCAAAACACCTTAAATAAGGTTTATGTAAAAGAACTTTCCCATTTAGAGATGATTTGGTGGACCAAATCCTTCTGGAAATATCAGATATGAAACCTGGATTTCCAGAGACTGATGAACTTACTTTTAAAAGATAATTTGAAAAAGGGAGTTTTACTCACGTAAAAAATAAAGTAAAAATATGTCTGGAAAGCTCTGGATGTTGGATACAAAAAGTATTTTGTAGTCAACACCAAATTCCAAGTTTCTATATGTCCAAAAAATTATACCATGGACAGAGGTCTTAGAGAAAGGCTACTGGACAGCAACTTTCTCTTGAAGAAAAGCATGATTTTAAAGGGGGTTTTGCATCCATTCTTGTCCCCATTTCTCTAGGCTTGGATTAGTGATCACTAAAAATTTAGTGGTGATCTACTATATCAAGCCATCCTTGGGGTACATTAGGACTTTTAAGCATTTCATTTGCTTGGGAAGGGGAATTTTATCCTTTGAAAGAAAGATTTTGTGTATGAAAATGATTTTTAGGGTTTTGAAAATGTGTTTGAAAGTAAGTAAATACACTTTGAAAGTAGTGTTGATCCTTGTAGAGGATCATCCATGGAGATGAACTTCCATGGTGATCCTCTTGGATCTAGAGCAAGAAGATGAACAAACTACATTTTGGAGTTTGAAAGTACATGCATGGATGAGAGAGATTTAGGGTAGGGAGAGGGAGGTTATACCTATCTTCCCTTGTGTTTGTGTTTGAATGGATTCAAGGCTTGGTTTGAATGTGTTTAGGGTTTGAAAGTGTTTAGGGTTGGTGATTAGAGTTGGTCAAAGAGAAAACAAGTAGATAACAATAAAGTCCTCTATGTTTTCTCTCTAATCCTCCTCCTAAAGGGTGATTTGAGCTTGAGTTAGTGTATGTATGAGAGTATGTATGAGAGTGATTTGAAATTATTTTGAGTGAGTGGGATTTGGTAAAGATTGGAGAGAAAATGGTGGCAATTCAAGTGAATTCCCACTGTTTTCTCTCTATTTTTTGCCAGAGTGCTGTTGCTGTGAGTTATTTGTGTTGTGTAGACTGAGAGAGGAGGGGTCAATTTATAGGCCACTGAAATCTTCAAAGATGTCCGCGCGGAGGGTTCTGTAAACGTGCCTGGTGCATTAAATGATGCTCCAGGCTTTGAACATGAAGAATATTATTCAAAAATTCCAGCAGATTCTGTTTTTCAACTTGCCTAATTCGGATTTTTCCAATTTCTTTTGCTTTTTGAGATTCTTTTCTTGGTTTAACTTTAAATGGCAATCCCTAATCTACCCTTACTTTGTTAGAAAGGTTAGGAATTGTTAGAAATGATAGGAATGTTAAAACTTTCGTTAATTTTCTAACGAAAATACTAACAACTCAAATTGGAGCACTTACAGTAGCCCCTCGGTGACGGTGCTTTCGAAGGAAGCGGGGTCGTCGATATGAGTAAGGCTCCATATTTGACATGATGATCGAGTGGCTGAACCTAGCGATAGGCTACCTACGTATCCCGAATGGGAATCAAGCCGACCGTAGTTCGGGTCTTTGACCCTGGAGTGACTATTTTAGGATGTCAACCTGGCGAGCGAGTTCGGCAGTCGGTTGCTGGAAAGAAACTCTGCTGGGGATAAGAAATGACCATCTTTGGTCTGGTGGCTGAAATTGTATATCCGTTCTGCTAGGGATAGAAAATGACCATTTCGTTCTGATGGCTGAAGTTGTATATCCGCTCTGCTGGGGATAGGAATAACCATTTTCGGTCTGATGGCTGAACCTAATGATAGGCTACCTACGTATCCTTAAGAGGAATCAAGCCAGTCGTAGTTCGGGTCTTTGACCCTAGAGTGACTGTTTTAGGGTGTCAACCTAAGATTTGACTATTTTTGGGAAGTCGCCCTAAGATCTGACTATTTTTGGGAAGTCACCCTAAGATCTGACTAACTTTGGGAAGTCGCCCTAAGATCTGACTATTTTTGGGAAGTCGCCCTATGATTTGACTATTTTTGGGAAGTCGCCCTAAGATCTGACTATTTTTGGGAAGTCACCCTAAGATCTGATTATTTTTGGGAAGTCGCCCTAAGATCTGACTATTTTTGGGAAGTCACCCTAAGATCTGACTATTTTTGGGAAGTCACCCTATGATTTGACTATTTTTGGGAAGTCGCCCTGGTAATGGTTTCGGTTTGTCGAATTAGGGGATGATTGCAATTTATTACTTTCCTAGTGTTGTGTGTGATAGCGTTTTAGGTGCCTCAAACCTTAATGCTGGTTTCTTAGGTGCTTTGAGCCTTGGTGATGGAGTCTTAGGTGCCTCAAACCCTAATGTTGGCGTCTTAGGTGCCTCAAACCTTGGTGATGGCGTTTTAGGTGCCTTGAACCTTCGTGATGGCGTCTTAGGTGCCTCAAACCTTGATGATGGCGTCTTAGGTGCCTCGAACCTTGGTGATGGCGTCTTAGGTGCCTCAAACCTTGATGATGGCGTCGTAGGTGCCTTGAACCTTGATGATGGCATCTTAGGTGCCTTGAACCTTGATGATTGCGTCTTAGGTGCCTCGAACCTTGATGATGGCGTCTTAGGTGCCTCAAACCTTGATGATGGCATCGTAGGTGCTTCGAACCTTGGTGATGGCGTCTTAGGTGCCTCGAACCTTGATGATGGCGTCTTAGGTGCCTCGAACCTTGGTGATGGCGTCTTAGGTGCCTCAAACCTTGATGATGGCGTCTTAGGTGCCTCAAACCTTGATGATGGCATTTTAGGTGCCTTGAACCTTGACGATGGGTAATCTGGAGATGACAACTTGTTTTGAAACGATTTCCTTTAATGTTCGTATCCTTTCGTTGGGGACAGACTTTGAGGTGATAGATAGTCTTTTGGTGGACTTCATTTGAAGGGATCGGTCTTACGTTTGCTGCCGGAGGTGAAAGAGACGGAATTCCGTTGGCTTTCGTCAGGGATGAACCTAAGTTGAGGTTTAGTTCTATTGTATGAACCTAAATGAGGGCTCAGTTCAGGAGTATGAACCTAAATCGAGGGTGAGGGGGACTATTTGAGGGCATTCTCGCAGGGGAAGATTAGAGCTTACGATGATTATCGGGGAAAAGGGTGACCGTGTTGGTCAAACAGCTGGACCTATGGTAGGCTGCCTACGTATCCCGAGTGGGAATCAAGCCTGGACGTAGTTTGAAATCCACTGGACAGTTAGGAACAGGTCTGGGATCCTGGGCCTTTTAATAATTCGGAGGCTGTTACCTTAAGGAACTAAAGCTTACGTCGCTATTGGCGGAGATAGAGATAGCTAAAGCTATGGGCAATCATGCAACATTTGTGAATGTATGCATATTTTTGAGATAGGTTGAGGGACTAATATACCTTTGCTATGCTTACCTGCAGGAGAGCAAGTTGCGAGGGCTGTGTAGTGTTGAGAGTCTTGATGTATCTGATCGAGATGTTGAAACATTTAGGGGCGTGAGGTACCTCTGACCGATTGGCATTTGGAAACTTGGCGTCCCTGACCAATTTGCATTTTGAGAACTCGGTGTCTCTGATCGAATTGCATTTGAGAACTTGGCGTCCCTGACCCATTCGCATTTGAGAACTTGGCGTCCCTGGCCGATTTGCATTTTGAGAACTTGGCATCCCTGACCCATTTGCATTTGAGAACTTGGCGTCCCTGACCGACTTGCGTTTTGAGAACTTGGCGTCCCTGACCGATTTGAATTTTGAGAACTTGGCGTCCCTGACCGATTTGTATTTTGAGAACTTGGCGTCCCTGACCGAATTGTATTTAAGAACTTGGCATCTTTGACAATGATTTGGCGAAATGCTGATATGAGGAGATTCCCAATTCTCAACTTTTGATGATGCAGGGAGTTGCCATATATCAAGTTCTAAAGCTGAAACTCAAAGATAGTTGTTGAGGTGACTAGGCCTTTCTTCTGAAGATAGGTGTGACTTGATAAAGCCCCATTCCGTGGAAGAGACATGGCGAAAGCCACGGAATCTTTCTCTGAATGGTTTGATGAAGCCCCAGGGTTGACAAAGCGTCACTACAGAGGTCCAGTTAAAGGTTTGACTGTAAAACTGACATACTGATGAAGTGCCGAGCCAATCGATCAACGTGAGAGCCCTCAAGGTGAAGTTGTCATGAAGTAAGAAACCCATCTTTGATAACGACTATGAAACTAGAATCCTCTCTTCGAAGAGTGTCTTCCATATGGGAACTGTTAGCCATAGTGGCACTTGGCTTGTTCATGGCTTCAATCATATTCACCCTACGAGTTTTTCCTAGGGAATGGATTGTTGACTGTGTTGGGCCCTTGGGGTATCCTTTTCGATCAGTTCTCACATCGCCCTTCTTCGTGCCCATGATACTAG
Organism: Adenophora triphylla var. japonica; assembly: GCA_022495995.1. Classification (NCBI taxonomy): domain Eukaryota; kingdom Viridiplantae; phylum Streptophyta; class Magnoliopsida; order Asterales; family Campanulaceae; genus Adenophora; species Adenophora triphylla. The sequence goes on along the minus strand of JAFEMH010000669.1, from coordinate 491,576 downwards.
TGGGAAGCACAGAGTTTAGTTGTGTCTATCGGGATCCATGGGCTGATGGTTGTCCAAAGGTTTAGTCAGACCTTCCTTCACAAGTCCTTTAAAGACTTTGCTCAGAGGCATTCCGAAATCTTTGAGCTTAAGGCTCCGCGGCTTGGGCACATCACCTTTCCTTGGCATGAGAGGAGTGGCATTGTTGCTATCCTGGCCCGCATAATTAATTGCTTCCTTGCCTTTTGGGGTAGGACAGAGCCGAGTTAGGGCGAAGCTTGGGTACCGATAAGTAGGAGCAAGTGGCTTGTTGGTCAAACTTTAGCCCCAGAACTGACTGTCGCATGCAGATCTGGATAGGGGAAGTTACTGAGGGGCTTTCTCAAATGAGGCTTCCAGGCATGATTGAAAGATGTCCAATTGTTCCTTATTAGAAGGAGGGTTGGTCATTTTACTCAACTTGAGGTTTCAATGCTTGTAAAAGTCACCGATATTCTCCTCGAAATCTTTGCTTGTTTGTTGTCCTGTGTCAACTCTATTTGTTTCCCACTCCAAATTTGCTTTATGCTTCTCTCGCAAAGGCACCGGTGATCCGGTCCCATGTAGCCCCGGCCTCGGGTTTTAAGCGGAAGAACCATTTTAAAGCACCGGATTTCAAGGAGAGATCGAAATAGTCACCAACCGCTGATTGGTGCACCTGGGCCTCCATCGCCAAGGCATATATGTCCCAGCATGAGTCTTCGGGCATGCAGTTCCGTCGAGAGGTCCAGATTAGGCATCACGAATTTGTGGGTGGGGAGCAATGGAGTCTCGGGTCCGTAGGCCTAAGGCGAATTTCTTAGCGGTCAATTCCGGCACCGCTTCTTTCATTTCCTTTTGTTGTTCCATAAACCAGGCCAGATGAGGATCTTGTGGTGGAACCATGGCATTCAAATTGGCGGCAGACTGGTGGAGGGAACGGCCGGTCCGGGGGCGTAAGTGAAAACCTGTCCTTGGCCCAAATTACCCGGGGGAGTGTGAGTAGGAGCCTGGGCGTAGGGATAGAGCATTGCGGCTTGCTGTTGATTTTCAATTGGCAAGGAGGGTGGAGGCAAGCCTGATGTAGCTGGGTAGCTCGGGTTTCCGGAATGAGGCCCATAAGTAGGCTTAAGTGCGGGCTGTTGTCCCTGATTTTTGAATTGCATGGATGAAGGTGCATAACCAGGGGGGTACTGCGGTCCTGGTGATTCTGATGAAACTGGGATGGAGGCTTGGTAACCCATCGAAGCTTGAGGAATGGATTTGTGAAAGCTGTGTGAGGAGCAAACAGCTAGCATCATTCTCGAGGAGGGGCTCCGACTATTGCCCTAGACACTGCATCGTGGAGGCATTCCAAACCGTTGCCGCGAAGGTCCCGATTGATCGGTCCCAAACCGAGGTGGGATTCCAATTTGCCGTGGCATTCGAGGTAACCCCAACCATGAGAAGACATTCCGCACCGATTTTGCCCCCGCTAAGGAGCCGTGAACCGATCGGTCACGCCGCATCGTACGGGTCCAAAGAGTTTGTATTTGGGGTTTGCTATCCCGCGAGACGGCCATGAAGGGATCTTGTGAGATTTGTGCGGTGCCTGGGACTCGGCCGTCTTGAACCGGGTTGCCGTCAAGGCATTCCAAACTGCTCGGGCTGAGAAGTTCAAACTGATCCATAGTTGACCGCCATCCCAAACCCAACTGAGAAGTCATACCAAGCTGATGTAACTGAGAAGCCCCTGACTGATCTGTACCGAGCTGCTGAGGCATACCAAACTGCTGCGACATACCGAGCTGACCCCAACTGTATTGAGGCACACCATACTGGCCCAAATCGGGCTGAAATCAATTTGTTTCCCCAAACGACTGTCCCAGACTGAACTGTGAATGTATACTAGACCGAGGCTGAAAGGATGACTGATCCACAGGTTGAGAAGAGCGTGGCCCGGTGGAGGTTCCATGTAAGGAAGGTGGTGGCATTTGGCGGTAGTCTGTCTGGCCGAGATAGGGATGGGTATCCTCTTCCTCTTCTATCGTGAAAGTCCCATCGGGGTTGAGGGCAATCGTCAAACCAAAATTCCTGACACCTTCCAAAATTGATCATCAACACCTCATTCTGATTGGTCCAAGGGATTTTAATATTAGCCATGATGAATCCCTGGTTCTGATTAAAATTCCGTTCTCGACCTTGGACATTAAAGAACTGTACTTGACAAACCCATGACCAACATGGGGATCAAATCTCACTTTGCTTGGCGAGGCCTTGGTCTATGGAAATGTATTTGCGAAGTCTTGATTTTGAAGAAGTGACTTGGTAGAGCCTTTGTCTCATGATTGTGAATCTGACACAAACTTGGTAGGCATTGCAGACTGATACTGAGATAAGTCTAAACAAAGACCCAGCCCATCTTGTAGCAAAGTGAAAAATCGGCGTGACCAGAGAAGCCCCACTCTAAACAAATGGCTTGACGAAAGTCCTCCCTCAAAGAGTACAGTGCGGCTCTAATGCAAAATTGAATTGTCGTGTAGCAAAAGAGGCAGCCCATCCTTCTATATTTACTTTATTATTTTCTTTAGTTAATTAGTCAACCAGAAGAAAATGTAAAAGAAAGACAATTTAGGAATGTATACCTGCAGGGGCATTTTTTTCAAAAAGTGGGGACGAATCCCCGATTAGTATTATTTGATGGCCTCATTTGATGAAGGCACAAAAGAACTCGCTTTGGGATTGACTCTTTTGAGAGAGCATAATTGTAGAAAGGTTTGTAAAAGTGTATGGAAGCCCTTGCCGACATAAAATTAGTGTTTAGCTCTATTTTTCCTATAATGTAGAAAAAGAAGACTTGTCGAGACATCTGAAAACATGTTTTATTCAAAATGATCACAAGATTGCTTAAAACCCTTTATTAATGTTCGGGTTACTCACACCTCTAATCTCGATATGAACAAACATTTTGATTAATCATGAGGAGAAAGTCGACCAATACCAAGGGTTAAGTTGGCAAATTGCGAAGAAAGATATTGCAAATGAGAGGCCATTGATGAGACCGAATTTTCTGGGATTTGAATGTGTTTATGACCGGACCATTTCTGGTTGCCTACGTTCCCCTTAATATAAGGAGCTCAGGTCGCCGTAGTTCGGGCTTGAACTGTGTTTGACTTTGGGAAAGGGTATGAACATTTGTGGTCCATTTGGTGAAAAAGGGTCGGATGGGAAGCTTGAGTGATAAGGTACGGGCCTTGAGATGTTCCTTGACAAGTCGTTTTTTGACGGCTTCTTCCGTGATTTCATTGCTTCTTGATCATCCTCCATTGGGGGAGAAAGAATTTGAATACAGCTTAAGGGTATTTGATTGTTACCTTGTAGTCGACAACTTCCGCTCTTCGAGCTTTAAATTTGCCCATATGTCAAATTTCTGATTGGCGGTGCTGGATCCTTGGCTTTTTTTTTCAAGCTTTTGCTTGGATTTTCTCTTTTTCTTTTTTGAAGCACATGAGGGCGAAGGCAAGCCCCTGGGTTTTTGTCGACATGGGGTCAATCTTCCGATGCTGAGTGGTCTTTTATTGTTCTTTGATGCTGCCACTGTTGTCGACTTGGTCAAGGTGATGATGGGGACATGTTTTGGAAAGTGTATGGCTTGATGGAGGCCTTTTTGAGGTAAGGAAAGTGTATAGGGAGGGCATTAGTTGACTTTCTCGCACCAATTAATTAAAATCTTAATCATTTCCAGAGATTATTTGTTGGGCAATGCGAGTGATCATTTAAAATAAAACCATTTCATTAAATGTAATGTAGGTGTGCAAATAATGTCTCAAGTCTAGCAAGAAAAGAAAAAGACTCTTTTATAGAAAATTTAAGATTAACTACAATGTCCAAGGAGGACTTGATTGAACGAAGAAAGTACTAGAACCTACGAAGGTTGACTAAAAGACTGTTTTAATATTAAAGGATGGGTAGCCCCTAGTCTAGCTACTCTTTGTTGTTGGACCACGTCTCTATCCTTCAGCGTTGGAAGCAAATTTGACAGACTATGCTTGCCTTTGGTAACTTCAAGGAATTCATCGCTCACCGGCCCTGACGGTTGCCTTATCTGTCATCAGATCATTATCATCCCATTTACCCTTGGCGTCAGTCGTGAACTTATCGGAGGGCGAGAGTTCAAAGCATTTCACCAAATCCAGCTTTGCCATGGTCACATGCTTGTGGCAGTCAAACCAGCCATTCTCAACATTTGTTGCGACTAAATCATCTGGCTTGCCAAAGTCTATTGAATTCACAGAGCTTGAATCATAAAACTCGATCATGTTTACATTCGTGTTGTTTGGGAAATGATCATTGGCAGGGTTGAGATCACTGAGGCGCTCGAGTTTGCCCTTCTTAATTAACCCCTGAATTGCCTTTCTCAAAGCTGTACAGTTATCGGTTACATGACCGTGATACTGGAGGAAAGCACAATGCTTGGTGGTGTCCAAAGGGATTTGGGATCCTTGGGCTGATAGTTTCTCATGGGTTCGAGGAGACCCTGCTTTAGCAAGCTATTTAAAACTTTGCTTAAGGGAACACCCAAACCCTCGGGATGAGGTTTCTCCTTTGGGGGAGAATGAACTCTTAGTGTTCTTTGATTCGAGATTTGGTCATTGGCTTGGTCACCATTCTGAACAGGGTTTGCCGATTTTGGTTCATTGGGGCGCTCAAGCTTGCCCACTTCGATTAACCCTTGAACCGCTCTCTTCAAGACTGTGTAGTCGTCGGTCGTGTGGCCATAATGATTATGGAAGGCGCAGTGCTTACTCATGTCGAGGAGTGCGTTTGAGCTCCTTGGATGGTAGTCCCTGAGGGGCTCCAAAAGGCCTTCCTTTACTAAACCCTTGAAAATTAAGCCCATGGGCATCCCAAAATCATCAAAATGTTCTCGTTGCCTTAGAGGACCACCATTTCTTGGTTGCTTTTAGATGCCGTCATTTGTACACAATGCCTTCTTTCCTTTGATGGATGTTGCAGCCGTGTTGGAAGGGTAAGGTTTATAGCGGTGAGACATGTTCCGACCCATAGTGCTTCCCCGTGCACGAACCCTTTTGATGTAATCATCGATGTAATCGTCGAGATTTGACCTTTTGTAAAACTCATTCGTGTCAGATACACAAGATTGGTATGGTGAGATGACCCGAGTCGAGCAATCGTTGATACTCTCGTTGCTAGGATTTTCTTGTACCTTCTTAATTGGTTCTTTCAATAATCCTTTGGACGAGTCAATAGGAACACTGGGACTGCACGACACCGCCACAAGATTGGCATCAGTAAATGAAACCACAATAGGAAGTACTCTGATGGGAGGGATGACAGTCTGAGCATTAAAAGCGTGACCGTAACCCTCCTCATAAGGCCTAGCAGTTGCCGAAGATGAGGATATATGGCTCGTAATGGGTGGATACCAGGGGAGCAGTGAGTGCGGATCCAAAAGGCTGCTGAAGACATGAGGTTTGCGGCATCGTAACAGTAGGACTGAACGTGTCTTGACCACATTGAAGAACGTGACTACAAGGGTAATGTGCATACTATAATTGATGAGCAGGAGCAGCTTGCGTAACAGCCGGGTGGAGAGTTTTATGAGGAGCATTTGACCTTGTCGGACTTCCCAACCGGAGGGGCGAGGTAGAGCTTGGAGGATGTTGTGAACACGGTAAACCTGATGAAGTGGTGATAAGAGCCTGGTGGCCCATGTGATCTTGCAGTATCATAGGGGCAAGTGTGCTTCGAGAATTGAGGAAGCAAGCCGGTCCCTTCCGAACCATGGAGCCCGAGAAGCGAATCGTCCCAAAATGGCTTGCATGGAGCCATGTCAAACCGCTGGGCTTGAGAAGTCATGAACCGACCCATTCCGAGATGATGACCCGAACCGCATCGATGTTGTGAAGTAGTAAACCGACCCCTTCCAAGCCGTGGGGCGAAAGCCAACCGATGCAATCCCGGTGGTGAGACCGAGAGGCACCGGGGCGTTGACCTAGATCGGGTTGCTGAGGAGTATCGAGCCGTAGGGGCCGAGATGTACCGAATCGACCAATTCCTGCATCGATGGCCCGGGCCGACCGAGGTTTTGGAGTAGCGAATCGACTCCATTCCAAGTGCGGGGCGTAAACAGACCGATTGAAACCCAAAGGTGAAAACCGAGAGGCGCCGGGGGAAGTTGACCAATATCGGACTGCCGAGGAGTATTGATACAATGAGGCCAAGAGGTGCCGAGTGATAGGCTGGGGGATGCTTGGCCCATTAGTAGTTCCACACGAAAGGGAACAGGGCATTTGACGGTAATTGGCATGCCCGGGAGGGTAATTAGTTCCAATCTTCGCATCAACCGTAAAGGTTCCATTAGGGTTGCGAACAATTGCTAGCCCCTGGGTTCTGATACCTTCCAATAACCGATCGATTCGAGCCTCTGATGTTGTCTTATCTGTTCCAACATCTGATTCCACTGCTCGGCACTTTGCGGATTTTAGGGGTGCGGAGTTGTACGTCCCCCACAATTCTCCTCTGAGTTGGCCATTCTGAAACTTTGAGCTAAAGCGAAGGAGGAAACTGATGAAGTATCTGACTCCGGAATGACTGAGCTGAGCAAATGATGACCCGGGGTCTTGATCCAAACTTTGCTTACTGTGGGAGGCACAAAAGGGTGTGGTTCAGACTCGGGAAAGCGGAACAGGTTGGTGTTTGGGCTTAGGGCTCAAGCAACATGCGATTATTCGTTTAAATTTACTTAAAACATGTTTTATTAAACCTAATCGGTTGGAAAAGATTACTCTTCTTTTTCTTAAACTACTCTGGATCCTGGATCAGTGGGCCCCGTCACTACGTCTATAAGCCCCTCGTATTCCACCTGTATTTCGACCTCCCAGGGTGGACAGCCCCGGGCGAGGGTCCTATAGGGCAAGCGGATCCCACCGACCGAAAGAAAAAAGATCCTAAAAGTCTAGCGGGTAATCGAGTCTTAACGAGCATTCGATGTAAATTACAGACAAAGCTGACGTCAAAGTCAAGATCATGTCCGAGGGCTCGACAAAAAGTCGGCATGATTTGGACTGATAAATGTCCACAATTGATCTTGACATGTCGTCAATTAGGCCGTAATTAGGCATGGAATAATCATTAATCCTTGATGACTCAGTGTCATGCTGGGAGTCAGTGTATAATTTGTGCCAGTCAGAGTCAAAGTCAAGGCGCCAGTCAATATCTGGTCAAAGTCCGTGACGGAAAACCGGCAGAACTTCGACTGATTAGGGTCCCCGAAAGATATTGACTTGGTATGCCGACTAAGGCTTGAAAGGAAAGGTCTATACACAGACAGGGCATGACACAGACCAGACTAAAAACCAACCGGGTCTCGGACAAAGTGTGTAACGGACAAGTGCATGGTCGACACGAGGCTTCATGGGATGTTTGGGTAGTCCCGTGCTTGCACCAAGAGGCGTAATAAGACCAAACGGGCCGCTACAGGGATTTCCCCGGGTTAGGGACGTAGTGTGCAGTGTAAGGTCACGTGCGCGTAGTGTGCAAGCAGTCTATCTTCTTTTTCTGAGTAAAATAAAAAATTTTCATGTGTCTTAAAAAGTATGATGCATGCACGAAAATGATTTTTTTTTTTTGAAAACCCTCTTTTTTTTTCTTTTGGAAAATCCTTTTTTTTTATTTATTTTTTTTTGAACTTTTTTTTTTGAAAATTCCTTTTTTTTGAAAGCAAATGAACACATAAGCACATAAGCACATAATTCAAAATTCAAGGCAACGGGTCCGATAGTCAAAATTTTGACTTTTTCCGAGACGGCCAAAACAACACGAAAATGTGAAAAATCAACACACACACAACAAACGGTTTTAAATGCTGGGACGGAAGCTTGACCCTCAAAAGTTTTTTTTTTTTTTTTGAAAAGATAAAACTTATTCTTCCCCAGCGGAGTCGCCACTGTGATGTACCCGATTTTTTGAAATCAAACGGAGTCGCCACGCCATTTTTGTTTTAAGGGCCAAAACTTTGAAAAATGCCCGAGATTAGAGATTTGGGTTCGGAGGTCACGTTACACGCCGGGAAGAACGTTAGTGTTCACCCGGAATGCCTCGTAAGACGAGTCTTTCAAGCATTAAAAACCATTTGAGTGTGTGTGTGTGTGTGTGTGTGTTACTTTGGCCAAAATAAGTTAAAACTGAGAAAAGTAAAAATTGGGAACTCTTTTTAAGACTTTGAACAGATCCCATGATTTTTGGTGTGATTTTAGGGTTGAGTTTTGGTACTCAAAAGATTTTTTGAAGTTGAAAACCAATTCTGCCAGAATGAAAAAGGCATTGGACACCTGATTTTGAAATGGACTTTAGAGCTTTAAAACTTCAAAATCTGGGGAAAGTCCGAGAATGAAAGTTGTTCAAAAGATGATTTGGTGGACCAAAACCTTCTGGAAATCTCAGATATGAAATCTGGATTTCCAGAGACTGATGAACTTACTTTTAAAAGATAATTTGAAAAAGGGAGTTTTTCTCACGAAAAAAATAAAGTAAAAATATGTCTGGAAAGCTCTGGATGTTGGCTACAAAAAGTATTTTGTAGTCAACACCAAATTCCAAGTTTCTGTATGTCCAAAAAATTAGACCATGGACAGAGGTCTTAGAGAAAGGCTACTGGACAGCAACTTTCTCTTGAAGAAAAGCATGATTTTAAAGGGGGTTTTGCATCCATGCTTGTCCCCATTTCCCTAGGCTTTGATTAGTGATCATTAAAAATTTAGTGGTGATCTACTATATCAAGCCATCCTTGGGGTACATTAGGACTTTTAAGCATTTCATTTGCTTGGGAAGGGGAATTTTATCCTTTGAAAGAAAGATTTTGTGTATGAAAATGATTTTTAGGGTTTTGAAAATGTGTTTGCAAGTAAGTAAATACACTTTGAAAGTAGTGTTGATCCTTGTAGAGGATCATCCATGGAGATGAACTTCCATGGTGATCCTCTTGGATCTAGAGCAAGAAGATGAACAAACTACATTTTGGAGTTTGAAAGTGCATGCATGGATGAGAGAGATTTAGGGTAGGGAGAGGGAGGTTATACCTATCTTCCCTTGTGTTTGTGTTTGAATGGATTCAAGGCTTGGTTTGAATGTGTTTAGGGTTTGAAAGTGTTTAGGGTTGGTGATTAGAGTTGGTCAAAGAGAAAACAAGTAGATAACAATGAAGTCCTCTATGTTTTCTCTCTAATCCTCCTCCTAAAGGGTGATTTGAGCTTGAGTTAGTGTATGTATGAGAGTATGTATGAGAGTGATTTGAAAGTATTTTGAGTGAGTGGGATTTGGGAAAGATTGGAGAGAAAATGGTGGCAATTCAAGTGAATTCCCACTGTTTTCTCTCTATTTTTCGCCAGAGTGCTGTTGCTGTGAGTGATTTGTGTTGTGTAGACTGAGAGAGGAGGGGTCAATTTATAGGCCACTGAAATCTTCAAAGATGCCCGCGTGGAGGGTTCTGTAAACGTGCCTGGTGCATTAAATGCTGCTCCAGGCTTTAAACAGGAAGAATATTATTCAAAAATTCCAGCAGTTTCTGTTTTTCAACTTGCCTAATTCGGATTTTTCCAATTTCTTTTACTTTTTGAGATTCTTTTCTTGGTTTAACTTTAAATGGCAATCCCTAATCTACCCTTACTTTGTTAGAAAGGTTAGGAATTGTTAGAAATGTTAGGAATGTTAAAACTTTCGTTAATTTTCTAACGAAAATACTAACAACTCAAATTGGAGCACTTACAACGCCCCCCAAGTACAAGTCATAGGGGAGAGGGGTAGGTTGATGTGTCGACCGAGATGGAATCGGGCTCGGACCCCCGGCATAAGTCAATTGGGGCAGACCCCCTAAATATTGTTGACCTGGAGCTCGTTGATGATAAGCAAGAAGATGCTGATGATGTCCTTCTTCTCACTAGGCTTAGAAAAAGGTTCTGTGTTGACCTAGGACATGAAGGAGCTGGCACTTCTAGGGCGGCGGGTTCTGCCTCTAGCCATCCTCCACCTCAAGCTCCCCCATCCAGAAGCACTGATGAAGTACAGGCCTTGGTGGAGAGGCTAAGTTATGTCCCTCCTCTTACTCGGGTCAACAGCTTGAGCTGCCATTATCCCGAGCTAGGTTGGGGCAAATTGTTGTAAGAAGAGCAATAGATAGGGACCTTCTTGCACAGTTTGCTGAGGAGGGGCTTACTCTGGAAGAGTACAGCGATAGGTCGGGCCACATTTCCTCCGAGGTTTTCATACTTTACTTTTTCTTTCTATTTGATCCCAGCATTTTGGTCGCATTAGTTTTGATAGTTGTTGTATTGACTATCTTCTTTTCTATTATGTAGTCTCTTGCTCTCACCAAGCAGGCCAAATGCAGATGGAGGGAGGCCATAGAGAATGGAGCATATGGCCTCCACTAAATACTCAAGGAAGGCTAGGGAAGCTGTCGAGCTGAGGGAGAAGCTTGTGGACTCTGACTCCTAATGTAGGGATCTCCAGGCCTCTCATTTCAATGCTGAGAAGTAGTGGGATGAGGCTTTGGCCGATCTAAAAGTGGCAAGGGAGCGGCTTGCTCCCCTTCAGGCTCAGGTAGAATCCTTTGCTCTTATCAAGACTGCTTTAGAGGAGGATACAGCTGCGGCCAGGCAAGAGAAGGTCAGGCTGGAAGGAATGATGGGGAAGCTAACTGAGATGATGCAAGAGCGCAACAATCGCATGATCAAGATGAGGTAAGATCATCGGACTGCCCGACTCAAATGGGAGGCAGAGGCCCAAGCAAAAGAGAAGGCCGCTGTCGAGCTGTTCAAGAATAGCGACGAATGCTACTACACCCTAGTGTACCAAGCTAGGGATTTCTATGATGTTGGTCGCCAACATATCGCTCGACGGGCCTTGGTCGACCCTTTTATCGATCTACCAGTTGAGAAATTAGTTGAGTGGGCTCATGCGGAAAGGTATGATGAGACAACTCGGGTTGGTCACTCTCTGGTTCCCTTCCACGACAACGATCTGGTTGTTATTGCTCAGCAAGATATTGAAGATGGGTTACAGCCTTGGGTCGCCCCTCCAGTCGAGCAAAGGTACTTCAACGCTATACTCTAAGAGCTAGAGGAGGCTGATGAGGAGGCTGATGAGGAGGATGAAGAGGTCACCCAAGACCATGTTTTTTATGAGGCTGAGCAGAGGGAGCAGCAGCAAGAGCCAGAGCAGCCCACCAACGACCAAGAAGATTGATCTTCAATTCTTATTTAAATTTGTAATGAACAAGTTCCAAACATTTTTACTTTTGTAGTTTGTTTGTCAGTGCCTTGGCCCATTTTGGGAGGTAGTTTAACTTGAATTATCTTGACAAGTCCTAGCCCGCTTTTGGGGGACTTTTATTAATGCTAGTTGACTATTTGAATCATTTTGTTCTTATCCATATTGTTGTATTTTTGTCAAACTATATTAAGCAGGAGATCGACCAAATTCTTAGTCAGATCAGTAGGCTACAACGTAGATGACCAATGTTTTAGTTGAGCCTGCTTAAGGAACGAGGCTGACATAAGTATTCAGTCGAACCTGGTTAAGAACGAGGTTGGCTTAGGACTTTAGTCGAGTCTGTTAAGGAACGAGACTGACGTATGTCTTCAGTCGAACATGTTTAAAAATGAGGTTGACTTAGAACTTTAGTCGAGTCTGTTAAGGAACGAGACTGACGTAAGTCTTCACTCAAACCTGTTTAAGAATGAGGTTGACTTAGGACTTTAGTCGAGTATGTTAAGGAACGAGATTGACGTAAGTCTTCAGTCGAACCTGTTTAAGAATGAGGTTGACTTAGGACATTAGTCGAGTCTGTTAAGGAACGAGACTGACGTAAGTCTTCAGTCAAACTTGTTTAAGAACGAGGTTGACTTAGGACTTTAGTCGAGTATGTTAAGGAACGATACTGACATAAGTCTTCAGTCGAACCTATTAAGAACGAGGTTAACTTAGGACTTTAGTCAAGTCTATTTGATATTTCGAGATCGACTAAAAGTCGGGTCCTGAATCGAATAAAATGCAAATGTAAGATAGTTTGTGAATAGAACTTTTCCGGGGTAACCCCATTTTATTGATGAAGTAGATCGTTACATAAAGATCTAAATCAGAAATAGTATCTAACTAAGTGGCTAACATGCCAAGGACATTTCAGCTCGTCACCATCTGGATGGCCAATTATGTAGGTCCCCTCCTTGAAAATTCTGGTGACGATGTAGGGTCATTCCCAGTTCGTAGATAACTTATTCTGTTCAGCTTTCCTTTTGGTTACCTCGATCTTCCTTAGAACATAGTCCCCAATGTTGAACGAACTTTTCTTGACCTTCTTGTCATGATAACCCTTAGTTTTCTGCTTGTAGTTTACCATTCTAAGCTGAGCAATCATCTGTTTCTCGTCTAGTAGGTCCAAGTCAAGCAATCTATTTGAGTTATTCTGGTTCTGATCAAATAAAGCCACCCTAGCTGTAGGAATTCGTAGCTCGGCAGGTGCCATGACCTCCGACCCAAATATAAAGGCGAATGGGGTCTCTCCTATAGGCCCCCATGTGGTTGTGCGGACTGTCAAAAGAGCAAGGGGTAGTTCGTCCAACCATTTTCCAGCTCGACCAATAAGGCCCTTACTTAGTGTTGTCAATACCATTTTTGTCGCTGCTTTTGCTTGCCCGTTACCTTGAGGATAAGCGATCGACGACTTCCAGTATTTAACCCCCAATCTATTCATTTCTGTTTTAAAAGCAGTGGAAAATTGTAGCCCGTTGTCTGAAACAATTGAATGTGGCACCCCAAAGCGGCACAAAATGTAATAGTGCATGAAGTTGATGGCGTTTTCCTCTTTATTTTTGCCAAAGGCTTTCCTCAATCCATTTGGTGAAATAATCAATGACCATAATTACATACTTAAAATTTTCTTGGGCAAGTGGGAAGGGTCGGATCAAATCTACCACCCACATGTCGAACGGCCAAGCTGCGATCACCGGTGTTTGTTCGGTTGTAGGGAACCTTGGTAGGTTGGCATACCTTTGACTCTTGTCACACTTTTGCCCGAACTCACGAGCATATTCTCTTAGATGAGGACAATAGTATCCTAAGGTGAGTATCTTGTGTGCCAAAGTTCTGGTCCCCAGTTGTCCACCACATACTCCACTATGCACCTCGAGCAAGAGTTGATGAACCTCCATAGAATGAACACACCTCAACAATGGTTTCACAAATGATCTTCTAAATAGTGTGTCCCCATGTATAACAAATCTAGGGGACTTCTTCTTGATTTTTCTCGCTTTTTGCTCATCAGCTAGCAGCTCGCCTGTTTCAATGTAAGCCTTCATTTCATCAATCCAACAATTAGAGCCGTAGACCGAGCATAGAACCTGCACTCTTTCGTATGCTGAATGATCTAAGTATTAGATTGGCTCTCCATGTCGCTCGTATGAGGTAGCTAGTTTGGAGAGTTGGTCGGCCAACTCATTTTCTTCACCGCCTACCCTTCGTATTTCCCAAAACTCCAAGTCCTGGACCAACCTCTTCACCAGTTCGTAGTTGTAGCGTTGTGAGAAGAATTTTATCTTTTAGAGTCGCCACCTATATTATTCGATTGGAAATATAGGAAAACCATTTTTGAAAAGAGATTTGAGTTCGGGGCTTAGGTTATGGAATGGGTAGGTCGAGGAGCATCCATTCCACCCAATCCGGAGATCGGTCTTGCTAAAGAAAAGAGAGGTTTTCAATCTTTCAAACTATATATAATTAAAGAAAACAAATAAACCCTAATCAATTTCTTGATTAGGAATGTCGGATTGTATGCTTCGAGATCGCCTTCATCGATTGAAGGGACTCTAGGCCAATCCTTTTGATGGGATTACACCACACTAAAAGCCAATAGAGAGAGAGATTGAGAAAAGGAGAGTAAAAAGTGAAGGAGTTTACCTAGCGTTTGGGGAGGATTTGATTTAGAACGTGGTTCTAAGATGTCTTCTCGATCGAGAAGTGATTTGGGCAGAGCTTCGACTTAATATGAGAGTCAAGTCTTGATGCGGACAGAGCTTCGCCTTGATGCTAGGCTTGAGCCTTGATGTTCGTCAATCAACGTGGTTGAAGGACGAATTTAGGAGTTATTTGTGAGTGATTTGAAGGAGTCTTTCGTGGAAAGAAACCAACAAATTGTGTGTGTTGTGTGGAATTCTGGACCTTTGAAACAGTGGAAGTCACCAAGTATTTATAGGGGTTTAAGAGGTAGAGGTGGAGAGGTAAAACACTCCTAGGAAGCTTCCAGAACTCAATTCTGATTGGAGAACCGGATTAGATGAGGTTTATCAAGAAAGGAGGTTGAAAAGGAGAAGGAGAGTGATTTCTGCACATCCTGTCGAGGGGTTATCTCGCGCGAGATATGATATCTCGTGCGAGATAACTAGTCTGATGACTATTTTGTCCTCTTCAGTTGTTCCGTTAGTCAGTTAGGTCCAAAACTAACAAGGTTAGTTAGAAACTTAACGAAAACATGATGAAACTGATATGCTTTCATCAAAACATAAAAGAGAGACAAAGAGTAGTGTAATCATGATTTATTAGTTCAGAATAGGGTGTCTACAGAGCCCCTCGGTGATAGGTCTTATGAAAGAAGAATTGTCGTCGATAGAAAAGACATCATTCTGAACATTGGGATGGTCGTGCCGCACGGCTGCCTACGTATCCCTAAGAGAGAATCAGACCAAACGTAGTTTGACTCCAAAACACTAAAAAGGCTATTTTAGGTATTTTAAAAAGCATTTTTTGAAAATTGAATAGAGAATTTCTTTTTTGAAAAGGTAAAATCATACTGAGGAATCAAGGACTTGACCCAATTCTGATGATACCCGGTTTGTTGATGATGTTGTTGAAGTGTGCCGTCCGAGGTTACTGACGTAGCTTGTTGTTGTTGCCGAGGTCACGGACTTTGAAGTTATCGCCGAGGTCACGGACTTGAAGTTTGTTGCCGAGGTCACGGACTTGAAGGTTGCTGCCATCACAGACTTTGTTTATGTTGCCGAGGTCACGGACTTGAGGTTTGCTGCGGACGCAGACTTTGTTGATGTCGCCGAGGTCACGGACTTGAGGTTTGCTGCAGACGCAGACTTTGTTGATGTTGCCGAGGCCACGGACTTGAGGTTGCTGTCATCACAGACTTTGTTGGTGTCGCCGAGGTCTCGGACTTGAAGTTTGCTGCCTTCACAGACTTTGAAGTTGTCGCCGAGGTCACGGACTTGAAGTTGTTGCCGTCACAGACTTTGATGTTGTCACCGAGGTCACGAACTTGAAGTTTGCTGCCATCACAGACTTTGTTGATGTTCCACTCGAGGCACAAGTGTCACTGTTTTTGCCAAGGTCATGGACTTGAAGCTGTTGGTTGAGGTGGAGGTTCTGTCGGCCCCTGTAATGCAAGAATATATGCATGATGGTCTCGGATAGACCCGAATGATTCTTACCTTTCTGTACCTGTCAGCACATAAAGATTCCAAGTAGATTTTCCAGATTTTAGTTGTTCAACTAGACTTACGTTGTGGTGCTCACGTCTGTTCGTGTAAATGGCCGGTCAGTCATTTTGGTGGTGAGTTTATGTATGAGTGTATGGTATATGGAAATGTAGGGACATGTGTATGGATTTGTATTTGAGATGGGTGAACTGTATGAGTGAACTTGTGTTTGACAAGTTGGGACCAAATCAGGTTTATGCAGAATCTGTTGCTAGTCAGCGAGGCTGTATTGTTGTAGTATTTCGTTCGATGAGTATTCTTGTGTGAACACATCTAGGTCTGTTGAGAATCTTCATTCTTACTTCTCCTTGAGTCGTGTCTCTAGGAGGCAAATGACTACACATCTGTCGACTGTCGTAATGGCTTTATGTCCAAGGCCCTTTGGTGTCTCAAGCCCCAAGTTGCTTGCAAGTGGTAGATGACTTTGTGAATAGGCTTGTGAAGCTGTTCTCTTGATTTGAAGGTGATTGAAGAAGACTCTCCTTGTTGGTTTGATTTGAAGAGGATAGAATGACGTCCGGTGAAGAAGGTTGAAGAATACTCTCCCTTTGACCTTTGATTTTTTTTTCTTAGTGACGCACCCTGGTTTTTGCCTAGACCGCCCCTTCGGGTTTTCAATCTAGCGGGCATCTCTTTTGCGTCTATTTTTTTTTTGAATAGTATGTAACTCGAAGAGAACTCAAAGAGAAAATCTTATTGAGAAGAGAGAAATGAGATCTCAAGTTAGTTTAGGAGAGACGGACTCTATTCATTGGAAGGTGATCCAAGCATTGACTTTTGGGAGAAGTATATTCTCTAATGATGAGAGGGAGAAGCAAAGAGGAAAGCCCCTAATGTAGATTTGATTATTTTGAAGAGTTGAAGTAGAGATTGACTGGGGAGGAAAGGTTAGGATGCCCCAGTTTTGATGCTTGGATTTCAAGAGTGTGTATGAGAGTGGCTAACAGGAAGCCCCTAGACTCAACAAGAAACGCTATTTGGCTCAAGAATCTAGAAAAGTTGTTCTACCTTTTAATGAACCGTGAATCATCTAGAAGTTTCTAAATAAGTTTGAGAAGGAAGCCAATCATTAGTATGACTTAAGGGTAAACATTTTTTTTGATACTGAAAATCTTCTTCACTTGTTGTAGGAGGATATTTAGGAATCCTCTTTTCTTTTGTTGGTATCACTTGACTCCTCTTCTTTGTGGGAGAGTCCTTATTGCCTTTGTTGAAATTCCATCCTTGTCGTGGGGCGATGAAGGCTTGAGAGTTTTTCCCTTTTTTTTTTCATTTTTTTTTCGATGCTCTATTTTTGCCTAGGACGATTTGAGGATTTTCGACCTAGCGAGCTTTTTTTTATTTATTTTTGTACTCTCAAAGCCTTGAGTTGAGTAGCCCCACTCTTCTTGGGATGAATGTTGATAGCAGTGCCTTTGGCTTTCTTCGCTTGTTGAACTTTTGACTTTCAGTAGGGGTAATGTTTAGCCCTTAAGCTTCCTAAGGACAAATTTCTTCTTAAACTTGCTTAGAAGTCTCTATTTTCGCGATGATTTTAGAAATGGAGGGTCCATTATTTTGCATGAATTAAATGATAATCATGAGGTAGAACAACCTTAGGGAAAGTGTTTAGGAAAAATAACTTTGATTAATTGGGAAATTTAAGAACAGACTCGATAGTTTAGAGGACACAAACTAGAGGAGGTGAGAAGTACTAGAAAGACA
Source organism: Adenophora triphylla var. japonica (assembly GCA_022495995.1). Lineage (NCBI taxonomy): Eukaryota > Viridiplantae > Streptophyta > Magnoliopsida > Asterales > Campanulaceae > Adenophora > Adenophora triphylla. The sequence continues at coordinate 474,339 of JAFEMH010000669.1, read as the reverse complement.
GAATGACTCTTCGAGAACATACAAGGAAAATTAAAAACCTAATCTACTTCTATCAAAGGAGAAAGGGAGAGGATAGTGGTAGCCCCAAAGCGGTAAGTGTTGATTTCTTCTCGGAGCTTCATCTTCTTCATGGAGTACGAGGGAGAGGATTGGTGATGACGTTGGGACGTTCTAGATCTCCATTGTCAAAGAGGTCTTGGATGATGTCCTTCAAGTGGTGGCAAGTGTTGGTGTCGTGGCCGGTGAAGTTGTAGTACTTGCAGAATAAGTGATGAGCATGATTCAGACCCATATCCTTCGGAGGACCACCTTCCCTTGGTTTGATTTTTTCATTCCGGACAAGCACATCGAAGAGTTCTTCTTGAGTGATTCCTTCAATTTTGTCGTAGTGCCTCTTTTTCTTTTCAGGAGGAGGAACAGCAGAATACTTTCCTGTGTTGGAGCGGTTGAATGCAATGGCATTGACTGAAGCATCCTTACTTGTAGCGGGTTTGTTGTAGCGGAAGTTACTTTCCCTCTTTTTGCTTTTTAGGAAGTCGTCAACCCTAATTCCGGACTCGAGGAGTTCATTGAAACTAGGAAAGTAATTACCGGCGAGCTTCTCTTGAAATTCATCACGGAGGCATTGGAGGAAGATGTGGATTTGCTCTTTGAGAGTAGGCCTTTCGACGATTTCAGTGAGTTTGTGTCTCCATCTTCTAGAAAATTCAGCAAAGGACTCATTTGCATGTTGTTTGGTTTGTTCAAGATCCCTCCTAGTAGGACGGTAAGTGGAGTTGTCTTCGAACTGCCTTTGGAAGACTAAACATGCAGATGACCAATCAAGCCTTGTAGTAGTAGGAAGAGACATGTACTAATCCCTTGCAGCACCTTCCAAGGTTTGGGGAAAGCATTGGGCCAAGATTGTGTTATCAACGCCCATTGGAAGCATGGCCCAAGTGTAGGTTTCAACATGAGCTCGAGGACAGGTAGTACCATTGAACTTGGCAATATCGGGTGTCTTGTACTTGCGAGAAAACTTGGTGATGGATTGTTGAAGAGCATCGGGATCAAATGGAACGAATGACCCTTTTGAAGTGTCAAGAGTTGCAAGTTTCTTCTCGAGGTAGTTCTTAGTTACATGGTCACCAAGTTTAGTAGTTTCACCACTGCCTTCTTTCATGGTTTTAGCACCTTTGGAGGTATGTTCCTCATCATCGGAGGAGGACGAGGAAGAGGAGGAATCGGATTCTTCCTTTTTCTTGCTTGACCTCTTGGTTTTTCTATTCACTTTGGTGTAGGATTCCTCTTCATCGGAGGAGGATTCCACTTTCTGCTTTTGTTTTCTGCCTTTCTTGACTTTCAACTCGTGGAGTTCTTTCATGAGGGCAGCCATTTGGGCATTTTGCTCATCAATTTGCTTACTTTGTTCATCCAACCTAGTCATGGCATCGATGAGTTGGACCTTAGCATCGTTGATATCGGCCTCAGTGGTAGAAGGAGAAGCAGACATCGTGTCGAGCTTTGGTGAAGAACCTAGACGTGTAGCAACCGTGTTAAACCATGATCGAGTCCCAACAAGTCGGCTGAATAGGGTGAATGAAGACTTTGAAGGTTTGATGGTTTTGGCCAAAACACGAAAAGACCGAACACTTATCTCGTACGAGACAAGTAGTCTCGCGCGAGACTACACCACGGAAAGTCACAATTTTTCTGATTTTAATCCTAATTTTGGTCGGACGGAACATCCGTTTTGGGGGTTTCTAATATTCAGAATCCAAACCTAGAGACCTAGGGGTCGAAGTAATCTCAAGTAACATCAAGTTTTGTGCAATAAGTTTGGTGAGAAATTTTTCTCTTTTTAGGGGCAAATCCGAAGGGACCATTATAGGGACATTTCCGAAGGGACAATTCCGAAGCGACAATTTTTTTGACATGGATTATTGCACAAAATAAGATCTTGACAAGGGATTACAAGGACTCCAAGATCAAACCGACCGGTCACGGAGTGTCCTAAAAAGTCAATCTACATGATATGTGGCGATGCAGGGCTGGAAGGCTAGGCTCCCCGCGATATGACAATCTAGGTGGATTGAATACGCGGAGTGGGATGATCCAACTTCGGAGAGACCGGCGACTAGGTGGTTACCGTCATCCGTCCTTAGTGTGGGTCCCGGGTTTATAGAGGGTATGTAGTGCAATGACAGTTATAATATGAGTGCGCGTGTGTGAGAGTCAAACTAGGTGATAGAGTAAAATAGAAAGTTTTTTTTTTTTTTGAAAACTAAAGAAAAACAGATAGTGGCCGCACCAAGTGGTTGCCTACGTTTCTCCCAAATTAGGAAGACTCAGGCCGTCGTAGTTCCACCTAAAGGAGAGAGAGAGAGAAATAAATAATTTAAATTACAACTCCCGAATCCCCAATGGACCGGACTTTAATTAAATAAAACCCAATCGCACGCAGTTTATAAATAATAATCAATTATTTAAATGAAATAAAGATCCGAATTCCACATCTTAAGGGAGGCCTTAAGATGCGGGAACTCTGCAAACAATGAATTATGGGATCCCCCTTGCATGTTCGGCTCTCGTCTTGGACTATGAGATGAACGGGAGAAACTAGAAAACAACCAGATTGCCGAGGCGATATCTCGCGCGAGATATGATATCCCGTGCGAGATATGCCTCGTCTGAGAGCAGAAAATTGAATTTAAATTTTTTTTTGAAAACCTCTCTTTTAATTTTGACGCAAGTTTAAGCCTCTTAATTTTAAGTCCCCAGCGGAGTCGCCACTGTAGCGTTGTGAGAATAATTTTATCTTTTAGAGTCGCCACCTATATTATTCGATTGGAAATATAGGAAAACCATTTTTGAAAAGAGATTTGAGTTCGGGGCTTAGGTTATGGAATGGATAGGTCGAGGAGCATCCATTCCACCTAATACGGAGATCGGTCTTGCTAAAGAAAAGAGAGGTTTTCAATCTTTCAAAATATATATAATTAAAGAAAACAAATAAACCCTAATCAATTTCTTGATTAGGAATGTCGGATTGTATGCTTCGAGATCGCCTTCATCGATTGAAGGGACTCTAGGCCAATCCTTTTGATGGGATTACACCACTCTAAAAGCCAATAGAGAGAGAGATTGAGAAGAGGAGAGTAAAAAGTGAAGGAGTTTACCTAGCGTTTGGGGAGGATTTGATTTAGAACGTGGTTCTAATATGTCTTCTCGATCGAGAAGTGATTTGGGCAGAGCTTCGACTTAATATGAGATTCAAGTCTTGATGCGGACAGAGCTTCGCCTTGATGCTAGGCTTGAGCCTTGATGTTCGTCAATCAACGTGGTTGAAGGACGAATTTAGGAGTTATTTGTGAGTGATTTGAAGGAGTCTTTCGTGGAAAGAAACCAACAAATTGTGTGTGTTGTGTGGAATTCTGGACCTTTGAAACAGTGGAAGTCACCAAGTATTTATAGGGGTTTAAGAGGTAGAGGTGGAGAGGTAAAACACTCCTGGGAAGCTTCGAGAACTCAATTCTGATTGGAGAACCGGATTAGATGAGGTTTATCAAGAAAGGAGGTTGAAACGGAGAAGGAGAGTGATTTCTGCACATCCTGTCGAGGGGATATCTCGCGCGAGATATGATATCTCGTGCGAGATAACTAGTCTGATGACTATTTTGTCCTCTTCAGTTGTTCCGTTAGTCAGTTAGGTCCAAAACTAACAAGGTTAGTTAGAAACTTAACGAAAACATGACGAAACTGATATGCTTTCATCAAAACATAAAAGAGAGACAAAGAGTAGTGTAATCATGATTTATTGGTTCAGAATGGGATGTCTACAGTAGTATGATAAATGGTTATTTTATAGACATTTATAGTATCTTTACTGTATTATTTACTCTAATTTTAATGCCAATTAAGTATAATTTAGCCTCTTTTTATTATATATCTTTGATTTTATGTTTGGTATTTTTTGTAATTTTACAGGGTTTTAAGTTATTTCATGAAGTATAAGGGGCTTATAGCAAAAGCTTAGAAATAGAGGGGCCAGAAATAAAAAATGCAGAAGACCAGTCAAAGGAGACTGCTGCTCGGCTGAGCACCTCCTTGACTCGGCCGAGCATGAAGGGACAGAATGTGGCTTGCTGAGGATTGACTTGCTCGGCCGAGCACTTCCCTTGCCTCGGCCGATCTGCACCCTCCTGTTCAGCCAACTAGTGCCTTTTCTGAAGAGTTGCACCCATCAATCAAAATAGCTATAAATAGGAACCTTTATACTCAGTTTAGGATATCTAGAACTGATAGAAACCACACACAAAGTATACAAATACTCTAGCAATTTTTTACTCAACATTACAAGATTATTCTTGAAGTTATTATTGAAGATCAAGCAAAAAAAATTCTGAAGTTTGCTCTCAACTTCATTTCTCTGCGAAAAGCATAAGTCTTTCCATTCTTATCTTTTTATTATTATGTTTATTTCTATTATAGGTCGTGAGTAATTCCCCTAATTCTTGGGGTTGGAAAATTCAGCATAATGTAGTCATCTTTGTTAATCAAGTTTAAAGTTTCTTTCACCTTTCACCTTTCATAATCAATTCTTTTTATATCATTTTGTCACGCCTACAAATATGATGACGTCCATACATTGTATGAATCTTAGCTAATCAAGAGAAGTATCCCGCGGAAGAATCTTGATTTGCGGAATGATATAAATCGAACTAGGCTCCATTAATCATGATAGTAGTTTAATGGCCTAGGAATGGTCCTTTAGTGGAAAATACGTGGATTTTAACCAGAGCTTAATGGATTCTTATTAATCATGGACCATCGAGAGATAGGGCATGATTAATAGAAAATACATGTGCAAAGCCTTCGATTGACAAGTAATGCACAACTTAACGTATCATCCTTGATATATGAATTGAACTATATTTTTATATAAACTTGATTTATTTGATGACTACATGTTGTTTGATTTTCCAATCCTGGGAATGTCTTCATCTTATAAGAATTCAACTAAAGTATTCTGTGTATGTTTTTATTATTTTCTTAAACCAAAGCAAAATTCTCCCAATCTTATATTCACAAATTCTGTAAAAACAAATATTTTCTAAAGTAAACTCTGTCCTCGTGGGATCGACCCGTACTTGCATTTTCTATACTATTATAACCCGTGCACTTGCGGTATTTAAAAGAACCATTAGGTTTGAAACAAATAAGTTTTTGGCGCCGTTGCCGGGGACAACGGTTTACTTTTTATATTTGTCTTTACTACATATTTCTGTTTTTTTTTTTATTTCGTTTAAGTTTTCTTTCGAAAATCTGTTGAGTTTGATTTCTTTGTTTAGTGTTCTTGCATTTTATGAAACAGACTCGGTTCTTCTTTGAAAATTTTGATCCAGAACCCAAAAGAAGCTTTCACGAAAGGCTAAGAAGACTCAAAGAAACATTAGATCAACATATGGCGGAAGACGAACCTGCAACACCTCCTAGGACCCTAAGGGACTTCGTTAATCCGAATACCCTGGGAACTAGATCTCCTATAGTTGTGCCGAACGCTAATGCGGCCAACTTTGAAATTAAGCCGCAAATACTTCATATAGTTATGAAAAGCCAGTATAGCGGAACAACTTTCGAGGATCCACATCTTCATGCCCAAATATTTTTGGAATATTATGACATGACTCGCATTCAGGGTGTCACATCAGAAGCAATCAGAATGCGCCATTTCCCATTCTTTCTAAAGGACAAGGCAAAACAATGGTTGAAATCGGTCCCCCAGAACTCCTTAACAACATGGGACCAAGTTCAAGAGGCTTTCCTAGGCCATTTCTTCCCACCAAGCAAGACCGCCCAGATTTGTACAAAGATAACAAACTTTAGCCAAACGGGAAGTGAATCATTGTATGACGCTTGGGAGCGTTTCAAGGAGCTCCTAAGGATGTGCCCAAACCATGGGCTAGAAAAGTAGTTGATTGTGCACACCTTCTACAACGGTCTCACGTTCAAGACAAGAGAGACCATTGATGCCGCTGCATGAGGGGCACTAATGAACAAAACTGTGGATGAGGCGTATGACCTCATCGAAAACATTGCTTTGAAAGGGAGCAACCGCAAGGCACTCCAGGTAATATAACGTAGATGTCGTTACTCTCCTTTCATCTAAGGTTGATATGATATTGAAATAGTTTGCAAATCTTAATGTCAATCACGTAAACAACATTAACGTTATTTGTGAATTATGTGGGACTAACTCACATAATACGGAAAGTTGTGATCTACTTGAGGCTACATATATCGATCAAGTAAATTTTGTTAATTCTTATGGTCAGAAAGGGGGTATGTATTCAAACACATATAATCCTGAATGTAGAAATCACCCTAACTTCTCCTATAAGAATAACAACGCTTTAAATCCTTAACCTTCCACACAACCCCCGGGATTTACATCAAATAATTTCAATACTAATTCAAATTATTTCCCTCCCCCTAAGTCTAAATTAGATCTTTTAATGGACTTTTTTGTTGAAAATAAAAATGCTCAAGAAAAGACTAATAACGAGTTTAGGGAATGCTTTAAGTTATTAAACAATAGGTTTTATAATCTTGCCACCCATAACAAGATGTTTAATGAGCATGCTAAAGCGGTAATAACAAGGAGTGGGAAAGAGCTTATAGATCCCCCTCCTAAAGGACTTGACCTGATGGCCAGAGCACTGGGACACCAACACGAAGGTCCTGGGTTCGATTCCTCCCAGTGGTTAGTGTGGATGATTATCCCTCCCTAGTTAATATTAGGCGCCTCTGGGGGGATTTTAAGGAAATTTCAGAGAATTGAGGGACTTGTTAGTAAAAAATTGACTTACACAAAAAAGGGGCTTGACTCGAGATGGGCTAGCCTCAAATTTAAAATAGCAAACCTATTGAGGAGGATGTTAGTCCAAATGTTGAGACTAAGGAAGAGGTTGAAAAAGGGACAGAATCCCCTAAAATTTCTAGAAATTTTGACCCGCCAATACCATACCCTCAAACGTTGGTAAAAGCGAAACTTGACAAACAATTTACAAAATTTTTAGAAGTTTTAAAATCTATTTACATCAATGTTCCTTTTACCGATGCTTTGCAACCAATGCCATCTTATGCTAAGTTTTTAAAAGATATCCTTTCTAACAAAAGAAAATTAGAAGAGTATGAGACTGTTGCTTTAACGGCAGAGGTAAGTGCCGTTTTACAAAGAAAATTACCTCCTAAATTAAAAGATCCCATCACTTTTTCTATTCCGTGTAACATTGGTAATTTTAGTGTTAATAATGCTATGTTAGATCTTGGGGCAAGTGTTAGCCTCATTCCGCTATCGGTTAGCAAGAAAATAGGTGTGGGGCAACTCAAACCCACCACCATATCTCTCCAATTAGCGAATCACTCCATTAAATATCCGGTGGGTATTATGGAGGATGTACCTAGTCGTATCGGGAAATTAATCATCCCGGTTGACTTTGTTGTTCTTGAGATGGAAGAGGACCATCATATTTCCATCATTCTAGGGATACCATTTCTTGCCACCGTCGGAGCAATTATAGATGTCAAAAATGGCAACCTCTCTTTAAATGTTGGGGATGAGAAGGTTGAGTTTAATTTGTCCAAATATATGAAAACCCCTGATCTTGAGAACCCTTGCTTCGGTGTTAATATCCTATAATCTATAAGCAAGGAATTTGAAAAACCTCAATCTAAGGACCCACTTGAAAGATGTCTTTTAGATCGGAGGTCTATCCATGATGATGATGTTGATGCTTTAAACTATGCTATATATCTTGATGCTAACCATACAGAAAAAGGAAACAAAAAATTCGAAAAGTTAGAGGCTAAAGCGGAGCCGTCTAACATTGAGGTAAGTAAGGCACCTCAAGTTTAATTGAAGCCTCTTCCTCCTAATCTTAGGTATGAATTTCTTGGACCGAATTCTACCTACCCGGTGATTATTAATGCAAGTTTAAGTCCTCTTGAGACTGGAAAGTTATTAAGAGAACTTAAATTGCACCAAAAAGCCATTGGGTATACAATTGATGACTTAAAAGGAATTAACCCTAAGATTTGCATGCATAGGATTGACTTAGAGGAGGATCATAAACCCTCCATAGAACATCAAAGAAGGCTTAATCCTAACATGAAAGAGGTTGTTAAAAAAGAAGTCCTTAAATTACTTGATGCTGGCATTATCTATCCAATTTTGGATAGTAAGTGGGTTAGTCCCGTTCAAGTAGTCCCTAAAAAGGGAGGAATGACGGTCATCCGAAATGAAAGGGATGAATTAATCCCAACTAGGACCGTCACGGGATGGCGTATGTGCATTGATTATAGAAAATTAAAGAAGGCCACCCGAAAAGATCATTTTCCCATTCCCTTTATAGATCAAATGCTAGAAAGGTTGGCTAGACATTCTTATTGTTGTTACTTGGATGAATATTCCGGATTCTTTCAAATACCCATCCACCCATGTGACCAAAAGAAAACTACTTTTACTTGTCCTTATGGCACTTTCGCCTATAGGAGAATGCCATTCAGACTTTGTAATGCTCCCGCCACTTTTCAACGTTGCATGATGTCAATATTTTCTGATTTTATAGAAAATATAATGGAAGTTTTTATGGATGATTTTTCAGTTTATGGTTGTTCATTTGATGATTGCTTGCAAGATTTGTCAAAAGTTTTGCAATGTTGTGAAGAGGTCAACCTTGTACTTAACGGGGAAAAGTGCCATTTTATGGTCAATGAGGGAATTGTTCTTGGGCATATGGTGTCCGAGAAGGGAATTGTAGTAGATAGGGCAAAGGTTGAAGTTATTGAAAAATTACCTCCACCCACCAACATTAAGGGTGTGAGAAGCTTTTTGGGATATGCCGGGTTTTACCGGCATTTTATGAAGATTTTTTCAAAAATTTCTAAATCATTAACTAATCTACTAATGAAGGATGCTCCATTTATGATCAATAGTTTTAGTCTTGAGGCTTTCAACAGGTTAAAGGAAGCATTGGTATTCACTCCTATAGTACAATCACCAGATTGGAACCTCCCTTTCAAAATAATATGCGATGCAAGCAATTTTGCGGTAGGGGCAGTTTTAGGGCAACGAAAAGATAAATTGCATGCCATATACTATGCAAGCCGGACACTTGATGAGGCACAAGTCAATTATGCCACGACAGAAATGGAGCTTTTGGCCATGGTATTTTCAATTGATAAGTTTTGGTCATATTTAGTGGGATCTAAAGTCATCATATACACGGATCATGCGGCAATAAAATACTTGTTTACTAAGAAGGAAGCCAAACCAAGACTTATCCGATGGGTCCTTCTTTTTCAAGAATTCGATATTGAGATATGTGATAAAAAGAGAATGGAGAATTTGGTAGCTGATCATCTATCACGGCTCACTAAGGATGAGGAAGGCTCCAGTGAAAAAGAACTTCCCATTGATGACTCATTTCCAGATGATCATCTACTTGCTATAAAAACCAAAGAAACACCTTGGTTTTCGGACATCGTAAACTATTTGGCATCTAGAATTCTACCTCCGGAAATGAGCTATCAACAAAGGAATAAACTCTTCTCGGAGGTAAAAAATTATTTTCGGGAAGATCTTCTCCTTTTTAAGCAATGCGCGGATGGTATAATTAGGCGTTATGTGCCTAACGAAGAGGTGAGGAACATACTTCATCATTCTCACTCTTCTCCTTACGGTGGGCATGCAAGCACATCAAAAACTGCCGCCAAAGTTCTAAAATCAGGTTTCTTTTGGCCTACTATCTTCAAAGACACTCAGAATTTTATTCTCTCTTCTGATCATTGCCAACGAATCGGGAACATCTCAAGAAGGAATGAAATGCCTCTAAACAACATACTAGAGGTTGAGATCTTTGATGTTTGGGGCATAGATTTCATGGGGCCATTTCCATCATCCTATAACAACAATTATATTTTAGTAGCGATGGACTATGTCTCAAAATGGTTTGAGGTCGTTGCATCTCCAACAAACAACTCAACGGTCGTCATGAAGCTCTTAAAAAATGTCATTTTTCCAAGGTTTGGGGTCCCGAAAGTAGTCTCATAAGTGACGGGGGCTCACATTTTTCACATCGCCAGTTTAAAGCTATTTTGAAGAAATATGGTGTCCATCACAAAACGGGCACCAGATAGCACCCACAAACAAGTGGACAAATAGAGGTTTCAAACCGGAGATAAAATGGATCCTTGAGAAGATGGTCACTAGTTCGCGTAAGGATTGGTCAATAAAGTTGAATGAAGCTTTATGGGCATACCGCACCGCCTTTAAAACACCTATCGACACCAAACCCTTCCGGCTTGTATATGGGAAACCTTATCATCTACTGGTGGAACTGGAACATAAAGCTTATTGGGCCATAAAAGCCCTAAATTATGACATGAAAGCCGCCGACAAAAAGAGAAAGTTACAATTACAAGAGCTTGAGGAGCTCGGACATGAAGCATATGAAAGTGCTAAACTCTACAAAGAGAAAATGAAAAGATGGCATGATGCTCATATAATGAGAAGGGAGTTCAAGGAAGGAGATATGGTTTTACTATTCAATTCTCGATTAAAACTTTTTCCCGGAAAACTAATGTCAAGGTGGTCCGGACCGTATCAAGTCAAGAAAGTATATCCGTAAGGGGCCATCGTGATTTGGAGCGAGCCAAGGGGAGAACTTAAAGTCAATGGAAAAAGACTTAAACACTATGTAGTCGGCGATCCAATTGAAGTAACAACCTCAATAATACTCGGAAATCCACCACCGCCGCCATTCCTGTAAGTTTAACCCTCCCCCTTCATTTTATTGTCTTTAAAACATTTAGGACAATGTTTGCTTCAAGTGTGGGAGGATTTCATTTCCTTATTTTACTATCAAAAAAAAAATCCTTATGATGATAAAGTGTTCTAAGCATTAAAAAGCTTATATTTGTTACCTTTAAAAATCAGTTTCAAATTCCTTGATTCATATTTTTTCAAAAAGTTTGAAAATATTTCCTAGAAAATAAATTTAAAGGTATATTTGAAAATTAGATGAAATAGTTATAAATTAATATAGTATAAATAAAATTGCTCTAAAAAGCATTATTTTGTGAAAAGTTGGAGCATTGGATACAGTCTCTGTTTTCTAAAGATTATTTTTGTACTCCGAAACTTTCATCTTTTGAATTTCATTTTCGAAAAGACACACATCTCTTTATGCACCATTTATTGGATCACTTTTACCTCCATTTCATCTTCAAGGCTAGTTAGCATAAAATTGAACACGCCTTGCTTCAATAAACATCTCCACTCAAAAATCAAAATGAATAAATCATTATTAGAGTGAGACAATAAAGAAGCAAGGTGTGATAGCATTTCAAAAACTTGTATCATCTTTTAAATGCTACCTAAAAATGCTAGCATTGACCCCTTCCTTTCCACATCCATTAATAGGTCCATCAAATTGTGATCCAAGAATGTTAGGCTAAAATCCCTAAAGTGTCTTTCTTAAGTGAAAATCATCATTTTAAGTCCTTAAAAGTCGCATAAACAAATCTTTCTCATCTTAAAAATCTTTTTCAGTCCCAAGCTCCTACATTTCCAAAAACTTGCTTAAGAAAGCATTTGTTTATGCAAAAATTAATTTATAGTTCTTTTATCTAGATTCCAAATATACATTAAAAGGATTCTTTATAGAAAATATTTCAAAAATTTTGAATGATATGAATCAAGGTTGAAAATGATTTTCTTTAAGGCAACATCTTTAACAACACTTAGAATCTGAAAGGGAAGCACTTATTTATTTTTGTCTTTCTTTTGGCCATTTACTTCTCACTCTTCTATTTTTATCTCAAACTTGCTTAGGGACAAGTAAGGTTTAAGTGTGGGGGAGTTGATAAATGACTATTTTATAGACATTTATAGTATCTTTATTGTATTATTTACTTTAATTTTAATACCAATTAAGTATAATTTAGCCTCTTTTTATTATATATCTTAGATTTAATGCTTGGTTGGTATTTTATGTAATTTTACAGGTTTTTAAGTCATTTCATGATGTACAAGGGGCTTAGAGAAAAAGCTTGGAAATAGAGGGGCCAGAAATGAAAAATGCAGAAGACCAGTCAAAGGAGACTGCTGCTCGGTCGAGCACCTCCTTGACTTGGCCGAGCATGAAGGGACAGAATGTGGCTTGCTGTGGATTGACTTGCTCGGCCGAGCACTTCCCTTGACTCGGCCAAGCACCCTCCTGTTCAGCCAACCAGTGCCTTTTCTGAAGAGTTGCACCCCTCAATCAAAATGCCTATAAATAGGACCCTTTGTACTCAGTTTAGGATATCTAGAACTGATAGAAACCACACTGAAAGTATACAAATACTCTAGAAATTCATTTGTACTCAGCATTACAAGATTATTATTGAAGTTATTATTGAAGATCAAGCAATAAAAATTCTGAAGTTTGCTCTCAACTCCATTTCCCTGCAAAAAGCATAAGTCTTTCCATTCTTATCTTTTTATTATTATGTTTATTTCTATTATGGGTCGTGAGTAATCCCCCTAATTCTTGGGGTTGGAAAATTAAGCATAATGTAGTCTTCTTTGTTAATCAAATTAAAAGTTTCTTTCACCTTTCATAATCAATTCTTTTTATATCATTTTGTCATGCCTACAACTATGATGACGTCCATACTTTGTATCAATCTTAGCTAATCAAGAGAAGTATCCCACGGAAGAAACTTGATTAGCGGAACCATATAAATTGAACTAGGCTCCATTAATCACGAGAATAGTTTAATGGCCTAGGGATGGTCCTTTAGTGGAAAATACGTGGATTTTAACCAGAGCTTAATGGATTCTTATTAATCATGGACCATCGATAGATAGGGCATGATTAATAGAGAATACATGTGCAAAGGCTTTGATTGACAAGTAATGAACAACTTAACGTATCATCCTTGATATATGAATTGAACTATATTTTTATATAAACTTGATTTATTTGTTGACTACATGTTGTTTGATTTCCAATCACGGGAATGTCTTCATCTTATAAGAATTCAACTAAAGTATTCTGTGTATGTTTTTATTATTTTCTTAAACCAAAGCAACAATCTCCCAATCTTATATTCATAAATTATGTAAAAACAAATATCTTCTAAAGTAAACCATGTCCTCGTGGGATCGACCCGTACATGCATTTGCTATACTATTATAGCCCGTGCACTTGCGGTATTTAAAAGAACCAGTACGTTTGTAACGAACACAGCACTTGATCAAAACTCGGTTGATCACTTCATACTCTCCCTTGACTTGATTCACAATCAGTTGGGAGTCACAATAAGCTATGATCTTGGTCGATCCAAAGCACTTGGCATATTCAACTGCAGCAAACATGGCCTCATATTCGGCCTGGTTGTTAGAGGCTTAGAATTTGAACCTTAGGGCTTCTTCAAAATCTCTAGCCGTCTCTGGCTCGATCAACACAATTCCTGCTCCACTAACTTCCCTAGTAGCAGACCCATCCGAGTAAACCTTCCAGCAATCATTGGGTAAGCTCCTTGTATGTTGGGGCGATTGTTCTTTCCCTTTCAAGATTTCTTTTGGGGTGCTCTCCCTTTTATCCTCCTTGGTGAACGTAAGCTCGAGCAAGAAATCTGCCAAGGGTTTAGCTCTCAACGCTTTTCGAGGCCTATATTCAATGTCAAACTCCGTTAATTCTACAGACCAGTTGAGCAGTCGACCTGAGCTCTCTGGTTTGTGCTATATTTTCTCAATGGAGCATTAGTTAGTATGACAATAGGGTGAGCAGAGAAGTAAGCTCTGAGCTTTCTGGCAGCTACCATTAAGGCGTAGGCGACCTTTTCATCATTGAAATATCACCCTTCTAAGTCCGACAAGGCCTTTCTTACATAGAAGATTGGTTTCTAAAGGCCATTTTCCTCTCTATCCAGAACTACGGCCACTACTCGATCTCCAGCTGATAGGTAGACGTATAAACTCTCTCCTTGGATCGGGCTGCTCAGCAATGGTGGAGAGGTGAGGTATTCTTTGAGATGTTAGAACGACGAGGAACACTCTATCGTCCATTCAAGTTTTTTCCGTCCCCCTCAATATTTTGAAGAAGGGAAGAGATCTCTTCGCTGATTTTGCTATGAAACGACCCAGAGCTGCGACCCTACCATTCAATCGTTAGACCTGCTTTATGCACATAGGCTCTTGCATTTCTACCAAGCCTTTTATCTTTTCTGGATAATCTTTAATGCCTCTTTGTGATATCATGAACCCCAGAAAGATGCCATCCGCTACACCAAAAATGCACTTGCTCGGATTTAGCTTCATGTCGTTTGCTCGTAGATTGGTGAACGTTTCTATAAGGTCGACCACATGATGACCAATCTTGGTTTTGATGACCATGTCATCGATGTAGGCCTCCATGTTTTCGCCAATCTTACTAGCAAAGACTCTATTCACCATCCTCTAATAGGTAGCTCTAGCATTCTTCAGTCCGAATGGCATATTGGTGTAATAATATATCCCTCCAGCAGCTTGGAAGGTTGTCTTTTCAATGTCATCCTCGGACATTCTGATCTGGTGGTATCCTGAATAAGCATCGAGGAAACTGTGGGTGGCATGTCAGCTATGAGTCGACCAATTTATATATCCGTGGGAGTGGGTAGCTGTCCTTTGGGCATGCTAGATTTAGATCGGTGAAGTCAACGTACATCCTCCACTTTCCACTAGCCATTTTGACCATCACCAAATTTGCTAGCCAAGTAGTGTAGGATGCCTCCTTGATTATACCTGCACTAAGGAGTTTATTTACCTCTTGTTTGATTGCCATTTCTTTGTCTGCATTAAAAACCCTTAGCATTTGGCTTTTGAATTTCATGGTGGGGTTGACCTCCAAACGATGTACAGCGACCTCCTCTTTGAAACCCCTCATGTCCTCTACCTTCCAAGCAAAGACATCAGCACTTTCCTTTAACAGGTCGACTATTTCCACCCTTTCTTTTGGTGACAATTGTCTTCCTATTCTGTTTTTTTGCTCGAGGTAAGATGAGTTGACTTCTATATCTTCCAGCTTGTCCACTAGTTCCAGTTTTTGGCCGTCTCTAAACTCCAAAGTTTCAATGATGATCTCTCTGACCCTTTTTCTTTCCTCAGCTCCCAAGTGTGGAGCTTCCTCTTCGATCATGTCATCTAGCTCAGCAGCTATTTCCCCGTTGGAGGCCCCTGAGTTTTAGTTTATTTGGAGGCATAGGTCGCCAATGATGATCTGGTCAACCAAAACTGTATATGCTGTGACCCAAGTATTTTCAGAGGGACGTGTCGGCTCAGTCATGACGTAGTCATGTGAGGGATAGGTCACCTCTTCTATACACTCGATCGTGGATAATATGGAAGTAGTGGTGACAGACTTGGAGAATTTCCAACTTGCCTCTTGAGTGTCCCTATTCTTCTTGGATCAAAGCACGTGATCCAAATATTCTCTAGACGTACTTAGGACGCACCCCACTCCCAACACGGTGGGAAACTTGACCTTTTATTGGGGAATTAAAGGCACCATCCCTAGAGCGAGTTGTCCAGGTATACCCAATATAGCGTGGAAATCACTTATAACATTAATGAATATAAATGTTACTTTAGTTGTTGTCCTTAAGGGATGCTGTCCGATGTCGACCTCCAACTCTATCTGTCCTTTGGCATCAACCATGTGATTGGTGAAACCATCTTGTCGACCTGAATATGGTGACAATTTGGCGTCTTTCAACTCCATGTCTAGGAAGGTTTCGTAATATAGAATGTCCTTGTAGGCCCCCGTGTCGACCACGATTTTACTCGACGTACAATCATCAATGAGCCCTGGAATCACCAAAATCTGCTCCCTTACAGTCATGCTCGCAGCCAGTTCATAGGGGTAGAAACTGATTACCTCCTCTTGGACATAGCTCCTGGGGGTACATAGAGAGCTTTGCTTAACTGGAAGATATTGTATTTGAACGTAGTATTGCTCGTCTATTCATCTATCACCCTCAACGTCAATCTAGGTTACCTTGGCTCAGGCACACCTCTTGCAGGTTGATCTCCTCCTGCAGGACGATCTCCCCTCACAAACCTATCCAACCTTCTTTCATTCACCCACTTTTGGATGATCCTCCTCAAATTCATACATTCCTATGTTGTGTGCCCGGTATCCTTGTGATACTCACAGTATATTCTGTTATCCTCTCTGAATTTATATTGAAGATTCATTGGGGGAGGAGGATCTAGGTTGAACATGTTCATGATCTCAGTCAGACTAACCGTGTGTGGGGTGAAGTTTTCAGGGACTCTTTCAATCACCCTAGTTCTGTTTTTCCCCTTGTTGTTGTTACTCTTTGCATGTCCCCCCTTTGTCGACTCACTAACTTCAGAATGTTTTGAACCTTTGTCTTTCTTTCTCTCCTTGCGTTCTTCAGCCACGGCTACATCATAGGCCCTCTCAAAAAGTTCTTTCCTCGTGGTTGCCCTCCTAACCTGGAGCTCATAATCTAAATCGGGAGAGGATACTCCTTTTCTAAAGGATTTGATGACCTCCCTATCCGTGAGGTCTTCCTCGGTTTGGTCGACCAACTCCTTGAACCTGGTAAAGTAGCTCATAGTACTCTCCATCTTTCCCTGAGTTATGTTGTTCAGATCAGTGACTGTTTTCTTACGAGCTCCAACTATAGAGAACCTTTTGAGGAACGTCCTTCTCATGTATCTCCATGATGTGATGTAGCTAGTGGTTAGACCACGGAACCAAGTTCGTGTTGAACCTGTGAAGGTGTTGGTTAATGCCTTGCATAGCACGCCATCCTCGGAAGAAACCAAACTCATAGTGGCCTCAAAGTGCTGCATGTGATTCTAGGCATTGGTCGCACCCGAGTACTTTTCCAACATGGGTAGCTTGAAACCTGCAGGAGGTCCTTTGTCGAGCATATCCTTGGCTAAAGGTCGAAGAGAACAGTTATTTCGTTCGACCTTCCCATTGGTGGCTATTTTATCTACCTCCATATTATCTAGTCTTCACTTTAAGTTGAGGAGCTGCCTAACATCCAGGTCACTCCTTTGGTGGGATATTGAGTTAGACTTTTGCCTCTCCTCATGATGGGGTTCCCTCCTATAGAGGGTCCTTTGTCTCTCATTCCTTGGGGAAGTTACTTCTCTCCTTTCCCATCGTGGAAATGACCTTTCTCCCCTTTGTGGCGACCTACTCTGAGCCCTGTCAGCTTCGAGTTGCCTCCTCTGAGCTGAATCGGCTTCCTGTTCCCTTTGCTGGTTGAGCCTATCCCTTAGGTCACTAGTTCGATCTATGGAAATGCGAGAGGGGGGAGGAGGCATATCGTTCCTTCTTTCTTCAAGACGTTCTAGGACCTCCGTAAGCGTGTCTATGAGAGGTGAGAGATGGAGCTACCCTTTGCAATCTTCTATCGTCCTTTTAAGAGCTCGGGTAGCTCGAGTAACTCATTCTGTACTTCGAGTGATCTCTGCAGCAACCTAGCCCGCTATAGCAAAATATATTTCCTACTAAGGTGAGAAGTTGAGGGACCTACAATGTCGCCTGCAACTGTTCGACCTTTTTGGACCCGCTTTAGTTGCTGGCTTACCCCTTGGTTAGGCATATGCCTTTTCTGTCTTCTCCCATCTTATAAACCCATACCATCGGCCACGCTGTTTGAACGAGTGGCCCTTCTAGTGGGATGCCCCTATAGAGGAGGTGGCAAGTTTGCAGTACGGTTTCCAGCACTTACATCCATGTTTCCTACATTCTTGCGCATAGGCTCACTGGCGGAAGTAGCAGTGTGCCCGTCAGATACCATGTTAATGGTTGAGTGAGATTTCGAGGTCTAACATTGTCGCTTCCCAGCAATGGAACCAAACTGATGATGCAGAAAACGATCCAGATCAGCCTTAGTCCAGCAATAGGTTGACCCCTAGCAAATATGACCTGAGACCATGAACAAACGACTAGCCGGGTTGGTCTCCGGCTGACACCCTCCGGCGTGATGATGAGATATAGCGTTATAAGTTTATATAAAATTGTATTGAACGACGTAATCTCCAAATAGCCAAAAATACATTACCTTTTAACGTTAGATGTTGTCAGGTATTTATAGTCGTGATGTAGAATCGTATTGAATCCCTTAAATTGTGGAGACAATGTAGGCGTAATGATCTCCGTGATTGTAGAAGACGGTTATGGATTAAGTCGTAGATGGACACACGTTTCTGTAGGTCGAGGTCGCCTGAGTAATCAAGGTCGACCTGCCTTTGTGCCTTAGCCAGATAGAAATTGTACAAGTTGATGATCGTACGTCGGACGGAGCTAGGTCGGGACCAATAATGGTCGGACAATGAGCTAGGTCGACTGATCTTTGCCGTTGAGCCGTGGGCGTTGGGGTAACTGGACTGGACCATTCAATAGTAGAGTATTTGTGATGTCTATAATGTTAGGGTTAGTTGGTTGGGACTAGCCCGTCACTTTTATTACGTTCACCGTATATGTTTCTCGCTTTTTAAGAAGCGTGATATATGATCAATTCAAATGTGCTTTATGCCTTCGGTAATTGATTCTTCAAAGGGGAAATTACCACTGTGTCCTTCACCCCTAGTGAAAAGATTAATTAAGATATGGATTTTGGAATTTAACCAACTAGTACAACATCATAATCAAAATTCCACCTAGTCCTTCGCTACCCAAACTACCCCTTACCCAAAAATAAAAATCCCTCCCTTCTCTCTCTCTCTCTCTCTCTCTCTCTCTCTCTCTCTTACTCTCTCTCTCTCTCTTCTCTCACTTTCTCTCTCTCTACCACCCCTTTCGGCCAACCTTACCCTCCCCCACCGACGATCATGCCTACCCTATATCCGGCGACCTATCTTCTCTTCCTCCTCTGGCGACTTTCCCCCCTTTTTTTGTCCAACTCCGGCTGCCTCCTTCGCCTCATGTACGCTTCCTTGGAATCGGGATTGTCGGTCAAAAGCCCATCAATGTACGATAAAGGGACCAGATCACCATATGCAGTGATTGAAGCACCCCAAATCGGGCACCTACTTGGCCCCACATCCGGGACACGCTCGAAAGACGTCATAATTCCTTTAAAACTTTCGAAATGTCCTTTTGAAATTTTGAATATACAAACTTGCTTCAACTTAAAAACTTTTCTATACTAATCGAAAATAACCATATCAAGCTTAAAATCCACACACCACATTTACAAACCATTTACAAACTTATGGAACATAGTTCCAACTTACTCTCCTTACTTATCATATTTACAATCCCTAACATTTCCCAATTTAATCACATAAAGTCTAAATTTCATTTATACTGCCCCATTGCTAATACATTTACATAATGCAACCAATACACTATACTTTTCCAAGTTACATATCCAACTCGACGTTCTCCTCGTGCCCAACGTAGCATATTACTTGGCTCTCCCTGGTCTAAGGAACACAATAAAAGGACGGGGTGAGATAAATCTCAGTAAGCTATTATATATGCAGCAATATGATATGCACTCACATTATAAAAGCATATAACATCAAACTCATCAAATATATATATCACCCTCTTATCCACATAAAGAATAATATATAAAATAGCACATAAGTGCAATAATGTAACACTAAGAAGGATACTGAGCCAAGGTTTAATCCCAAGTAGATATTCAAATCTGAGCAGCACCAACAGCTGAAGAAGCGATTCCGGAATCCAATCACAATATCAACAAGTGGGCGAAAATGACACAAAGTCATAACCCTAATGTGCAACTAGACCTCACCCATAAAGGGGAGCTAGCTCACAGCCCCAAACCATGGCCAATGGAAGGGAAAACAATGGGAAATCAGTGAATGAATTATAATAAACCCTTGCCACTATAATCTCAATCCACTGCCCGAGTAATCAATAGAAAATCAGTGAATGAATCATAATGAACCCTTGCCACTATAATCTCAATCCACTGCCCGGGTAACCAATAGGAAACCAGTGAATGAATCATAATGAACCCTTGCCACTATAATCTCAATCCACTGCCCGGGTAACCAATAGGAAACCAGTGAATGAATCATAATGAACCCTTGCCACTATAATCTCAATTCCCTGCCCGGGTAACCAATAGGAAACTAGTGAATGAATCATAATGAACCATTGCCACTATAATCTCAATCCATTGTCCGGGTAACCAAGTACCAGTTGGACTTTAAATAAAAACACAGTAATAACTACTTGCTTTAAATAATCAATATATGATTCCAAAGTAGGGAACCATACCAAATATATAATAACAAGATGATAACAAGTTTCAATCATAAGTAGCACAACGGCTAAACAATCCTTGAACCCATTCAATTCAACTTAGGATTCCAAAGTAGGGAACCCTATCACACACACCATAACGATGTCAAACAAGTCCAACTGTGCAACACATAAGGTCTACACACTTACTATAAACATTCAAGGATGTATCAATGACCATATAAAGATATATACAAATTTAGGGTTCATGTACATCAAGTGTTTCAAGCTACTTTGACCAAGTATTTAACTATCTTCCAAATCTCACAATTGATAAGTAAAGACATTATTTTGTAGCTAATATGTTGTACTCTGATTAGGGTGTACCAGTGGTTAAAAGAGGTATAGGAAAATTGGAATTATTTAGCTTTAAAAATGATTCAGCACATTTGGCCAGGGCACGACTCGTCCCTTAGGGCACGACTCGTGCCCCTTATTTCTTCAGTCTGATAAAGTCGTCCCTTAGAGCACGACTAGTCATGACAGGCATGGCACGACTCTTGATATAGGGCACGAGTCGTGCCCTTCACTAAAAATCAGCTTTTAAGCTGAAAACATCAGCAATACTTTCAAAACATTTACTTTTCAATTTTCCAACTCAAATGGCCACACCAAAATCCCAACTTCATTTCAAATCAACCCCATTTACTTCAAACCATTTCTAATCAAGACAATGGCCATTTTTCCTATATCAACAGTTGCATTGCTACAGAATTCTTAACAGGAAGAAAACTACAAAAGATACTCATGAATAATCATACATTAACTCTCACCGCTGATGTCAAGTCCATTAACCCTTCTAAATTTCAGTACCCAACCAGCACAACTAAACACGATCCCTAAAGTTTGTTGTTTCCTTGGATAACCCATCAGCTCAAGAATTATTTCCCCTCATAATTAAAACCTTTTATCAGTAAGATTCCCCTGTTGGATAAGTTAGCAAATACGTTTTCCCTCTTAATCAAATATAAATTGTTTCGACTTCAATGTGCACAAACTAGTAAACAATCTTCCAGTTCTAATAAAATTGTACTCCAATTATAATCCACAATAGTTTTAAAGGAATTTCATCCAAAAACACGATTATAAAACTCCTAGTACGTTGACCACAGGCAAAAACAGTAGCATGGTTTTTGTTTAGTGTAAACATGAGTATGAAGTTAGTTGATTGCTTACCCTTAATTGACTACTCAATTAATTAATAAGTCCATATGACCCCATTTCAAATCATTTCAACCAAACCAAAACCATTTCTTTCCATTTCCCACTTCTATAAATTAATCCAAAAATTCCATTTTACCATTAAACAACAACAATATTAACATCTACACTAAATGAAACAAAAAAAAAAAAAAAACAACAATATTAACATCTACTATAAATGAACATAAAATTCAAGAAAATATAATAACTTACCAAAAATAATTCGAAATTAAGAAAAACTTCAATCAGATAGACGCGATCCTCTCGGCTTCTCGAACATTTTGGCACGAACGGATCGAAAAACGGACAAGTATTAAATTTGATATGAATTTTTGGAAGGAGGGAAGAACCTTAAGCTTTTCTCCATGGAAAGTAATACTCCCTCCGTCCCGCCCGAAGTCTCAAAATGAGATCGGCACGAGAATTAAGAAAAGTGATGTAAGAAAGAGAAAAAGATTAAATGTTGTGAGTATGAAAAATTAAATAGGAGAGAGAATGAGTGGGAGAAATAGTTAGGAGAGAGAATGTTGTGAGGGTAAAAGTGAAGTAAGAGAGAGAATTAGTGGGGTAGGAAGAGTATAAAAATAATAAAAACTTTCCTTTTTGGGATTGAGACATTTTAAATGGGACGCGCAAAAAAGAAAGTTGAGACACTTCGGGCGAGACGGAGGGAGTATGAACTTACTGTTGTTGTATTTTTTTTGAAGCTTCTCCATTAAAACCAAGAATAACCATTGACATAGTTTCACTTTAGCTCCTCCAACTCCTAAACTTTAGCTCCTCCAACTCCTAAACATTCTCCCATTAAAATCTTAATTTCCAACATTTATACTTAAGCATCTCATGACTTTTATAAGGTTCAATAAAAAAATTCCATATTATTATTTCATTACACCAATCCTAATATTTTCAAAATGACATTAAATAATTATATTTTATTTATTAACATATTGAAAATATTATATAAATTATTAAAATGCTAAACTAACACAAAATTATCGCAATTAAAATGTGAAACAATAAATAATTTAAATTGCACGTCATATACACGTGCTCAACACGTGATTAAACTAGTGTTTAGAGTTCGGGTCGTTACAGGTGCCACAAAAGGGCAAACATGGGGTTATGTTATGGTTAAGAAGACTTGTAATGGCTTCCAGGATTTCAAACCTAATGCCAGAGTAGCCTTGGAGAAGAGTGTTGACTCTGACCAACATCGAGGCCCGTGTTTGCTTATGTGGTAGGGTGTGGTTTGACTCCGTCTTGTTTCCAAACACTCCGGCATTCAAGGGCATAGTTACAAAACTGAAAGTAGGTGAACTGAAAGAAAAATTCAATACATTTTCATCAAATGTGACTTTGTGGGCTCTAGTAAATTTGGAGATAAGCTGTAGGCTTAGTAATTGAAGGATCACATGTGCTGAAATTGTCCATTAGCTATGTTGATTAGGACTCTCATATGAATGCCTAAAGAGCCAACCAACTAGGCCTAAATTATTCTTTAGTTTCCTATAATGTGTCATTTACTTGTGTAACATTTCGTTTTGCTAAAATAATAGTTCTTTATTTTGGGACGGATGTACTAAAAGAAAATTATTTTGTGTGAATCATTGGTATATTAAATATATCTTATTATTAGTTTAACCCACCGAACAATAAAATGAAGCTATACATGTTTGTACATTTTAAGAATAGCAAATTGTACAATAATTAGTACTAAATTTGGATAAATGTAAAATTAACTAAAAACAAATATGAATTTAACTAAATACAACTGTGAACTAAACAAATATGTCAAATAATATCAAAAAAATCAAAAATAGAGGCAATAAGATACTAAAAACAACTGTGAACTTAACAAATATGTCAAATAATCTCACAAAATTTAAAAATAGAGACCATAAAGGACTAAAACAACTGTGAAATCAAGTAAAAACAATTGTGAGCATAACAAATATGTCAAATAATTTTATAAAATTACAAAAATAGAGGTCATAATAAAGTATTGGATTTTGGGGTTACAAACGTAGCGGAAGAACTTTGAAAAACAACAAAACCCTAAGCCCTTGAATCCGTCTAGCATGAAGAGATTAGAAACATGGAATAAAATTTACATACCTTAATGCGATTTTTTTGTTCGAAAACGGATCTTCAAAGCGAATCTCAAAAACCGTTGATGAAGATTTTTGATCTTCTCTTTGTTCTAAACCTTGTGATGAATCAACGATTGAAATCTTCAAGCTTTTGGTGATAAAATAATCACCCTCTATCGGTAATCCACACGCGAACGGACCAAGAACGTTTCTTGTTGGATTGCTAGATGATCCCCGATTGTTGAATCAATATTCAACAATCAATGGCTATTTGGTAGAATGAATCTGTGGAATTTGATCTTTGATTCGTAATCAAAATCAACCAATTAGTGTTTCAAAAACTCTAATTTTCGTCACCTATGGCTGGGATAAAAGGATTCAATTTATACTTGTTATAAATCCCTAACCTTTAGGGAAAATTGTCCTTTTTCCAAGCCAAAACCGGCTTTCAGCGCCGCCAGGACGAGTCATTCCCCAGGGCACGAGTCGTGAGTACGAGTCATCCCTGAGGGGACGAGTCGTCCCCTATTGCAAGCTCTCTGATACAGTCGTCCCTTCACAAGGGAATAGTTGGGCCAACTGGGGACGAGTCGTCCCCTGACCCCAGATTTCACCCTTTTAGCCATTTTCAATCCGTTCTTTTGTGTGTGACCCTTTAGGAATTATATTTTATGTTGGTAGTGAGTTGAAACATCAACCTCACAAGACATAAGTGACTTCTAGCAAGTCATTATGTCCACCCAATTAAATATAATATCAAAGCTTGATTCCTTGATAATAAAATATCACAATCCCTTTGTCCACGATGTCAAATTGAACATGAGTCATGGTCCATGTCAACTCATCTTGTTCAATGCTTTCTCGATTCTGAATATGTTGATAATCCAAATGCATTTGATCTCTATCAAATCACTTGAGTGTGGCCACACATTTCATCAACATCATTCATCGAGGGGCCCAAGCAAACATCTCTCTTAACGAGAGGGACAAATCCCATCTTGACTTATCATTCTTCCCTACAAGAATCCAATCGTGCCAACATAGCCCTTATTGCTATCCGATTAGAGATAGTATTAGACTATATCAAACACAATGTTCATCATGTTGAAGACGATGATAATCTCAGGTTCAAAGGATTCAATGACACGACTATCATGAGATTTAATCATGACACATATGACTATAGACCATGTCATAAATCTCATCGGTAGGTCATGTCCAATACTTGTTCTCTAGCAAGTATCCATAAGTGTAATGTGCATCATGTGCATATAATCATCTCCATAATTATCCATTACCAACTTATACTAGTTATTCATAATAACTAGGGACGCAGTTCAATATAATAAACATGTAAACATATAATGAACCAAATAATACTTTCTCTATAATAAATGATAAAGACAATTATATAGCGGTTTTACGTTATAAGTCAAACATAACAAAATGCCTAGGGCACTACACCAACATAAAGGACTAAAACAACTGTGAACTTAACAAAAAACAACAGTGAACTTAAGTAAAAACAACTATAAACTTAACAAATATGTCAAATAATCTCATAAAATTGCAAAAATAGAGGCCATAAATGACTAAAACAACTATGAACTTAACAAAAAACAACAGTGAACTTAACAAATACTCCTTCCGACCCAGCCGAGTGTACACTTATTTCCCTTTTGGTCCGTCCCAGCCGAGTGTGAACTGCCCAAAATGAAAGGGAGTCTTCACTATTTACCCCACTCATTCTCTCTCCTATTTTACTTTTACACTCACAACATTCTCTCTCCTAACTATTCCTTCCACTCATTCTCTCTCCTATTATACTTTTACACACACAACATTCCCTCTCCACTTTTTCTCTCTCTTACTTTTTCTTAATCGGTGTGCCCAACATTTTGGTTCACACTAGGCTGGGACGGAGGGAGTATGTTAAATAATCTCATAAAATTGCAAAATAAAGGCTATAAAAGACTAAAAACAACTGTGAACTTAACTAAAACAACTATGAACTTAAATAAAAAATGTGTGAATTAAGTAAATAATAGTCATTTTCATCCAGAAATTATGAATTTAGCTAAAACAACTGTGAACTTCTCTTAATTGTTATTGGAACAAATGTAAAAAATAATTGTGAACTTATCAAAACAACTGTGAATTTGTAACAAATGTGAACTTCTCAAATTCACTCCAGATTATATGTCGATGCTACTAGTTTGATTCGTATTAACAATACGAAAACAAATCTGGTTTCGGATATTTTTTTTTTTTGATTTCTAAATCTTAAGATATTTCATTTTAAGTTTTGAAGGAAAAAAGATAGAGATAGAAAGAAAGCGTAGAGGGGGATGGAAAATGGACCACATGCATCCACGTCACTTAAGCGGTGGCATTTGTGTAATTTTGTCAAATCTAACAAGGGCATGCGTGTCCATTTACATTTTACAAGAGAGGACCTGGTGGTCGATTTCGAAAATTTTTGTCCTAGCTGGTCGTTTTTGTTAGGGTGAGGGATGATTTGATAACTGCCCCTTCTTCAAAATCTATCATTTACAAATTTATATTTTAAATACTTTAACAAAAAATTGAAAATAGTCTCACTAAGTTGCTTTAATTAAATAGTGCGTGAGCTCACCATATTTGTTGAAACAACTATGTGAAAATTCACAAAATACATAATGCCATGAGAACTACAAGGTAAAAATCGCCTAATAACATGTATTGCATGCCATGATTCTATTATGTATCTTAAACTACTATTTGCCTACTTGATATCTAAATTTCACCCAAAATGCTATTATAAAAATATGCATAAATATTACACACATCAGTGTTTTGGACAAATTTCGACAAGTAAATTTGTCTTCTCAAGGAGGTTTGGGTACAGATGGAATATGATTATCAAAGCAAGATGAACACAAGGATGTAACGAGGAAATCCTTAGAGCAATCGTCCAAGAGAAAAACCTCGGGAGGCTTTTGGCAAGCTGCCTAAACCAAACAAATTTTATTAAGTATTTGAGAGTTTTCGAGTACAAGTGCAGAGTAGAGTAAGCAAAACTGTGTAACGTGAACAAGAGTGCTTCCTAAGAGCAATATATAGGCATTATTGTAACTGAAAATATCAACTTGAATGTCCTGCTGATCTTGCGCCTAGAATCTCGCTTCTTGTTGATGGAGTCCAACCGTTATCCTTTGGTTGATAGCTTGAATCCGTTTGTATTGCTCTTTGACTAGGTCTAAACGGTCACATGGGTGAATTATTTATTTATAATTCTGTTCCTGAAAAATAGGATAAACACAACAAATAATTTCAAGGTGTTAGTCCAAGATGTAAATCAAGACGTTACCTCAAGATGGATGTCCAAGATGCAGAACATGTTGAGTGGATTTTTTAGGACGTAACAATTGCCCCCAAAATATTAAGGCTTTTCCATGCTGGAATACGAAAAGTCTTAATATTTTGACAAGAATATTCTTGCATGACGGTTGGAAGGAAAGGGTAGAGTCACGATAGGAACCAGTAACTGTAATTTTAGGTTGGCCTCGTTATCATCAAATCTTTTCAAATTCTTTCCATATCAGACGTCTCTTTCTATATTATGGTGGAATTAACCTAAAGGGTGCAATCTCCATTCGTCTTCGTCAAATCCAAAGTCACAACGTTTCTTCGAAAAAGTTAGTCAGAGTTATTGTACCATTGAATTGGCTACTTTAACAAGTCCGTACTAACATATACTCTTATGTGCAGTGACTCAATCCGACTTTACGACGAATGATATTGTGGCTAAATAGAAAGGCAAGATGAAAGTGGAAGAGACCATACCTTAGGCGGGCAATAAAGTTACCTTAAAGAGAAAAAGGGAGGATCAGGTTACCAGTGCGGAGAAGCAGACTCGGAATGAAGAGGTGCTGGAGAGTCAGGTAAGAGTTGATTTGGATGTTTGTGCAGTGATCCTTTTTCATTTTAGTAAATGTCTTTTTGCTTGTCGATAACAGGCTGTCTCGATTGCCAAGTTGATGTCCAAAGAAATCAGGATATGGAGGGAAAAGTGTGATACCTTTGACATGAGTAGGGTTGAGTACGAGAAGGATTTGAAAGAAGCTGCAAGGATACTAAGAGAAAAGGGATTGGAAATCAGGGACAAAAATGAAGAGATTTTAAAATGGCGGTCCAGGCTTGCCAGCGTCGATATTAGACATGCAAGGGAGATGGAATCACTTCGGGATGATCTGGTAAATGAAACTGCAAAAGCAGTTTTTGAAACTAGAATCCAAATGATTGAGGAATACCGGACAGGAGAGTACGTGAACTGGGACCTGGATGATGAAAAGGCTGCTTTGCAGCGGATCATCGATGAAAAGGTGAATGAGGCCTCCAGGGATCTCGAGCGGGTTGACGATGCCCACGACAACAACACTGAATGACTTTTAGGATGTTTTTATCTTCTTCCCTTGAAAACAGTTCGGTGAGGGTTTACCTTCAAGAAGAATTTTTTAAGTTGTAAGGACTCATAAGAGTCAAGAAATTTAACCTTTTGAAGATGTTGGGTTGGTTCAACATCTTAACCTGGTGGGGCGCTTTTGCCCTTTATTCTTGGATATTTTATTGAAACTGCATGGTTGGTGATAAAATCTTTGTTGTTCATTGGTAACATGTAAATGTTACAACCACTAGACGGAGATAACATGTCAATGTTATTACCAAATTGAAAAGACAACATGTAACAATGTTGTAACCAAGTTGAAAAGACAACATGTGTCAATGTTGTAATCATTGAGTCTCAAGTGGGAAAATGTGCGCTCAGGCGAGGTTGTGATAACCAATAATCCCTTGAAAAGATGTAATATCTTTTAAAACGTAGAAGGTAAATACCTTAATCGTGCGCTAAGGCGAAGTTATGATAATTAATGAACTTAGAAAAAGCGGATAATCTTTTAAGCCTTAAAAGGTGTTTTACCTTGTTTCTTCGAGATGTTGACACGTCGAGCAGTTGCAAATGTTAACCACACATACATGCATCTTGAACTATCGTAGTTTATAATGACATCTTACAAAATAGAAATGCGTTAGAGATGGGTGTTAGCTATGGCTAACACCCCTCCGATGCTTAAGTCAGTAAAGGTTTGATTTAAGTAAAAAAAAAAGGAAAGAAAATTGATAGAAACTAGTTTGAGGGGGAGCTCATACTTGATCGTGAAAACCGTAATAACTTTTAACTTACATGTAATAATGCTTCAGATGTAGGGCATTCCAGCTTCTAGGTATTCAGATGTCGTCCGGAGTAGACCGCCAATATGCACCCTTTCCTGCCTAAGCATCAACAAGATAGGGACCTTCACACTTAGGGGCTAGTTTGCCCTCATGCAACTTCCGGGTATTCTGGAATACTTTCCTCAATACCATGTCTCCATCCTGAAACTGCCTTATTCTTACGTTCTTGTTGTACGGCCTGGAAATTCGTACTTGGTAGGCGGCCATCCTTATCTTGGCCCTGTCCCTGAGTTCATCCACGGTATCCAGATCCTGGGCTAGGAGGTGACTATTGTCTTCAGGAGTCAGCAATCCATATCTTGCTGTCGGAAACTTTGCTTCTATGGGGAGTACAACTTCAGTGCCGAATACTAAAGAATACGGTGTTTGTCATATAGCGTTCTTAGACGTTGTCCTGTCAGCCCACAGTACAAGTGGTAATTCATTGGCCCATCTTCCCCTTTTCTTATCCAAACGTTTCTTCAAGTTGTTGATGACCAACTTGTTGCTTGACTCATCTTTTCCGTTAGCTTGAGGATGTACAGGGGTTGATGTTATCAATTTGATATCCCACCTTGAACAGAAATCCCTTGTCTTTTTGCTAATAAACTGAGAACCATTGTCACAAATGGTCTTCGAAGGAACGCCAAACCTACTTAAGATGTTCTTCTTTAAGAAGGATATGACATCCCTATCTCGTACTTGAACATACGCTTCCGCTTCGATCCATTTGGAGAAGTAATCCGTCATGGCTAACATGAACACTCAGCCTCCTAGGGCTTTTGGTAATTTGCCGAATATGTCCATGCCCCATTGCATGAAAGGCCAAGATGAAATTACGGGGTGAAGAGGTTCAGCGGGCTCATGCCATCCGGTTAAGTTTCCCGGCAATTCCCCGGACTTTCCTAAAGTTCAGGGGAAATTTGGAAACTTTTCCAAACCTTCCGAGGGGCAAATGACTTGCTAGAAATTAAAATTCCACGTAGTCCCTCGCTGGAAAAGACCTTCTAGAAGGCCACCTTGCATGGTTCTAGAAATAGGCTGAGTCACTAATGGATAAGACCGCACGGCTTCATTACCTGAGGGTTACAGCCGCACGGCTTCATTAGCCATCACCAGACTGCCTATAAATAGAGGCCTCCTCTATTCATTTTGATAGACAAATTTGAGCACTGTTACTCTGCTAAAATACAAACACGAAATTCCAGAAAGCTGAGAGCTCCCAAAATCACCTCCCTCCTCTCCAAAACCCCTCCAAAGTTGGTCCTTCCTTAGGTAATCTTCAAGGGAGATAGAGGAACACCACCATTGGTAACCTCTCCTCCCCTTCTCTTTAAAATATACTTGTCATACTTGCTATATTTTTCTTTGCTATCTATATTGCTATCTACTTGCTTTGTATTTGATATATTGCCATTAAAAATCAAATCTTTAGTCATGTAGATCATAATACCCCCATTTCACTATCACATGGGATTCATGGAAGATCCATCCCAAGGATGAACAATAAGACCATAAATGGCTTGTTCTAGGGTGGATCTCTCACACGATGATGTGAAAATAGCATCCTTTGCATATAAAAATGTCATCTTTTTCATTAAAAATGTCATCTTTACTCATGAATGTTATCCCCCTTCCCATAGATCTTGCTTCCAAGGATTGTCTACCTAAAAGGTTCATAAAGGACATAGGAAAGCCATAAAGGTCCTCCCTTTACATTTCTAGTCTTAGCTTGCATCATGTTCATTACATATGTTAGCATAAAAATGTCATATTTACTTTAAAATGCATTCCCCATGCCCTCATGGTTGGATCACTCTCCAAGGATTGCCTAGTGACCTTCTTAAGGCACAAAAAGGCATAGGATGAGTATAAAGATCCAATCTTTATACCCTTCCCCTAGTCCCCTTTGGTACTTGAGGCATCTCTTGGAGTGTAATGGTGTAAAAGTCCTATCTTTACATCATTTCCTTCACATAAAGATGCCATAGACGGATGTCCCTTTAGAAAAGGATGAGCTTGAGCCCCTACATCTCTGATCATCACTTGAGACGAGCATAAATGTCCCGACTAAGCTCAAATCGTCTCAAGATGTAGGATTGATGGGCAAAGGTACTTCCTTTCTAAAGAGTCTCATCCTTGGACTATAAAAAAGGTGTCCCTATCTTGATCACATGTGAGCCAAGGTCTCATAATGATGATCATAAGTCCAAGATGAGAACGGGATCAAAGTCCCAAACACATAAATATCCAAGAAATCCCGAGCGATAACCAACACATGGTTTATATGTCCGAAAGACCACTTGGTACATTCCCTCCTTTTACAAAAAACACATCCCACACACGAAAACACAAAGGCAAGCATGAGAATCGGATCTTGGAAGACTTGCTTCGGCAAGGCTCCTTGGGTGAACGACGATCCGTTCTTCCTAAGGGGTAACTTAACCTCCGGACCCAAATCCCTTTTTTCAAAGTTTTGAGGAAATCAAAATGGCGTGGCAACTCCGTTTTTTCAATTTAAACCGGATGTCTTCAAACCGATGTGAGGCGGTGACCCCTTACACGAGAAAGCGGTTCCAACCATAAAAAAATATAAAAAATGGAAAAAGCCGCGATCTTGGGCGCACCACACATATTCACAGTTTGGCGACTCCGCTGGGGATTAACAAAAAAAAAAGCTATCATTTTTAAAATAAAAAATGATACTTGGTATATAGGTGGAAACCATTAAGCTTCCCGTTATCGCCTCCTAACACGAGTCTGGGATAAACTATGGTCTAACAAAGCCACGTACCGATATTTCTTTTCGAAAAAAAAGAAAAGCTTTTTTTTAGTGGGTTAGCCTTCCGCCGCGGATCCGATTCTCATGCCTGCCTTCTTTTTCTTGCATTGCATTGCATGCATCATTGGTTCTTGGGAATTATGCATATTCTGGATATTGAATTGGGACCTTGCTGAAGCTGAAAAGGTACCAAAAAGGCCGGTGAAACAACCTGCAAATGAAAGAAATTGGAACCTGGAAAATTGATTGATGCAGCCGTACGGCTTGATTCTCCTTGAATCCTAGCCGGGGGGCTTCATTGGCAATTCCACCAGGACAAAAATTGAGGTTAATCAGCGGCCTTGGCGGCTTGGGGCTATTTAGTTCCAAGACTGACCGGGCTCCAGAAAATTTACGTGCTTATTTGCTGCATTTCCCCCGCCCCGAAAAATCATTCCTTTAAAACACATTTCTGAAAATTTCTGTTTTAACTCAAAAAGGAATATTTTTAGGAGGTCACACACTACGCGCACCTTATATATCCTGTACACTTTGCACGCACATCCCTTTAACCCGGGATGGTTGTTCAGTTGCAGTCACGGACAGCCTTACGATGCTCCCGGGCGCGCACGAAATCATCCCAAACTCCCCATGGCAGCCAGTGTCGACCAATGCACAGTCCGTGTCACACATTTTAAAACCGTGACTTTTGGTTGGTTTTTGGTCTAGTCCGTGTCATATAGCCCAGTTGCATACCCCCTGTAAAGGTCAAACCTTAGCCCATGTCGAGGGTCAAGATCCTTCGCGCAAGCGAAATTCTGCCGAAATTCCGCCAAGGGAAATTGGCAGAATCTTGACCCCGGCATTGACTTTGACTTTGACCCGCGCGGGATACGTAAGAGTTGAGCCCGAGTCCGAGCCAAAAAATCCAAATATCTTTCGCGCAAGCGGAGCTCTGCCGAAATTCTGACAAGGAAAAATTGGCAAGATCTTGACCCGGCATTGACTTTGACTTTGACTCGCACGACGTATGCAACAAAGTTCAATGTGACACTGTGTCATTCGGCTTTTACCGTCCGACCCATGCCTATTATCTTCTTGGACAATGCCAAAAGGTCAAAACGTCAATCGCGCAAGCGAAACTCTGCCGAAATTCCGTTAAGGCTGAAAGACGAGACTTTCCCGGCATTGCCTTGACTATAATCCGCATCGCTCGCGCGTTAAAAGTTCCTATGACCCACTAGACCCATTAGGAGCGTTCTTCTCTCTCGGTCGGTGGGATCCGCGTGCCCTATAGGACCCTCGCCCGGGTGTCCACCTGGGAGGTCGAAATACAGGTGGAATACGAGGGGCTTATAGACGTAGTGACGGAGCCCACTGATCCAGGATCTAGAGTAGTTGCGAAAAAGAAGGGCAACCCCTTTTCCAACCAAATAGAAATTAATAAAAGACACCGTTTTAAGTAAACTGAAAGATTCTTAATTTGCATATTGCTTGAGCCTTCAGCCTAAACACCTACCCCAGAGTCTAAACCTTGCCTATCCCTTTCCCGCAGTGAGAAAGAATCGGGTGAGAATACCGGGTCAGCAGTGTGTCGGTGCAAGGGTCTCAGATAATCCGTCAAAATCGTCAGTCTCAACATCCCAGTGTCAAGAATGGCCAATGTGGTAATCAACAACGGTGATAACCAAGTACTTGGAGGGGTCATACCTGCTCAAACCAGACCCCACATCTGGTATGATGTGTGTGATTGTGATGGCTGTTTGGAAGATGCTTATCAAGATTGGATTAACGAGGATGCTCCCTCAAGAAAGAAGAAGAAGAGGAAGTCCATGCAACAGAAATTGAAGGAAAGGTACGAAGCGGGAGACAAGAGTGTGGGAACCCTAGGAGAGCCCTCTGGCAAATTTGACTATTACGTCAGTTACGCCAAGGAACCCACCAAGGAACCAGTCAGCCAAAACAAAGTCCAGCCCGACACTCCCGTTGTCACTGATCCTCTTGAGGCAGAGAACTCTGAGTTTGTTGCCATTGTGAAGTTCAACGAAAAGCTAGCAGATTTGGAAGCAGAATATAAGACTCCCATAGAATACATGGTTAATCAAGGTAGAATCAAAGTCTCTCCCGAAGAAGACTTCATCAGCATCATCCAGGCCAACCCTCCTGTTGGCTACACAGACAAGGTTGTGATATCAAAGATCGACAGAGAGAAGATGACTTATCAGCAGTGTATTAACAAGATGAGCCAGACCCTCCAGTCAATGAGTCCGGTTGTCACGGACGAGCTCGCTGAGAAATTGTATCAGGCTTCTCTATCTCCCCGCACCATCTTTCCAAGGTACCGGCCTACGAACGATTTTCGACAAGTTTTTGATCAGTTTGAAGTTTCCACCTTTCTGAAGAACGCTGACAAGACTGCTACCCCCCAGGGCAATAGCAGGAAAGAGTAAACCCCAGTCCAACTCGTGTCAAACACTTCGAGCCAATAAGTAGTGTAGGGTCCAGAGTCGTTAGGGTCAAGAGTCATGTGAGTCAGGAGTATTCGAATTCCAGTCCTCCGAGTCATTCGAAGGCCTCACGCCTGAGGATTATGAATATGTAGCCAATGTCATCATTCCTTTCGCTTTGAATGAAATGACAGATCTTTCTGAGTATCCCCTTATTGCCAACTTAACAAATGATAAATTAACTAACAACTTAACAACGGTTAATAATGAATCATTTGAACAAGATGCAAACACACTAAACGAACAATACATTAAAGAAATCTTTAAGCAGGTTACAGACAAAGAGGAAAATCGGGCCCAAGCTGCCGAGGAGGTTTTGACAAGTGTTAACTTGGGTACTGTCGAGGAACCTAAAGAGACACAAATTGGGAACTTCTTCCAGGGGGTTGAACGGGACAGACTGGTCAATCTGCTCAGAGAATACATGGACGTGTTTGCATGGTCATATAAGGATATGTCGGGGCTAGACAGTTCGATTGTGGAGCACAGAATCCCTCTAGCACCAGATGCCAAGCCAGTAAAGCAGAAACTGAGAAAGATCAAGCCAGAGTGGTCTCTACAGGTCAAAGAAGAGATTGAGAAGCTACTGCGGGTAGGATTCATCAGGGTCATCGAATATCCGACATGGCTATCCAACATCGTGACTGTGACTAAGGCGATGGGAAGGTGCGGCTATGTAGATTTTCGGGATCTAAACAAAGCCGGCCCAAGACGACTATCCCTTGCCAAACATAGACATAGACGCCACTTACGAAGTCAAATCCTTCGTTGATGGCTTTGGCTTCTAACCGAGATCAAGATGGTGAGGAGGACCAAGAAAGACGGCCTTCACCGTGGGGAACGTCTTGCTATACTACGGTGATGCCATTTGGGCTCAAGAATGCTAGGGCTACATATCAGAGGGCAGCGACTGTACTCTTTCACGACATGATTCACAAGGAAATTGAAGTCTACGTTGACGACATGATAATCCACTCCTAAGGCGAGGATGGATAGCACTTTATCGACTTGCGAAAACTTCTTTGAGAGGTTGAGACAGCATTCCATGAGACTGAACCCTGCTAAATGCACCTTTGGAGTGACAATGGGAAAAGTACTTGGGTATATGGTTACGAAGCGAGGTATTGAAGTCGATCCCCAAAAGATCAAGGCCATTATGGATATGAAGCCACCTCGAACCCAGATAGAGGTCAAAAGCTTTATGGGCAAACTACAGTACATCAGCCATTTTGTCAACCAGCTGACTACCATGTGCGAGCCCATCTTCAAGCTCATGAAGAAGAATGTAGACACAGAATGGACCGAGGAATACCAAGATGCCTTTGACCAAATCAAGGCGTACCTAGTACATCCTCCGGGTCTATGCCCCCCACATAGACAGAAACCTCTTCTGCTCTATCTCACTGTCATTGATACGGCAGTTGGGGCTATGCTTGCTCAGGAGAAGAAGGACTCTCGGGTAGAAAATGCCATTTACTTTGTCATCCGGAAGCTGCAGGGAAGTGAGCTCAATTACTCAGCGTGCGAAAAGACTTGTGCAGGAGAGTGCAGGTAGTCGGTAAGCTGAAGCATTACATGCAAGCCCACTCTGTGAACTTGGTCTCAAAAATGGA
This sequence comes from Adenophora triphylla var. japonica, assembly GCA_022495995.1. Lineage (NCBI taxonomy): Eukaryota > Viridiplantae > Streptophyta > Magnoliopsida > Asterales > Campanulaceae > Adenophora > Adenophora triphylla. Next base: position 438,573 of record JAFEMH010000669.1, on the reverse strand, counting down.
CCCCATCAAGTACATCTTCGACAAGCCTTCCCTTTCGATGCGTCTAGCAAAGTGGTTATTCTTCTTAGCTGAGTATGACATCAACTATGTGACGAGAAAGGCAATCGAGGGTCAAGCTCTATCAGACCATCTGGCAAACTTCCCTAGCAATGAGGACCGCGGGCCTGAACCCCAATTCCCAGATGAAGGAATCTTTGTAGTTGAGCCTGAGAACCGATGGCAGCTTTTCTTTGACGGAGCTGCCAACAAAAGAGGAAATGGCATAGGAATGCTACTGGTCGATCCGAAAGATGAGCATACGCCAATAGCCCTCAAGTTGAACTTCCCTGCCACGAACAATGTCGCCGAGTATGAAGCTTGCATTGCTGGTTTAGAGGCTGCCTTAGAAAGGAATGTCAAGGAACTCGAGGTCTATGGAGACTCAGCCCTGATCATCAACCAGGTCTCCAACAAGTGGAAGACTGTGGATCCTAACCTTCAGAGGTATCATGCCTACATGGAAGAGTTGACTGAGCAGTTCAGAGAAGTGACTTTCCATTACTTGTCGAGGGATAAGAATAGATTCGCAGATGCCTTAGCTACTCTAGCCCCACTGGTAGAGATCCCCAAAGGAAAGGCCATAAACCCTTCAGAGTGGGTAGAAGAGAAGCCCCGGCCTTCTGTTGTGAAATAGACTTGGGACCCGAGCTGTCGAGAGAACCACAGTACGGTCAGTTTACAGGTTCCTCAAAGATAGGGAGTCAGTTTTCAGAGATGAAGAAGGTAGACCAAGGGAAGGCATCAAAGCCAAGAGCTTGCAGGCCCTGAAAAGGTTGACCTCCCATTATGTCATTCTAGAGGGTGACCTGTACAAGAAACGGTACCAAGGACCACTGCTCATGTGTGTCACCCAAGAAAGGGCCAGAGAGTTAATGACCGAAGTCCACAATGATCCCTGCGGTCCTCATATGAATGCCAGAGCATTGATGCAAGTGATCCTTAGAATGGGCTACTACTGGATTTCCATGGAAACAGACTGTGTCCAGCATGTCCGACAGTGCGAAAAATGCCAGCGGTTTGCCAACCTCAATCATCTTCCGCCTCATGACCTATACTGCATGACGACTCCTTGGCCGTTTGCAACTTGGGGTATTGACGTGATAGGGAAGATAGCCTCGACAGGAAGCAATGGGCATGAATTTGTGCTAGTGGCAGTCGACTACTTCACAAAGTGGGTAGAGGCCAAGTCCTACAAGGCCCTTACTTCCAGAAAGGTGGCCCAATTTATCAAAGAAAACATCATGTGCAGATATGGGGTGCCCAATGAGATTATTTCAGATAACGGGTCACACTTTTAAGGGGACTGCGATAGATTACTGTCAGAATTCAGAATAACTCGCCACAAATCATCCCCGTACAGACCTCAGACCAATGGAGCCGTAGAAGCTGCTAATAAAAAGCTCGAGCGGATTATCCGAAAAATGGCCACCTGTGGTCGTGACTGGCCTGAGAAGCTGCACCTGGCACTCTGGAGCTACAGAACGTTTGTCAGGACAGCCACGGGAGAAACTCCCTTTGCCCTAACTTAAGGGATGGAAGCAGTGTTTCCAGTAGAGTTGGAAATCCCGTCACTAAGGGTCCTCCTGGAAAACAGTGTCAACGAAGTAGAGTGGCTGCGCAGTCGGCATGATGAATTGGCCCTGCTTGATGAAAGAAGGCTAAAAGCCATGGAGCACACCCGAGCCTACCAGAGGCGAATGGCCAGGGCATTCAACAAAAAAGTCAAGCCCAGGGACATCAAAGAGGGTGACCTAGTATTGAAGGTAAAGCCCCCTACCAGAGACAACCCCCTGGGAAAATGGAAACCCGTTTGGATCGGCCCCTATGTGGTGCAGAAGATACTATCGAGAGGAGCAATGAAGCTTGCGGACCTGGACGGCAATCCATTTGTCCACCCAGTCAACGGTGATAAGCTCCGCAGGTATTATGTCTAAAAAAAATATTAGTGCAAATAGAGTAATGCCCAGCTAGGCTGAAAACCCAAAAAGGGCGGTCTAGGCAAAAGACAGGGTTGCACATAAAAAAAAATTAGTGCAAAAAGAGTAATGCCCAGCTAGGCTGAAAACCCAAAAAGGGCGGTCTAGGCAAAAGACAGGGTTGCACATAAAAAAAAAGAAGAAAAAAGAACAAAAAAACAAAAATCCCGATAGTTCACCAGAATGAACTACGATGACCTGAGCCCCTTAGTCTTTCTTGTAAAAGGAGAACGTAGGCAGCCAACAATGGTTCGGTCTAAACAATAAATAAGACATCTATGTTTCCATGAAATGTGTCTTGAATAAATTTCTAAGATAAATATCTTTGTTAATTACAAGTTAAAAACTTCTTGATGAGTTCAAGCACGGTCTACTCTTGACTCTGCTAACCTGCTACAAAGATTTAAAATACAATAAAAGACCTATTAAACTATTGTGTTTGCAAATGGCAATAAGGGAATCCTAGGAAAAAATCTATCAGTTGTCATTCACTGAGTCTTCCTTGTTCTTCTTCCCTTTACCTCGACCCCGTCGAGTGTTCTTCCTATTCTTCTCAATAATGTCAGTCTCCCTCATCCCAATCTCAGGTATCCTCACTGGAGCCTCCTTTAAACCCGTGTCAATAAGTGCCTTCTCAATCCTGGCACGACCGTACCTCCTCCCTCTGAGCCTCAGTCAGGGGAGCGACTTCCGATAGCCTCTCATATCGAGCCTCCATATCCCTGATAAGGTCACCCGACTGGTTATGGCGACTAGCCTTAGCCTCAGCCTCCCTCAAAGTCCTGCTCGAGTCACAGTCAGCACCTAATAAAGCCTGACGTCTCTCTCCCAAAATGACCTGAGTCGCCCCCATCTCCTTCTCATACCAGTCCAAGTAGACCGTGGTCAAGATGGTACTCTTCCTGCTCTTGAGAATAGCCCTGGGAGGGAAAGCAGCATAGGTCCAATCCCTCAAGAAAAATGAGAAGTTGGCTGGATCCCTCATGTCCAAAGGCACCACCTACATGGTACAGATGTCCTCCTAATCGTCTAATGGCTCCTGCAATGTCCCCAATTGCCTGGATACTAAGCAGGGTATGTAGAAAGATGACCAAGAAAGCCCTGGAACCCTCACTATGTAGGACTCCTGAAATGTCCTCCGAGTCTGCAGCCTCCAGTGAGGCACCCACCGGTGAATGTCAGAGGTAGACAGCCGAGCCATCATCAGTTCCCAGCCACCCTGATCCTGTTTCCTAGGTGCACCCCTCCGAGAGATCACCCAAGGGCACTGAGTAGGCGAAGCCCTCGGCAAAGCCCCAAGCCTCTCCTGTAACCACAAAGTCAGCACCGCTGGGCTCCCAGACCTCATGAAATGGTCTCCCCTAGCCATCCTATCAATACCATGCAGAGTCTCACCCAAAACCAGTGGGATAATATCCTTCCCAGCCCTGCAATCCCTGACCATGTCCAAAAGGCCACCATGACAGACCCCTACGGACTCAGCAGTGAACAGAAATGAAAACACGCAGAGGACAAAGGCATCCATGGCCACCGGGGTCGTAGCCGTATCCGGAAACCCAAACCTGCTTGGGATATCAGAAAGGTCAATCCTATCAGGGGCTACCATCATCCCCTCGGCCTCTTCCAGAGAGATTTGCAGAAAAGATGCCAGATTTACCGTCACCGGCGCGTCTCCGGTCAGAGGAATCGACACGGCCTCAATTTTTGGACCCCCAATCAGTGCCCGGAAGTCCTCAAAGGATGGGACGAGCTCATTGTAAGAAAAGCAGTAAACATTTCTCCGGACGTCCTAAAACCTCGCCGCGGCTCTCAAAAAGTCCCAATCGGGCGGGAGATCCTTCAAATGCCATAAAGATTTGATCTTGAAGGTGGTATCGAACAGCCCCTTGTTGGATTGGAAGTTGCGTCTCATCCAAGATTGAAGATTGGACAGAAAATGGTCCCTTTTCTCCTTTTGCAATCTGATTGGTTTCTCCATTGATAGTGATCAAAGTTGATGACTTTTGGCCAAAAATATGCTTTAGGATCAGTTGGGACAAGTCTAGGGTGAAAATGAAATGAAAAAGGCCATTCCTTAATTTTATTTGAAAAAAAACAGTTCAGACAGAACTTTCGGTCGCACGGCTTCTTTTGCCCTAGGATCTAGCCGGACGGCTTCTTTTGCTTGCTGCAGAAAAAAAATCTGCAGCAGCTCTTGCTGCCGCCCAAGTGGAGTTCTCACCCCACTTTCTCAATGAAACCTGCATAGAAACATATCCAAACACCATTCATGCAATCATACATCATCATAAACCATTTTGGCCCAGTTTCAGCCCCATTTCCAAGCAAAAAAGCTATCCCGAGGCTCAAGTAATATGCAAATTCATAAAGCATAGATAGGAAAATCAAATAAAAAATCAATACATTGTTTTCGCCTCCTTGGCGCCCAAATAAAACGAAAAACAAATAAAATGTGCATAAAAAGTGTTCATTGTTTGTTTCCTTCCTCCTAGATCAGTCTAAGGAATCCTAAGCCTCCGAATCCTCGTCATCGCTGCTCAACTCGTAGAAGCTAGGATCCTTCATCAAGTCCTCGACATCACTCACGTCAGAAAAAGATTGACATTCACATGCTCGTACTCCACCAGCTGCTCCAGAATGCTCGTGTTGGGTCCCTGTCCCCGAGGCATAGCGCTGGTAGAGGAGGTCGGGTATCCTGAGGCCGACAAAGAAGAGGCTGTGCTCCCGACGTGCCTTCTTTTGCGCACGGGCTCCTGCACATTTTCCCCAGCCCTGGAAGCGTAAGCCAAGTTCCTCAGAAGGGACCGACACACATCCTTCTAGCCTCTATTCTGCCATACCAAGCCATCGTAGGAACGAGCAGGAAACTGCGATAAAAGAGAAGAAAAACTCAGAAAATCTCGAGAAAAGTTCAAAATCGCAGAAAGCAAAGAAATCCAAAAAGGGAAGAAACCCAAAAGATACTTACAGTGCTGTCAAGCGGCAAAGTATACCGGAGCTCCCTCATGTCAGGGACAGGTATCATGAACCTCCTCGGTAACCCGCTGACCACGTAGGATAGATGAGCAGGAGGCATAGGCGGGTCAGTCGGCTCAGCTTCCCCGTACGCCTGAGTGACGGCCAGTTTCACCAGTTTCTGCGGTCCTCAACCACTGCTCCACGAAGGTGGCATACGGAGTAGCCAAGTCAAAGTACTCCTCGGCCGCCATGCCAGCCTGATACCTCGCTATCTCATTCTCTGACCAGTCCCTGGGCTGTAGCATACGCGGTGGAGGATCGTGAGGAGTGATGGCGTCTAAAGGAGGGACATGGCCATGCTGCCTAGAGAAGTGATCCCCCAAGTAAATGACATTGCAAGTCAGCCCCATCAACCACTTCCTCTACCTAGTCGCCTCCAAGGCATCCCCTAGCAAAACCTCCGGGTACCTCCCCCAAGGGTAAAAATCCACCCCATCATAACCATCCCTGTTGATGATCGGTCTCACCATCTTATAATCAAAAGTGATCCGGGTCTTCCCGGTAAACTTGTCCCTAGCTTCTCCCCTCCACCGAATCATGGCCGGGAAGATCTACAGATCACTCTGCTGGTTCCTGGGAAAGAACCCGATCACCTCACAAAACCAGACCTGCATGTTCAAAACATAAAAAGGTCATTTCTCTCATAAAAGTCTCAAGACAGAAAAGTAAAAGAGGGAAAAGAGAGTGAGACTACCTCCAAAGCAAAAGAAAAGCAGTCCATAGAAGTAGCCTTGTTCCGGCTATACATATCCAAAGAGAAATAAAGCTCAGCCAATTCGGCCTCACCCCAAGAGACCGCCCCAACCTCATCCAGATTCTCCAAAGATTCAAGCAGGCAAAGCATAGCTAGTGTCCCAGAGTTCGCAAAAATGGTGACTGAAAGCATCAACCACAGAAAAGCTCTCGCGAGCTGGTGGGCAGTAACCTCATTTGCGGCAAACCCCTGCATGCACTCCAGGACCGCCACCTCAACATACCTCGTCTCCATCCCGAGCCCCTTAGGACGGAGGTCAAAACCCACCAGTGATCTAAACTCCTCCGCAGTAATGTGATCTCTCCAGGTCAAATGCCTCCCAGTAAATTGCAAGCCTGTAATAGCAGTGAAGTCGGCTGGAGTCACCGTGATCTCCCCCCAACTGAGATGAAAGTTGTGGGTGGTGTCCCACCAGAACTGTGAGAGGGCCTGGAATAGCCCCTTGCTCTTAGAGGTTATGTGAATGCCTCTACCAATAGCATCATTAACCAAATCAAGGCCGGTAGCCATCACCAGCTGCTTGGGGTTCACCCCATCCTTCTCAAAGTTGGGCATCCTGTCCCACAACTTCACAACAACCTCAGAGGGTCCCCTCGACTTGTTCTCCTGTAGGAAAACACAGCAAAAAATGTGTCAGTCCTTCATCTCATCTCAAAAGCATGGATATATTCAAAAGTGCACATATTTTCAAAGAAAAGCATTCATACGAAATTTCTAGCATCCTTTGCCTAGAAAACGTGTCTTTAATCATTTGAAACACGTCATCCCGAGCACATTGCTCTCCTAAGAACAAAATTCTGATTTTCAGGAAATTCTTTGCACATAAGCAATAATTTTTTTTAAATGGCATGCATGAATCCTTTTCATCATCCAAAATCTTGTTTTCTCACTCATGATCAATAATTGACCTAGTTCTAGCACATGCAAGAACTCCGTCACATTTTAGACATTATTTTTCTTACTTTATTTTCAAAAAAAAAATGAGTCATTCTCATTATTTTTCAAATAAATCACACATGCATGTTCATTTATCTCCTTAGCCTCATAGGTTAATCATCAAAATTCCAAATTCATCAACGAAAATCATAGGAAGATTCGAAAAATTCCTAAAAAATCGGGTCAAGCCCTAAATCAATCAAAATTCCAATCAAAATTGAAAAAATCAAGCAAATTAAGAATGCTTACCCCAATAGATTGAGGTTTCGTAGATTTGTGCTCCCCCCTATCGAGATAAAGCTCAAACGGAGGCGTGTTGAAGTCATACTTCCGCTCTGTTCGAACGAGCTCCCTCCTCCTCCTCCTAGCGGCTTCTGATATGTTTCTTCGTGCTTACCTAGGTACCACGTTCCCTTCCGGATCCATCTTGGGTGGTAGAAGCAAGAGAATTGAAGAAATTTGAAAAATTCTCTCTCTACTCGCTCCCTCTTCCTCGGCGGCAATGGCGCCCAATGCCCATTTCAATTCTGTTAAATAATCTGGTGAAATTAAATTTCTAGCCGGATGGCTTCTTTTTCCCTCACCTCACGCCGGGCGGCCTCATTCGCTTTGAGCAGAAGTTACACTTTTGCCCCTGGACTTTCCACTTAGGCATACAACTCCCGTTATCTCTTAACCAGAGTAACGGTGTTCCCAAAGGATATCCGTTATCTCGAAGGAGAATAAACTTTCCTCCCGAGTCGCCTCCGTTACTTCCGTTATAACAAAATAACGTTAGGTGACATCCTCCGAATTGTCAAAACCCCAAACTTAAGCTACCTCTATCTCCTAGATAGTGAAGTACGCTTAAGTTTCCCAACTTTAGCTACCTCTATCTCATAGATAGTGAAGTACGCTCAAGTTCTTCAAACTTAGCTACCTCTATCTCATAGATAGTGAAGTACGCTCAAGTTCTTCAAACTTTGGCTACCTCTTTCTCATAGATAGTGAAGTACGCTTCAATTTTCTCCAAACTTTAGCTACCTCTATCTCATAGATAGTGAAGTACACTCAAGTTCTTCAAACTTTAGCTACCTCTATCTCATAGATAGTGAAGTACGCTCAAGTTTTTTAAACTATAGCTACCTCTATCTCCTAGAAAGTGAAGTACGCTCGAGTTTTTCCAACTAAAGCTACCTCTATCTCCTCAATAGTGAAGTACGCTCAAGTTTTTCCAAACTTTAGCTACCTCTATCTCATAGATAGTGAAGTACGCTCAAGTTCTTCAAACTTTAGCTACCTCTATCTCATAGATAGTGAAGTACGCTCAAGTTTTCCAAACTTTAGCTACCTCTATCTCATAGATAGTGAAGTACACTCAAGTTCTTCAAACTTTAGCTACCTCTATCTCATAGATAGTGAAGTACGCTCAAGTTTTTCCAAACTTTAGCTACCTCTATCTCATAGATAGTGAAGTACGCTCAAGTTCTTCAAACTTTAGCTACCCCTATCTCATAGATAGTGAAGTACGCTCAAGTTTTTCAAACATTAGCTACCTCTATCTCCTAGATAGTGAAGTACGCTCGAGTTTTTCCAACTAAAGCTACCTCTATCTCCTCGATAGTGAAGTACGCTCAAGTTTTTCCAACTTTAGTTACCTCTATCTACTCGATAGCGACGTAAGCTTTAGTTTCCTTAGGTGACAACCTCCATTAATTGTCAATCAGGTGACAACCTCCATTAATTGTCAAATCAGGTGACAACCTCCATTTATTGTCAAATCAGGTGACAACCTCCATTAATTGTCAAATTAGGTGACAACCTCCATTAATTGTCAAATCAGGTGACAACCTCCATTAATTGTCAATCAGGTGACAACCTCCATTAATTGTCAAATCAAGTGATAACCTCCATTAATTATCAAATCAGGTGACAACCTCCATTAATTGTCAAATCAGGTGACAACCTCCATTAATTGTCAAATTAGGTGACTCCTCCATGAATCGTCAAAACCTCAAGGATCCTAGACATGTTCCTAACTATCTAGTGAGACTTGAACTACGACCAAGGCTTGATTCCCCCAGGATACGTAGGTAGCCTTTCATAAAGGTCCAGCCATCCGACCACATTGGTCACCCTGTTCCTTCATCACTCCTCTGTGGTGAAGTAGCCTTTCATAAAAGGTCCAGCCATTCGACCACAATGGTCACCCCTTTTCATTCATCACTCCTCAGTGGTGAAGTAGCCCCTCATAGAAGTCCAGATACCCGACCACATTGGTCACTTCCTTCATCTAGCATATCCCTAGTAGGATCAGTCACTTGACCTCCTAGGTAACTTTCCTTCCATTTTCCTAGCAAGAGACCCGTTCCTCTTTGCCTTTCCCCAGTAGATCCAGAACTACGACCTGGCTTGATTCATCTGGGATACGTAGGTAGCCTACTTAGGTTCAGCCAATTCGTCACATATGACACCCCTTTTCCCGGTGGATCTTTTTCGAACTACGACCTGGCTTGATTCCTCTAGGATACGTAGGAAGCCTACTTTAGGTTCAGCCACTCGACTACCTTGGTCACCCAATCCGTCTCGGTAGTTCGCCAGATTGGATCCTTTTTTATCGACAACCCCACTCGCCCTGGAAGTGACATTGCCGAGGGGCTTCTGTAAGTACCCAAATCTGGCTCATGCCTTCCGATTAAGTTTCCCGGCAATTCCCCGGACTTTCCTAAAGTTCAGGGACAATTTGGGAACTTTTCCAAACATTCCGAGGGGAGAAGGACTTGCTAGAAATTAAAATTCCACGTAGTCCCTCGCTAGAAATGACCTTCTAGAAGGCCACCTTGCATGGTTCTAGAAATAGGCTGAGTCACTAATGGATAAGATCGTACGGCTTCATTAGCTGAGGGTTACAGCTGTACGGCTTCATTAGCCATCACCAGACTGCCTATAAATAGAGGCCTCCTCTATTCATTTTGATAGACAAATTTGAGCACTGTTACTCTGCTAAAATACAAACATGAAATTCCAGAAAGCTGAGAGCTCCCAAAATTACCTCCCTCCTCTCCAAAACCCCTCCAAAGTTGGTCCTTCCTTAGGCAATCTCAAGGGAGATAGAGGAACACCACCATTGGTAACCTCTCCTCCCCTTTTCTTTAAAATATACTTGTCATACTTGCTATATTGTTCTTTGCTAACTATATTGCTATCTACTTGCTTTGTATTTGATATATTGCCATTAAAAATCAAATCTTTAGTCATGTAGATCATAATACCCCCATTCCCCTATCACATGGGATTCATGGAAGATCCATCCCAAGGATGAACAATAAGACCATAAATGGCTTGTTCTAGGGTGGATCTCTCACATGATGATGTGAAAATAGCATCCTTTGCATATAAAAATGTCATCTTTTTCATTAAAAATGTCATATTTACTCATGAATGTTATCACCCTTCCCGTAGACCTTGCTTCCAAGGATTGTCCACCTAAAAGGTTCATAAAGGACATAGGAAAGCCATAAAGGTCCTCCCTTTACATTCCTAGTCTTAGCTTGCATCATGTTCATTACATATGTTAGCATAAAAATGTCATATTTACTTTAAAATGCATTCCCCATGTCCCTCATGGTTGGATCACTCTCCAAGGATTGCCTAGTGACCTTCTTAAGGCACAAAAAGGCATAGGATGAGTATAAAGATCCAATCTTTATACCCTTCCCCTAGTCCCCTTTGGTACTTGAGGCATCTCTTGGAGTGTAATGGCATAAAGGTCCTATCTTTACATCATTTCCTTCACATAAAGATGCCATAGACGGATGTCCCTTTAGAAAAGGATGAGCTTGAGCCCCTACATCTCCGATCATCACTTGAGACGAGCATAAATGTCTCGACTAAGCTCAAATCGTCTCAAGATGTAGGATTGATGGGCAAAGGTCCTTCCTTTCTAAAGATTCTCATCCTTGGACTATAAAATGGTGTCCCTATCTTGATCACATGTGACCCAAGGTCTCATAATGATGATCATAAGTCCAAGATAAGAACGGGATCAAAGTCCCGAACACATCAAAATCCAAGGAATCCCGAGCGATAACCAACTCATGGTTTATACGTCCGGAAGACCACTTGGTATATCCCCTCCTTTTATAAAAAACACATCCCACACACGAAAACACAAAGGCAAGCATGAAAATCGGATCCTGGAAGACTTGCTTCGGCAAGGCTCCTTGGGTGAACGACGATCCGTTCTTCCCAAGGGGTAACTTAACCTCCGGACCCAAATCTTTTTTTTCAAAGTTTTGAGAAAATCAAAATGGCATGGCGACTCCATTTTTTCAATTTAAATCAGATGTCTTCAAACCAATGTGAGGTGGTGACCCCTTACACGAGAAAGAGGTTCGAACCATAAAAAAATATAAAAAATGGAAAAAGCCGCGATCTTGGGCGCACCCCACATATTCACACTATGTCGTTGACACGCATCGCATTTTAGAGCGAAATCCATTGCGTCTTGTTTCATAGTGGGCCAATAGTATCCCGTTATGAGGGCTTTGGAAGACAACATCTTTCCTCCTGAATGATTTCCACATTCTCCCAAGTGTAGGTCATTTAGGACATCCTTAACCTCTAAAGGTTCTAAACACCTCATGTAAAGACCTGTAGCCGACCTCCGGAACAATTTATCGTTAATAAAGGTTAACCGAGACATCTTCATCCTGAAAGACCTTTGGTTTTTAACGTCTAGCGGAATGGTTCCGTCTTGCAAATACTGTATGATAGGGTGAGTCCATATCGGCACCGCACTCTGGCCTGTAGAAGATGCCTCCGTATGGCCTAGGGCTGCGCACTCGTCTGTTCGATCAATGGCTGGATATTGGACATATATAATGGGGATGTTTGTATTTATCATCGGTCCACATGTTGATCCTAAATTAGCCAGGGCATCAGCTTCTGCATTTTCCTCGCCTGGTACTTGTTTCAAGGAAAAACTAACAAAACGTGCAGCCAATGCCTTAACATGTTGGAGATAAAGTGTCATCTTGGTACTCTTAGCTGCATAGGATCCGTTAAAATGATTGACTAATAGCAATGAATCAATAAATACGTTAAGATGAGTAACTTCTAAACTGAGAGAAGTAGATAAACCCATGATCAGAGCCTCATACTCAGCTTCGTTGTTGGTTTCCTAGAATTCACTGGAAACCGCCTGGGGGATTAATTCTCCTTGTGGCGACTTTAGTAAGATGCCCAGTCCTGCACCTTTTGAGTTGGATGCTCCATTTGTAAACAATGTCCAATACCTGGGGATATTGTTACCTTCGAGATGTTGGACTTCTAGTTCTACCTCGGATTGCAAGGTAGCACTGAAAATCGGCCACAAAATCTGCAAGGGCTTGGGACTTAATGGCACTTCTAGGTTCGTAAGAAATTTCGTACGTATTGAGCTTGACCGACCACTTGGCCATTCTTCCTGACATCTCTGAAGTTCTCATAACATTCCTGATAGGATAGTTAGTTTTCACAATAATAGGATGTGTTTCAAAGTAATGACGTAATTTAATAGATGCAGTTATTAAGGAGAGGATAAGTTTTTCGAGATGAGAGTACCTGGTTTCTGCATCTATGAGGGATTTACTTACATAGTACATAGGATGTTGACTGCCTTGATCTTCCTTCACTAGGACAGTACTTACGGCGTTCTCGGATACGACTAGATATATATATATAGGGGTTCACCTGGTTCTGGCTTAGCGAGGAGAGGTGAAGATTTGAGATTCAAGAATTCTTCTTCGTGTTGTTCGATCCACTGAAACAACTTGTTCTTCCTTAATACATCATAAAATAGCTTGCATTTTTCAAAAGATTTGGAAATGAACCGATTCAAGGCTGCCACTCATCCTGTCAATTTTTGTACATATTTGACATTTTTGGGGGACTACAGATTGAGAATAGCTTTGATTTGCTTCGGGCTAGCCTCAATTCCCCTTTTTGTCACCATGTACCCCATGAATTTCCCAACTCTAACCCCAAAATTGCATTTAGATGGGTTCAGCTTCATATTGAAGGCCTCTAAGATGTCAAAGGCCTCAGGCAAATGTTTCATGTGATCTTCCATATTCTTGGACTTCACCACCATGTCGTCTATGTACACTTCCATGGTTTTGCCGAGATAATCCTTGAACATATTGTTTACCAGTCTTTGATAGGTTGCCCCTGCATTTTTCAATCCAAATGGCATGGCAATATAACAATATATACCATTAGGGGTTATGAAGGTGGTATCTTCTTGATCAGAAGGTTCCATTTGGATTTGCTGATAACCTGAAGAAGCGCCCATGAAAGTCAATACGTCGTGGCCAGCTGTCTCATCCACCAAATAATTAATATGGGGTAACGGGAATGGATCCTTGGGATAGGCTCTATTCAGGTCTATAAAGTCTACGCATACACGCCATTTCCCATTTTTCTTCTCGACTGCCACCACATTGGCGAGCATCTAGGATATTGTACTTCTCTGATCATCTTCGACTTGAGTAGTCTCTCCACTTCCTCCTTGATGATCTGATTCCGTTCTTGGGCAAACTTCCTTCTCTTCTGATGGACCGGCTTGATGGTAGGGTCAATGTTCAATTTATGAGTTATGATACTTTTATCTATCCCAGTCATGTCCTCATGTTTCCAGGCGAAACACATCTTCCTACTTTTCAGGCAGTCAATCAACTCTGTTTCGATTTCAGGGGGTAAGTCAGTCCCGACTAGCACATGGGCATCAAGGTTAGAGGCTACCATGGGCACTTTTCTTATATCATACTCAACAGCCTCCAAGATTTCCTTGACGCCTTTCTGTAATTGCTATGCTGGATGGGGAGTAGAGAAGGCTTTCATGTCAGTTTTATAACATTCCTTGGCGGCTTGCTGGTGTAGCGATGCGCGAGTTTTTTTTAACATCTTTTTGAGTCGCCACCTATATTATTCGTTTGGAAACATAGAAAAACCATTTGAAAATAGATTTTGGGTTCGGGGCTTAGGTTATGGAATGGAAAGGTCAAGGAGCACCCATTCCACCCAATCCAGAGATAGGTCTTTCTAAAAAGATAAAGGTTTTCAAAGAAGGAAAATATTTTAAACTATAAATAAAATAAAGATCCATTTAACGAGGTTAAATGGAATATAGGATCGATTGCTTCGAGACCATCTCCATGATTTGGGGAGGCTCTAGGCTGATCCTAGATTCAATGTATTTATACCACTCTAACAATCAATTAGAAAGGGAAAGGAAGATTACCTTGCGTGAAGAGATTCGAACAGAGTTTCGACTCAAGTTTAGATTCGAACCTTAACGCGGACAGAGCTTCGCCTCAGTCCTTGATTCGTGCTTCGATGTTTTTTTATCAACAAGATTGACAAACAAACTTTAGGTGATTTTATGGGTGATTTACAGGAATCTTTCAAGGAGAGAAACCAGTAAATGTGGGGGTTTTGACTTGAAAAGTCTGGGATCTTAAATACTGAAAGTCTTCAGGTATTTATAGGTGTTGGAGAGGTGTTGAAGATGAGATCAAACACCTTGAGAAGGTTCCAGAATCCAAACTTCATTGGATGGCCGGATGGATAAAGTTTTATCCCGAAAGAGGTTGAAATTGACGAGGAAACTGTTATCTGCAGTTTGCAGAACTCCTTTATCTCGTGCGAGACATACTATTCTGCACGAGATAAGGCAGTCTGTGGATAATTCTGCCCTTCCCTCATTATTTCGTATGCATTTTAGTCCCAAACTAATGGTCGTTAGTCAAAACTTAACGAAACATGACGAAATGGTGGATTTCTACTTCTTGACTCAAGGCAAGACTTAGAGCAGTATAAATGTGCTCCGATGGGTTCAGAATGGGGTGTCTACAGAGCCCCTCATCGACAAGTCTTATGGAAGAAGTTATGTCGACGATAGAAAAGACATCATTATGAACATCGGGATGGTCGGGCCGCACGGCTTCCTACGTATCTCTATCGGAGAATCAGACCATAATGTAGTTCGACTCCAAAACACGAAAGGCTGCTTTAGGTATTTTCAAAATAATTTTTAAAATCGAGGAGATTTTGTTTTTGAAAAGGTAAATTCATACTGAGGAATCAAATCAAGACCCAATTCTGAATATACCTGTCTGTCTAAAGATTCGCCTATCTGGGCTCCGAACCTGCGGGGAAATATGTTAGAAAATAAAGGCTTACATGTCTGGTCCTTTGAGACATGTTGGTTTTGTGACGATTCGCCTGTCTGGTCTCCTAATTGGGCTTTTCTTGTTTGAGGATGACGATTCACCTGTTTGGGCATTGAATCGGGCTTTTGTGATGACGGTTCACCTGTTTGGGCATTGAATCGAGCTTTTTGATTTTGACGATCCACCTGTCTAGGCGTTAAATCGGGCTTTTATGATGATGGTTCACCTGTCTGGGCGTTGAACCGGGCTTTTTGATTTTGATGATCCACCTGTCTGGGCATTGAATCGGACTTTTGATTTGACGATCCACCTGTCTGGGCATTGAATTGGGCTCTTGATTTGACGATCCACCTGTCTTGGCGTTGAATCGGGCTTTTCTTTTGACGATCCACCTGTCTGAGCGTTGAATTGGGATTTTGATTTGACGATCCACCTGTCTGGGCATTGAATCGTTTGGAATGAGTTGATCTCTGGATCAATCATTTTCGGGCGACTGGTGCCGTATTGGGCGATTGTGCGGGTGTCACGTTCGGCTCATTTCGTGACTTGCGGTGCCAATTTTTCCACGTTTCCTTGCTAGTGTGTTAATTCCAAGGATAAATTTGTCAAAATTTTGAATTTTGACGCTGTGTAGATGCTTATTGTCGGGGACAATTTTGTACATTTCCAGAAGGTATATCTCGCGCGAGATAGCTTGTCTCGTGCGATACATCCACTGTCGGGGCAATATAACAGCAGCTGCTGTTTATTTTGAAAAACACTTATTTTCAAATTTTCTTTCCCAGCTCGAGCCAAGGCAATTTTTCTCTGCAATTTTGTTGTTCGTTGATTCCTTCCTTCAATCAACCCTCAATCCCTTCTCCTTTCAATATCGATGGCGCAAGAGATGAAAAATCCGAATTTGGGGAGTCATTTGCTTGGCAAGGATAACCCCCGTGACGACCTCACTTTCGATAGGGATATGCATATCTCTTATGCCATTCGTGAAGGATTGGTAAGAGCTTCTCTCTCAAATCTCATTTCGTGCATTGCATTGCATTTGAATCCATTTTCTTGAATCCCAATTTCATCAAGTTGGCAGCTTTTCTTGTTTTTGTCTAGAACTTGGTTCTATCTTGCATGCTTCGATTTTGTTGAATTTGTTGCTTGTTTGATGTTGCATTGTGTGCGTATGAGTCCTATATATATCATGGATTGTAGGAGGGGTTGATTCGGGTAGTTAAATGTATCTTTGGGCATGCTTTTCTTGTGCGCACGCCAAGTGTTCGATGAAATGCCTCAATGAGAATTTTCTTCTATTTCTTTGAATTTGTGCCATGGGATGATTTATAACATTGCCCTTTTGCTTTTCCTCTATTTTGCAGTCGTATAGGCCGACCAAGAATTGCCGTGGAGTCCGAAGCTTTCCAAGGCTTTATGGGACAAAATCAAGTGCTTAAATGGCGTTCGAGCTAGGATGGCTCAAATGGAGCTTCTGACTTTCGTTGAAAACATCCAGGGGATGAGGCGGACTCTCCTAGTCCTTCAGGCAATCAGAGAGAGATGGTGGGAAACTACTCACACAGTGCATCATCGCTTCGGGGAAGCTACCATGACCCCGACAGATTTTCTTGCTATTACCGGGTTGGAATTCACCGGTGAGGCCCTCCCGAAGACTACGGGTTATAAGCCTGCGAGTCCGGCTGTATGGAGGCAGCTGATTGGTTTTGCCCCTAACAAGGTTAAGGGATTTTCTGCTGAGTTGTCACCTCTCCGGACTCAGCTTGAGGCTTATGCGGTTAAGCCAAATGCTGATACTGATCGGTTGGTGCGGGGTACCCTCTGGTATATTTTGTCAGAGACCATCTTTGTGAACCATTCTTCTACGGCCCGTCTCTCTCTCTTGGGTTTGATGGTTGATTTGGATGAGGCGTGTAGGCATACCAAGGATACTATGTCGGGGTATTCTTACGCTTGGGAGATATGCTTTTGATTTTGTCTCTGTCTTTTATTTGTACTTCTTGTTCGTGTTTTGTACTGAATCTGTTCTGTTTTCTTGTACAGATATGGGGATACGTTGTCTTCGGATTGTACAAGTTTGAGCTAGAAAGCCGGGACCCTCTGTTTCCGGACATCAGGAGGTGCAGCCACCCCAATCGGACTGTGGATGAGGAGGAAGATCAGGACTGGACCCTGACGGTTGCAGAGGCGCGGGCCATGTTGGACGCCTTTGAGTTTGAGCGGCTGGGCCTTTATCCGTGGACCTTGGTGGAACGGGAGGTTCACCGTGCTTGGGATGCTACTGCGATGCAGAGGATTTTGGTATCTCTGGAGGGGGATACCATGTATTTGGGCGAGTGAGTCTTCCCTCAGCATGGCCGGGGTTCACTGCCATATATGGTGCCAGCGGATCCGCCGAGGGCGATGTACCTTACCCACTTCATTCCTGATGATGACTATGCTGACCTTGTGGAGGGTTGTGCGGCGATGAATCGCGTTGTCCGAAGAGCTTCGTATGCGGAGTTCTTGCCTCGCCTAATGGGTCCCCTCTTGGTAGGTGCTAGGCGGTCATTTGCTCGGCCTTCCACCTCTGCCT
Organism: Adenophora triphylla var. japonica; assembly: GCA_022495995.1. Classification (NCBI taxonomy): domain Eukaryota; kingdom Viridiplantae; phylum Streptophyta; class Magnoliopsida; order Asterales; family Campanulaceae; genus Adenophora; species Adenophora triphylla. The sequence continues at coordinate 421,083 of JAFEMH010000669.1, read as the reverse complement.
CCACCTCAGGTTCGTCAGCCCCCAGCACTTCTTCCCAGTATGCGGGTCCTAGGCCCTTTGCACCGGATTATGGTCCTCCGAGCTATACTATATGATGAGGAGCATGCCGATAGTGGGCCATATCCCGATCTCGAACCATATTCCTGAGGGTTACCATCTCCCATCCGATGTCTCTTCGGTACATTTCTGTTCATACTATTTCCCGTATTCGTCCATATATGTGTATATGTTCGACTTCATCTGAGCATCCCTTTTGTTGTCAGATTACCATGTCCGCGGCAGATTACAACCGTGGGGCGAGCAGGATGGCAGGATTGATGTCCTTGGTGTCGGACCTGTCTGAGCGGTTATTTCAGAAGGCAATTGTGGCAGCTTCGACGGTAGCCTCTATGGTGACCCCGACTTGTGGAGCCAAGCGGTCGAGGAGGGACGGCAGCCCCAATGGTGGTGAAAGCGGAGGTGCCGGTGGCTCGTCAATTTGATGGCATGATCCCCCCTTTTCTCCCCATTTACTTCTTGAAAACTTGTAAATATTGGCCGTGTGGGCCAAGACAATTTTTTTCTTTTTGATACCTGTTAGCACGTAGGTAGCACAAAAACAAAGTTTTCTTAATTCCTAGTCCTAGGTCTAATTAATTAATTTTTTAACCTTCTCGACTTACGTGATTGGAGTGAAATGACCATTTGGGTCACAGTTTTGAGCTTGGTTTTGGTGCCTGTACAGCATGTTAGGAAGTGTATGCGCAGGTTTTCGAGACTTGCTTCGTCAAGTCGGGGCTAGATTATTTGTTGGTGCAGGACTGCTGCTGAATTTCCCGAAGCGATGTGTCGCACGGGACAAGGCATCTCGCGCGAGACACGCTACCTAGACAGAATTCCTTTCCTTTTTCGAACAGGATTTTGTCAGTTTTCCCTATAAAAACACCCCGTAGTCCGGCCAGATAACTTATCCCAGCCCTTCAAACTCTAGAGATATTCTGTTAGGGTCGAATTCTTGTCTTCTTTTCCAACCCTGTGATCCATGGCTTCCAAAGAGATCGTCCCAACGTCCATGATTGTTGATGATTTTTCTTTGCCATCTGACGTAGTTGAAGCATTCAAACAAGTATCAAGGGATTTCATGAGGTCGTTTCGCAATCGATCTCACTATAAGTTTATAGCAGAATTCGAATTTAGAATTCTTTTCACCTTGAAGAACCTCCAACCAGATTGGAATCTTTTGCAGGGGGCTGCTCGATTTTGGGATCCTTCTGTTCATCTCTTTAATTTTTCTCTTAATGAGATGGTGCCTACTGTTGAGGAGTTTGCCATTATCTTGGATATGCCGTTGACTGGTGAGATCGCTATTCCTAAATACAATAGGAATCATTTAGAGGCTTTGAATGAATTGCTAGGGATCTCCCTTGATACTTGCTATGGGCTGGTTCACCGCATGTGGGTAGATTGTTCTTCTTTTCCTGAGCGCTTCAGCGGAGATTCAGATGTTGATGCCTTCCATGTTTACAAACGGAACTTTTTGGCCCTTTCTCTTTTCGGAGATGTTTTGTTCATATGCAAGGATGGCTTGGTTGACTCCCAATTGGTGGAAATCGTTCTGCAGGCTAGGAAACGTTCTAGGAACATCATTCCGCTAATCTTGGGTGAAAACCTGCATGGTCTTGACGAGTTTCATAAGACCGGTGCCATGACTCAAGGGAGTCCTCTTTTGTTGACTATTTGGCTTAGGGAACATCTCAAGTTGGTAGGTCCCTCGTTGGAGTATTCCCCATTCACATACCATACGAGGAAGTTGTTGATCAAGGATCTCTCGGTGGATGAGTGGGCCAAGCTGATTGCAAAGACTGCGACTGCTGATATCTTTTGGTGTCCACCTTATTGGAGATTGAACAAGTATGTTGCCAGTACCAAGAGTTTTGACAGGGTTGTTCTCCCGGGTTTGCGGGATTCCTCCTTTTATTTTCCCAAGCGGGTGCTCCGTCAGTTTGGTCAGTAGCAGGACACTTATCTTTTCGAAGGGGCCTCTCGTGAGGTGTCTTATATCGGTGTAGAGTTTGTGAAGGTGTTAGCTCAAGCATGGGGTGAAGGAACTAATCGGGACCGCTGGTCGAACATTCGGACTTTCGGTGCAAGCGTCTTCTTGTTTGACAAGTATTTGGATTGGTTCCTTCATACCGGTCATCCTAATGTGGAGAAGATTGATGATCTGTGGCTTTCGCTGTTAGGGGATTCCTTTGTAGCTAGCAGTATTTTGCGAAGGAGCGAGGCTCAGTCTGATCGTGCTAATGTACGGACTGATCCAACCCAGGATTTTCTTGATGGGGATTGGTATGAGAGGCGAGGCAAGGGTATGCCCGGAAAGATGCAGGCTTTAGATAGGCCCAATGTCTTCAAGAGGCTTTCGGCGTCCGTTTTCACTCGCCTCGAGGGATGTTCTGCTTCGAAGGGCCCAAAGCGCAAGAGAGATCGCGATGACGGTGGTGATCATGTCCGTCGGCCTACCAAGTCAATGAAAGGCTAGATCAAAAAGAGTACCAAATTAGATTTATTTATTTGATTAGACCGAACCCGAAGGCTGCATACGTTCCTCTTTTACAGCAATTAAATAAGAGGCTCAGGTCTAACGTAGTTCATTTTTGAGAGAAAAAGGACAAAATACAATTTCAGGCCGAGGGGTAATCTCGCGCGGGATAAGGCCTCCCCCCCTTTTTTTATATATATGCACACCCTTTCTTTTGCCTAGACTGCCCCTTCGGGTTTTCAATCTAGCGGGCTTCTTTTCTTGTGCAAGCTCTAATTTTTGCCTAGGCCGTCCCGTTCGGGATTTTCAACCTAACGAGCATTTTTTCTTTTTAAGAGGCCATGTCACGCGAAGTATTTCTTGAGTTTGTCCATGTTGACTGGCTTCGGTAGCTGATCTCCATCTAAGTCCACCAGCTGAAGGGCTCCCCCAGAGAATATCTTCTTCACGATGTAGGGTCCTATCCATCTTGGTCCCTACTTGCCTAGCGGGTTGAAAGGTCCAGGACGATGCTCATGGAGAACCAGGTCGCCTACTCTGATATTCCTTATCTTGACCTTTTTGTTGAAAGCTCTTGAAATTCTTCTTTGGTAAGCTTGAGTGTGCTCGGCTGCTTTCAGCCTCCTTTCATATAGCAAGGCTAACTCTTCGTATCTGCTTTCTAGCCAGCCGACTTCATTCACTTGGTTTATTAGGAGAACCCTTAGTGATGGTATTTCCAATTCTATCGGTAGGACAGCCTCCATCCCGAATGTGAGGGCGTAGGGGGTCTCCCATATAGCTGTTCGGACTGAGGTGCGGTACCCCAAAGTGCGAAGGGTAGCTTTTCAGGCCAGTCTTTCCCGGCGATTGCCATTTTTCTGATGATGGTTTCGATTGTCTTGTTTGCGGCTTCAACTACTCCATTCGTCTGAGGGCTGTAAAGAGATGACTTATGCCTTATAATTTTGTACTCTGTTAGGAGGCGATCGGTTTCTTTCTCGAAGTGCGAGCCATTATCGGATATCATCTCTTGCGGGACCCCGTATCGGCAGATGATGTTGTGCTTGATGAATTCTGCTACCTTTCTGGCATTCAAAACTTTGTAGGAGGCAGCCTCGATCCATTTAATGAAATAGTCGATGGCTACTAGGACGAAGCAATGTCCATTGGCTCCTGCGGGCGTGACCTTTCCAATCACATCTATCCCCCATGTTGAGAACGGCCAAGGGGACGTCATAGGGTATAGTAAGGAAGGCAGTGCATGCTGAAGGTTGGCATGTATTTGACACTTATGGCATTTCTTGACCATTCTGGTACAGTCGGCTTCCAAGGTTAGCCAAAAGTACCCTTGTCTGATGATCTTTTTGGCGAGCATGTTTCCGCTCATGTGGGTTCTACATATACCTTGATAAACATGGTCCATTATTTCTTGGGCCTCTTCTTCGGTGGCACAAAGGAGGTTTCCTTGGGAGTGTTTCTTGATTAGACGGCCAGCAATGATGACGTAGTTAGCTGCCATCCTTTTAAGGGCGATCTGAGTCTTCTAGTCGGTCTCATGCGGAATGGCTCCATCTAGGATGAAATGACAAATGTCATGGTACCACGGTTTTTTTTCGGACTTCTCAACGGTGGGACATTCGGATGACCATTTGTCTTTGCAGTCATGGAGATCTATAACGGCGCAGTAGGCAAGAGTTGCATGCCGAGTTATTTTGAAGGGTTTGACTGCCTTTCCTGTAGGGATTTCGACCAAGGAGGCGAGTGTAGCCAATGCGTCAGCAAACCGGTTTTTGTCTCTAGGAAGATAGTGGAACGAGATATCCTGAAATTGTTGCACCAACTCTTGGAGGTGGGCATTGTATCTTTGAAGGGTTGGATCTTGAATCCTCCACTTCTTCAGTGTCTGATTGATGATTAACTGGGAGTCCCCAAATACCTCAAGTTCAATCACGTTGCGCTCTAGGGCTGCCTCAAGCCCTGCTATGCAAGCTTCATATTTTGTGGTGTTGTTGGTGGTGTCAAAGTCAAGAAGTATTGCCAGTGGAGTATAGATGTCGTCGGGATCTACTAACAACATTCCGATGCCGAATCCTTTCTTGTTGGCTGCGCCATCGAAAAATAATTGCCACTTACTTTTGTCTTCTATACTCATGATGTCTTCATCAGGGAATCGCGGGTCCTCCCCCTTCACTTCGTCGCAAGGAAATTTGGCCAATTGATCTGCGAATACACTCCCCCTGACGAATTTCTGAGTGACGTAAGTGATATCATATCCCGCGAGCATAAAGTACCATTTAGCCAGTCTCAAAGACAAATTTGATTTGTCTAGGATGTACTTCAAAGGATCCATTCTTGTGATGATACGAACCGAGAAGACTTCTATATAGTGCTTTAGTCTTTGTGATACCCAGACAAGACCAGCGCAAGATTTGTCAAGTGGAGAGTAGTTAATTTCGCTGCCTTGGAATCTGCTGTTGACAAAGTAGATGGCATTCTCTGTGTGTGAAGCAAGCTGTTCTTGAGCGAGCATAGCCCCTAGCGCATTGTCAGTAACCGTGAGTTATAGCTTTAAGGGCTTTTCTTTGTGTGGTGGAACCAGGATGGGTGGGGAAGTAAAGTAGTGCTTAGCTTCCTCGAATGCTTCTTGACATTTCTCGATCCACTCTTGAGGTGCGTTTTTCTTAAGTAGCTTGAAGATAGGATCGTACATTGTAGTCAGTTGATTGATGAATCGACTGATGTATTGGAGTCTGCCTATGAATCCCTTTACTTCTTTCTGCGTTCTGGGTGGAGGCATGTCTATGATGGCCTTTATCTTGGTGGGGTCTACTTCTATGCCACGCTCAGTGACCATGTACCCTAAGACTTTCCCTTTGACCACTCCGAATGAGCATTTTGCGGGGTTGAGCCTCATCTTGTGTTGTCTCAGTCGATTGAAGAATTTTCTGAGATCTCTGAATTGCTGACCATCTGTACCTTTTGAGTGGATAATCATGTCGTCCACGTATACCTCTATTTCCTTGTGGATCATGTCATGGAATAGTGTCGTGACTGCCCTTTGGTAAGTAGCCCCAGCGTTCTTGAGACCAAACGGCATGACCGTATAACAGAACGTCCCCCAAGGTATGGTGAATGCCATTTTGTGCTGATCCTCCTCTGCCATGAGGATTTGGTTATACCCTGCGGAGCCATCGACGAATGAACGGACTTCATATGCTGCTGTGGCGTCGACCAACATGTCTATGTTTGGTAGTGGAAAGTCATCTTTAGGGGATGCCTTGTTCAAGTCTCTGAAATCTACACAGACTCGTATTTTCCCGTTTGACTTGGCTACTTGTACCGTGTTTGCCAGCCATTCCGGATACTCGATCACTTTGATAAACCCTACTTTCAAGAGTTTCATGATCTCTTCTTTCACTTGCATTGACCATTCCGGCTTGATTCTGCGCAGTTTCTTTTTTACTAGCTTGGCGTTGGGTAGCAACGGTATTTTGTGTTCTACAATCAACTGATTTAACCCAGGCATATCTTTGTATGACCAAGCGAAGACGTCGACATATTCTCTAAGGAGCTGCGTCAAGGTTTCTCTGTTTTCCTCCTTGAAGAAGCTGTCGATCTTTGTTTCTCTGGGGTCTTCTGTTGTCCCGAGATTAACCGTTTGCATTTCCTCGTTGTCAACGGGGCCATTTTTTCCACAACGACCTACTTGCTTTGCTAATTCTTTTAAAATTTGTTCGTTTTCTTGGTCTGTCTCATCATATGATTCATTATTAACTTGTTTGTTATATTGATTATTATTAGTTAATTCATCATTTACGATGTTAGCAATCTCAGGGTACTCGGAAAGATCAAAGTTTTCATTAAAGAAGTAAGGGAATACATGTTTGGCCACCGCCTCGATTTCCTCTTGAGTGAGTTCATCAGAGGTGGAGCCTGATTCTAATGTGAAAGTTTCAAGGCCTATTTTCCTGTGGGGATGGGGAGTGCAACCATGCTCTTTGATCATGAAGTACTCGTTAACAACTGGTCCCCCGATGACGTGCCAGTTTAGAATTTGCTCATCACATTTCTGTATTAACTTTGTGTAATTAATAGTTGGAGCGTCCCCCTTGGAGATTGCATGGATCTGGCTGTCTTCTAACCGGCAGAGATCTTCAAACTGTCGCAGCATGTCTTCTCCCAACACAAAGTCCCATTTTCTGGTCATTTCTGCCTTCGTGCCCCACAAATCTTTAGGGATTAGTGGGACGGGTTCTGTTTTATCTAGTGAAGCATCGCAGTCGCAGAAGATTTCAAATCCCGGTTGGCGCTTTCCTTTATCGTCAGTCCATGGTTCTGAAAAGATAAATTATGGGATGCTTTCCCCTTCCTGGATGATGTAGCCATTGAGTGTCTTTCGATATGGCTCGAGGTTGCAGTTTTTGACCTTTGGGTCATTGTGGCCCTTGTACGCGGTTCCTTTCCACTTGACTTGAGTGAAATCCCAATCTTCTTCGTCATCTCCATCGCGGATGGAAATGATGTATCCTAGGCCATGCTTTGTGTGTGGTGGGGGAACCGGTGGTGGTTCCGTTATCCCTTGTAAGTGTTTTCCAAGTCCCAAGCCAGGAAAGTATCCTTTTGCTTGCATCATTCTCCAAACAAGAAAGTTTCCAGAAAACCGAAGTGCTTTGGAGTAATTATTTTCGTTGCAAGTTTCTATGACATTCACGGTGCTTTGTTTCTCGATCTCAAAGCCACTGAACAAGTAATCAGAAGTGCTGTGTTGTACCTCGAGGATAGTGCTAGCAGTAACCATTTCTTCGTGTATGGTGACTATTGTATCGTTGTGTCTGAACTTGATACACTGGTGTAGGGAGGAAGGTACACCCCCTATGTCGTGTAGCCAAGGGCGGCCAAGCAGCAAGTTAAAGGATGACGGGATGTCGATGACTTGAAATTCGATGCTCATTGTGACTTGCCCCATTTCTATAGGTATCACGACTGATCCCAAAGCAGTTCTAGCAGTACAATCATACCCTCGTACAGTATGCCCTGATGGCTTAAGGTCTTTATGGGTGAGGCCTAATGATGATAAGGCTTTTATTGGAAGGACATTGATTGCAGAACCATTGTCGACCAAAATGCGTGGCATTCGATATCCATTCACCTTAGCAGTTATGTAGAGGGCCTCATGATGATTGTTCCCATAGGATGGGAGGTCCAAGTCAGTGAAAGTGATGACGTTGCCAAATTATACTTGACCAATCATTTGAGTAAGCTCTTCGGGTGTTGCTTCTGAGGAAATGGTTATTTGAGCCAAGGCCTTTTTCAACATTTCACGATGCTTGTAAGATGCTTCTATAAGATCCAAAACTGAGATGTTTGCTTGTGTCTTCTTTAGCTGGGCTAAGAGTGGATCGTCTGGTTCGCTTGATGATGGGGCTTTTGCTTCTTTACGGGGATTTTCGTCCCTGGGGTCGTTGTTGATGATTGCACGCCCGGATCGTGTGAGGAGATTGACTGTTTCAGACCCTTTTTCCTTTTGTTCTAAGATTTCATCCCAAGATATCATATAACAGAAAGAAGATTTATTAAATTCAAAAGGGCTCTCATCCACAGTTGTGGCTAGACAAGTAGGGTCCTTGAAGCTACTTTCTACTTCTATCAAATTGATTTCATTGTTTGGTAAAGGATTAGTAACAACATTAGGTAGCCCTATCTCTTTATCGTCGAACAAATCTTGGATGACGTCTTTCAAGTGGAAACATGAGTTGGTGTCGTGGCCGGTGAAGTTGTGGTACTTGCAGAAGAGATGATGAGCATGATTAGCAGGAAGATCTTTCTTTGGAGGTCCACCTTCTCTTGGTTTGATTTTTCCATTCTTGACAACCACCTCGAGGAGTTCTTCTTGAGTTATCCCCTCAAGCTTGTCGTAATGCCTATCCCTTTTCTTCTTTTGTGGTGGAGGTACCGCAGAGTACTTACCATTTCCGGGATGATGGAAGACAATAGCATTGACAGAAGTGTCCTTAGGGTTGGAAGAGGAAGAGGAACTTTTGTTGTAACGGAAGCCGCTTTCTTTCTTGGCTTCCCTTTTCTGCTTGATGAGGTCATCTAACCGGATGCCGGATTTGTGGAGTTCGGCGAAGCTAGGAAAGTAGTTGACTGCAAGTTTGTCTTGATATTCTTCCCTAGGACATTGTATGAGGATGTGGATTTGTTCGTCTAGGCTTGGCCTATCAACGATGTCAGTCAGTTTGGTCCTCCGTCTTTTGACGAAGTCTATAAAGGATTCGTTCGGAATATGCTTGGTTTATTCGAGATCCCTTCTAGTGGTGCGGTAAATGGAGTTGTCCTCATATTTCTTTTGGAAGGTACGACTAGCGAGTGGCCAATCAAGTCTTGTAGAGAGTGGAAGAGTCATGTACCAATCTCTAGCGGCACCATCGAGAGTGTGTGGAAAGCATTGAGCTAACAGGTTGTCAACAACACCCATAGGTAGCATGGCCCAAGAATAGGTCTCCAAATGTGATTTGGGACAGGTAGTGCCATTGAATTTTGCAATGTCGGGTGTTTTGTACTTTCTAGGAAACTTGGACATGGATTGACGAAGGGTGTCATAATCAATAGAGAGCAAGGCTCCCTTACTTACATCGAGGGATGCAAGCTTCATTTCTAACATTTCCATGGTGAGGGGTTCGTTCTTACTTTCCCCTTTGCTTTATTTCTTGGACGTGTATCTCTCGTTGTCAGAGGAGGAAGATGACGAGCTAGACTCGTATTTCTTTTTCTTGCTTTTGCTTTGGCGACGACCCTTAGCCTTTTTGGTGTATGATTCCTCTTCTTTGGAGGAAGAATCATTTTTCTTCTTCTTTTCTTTGTTGGCTAGTGCTGCCCTAAGCTCTTGGATTTCTTCCACGAGAGTGTGGATTTGGGTAGCTTGCACCTCTAGGCGATCATTGGCTTCTTCCAGAAGTTTGTGGTTGTTTTCGGACAAAGATTCGTCACCCGGAATTTCATCGATACCGGACATTGTGTTGGGAGTCTTGAGGTTGAGTAGCTTCGGAAAACTGACAGAAGAGACGCAGAGAGGGTGTCAGGATTAAATCTAGCCCCAACGAGTCGGAAGCAGGCTTAAACGGTTCAGGCTCAAACACAGCAAACAGGGGCATTATCTCGCACGAGACATGTAGTCACGCACGAGACAATCACACGGAAAGTCGATTTTTATTAGACCTAATTTTTTTGGTCGGAAGGGAGAATCCGTTTTGAGGGGTTTCTAAGGCCTTTATCATAACCTAACGACTAAGCAATCAGTTCGATTTTTGTAAAATAAAGCCATGTAAGATTATTTTGAAGGATTTTTTTTTTCTTTTTAAAGGGACTTCCGAAAGGTTCATTCCGAAGGGACTTTTACGAAGGGACTTTTTCGAAGGGACTATTCTGAGTCCCTCTTTATTGTAAATTTTACATGGCTTTATCTTGGTCAAAAACAAGGAAAGATCACCGAGTCAAACCGATCGGTCACGGAGTGATCCTAAAAAGACAAATCTACATGAAATGTGGCAATGCAGGACTGGAAGGCTAGGCTCCCCGCGATATGACAATCTAGATGGATTGAATACGCGGAGTGGGATGATCCAACTTCGGAGAGACCGGCGACTAGGTGGTTACCGTCATCTGTCCTTAGTGTGGGTCCCGGGTTTATAGAGGGTATATAGTGCAATGACAGATATAATATGAGTGCGCGTGTGTGATAGTCAATCTAGGTGATAGATAAAATCGAGATTTTAATTACAACTCCCGAATCCCCAATGCACCGAACATTAATAAAATAAAACCCAATCACACGCAGTTTATAAATAACAATCAATTATTTAAACTAAACACGGATTCGAGTTCGACATCTTATGGGAGGCCTTAAGATGAGGGAACTCTGTAGATAATGAATTCTGGGATCCCCCTTGCGTGTTCGACTCTTGTCTTGGACCTCGAGATGAACATGGAAAACCAGAATACACCTGATTGCCGAAGCGATATCTCGCGCGTGATAGGATGTCTCGTGCGAGATATGCCTAGTCCGGATAAGAAAAAATCGAATTTATTTATTTTATTTTTTTGAAAACCTCTCTTTTATTTTTGACGCAAGTTTAAGCCTCTTTATATTTACAATCCCCAGCAGAGTCGCCACTGTAGCGATGCGCGAGTTTTTTTTTAACATCTTTTTGAGTCGCCACCTATATTATTCGTTTGGAAACATAGAAAAACCATTTGAAAATAGATTTTGGGTTCGGGGCTTAGGTTATGGAATTGGAAGGTCAAGGAGAACCCATTCCACCCAATCCAGAGATCGGTCTTGCTAAAAAGAGAGAAGTTTTCAAAGAAGGAAAATATTTTAAACAATAAATAAAATAAAGATCCATTTCACAAGGTTAAACGGAATATAGGATCGATTGCTTCGAGACCATCCCCATGATTTGGGGAGGCTCTAGGCTGATCCTAGATTCAATGTATTTATACCACTCTAACAATCAATTAGAAAGAGAAAGGAAGATTACCTTGCGTGAAGAGATTCGGACAGAGTTTCGACTCAAGTTTAGAGTCAAACCTTAACGCGGACAGAGCTTCGCCTCAGTCCTTGATTCTTGCTTCGATGTTTGTTTATCAACAAGGTTGACAAACAAACTTTAGGTGATTTTAGGGGTGATTTACAGGAATCTTTCAGGGAGAGAAACCAGTAAATGTGGGGGTTTTGACTTGAAAAGTCTGGGATCTTAAATACTGAAAGTCTTCAGGTATTTATAGGTGTTGGAGAGGTGTTGAAGATGAGATCAAACATCTTGGGAAGGTTCCAGAATCCAAACTTCATTGGATGGCTGGATGGATAAAGTTTATCCCGAAAGAGGTTGAAATCGACGAGGAAACTGTTATCTGCAGTCTGCAGAACTCCTTTATCTCGCGCGAGACACGCTATTCGGCACGAGATAAGGCAGTCTGTGGACAATTCTACCCTTCCCTCATTATTTCGTATGCAGTTTAGTCCCAAACTAACAGTCGTTAGTCAAAACTTAATGAAACATGACGAAATGGTGGATTTCTACTTCTTGAATCAAGGTGAGACTTAGAGCGGTATAAATGTGCTCCGATGGGTTCAGAATGGGGTGTCTACAGCTGGTCCCCTTTTACCTTGATAACTCCCCAAGGCGACGGAATCTTAAGGCACTGGTGGTATGTGGATGGAACAACCTTCATATTAAGGATCCATTGTCTTCCCAAGATGAAATTATAAGCTGATGGGCAATCGATCACGTAGAACCGTTCCATGGAATTCAATCCTTCCACATAGACGGGAAACTTGATTTCTCCAATTGTTTGTTTGGTCTCCCCACTGAACCCGACCATGACGGAAGAATTCTTCACAACCTCGGTTAGGGGAATTGACATCTCTTCTAGCGTGCTCTTCATAACCAAGTTTACTGAGCTTCCATTGTCGACCTGGATGCGCTTCACTTTGCAATTGGCAATATGTAAGGTGATGACTAACCCGTCGTGATGGGGGTCCAAAATGTTTTCCTTATCATATTGATCAAAGATGATCTGCTAGCCCACAGAAGCATCGGGACGCCGTGCCGGTAACTCTATCTTGTCTTCCTTAGAATTTTTGGCATGACGTTTGGCCGCAGAGTATGTGGTGCCACAAATGTCTGATCCTCCTATAATGAAGTAGATCACCTTAGTTGCAGGAGGAGGTGGAGATGGAGTACCAGCGACGGCTTCCTTTATTTCAGCCCGTCCTTTCCTTTTTCCGAGTAAATCCTTAAGGAAGCCTTTGGAGAGTAAGTGGCTGATTTCTTTCCTCAAAGCAATGCAATTTTCTGTAGTATTGCCAAAATCTTCATGGTAAGCACACCAATTAGATTTGTCCTTCCGAGGTGCTGCTCTGTCACCTGTCTTTGGCCATCGCGCCTTACTCCCTAAGTTGTCCATCGCGTGAAAGAGCCTTGAAAGGTCAACAGAAAAACAATTGTCACTGATCTTAGGATAAACGGTTTCATCCTCAACATTGTCATCTTCCATAACATTAATCTTAGGAGAGTCAGTTTTAGAGTAGGGTTTTCCCCTGTTAGATCGATGATGAGAGGATTCTGCTTTTCTGTCAGGGTTGTCGTATGTTGATGCTTTCTTGGACGCCTTGCCATGGATCATTTCATCTTCTTCCAACCTGATGAAACGGACAGACCTCGTCCTGACTTCTTCTAAGATGCGAGATGGGAACATGACAAGGTCTTGATAGAAGGGTGACTCCCTTTTAAGGACCATCCTGAAAGCTTCCGTGGCAGTCAACACGTCAATGTGAGGAATGCTTACGTCCTCTTTGTTGAACCTGAACACGTAATCCTTGAGAGTCTTGTCAGGCTATTGTACAATCCTGTAGAGATCGCTTTTTAATTTTTCAAAGACACGATTACAAGAAAATTGGTTAAGAAACATGTTAATTAATTGATAATATGATGAGATGGAGTTTGTCGGTTGATTGGTCAGCCACATAAAGGCGGGACCGGATAGGGTGGAGCCAAAGCCCCTGCATAAACAAACTTCTTTAATGTGCGGAGGAATGCTGATGATATCCATCTTTTCATGGTATAAGGCAATATGTTCTGCGGGGTCTGTCGTTCCATCGTATTGCTTCATGGGAGGCACTTGGAATCTCTTGGGGATTTCCACTCCAGCTATAGCAGGGATAAAGCGTGAATTGTGATGGCTAGTTGGAGAGGCTTGGTTGAAGGGCAAGGTGATTTCGGGAATCTTCATGAGGACTTCCTTAAGTTGCTGTACTTCTCTTGCAAAGGCAGTATCTGCAACAGGGTTAGTGGCAACTATAGGATTAAAAGGAGTATTGAACAAATTAAAAATCCTTGTTAGATCCACGGGGGATGGAGTCGCGAAAGTGAAACATGACGCCAGCGGCATCAGGTTGGATCTGACGGTTGTGCCTTCAGTCTGAACGACACTGAACATGGATGTGCTACCTCATTCACCTTGCGCACTAATTTCAGCACCTGAAAAAGGAGTCTTGGGTTGCAAAGGAGAAATCTCAGGAATGCTAACAACGGGGATGCTATGCCCTGAAGCCGAAAAATCATATCGCAACTTTTCGAGGTGAGTAAAGATCGTTTGGTTGGTTTGCTGTTGTCCATCAAGCTGATCCATTAGCTGTTGCATCATACTCTTCATGGCCGTTATGAGTTCTAACGGGAGGTAACGTCATGGATGGTGATCCACCCAGACTGAGTCCTTGGCTTTGGGTCGTGATGGACCCGTAGGTGGATGCGGATTGGACGTTGCGGGCAAGCTTGTCGCGATGGTCCTTGCCCCCGTGGTGATGATGGGGGTAGACATAGCTGAAGTCGGATTGCTCATCTTGATTGGAATCTAAAAAACCAAAGTTCCCACAGACGGCGCCAAATTGTTTTGGACAAATTTCGACAAGTAAATTTGTTTTCTCAAGGAGGTTTGGGCACAAATGGAATATGATCCTCAAAGCAAGATGAACACAAGGATGTAACGAGAAAACCCTTAGAGCAATCGTCCAAGAGAAAAACCTCGGGAGGCTTTTGGCAAGCCTGCCTAAACCAAATAAATTTTATTAAGTATTTGAGAGTTTTCGAGTACAAGTGCAGAGTAGAGTAAGCAAAACTGTGTAACGTGAACAAGAGTGCTTCCTAAGAGCAATATATATGCGTTATTGTAACTGAAAATATCTACTTGAATGTCCTGCTGATCTTGCGCCTAGAATCTCGCTTCTTGTTTATGGAGTCCAACCGTTATCCTTTGGTTGATAGCTTGAATTTGTTTGTGTTGCTCTTTGACTAGGTCTAAACGGTCACATGGGTGAATTATTTATTTATAATTTTGTTCCTGAAAAATAGGATAAACACAACAAATAATTTCAAGGTGTTAGTCCAAGATGTAAATCAAGACGTTACCTCAAGATGGATGTCCAAGATGCAGAACATGTTGAGTGGATTTTTTAGGACGTAACAATCAGTAACTACTTTCTATATTTTACAGGAATCACCCGAGAAATTCCATGGATTGGAAAGGGTCAAAAGTCTAATTCTGCCATCCATCAAATTATCCTCGAATAAGACCTCATGGCAAAAGCTTTCATTAGCTACTATTGCTATCTGATTAGAGATAGTGTTAGACTATATCAAACACAATGTTCATCATGTGGAAGACGATGATAATCTCAGGTTCAAAGGATTCAATTAGATGACTATCATGAGATTTAATCATGACACATATGATACCATGTCATAAATCTCATCGGTAGGTCATGTCCAATATTTGTTCTCTAGAAAGTATCCATAAGTGTAATGTGCATCATATGCATATAATCATCTCCATGATTATCCATTACCAACTTATACTAGTTATTCATAATAACTAGGGACGCAGTTCAATATAATAAACATGTAAACATATAATGAACCAAATAATAATTTCTCTATAATAAATGATAAAGACGATTACATAGCGGCTTTAAGTTATATGTCAAACATAACTAAATGCCTAGGGCACTATACCAACAATCTCCCACTTGCACTAGGATCCATCTATATATCGTATACCCATGGACCTCGCATGACCATCATGCTTTGCTTGTGCAAGGGGCTTTGTAAGCGGATCCCCAATGTTATCATCGGTTGATACTTTGCATATCTTTACGTCTCCCCGATCAATGAACTCTTGAATGAGATGGAAACGTCTAAGTATATGTTTGGTTCGCTGATGTGACCTTGGTTCCTTTGCTTGCGAATTGGCACCATTATTGTCACAATAAAGTTCCACCGGATTAGTGATACTTGGAACAACTTCCAAGTCACTAATGAACTTCTTGATCCAAACTGCCTCCTTAGCTGCATCGGATGTCGCTATATATTCGCCTCGGTTGTAGAATCGGCTATGGTACTCTACTTGGAACTCTTCCAGCAAATCGCACCTCCGTTAAGCATAAACACAAATCCCGACTGCGATTGGAAATCATCCTTGTCGGTTTGGAAGCTAGCATCTGTGTAACCTCTTACAACAAGATCTTCTTCCATCCCTCCAAAGACCAAGAACGCATCCTTAGTCCTTCTTAAGTACTTAAGGATCGTCTTGATGCAATCCAATGGTTCTCACCAGGATCAGATTGGTATCGACTGGTCATGCTTAAAGCATACGAGACATCGGGTCTAGTACAAATCATGGCGTACATGATAGATCCAATAGCCGAAGCGTATGGAACCTCATTCATCCTCTTTCGCTCATCAGTTGGCTTAGGACACTGATTCTTTCTAAGAGTAACACCATGACCCATTGGCAAGTTGCCTCTCTTAGAATTTTTCATTTTGAATCTTCTAAGAACCTTGTCAATGTAGGTACTTTAACTCAAACCAATTATCCTTTTAGATCTATCTCTATAGATCTTGATGCCAAGGATGTAAGCGGCTTCACCCATATCTTTCATTGAGAAACATTTTCCTAACCAAGACTTGACAATCTGAAGGGCAGGAATGTCATTTTCAATGAGTAAGATATTATCGACATACAATAAGAGAAATAGTACTACGCTCCCACTGAATTTCATGTATACACAAGGTTCATCTTCGTTCTTGACAAAACCAAACTCTTTGATCTTTTTGTCAAAACGAAGAGGTTTCATCATAGTCAACACCATGAGCATGCCTATATCCCTTAGCTACAAGCCTAGCCTTGTAAGTATGCACCTTCCCATCCATGTCAGTCTTGTTCTTGAAGACCCACTTGCACCCTATGGTTTTTACACCTTCAGGTGGCTCAATCAAGTTCCAAACTTGATTATCCGACATGGATTGCGATTTGGATTCCATGGCTTCTAACCATTTATCCAAATCGGGAGTGGACATCGCCTCTTGATAGGAAGTAGGTTTGTCATTCTCAATGACTTCCACTTCATTACTTTCCGACACGAGAAATCCATATCTCTCGGGTGCGGATCGTAACCTATCCGATCTATGATGGACTTGTGGATCTTGAATCGGTTCCATAACTCCTTGTGGATTTGGTTCAGTCTCTACTATCGGTTCCATGTTATTTTTGGGTTCTTGAATTTCTTCAAGATCAACTTTACTCCTACTAGTTCCTTTATTGAGAAACTGTTTCTCAAAAAAGGTACCATATTGAGCAACAAACACTTTGTTCTCATTGCGGTTGTAAAAGTAATACCCCTTGGTTTCCTATGGATAACCAACGAAAATAACCTTGTCAGATTTAGGTGCAAACTTATTGGAGACGAGTCTCTTCACAAAAGCTTCGCACCCCAAATCTTCATGAAAGACAAACTAAGTTTTCTTCCATGCCACATCTCATGTGGGATCTTAGGAGTCGATTTAGTAGGGACTCTGTTTAGTGTGAATGCATCAATCTCTAATGCATGTCTCCAAAAGGATATAGGAAGGTCAACTTAACTCATCATCGAACGAACCATATCTAATAGGGTTCTATTCCTCCTCTCGGAAACACCATTCCATTGTGGTGTTTCGGGTGGAGTCAACTCTGAAACAATTTCACAGTTTTTGAAATGATTGTCAAACTCTTGGCTAAAATATTCCCCAACACGATCGGATCGAAGTGCTTTAATAGTTTTGCCAAGTTGATTTTGTACTTCATTTTGAAATGTTCTAAACATCTCAAATGATTCACTTTTGGACTTCATCAGATAGACATAGCCATATCTAGATAAGTCATCGGTGAATGTAATGAAATACCGAAATCCTCCCCTAGCAATGCTGCTCATTGGTCCGCATACATTAATATGTATTAAGCCCAATAAGTCACTAGCCCTTTCACCACTCTTAGTGTAGGGTGGTTTGGTCATTTTGCCCAATAAATAAGATTCGCATATCTCATATGATTTATAATCATGTGAGTCTAACATACCATCCTTATGGAGTTTAGAGATGCGTTTCTCGTTTATATGACCAAGCCGGCAATACCACATGAACGAGTTATTCACGTCATTCAGTTTAGACTTCTTGTCCACATGATAAACATTTTTCAATATTATTTTGTTTCTCATCAACATCAAGAACATAAAGGCCATTAAATGAATTTGCAATACCATAAAGCATATCATTTAAATAAATATAAAACTTCTTATTCGCAATAAGAAAATTATACCCTTCATTATCCAAACAAGAAACGGAAATAATATTTCTACTCAAATCCGGAACATAGTAACAATTGTCAAAATAAGTACTAAGCCACTAGGTAAAGTTACATCATATGTCCCTACGGCTAATGCAGCAACTCTTGCTCCATTCCCCACACGCAGGTCAACTACACCTTGTTTGAGTTGCTTCCTATTCCTTAGTCCCTGAACATTTAAACAAATGTGAGATCCACATTCGGTATCTAATACCCATGAACTAGAAATAGAAAGGAAAATATCTATCATATATATACCTGAATCAGAAGCAATCGCATTGCTATTCTTCGCCTTTAGGCCTTCCTTATAAGCCTTGTAGTTACGCTTCAAATGACCAATCTCTTGGCAATGGTAGCAAATCGCATCCTTTGGAGACACTTTGAGAGCCTCTCCGGCAATGACAACTTTTGCCTTTGGTTTAGCAACAGTTGCTTTACCTTTTCCATCTTTCTTGAAACCTTTACCTTTGTTAACCATTAACACATTTGTCGTTCCGGGCTTCTTGATATTCTTCTCTGCGGTCTTAAGCATCGCATGCAATTTTGAGAGATTCTTAACCATGCCACTCATGTGATAGTGGATTATAAAATGACCATAACTTTCAGGCAATGAATTCAACATCAAATCCATGGCGAGTTCCAAACTCATCGGATTTCCAAGTCTTTCGAGATGCTCAATGTGACCCTTCATCTTAAGGACATGAGCACCAACCGACTGCCCCTCTTGCATCTTACATACAGTTAGGGCTTTAACCACATCATACCTCTCTTGTCTTGCTTGCACTTGAAATATTTCCTTTAAGCGCTCCGCAAGATCAAAAGCAGCTTCCATGTGCTCAAGGTCCTTCTGAAGGGCCTTAGACATGGTGGCAAGCATAAGGCATGTCACATCATTAGAATCATCAACATGTTTCTTGTGAGCATCCTTATCTGCCCTAGAAGCATTAGCAGCAGGTGGAGGTGGAACGGGTTCGTCAAGAACGTACATTTTCTTCTCTTGCCTTAGAACAATTCTTAGGCTCCAATCAGAATTGTTTGTACCGTTCTCTTCGAGCTTGTCCTTCTCAAGGATGGATCGCAGTGACTGGGACTGATTATTGTGAGTTGTCATTACTACAATAAAATATGCAAACAATGAAACACATAAGTATCAACACATTTATCATCTAAGAGAAAATAATGTATTTCATAAATACTTCCACTAAATTATACACCTTCAAATACAAACATGTATCATATAATCATAGTAGGCTAAGATCCATATTTCACTTGATTTTGGTTTAACTGAGTAAATGTCCGAAATCAAGCTATTTAGGTAGAAACATCAATCATATCATATATGACTCTTAGATCTTTTATGAGATTTCCTTAGACATCATATGTCAAAAACATGTTTTAAATATCATCTATGCCTTGGGTCAAATCTCATTTGAAAGCACCAATTAAGTCAAAACTTTTTTCAAATGTATGAGACATGGAACGATGCACCTAACTGAGTCAAAACTACATCAACCATTATCTCATCTTGATCACAAATTAAGATATAATGATGCACCCAACTGAGTCGAAACTACATCAAAATACCCTAAAATTTCACAAGTGTTCTAATCAAGGAATGGCATAAAACTTAAATATTTAAGAAGTTTTTACATAGTAACAAACATCGCATGGTTGTAACATGAAACTTATGTGTACATAATCATGAACATAGGGCTTCACAAAATTACAAACAAACACTTTGATTCAATTTTGAGAAATTACGAATCTACTTTAATCATATTCAATAGATCAACATCTTATGTAAAAGACTAATCAAATTAATCAATTATTAATCATGACCATGGCATATCAAATATACTTGTTTTTCTCCAAAAACAACACACATAAAATCTAGATCTATTTCATATAGCATGGATAGCAATTAATCAAATTAAATCTAGCATGCCAATTTCAATCCTAATCATGGCAAGACACGGCTCTGATACCACTGTTGGGTTTTGGGGTTATGAAATTGTCACGGCTTGAATCACAAGTGATATCCAAGGTGATAACAGCACCAACGATAGCACTTGGGATGGCACACACACACACTTCGAAAATAAAACAATTTTGTAAAAGAGGTTGCAGCGGAATAAAAACACCAAAATTGTTTTTCTCAAGTTATATAAATATAACTTGAGAGTGCCTCTTAGGCAAGACTTTATAATCACTATGAATGAAGTTACAAAGCCGAAAGTTCCCTATAGCTATATCTATTTTAAGCTCTATGGAACAAGAGATAAAGAACGGAATCCTATCCTAGCCTTCACACACCTTGATACCAAAGTAATCAAGTGCGAAATTACAAGGGAGAAAGGATTAAAAAGAACCAAACAAAGAACTCTATCTCTAAGCTTTTCGAAGGTGTGAATGTGAAATAATTGGCATGTCTTCAAATAAACCTTCCAAGCTTATTTATAGTCTTCAAATACTTGAAGGCTACTCGAATAACAGCCTTGGGGCTGGTCTTGCACGTGGAGGAAGTGTAGGGAGAGTGGGTTAATTTGTTTCCACAATTCTAGCTCCCACTTCCTAATTTGTAGCAACCAAGTTGTTGAATCCTCAAGCCATGCTTCCACGCCTTGTACTCCCTTGCTTTCTCATCCTTGTACCTCTTCTATAACTCAAGAACAACCTTTGACAAAGTCCACATACATATTGTTGTTGAATGCCAAAATTACGAATTAATACATAAAATGTATTAATTCATTTCTTCCAATTTCCACATGTGTCTAGCTCCTTCTTTGATGCTATTGCACCCTGAAATACAACCATAAACCATAGACTATACGGACCATATTAGCACGTTAGTCCATTAAATAATAAACAAGAAATATACAACTATATAAGTTTCGAGTCCAGGATATCATCTACGATATCACTTGGGAAATCATCTACGATATCACCCGCAGATTACACTAACAATCTCCCCCTTAGTTGGATATTTCTTTCCAAACTTAATGTCTTCTTTGTCTGTAGGATAAGTCTATATACAAATGTACTGAGCATAGACCATAGAATAATATCTCCACAAAAATTAACTCCCTTAATCAAGGAGCTAATCCTAAACAATGATTTATCATAATAAACTAATTTATTTCAAACTTTAAAAAGTTTTCGAAATAAACTAAGTAACCATTAAAAACCATAACCATTGTAGCAAAATATCATCCAAAATTAGCAAAAAACATCCTAGCGGATTAAGTTATTTAACAAACCACTAAAGTGTTTTAGCAAATATAAACAAAATAAAAGTAAATTGTTTAAGGAACCACCACATCACCAAAATAAAAACATTGTTTGTAGGACCACCACAAAAATAGTCACCCATATGATAGCGGCAACATAAACCTTCGGGTTTATCAACCTTAAGGTTCACTTTCTTCTTCTTCAAACTCCTCTTCTTCCTCGATCTCCTTCCCTATCACTTCCACCATCACTTGGGCCGATCGGTGGTAGCACCCGCAGTAGCACCAGCTCCGAAGTTCCAGCTAGCAGCCAGATCCTCCCCCTGTTTGGGAAGAAATTTCATCAATAAAAGCATCTCGTTACCTGCTTAAGCTTAGCCCATCCCTCAGCAAGTTCTCCTATTGCACTTGGATTGTTTGTGCAGGAAGTTGAGAACCGTAGCCTTTGGGATTGATGGTCCAGTTGCCCAAAAGATTCATCATGTTGTTCGAATACTTGCAGCATCGGTTCGCAAAAGTATGAGGGGCAACACCTGGGAAGCACTTGGGGTATCACGTGAGATAGCACTGGGAGGAGCAGGGGTTGTTTCATCGATTTGTTCCAAGGAAGATCTTTTGTATACCTTTTACCCTTTTCGGTTGTTGATCAATGGTATAGTACTCGGGTTCAGTGGTAAAAACATCAGAGGCTTCAATGGGCAAGGATTGAAATACCAAAACTTTGAAGATTAGAGAAGGATAGGGGAAAAAGCTAATGTTCACTTCCTTTTTCTACCCCATGAAGCTAAGTGTTTAAACACTAATCTTCCAAAGTTAATCCTTAAATTTTTACCCAATCTATACAACACATTCGCATGCTCCAAAGTCACAATAGGTTCATTAGTTGTAGGAAGCCAATTGAAGATGCACGAGTTTGTGAAGTACGGAATAGAGAGAAGATAATCTAGAAGCATGAAGTTTCTCTTTCAAAGGCCAAGGCTGCAGTTTGTTGTGAGTGAGCAATTTTACCATTTCATCTCTATTGACCCTAATGCTCTCATCATCTACATTAGGGAGGCCTAAAACTTTGTTAATCGGGCGGTGAGTAAAAGAATAGACTCTTCCCTAACAAACACTTTTCCATATTTAGCGAGACCCTTCATCATCCAAATGAGCATGCAAATTGGCAAAGAAATTGCGAATAACACTCTCAACAAAAGCGATGCATGATTATTAGCATTAATAAAATTCTGTCCTTTAAAAAGCTGAACCACTCCTTCCTTTTCCAACCGACCCTCATCAATGTGCTTCTCTTTTAAAATTCTCTTACTTAGACTATTCAACCAAAGTTCCATATTTTCCTTTTTATAATACTCCAAAGTAAGAAAAGGTTTTGGAAAAGCTTTATCCTCTTCGGTTTGAGTAACCTCATCACCAGAATTATCACTAGAGGAATGTTTAGGAACAGAAGAGGGGGCAAGTGTTACCTCGTATGATATCCTCTTCTTGCTAGCACTTCGGTAGCACTCACGCTTTGCCCTTGGCCTTCTTTTACGAAAATCGAGAGAGAGTCTCCTCTTCATCACCATCTACCCAAGCATCAAATGAGTCCACAGAAGGCTCCTTTTCCTTGTTTGCTTCAAAGTTCTCGTCACTCACATGGGGTGAGGACACATCAATAGAGCTTTCTGAGACATCAACTGGATCAAGGGAGGTATTTGAAGTTGCCTTGGACCTGATTGATCTAATGCAGTTGGAAGACCTCCTTTTTGCGATTTGGGGAGACAGCTTGGCAGTTGGGGCTTTCCTCTTCCTTTTTGGCTCGGTAGGGATGAGAGTCACCTTAGGAATGCCTTGATCAAACGAGGCGTTGGGGCCAGAGGTAGGAACAATCGCCATTGTTGGTGGAGAAGAGCTTGGAGTGATCATTGGAGAAGTTTCCATGGCCACGCGAGATGCCACGGAAGGAGCAATGCTAGGTGAGATGTCCATTTGGTCCGTGTGAGATGGTTCGGCATTGGTATGAGATGCCATGGAGATTTGAGGGATTTTTTGGAACGTATTTTGACCTAGGTTGAGAAGGGAAGAAGACGCTGGAAGGGGGTTTTAGAGAGAGGTGAGGGTAACGTATAGAGAGAGAGACGGAGGAGGTTGAGAGAAAATAGGAAGGAGGAGATTAAATGGGGAACAAAGTTTTAATTTGATTAGACATTTAAAAACCTATCTAATCTACCCCTATTTATTCTCAAACTAATCCCTATCCACACAATTCCAAAGTAAACCCTAACCACATCTTTTAAAACCTCAACTCTTTTTAAATAAAAACAACACGGTTGCAACATTTAAAATTTTTTTTTTTTTTTAAGTAAAAACGTAAAAAACAAAAAATAAGTAAACTAAATAATTTATAACTAAGCCCAAAACATTATATGCACAAATTAAATAAATAAGGGTTAGTTACTTAATTAAGTTTACCAAAAATAAAGGAAACTTGTTGAAGACGTTTTCAAAATCGTAAACTCTTTAATTAAAAAGACTTTCAGATTTTGAGAAATTAATCAACAATATTTCGAAAATAAGGAATTAAAAAAAAAAAACTAATATAGCACACACTAATGTGTTAAGGCAATGATGGTAACACTTAGGATAACACATATAATATAAAACCCCTTGATAAATATTTTTCAGTTTCAAACACTTGAGGCATAACAAGCTGAGCATTTTTCATGCACTTTAGGCATTATATGCCTATATATAATTTTTTAAGTACATTGCTTGTTAAACACGTCTCAATACACTTCTTTAAACAAGAAAGCATCGTAGTAACGAGCTCCGTGCTTCAAGTTATATTTCAAGTGTAGAGACCAAGTGATCTATGCCTTTCAAGTAGGGTACACTGTAGTGGCGAACTCCATGTCCCTAATACTTAGCATACATCACCTCATACCTTCTCATTGGCAAGAGTACATCGTTGCAGCGAACACCGTGCCCCGAGCTCGAGAGAAAAGTATGGACAAATGCCTTTGTCTTTTATTTATCAAAAAGAAAATATTAGTGACTTTGTCACTTTAAGCATATGAAGGGGAATGATATCAGACGTGCTAACCTAAATAATAACCTACCATAACAAAAAGGTCAGCATGTGCCACAGCTAGAACTAAGCTAGCTAGATTAAATAAAGTATTTTTTTTTTTAAGTAAATAAGCAAAGAAAGAAAAAAAAATACACTAATATACAAGTGTTACCCTAAGTGATAACATCACCTGGGGTAGCACAGACGAACAGACTCAGAGATTACAAAGACCAAGAGATCTTTTCAAACTAGAAAATCTCTCGTGGTCTAAGGCCTTGGTAAAGATGTCAGCCAGTTGATACTTAGTATCAATATGATCAATATTAATTAGGCCTTTATCTACCATATCTCTAAGAAAATGATGACGTATGTCAATGTGTTTGGTACGGGAATGTTGAACTGGGTTTTTTGAAATGTTGATAGCACTCAGGTTATCACAAAGACATAGTCAAAGAATTACTCTCTAGGCCATAGTCATCTAACATATGTTTTAGCCAAATAAGTTGTGAACAACAACTACCAAACTGCCACATACTCGCACTCAGCTGTGGAGAGAGAAACACAATTTTGTTTACGACTATACCATGAGACTAAATTGTTGCCCAAGTAAAAACACCCCCCACTAGTACTCTTCCTATCATCCATATCCCCTGCCCAATCCGAGTCACTAAAGCCAACCAAATTGGTATTAGTATCCTTACTAAACCAAATCCCTAATTCACTTGTTCCTGAAACATATTTAATTATCTTTTTGACAGACTTAAGGTGAGAGACTTTAGGATTGGCTTGATAACGTGCATAAACACACACGCTGAACATGATATCAGGACGACTAGAAGTGAGATAGAGAAGGCTACCTATCATTGAACGATAAAGAGTAGGATCAACATCCTCACCTACTTGATCTCTACCAAGTTTGAGAGAAGAACACATGGGGATTTTTGAACTTTTTGCTCCTTCCAACCCAAATCTTTTTACTAGGCTCTTTGCATACTTGCTTTGTGAAATGAATATTCCTTCATTTGATTGTTTCACCTGCAAGCCTAGAAAGAATGTTAACTCTCCAATCATGATCATTTCAAATGTTGATGTCATAGCCTCTACAAAATCTTTTAAACACGTTTGAGAAGTAGAGCCATAGACTATGTCATCAACATAGATTTGAACAATGACTATTTCTTTGCCATGCCTTAGGATAAATAAGGTCCTATCTGCTTCACCTCTTGTGAATCCATATTCAAGTAAGAAAGAGGTTAAGCGACCATACCATGCACGTGGAGATTGTTTCAAGCCATATAAAGCTTTATCAAGTCTATATACATGGTTTGGTAGATTAGGATCTTCAAATCCTTTTGGTTGTTCAACAAAAACTTCTTCTTTTAAATAACCATTTAAAAAGGCGGCTTTAACATCCATTTGAAACAAAGTAATTTTTAGAAAACAAGCTATAGCCAAGAGGAGTCTTATGGATTCTATTCTAGCAACGGGAGCAAAGGTCTCATCAAAGTCAACACCTTCAATTTGGGTGTAACCTTGTGCTACAAGACGAGCTTTGTTCCTAACAATATTTCCTTGCTCATCTGATTTGTTTTTGAAAATCCATTTAGTACCAATAACATTTGTATTACTAGGACGTGGTACTAAACACCAAACTTCATTACGAGCAAATTGGTCAAGATCCTCTTGCATGGCTTGTATCCAAAAATTATCTTTTAAAGCTTCGTAAATATTTTTGGGTTCTAAAGAAGAAACAAAACAGGAATATTTTACCTTGTGGTATGTGGTGGACATACACACATACCTTGCCATTTCACGGTCACTAAAATGTCCTTTGTTCCTTGTTTGTACCCCTTCACTAGCTTCTCCAATAATTAGAGAGGAAGGATGGTCTCTTTTGATCCTAGGCCGGTGGATCCCTTCTCAAGTCTTCATGCACATGATCATCATCTCGACTGTTCATCCTTTTCGCTTGCCGGATTGGTCTTGGGTGATACCGAGATGCTATCCCATCGTGGCAACACTTTGGCCAAAGACTGGGTATCACTTACTTGATTTTGATTCTCCAGTTCTTCCAGCAATATTAATGGAGATTCCCGTACTCCATCATACGTAACACTTGCTAAATCATCAAAAACAACGTTAATTGATTCTGAATGGTTTTTAACCTAAGGTTATAAACCCTATATGCTCGACCGTCCCGAGCATACCCAAGAAATATAGCCTTATCACTTTTAGAGTCAAATTTAGCTAAGTAATCCCGATCATTTAGAACATAACACACACACCCAAATGTATGAAAATAATGAACCTTTGGTATCCTACCATTCAAAATTTCATAAGGTGTCATTCTAGTACCAGGTCTTAGAAAAACCCTATTGGCCGTGTGACAAGCCGTGTTTATGGCCTCGGCCCAAAATCTTTTTGAAATTCTTTTTGAAAACAACATCACACGTGCCATCTCAAGTAAGGTCCTATTTTTCCTTTCAGCCACCCCATTTTGTTGAGGTGTTTTAGGAGCGAAAACTCATGTTTAATTCCTTTTAATTCACAAAAAGTAAAGAACAATGAATTATCAAACTCCGTTCCATGATCGACCTTATTCGCATGATAAGAGTAAAACATGTTTTTGATTTTAGTATGTAAGACTTTAAACTTTTCAAAAGTTTCTAATTTTTCTTTTAAAAAATATACCCAAGTAAATCTAGAAAAATCATCAACTATTACAAAAGTATATTTCTTACCTCCTAAACCTGTCTACCTCAACTCGGACCCATTAAATCCATATGCATTAATTGAAAACGGTGCGTTGTCCCAGAATACTCCTCATTATGTTGGGTAGCACTATGGGTAGCACGTGTTTGTTTACCTTTTAAACAATCTTCACATATGATTTTTGTACTAATGTCCAGACTAGGTATACCTCTTATAGCTTCGGCATTAATGAGTTTCACAATGTTACGAAAATGGACATGACCCAACTTTTGATGCCATAAGGTAGCATCATCAACCCTACATGAATGACACACTTGTTTATCCTCAACAAGATAATGGTTATTACTTGACCTAGTACCGGTCATAACACGCTTATTGGTACAATCAAAAACTTCACAAGTGTTTTTATTGAATTTTACTTCAAGGTTGTCATCACAAAGTTGGCTAATACTAATTAAATTAGTTACCAGCCATCAACATGCAAAACATTTTTCAAGGCAGGAAATCCAGGTACATTTAATACGCCTTTTCCTACTATATTACTCTTGCCACCACCACCATATGTTACACTACCACCTTGAATAGGTTCATATTCCTTTAAAAATATTTTTGTTCCGGTCATATGACGAGAACAACCACTATCAAAATACCATGAACCTTCAACATTAGTTTTTAAGGCAAAGTGCATACAACATCACATATCAAGTTAGACTTAGGTTTCCACACTTTTCTACTTTGATAATTTTTCTTCGACGACAGTGATATCTCGACATGCTAGGTAGCACTTCGGGTATCACACAGAACTGGATTTGTTTCTTTAAGAGAGTTTTGCAATCATTTTTCAAATGTCCAGAGAGTAACATGATAGTTACATATTTTTACCTTGTCGAAGACTTATCGAAGATATTTGTTCAACATGATCTCTTTCTTTAACAAAAATTAACTTATCTTACGTATTAGACAAAGTAGATGTAATAGCATTTAAAGACTCTTGAAAACCCATGCACTTGCCTTGAGTGGTTTGGACAACCCAAGAATTGCATCTAACTTGGTAGAACTCGTATTGAGTTTCTTGAATGTTGTCTCGGCAAGAGTAAGTTTGCTCTTGACTTTGTCCAGCCTCCACATCCTTCTTTGTGAGTTGAACTTCCAATCTAGTCAAGCCATCGCTTAGGTCTTGAACCTCTTTGGACAGAGAGATCACCTTCTTGTTCTTTTCTTCCATTCATCCACCAATTCTTTGCAAAGGTTCTTAAGACCACAAATGAGTTCATCCTTGCTGAACTCCTTCTCATCTTGTCAACAACCCGCATCCATGTTAACGTAACTCCACAAAACAAACAAAGCATTTATCAAATTTAATTACGTATACCTGTTGGATGATATCTCAGGTGCTATCCCATTTTGTATATCACTGGGGGTATCAGCGATTGTAATCCGAGTCACGCTTTGTGACCACCATTGCCGTTTGATCCGAATCTTGATTGATTGGTCTCCTCATCCTCATTGTCACCGAGAGAAACCCATAGGTTCTTTCCCATCTTCCTTAGAGTGTTAGCACACTCATTTGATTAATGACCCCATCGAGCAAGCATGACATTGGATTGATTCAAGGTATTTTGGATCAGATCTCGGATTGATCCGATGATGCTCTCCTTATGGGACCACCTTCTACGAGTAGATGGAAATGTCCTCTTGGGCATTGAATTGTACACCTTGGCTTGTTGCTCTTTAGCCTTTACCTCGCACATTTTCTTTGTTAAATTTTCTCACCATTGAGTTATATTTCCTGGTAAGTAAGGCAACACCGGCATCTTCACCTAATTCCTCAAAAATTTCGTCATCCTCATTAGTTGAACCACTAGGGGATTGAACTTTTAATGCAACACTCTTGCCCTTAGAAGCTTCACTTTGCTCGGCAAGGTTTGACTCAAAATTTTTTAAAATGCTCATTAAGGAATTGATATCCATTGTAGAAAGATTGTGAGCCTCTTCTATAGATGAAACTTTTATATTAAAACGCTCGGGAGAGTTCTAATAGCCTTTGAAACCAATTGTTTGTTTGTAAAAGGTTCACCTAAAAGTTGACACTCATTAGCAATGTCAAATAGTTTTTCAAAATAAGAGGAAATGGTATCACTTTCCCCCATTCTCAACCTTTCAAATTTGCCGGTAAGACCTCCGAGTTTGTTTTCACGCACACTAGAATCACCTTCACAAAACCTTTGTAAAATATCCCAAGCTTCTTGAGCTGTGGAACTATTTTGAATAAGTTTAAAAATATGCATGTCAACCCACTCAAAGATAGCATTAAGAGCTTTCTCATTATAGTTAGCTAGAGTGATCTCTTCATTCGTCCACTCACCTTCGGGTTTAACTCGAACATCACCATCCTCATCGGGAGGTAAGAGTGGAAGAGAGTACCCATGAACTATAGATCGCCATGCTCGAAGATCAATTGATTTGATATGCGAGCGAAGGCGAATTTTCCAATATGCATAATTCGAACCATCTAAAACAGGAAGACGTTTTTGGTTTGGATTTGCAGGATCAAAAGCCATGATAAAGAGGACCAAACACTTAGTATCGTCAAGTGAGAGGCTCGATACCAATTGAAATTGTCACGGCTTGAATCACAAGTGATATCCAAGGTGATAACAAAGCACCAACGATAGCACTTGGGATGGCACACACACACACTTCGAAAATAAAACAATTTTGTAAAAGAGTTTGCGGCGGAATAAAAACACCAAAATTGTTTTCTCAAGTTATATAAATATAACTTGAGAGTGCCTCTTAGGCAAGACTTTATAATCACTATGAATGAAGTTACAAAGCCGAAAGTTCCCTATAGCTATATCTATTTTAAGCTCTATGGAACAAGAGATAAAGAACGGAATCCTATCCTAGCCTTCACACACCTTGATACCAAAGTAATCAAGTGCGAAATTACAAGGGAGAAAGGATTAAAAAGAACCAAACAAAGAACTCTATATCTAAGCTTTTCGAAGGTGTGAATGTGAAATAATTGGCATGTCTTCAAATAAACCTTCCAAGCTTATTTATAGTCTTCAAATACTTGAAGGCTACTCCAATAACAGCCTTGGGGCTGGTCTTGCACGTGGAGGAAGTGTAGGGAGAGTGGGTTAATTTGTTTCCACAATTCTAGCTCCCACTTCCTAATTTGTAGCAACCAAGTTGTTGAATCCTCAAGCCATGCTTCCACGCCTTGTACTCCCTTGCTTTCTCATCCTTGTACCTCTTCTATAACTCAGCAACAACCTTTGACAAAGTCCACATACATATTGTTGTTGAATGCCAAAATTACGAATTAATACATAAAATGTATTAATTCATTTCTTCCAATTTCCACATGTGTCTAGCTCCTTCTTTGATGCTATTGCACCCTGAAATACAACCATAAACCATAGACTATACAGACCATATTAGCACGTTAGTCCATTAAATAATAAACAAGAAATATACAACTATATAAGTTTCAGTCCAGGATATCATCTGCGATATCACTTGGGAAATCATCTACGATATCACCTGCAGATTACACTAACAGGTTACAAACGCAGCGAAAGAACTTTGAAAAACAACAAAACCCTAAGCCCTTGAATCCGTCTAGCATGAAGAGATTAGAAACATGGAATAAAATTTACATACCTTAATGCGATTTGTTTGTTCGAAAACGGATCTTCAAAGCGAATCTCAAAAACCGTTGATGAAGGTTTTTGATCTTTTCCTTGTTCTAAACCTTGTGATGAATCAACGATTGAAATCTTCAAGCTTTTGGTGATAAAATAATCACCCTCTATCGGTAATCCACACGCGAACGGACCAAGAACGTTTCTTGTTGGATTGCTAGATGATCCCCGATTGTTGAATCAATATTCAACAATCAATGGCTATTTGGTAGAATGAATCTATGGAATTTGATCTTTGATTCGTAATCAAAATCAACCAATTAGTGTTTCAAAAACTCTAATTTTCGTTACCTATGGCAGGGACAAAAGGATTCTATTTATACTTGTTATAAACCCCTATCCTTCAGGGAAAATAGTCCTTTTTCCAAGCCAAAACGGGCTTTCAGCGCTGCCAGGACGAGTCATCCCCCAGGGCACGAGTCGTGAGCACGAGTCATCCCTGAGGGGACGAGTCGTCCCCTATTGCAAGCTCTCTGATACAGTCGTCCCTTCACAAGGGAATAGTTGGGCCAATTGGGGACGAGTCGTTCCCTGACCCCAGAGTTCACCCTTTTAGACTTTTTCAATCCGTTCTTTTGTGTGTGACCCTTTAGAAATTATATTTTATGTTGGTAGTGAGTTGAAACATCAACCTCACAAGACATAAATGACTTCTAGCAAATCATTATGTCCACCCAATTAAATATAATATCAAAGCTTGATTCCTTGATAATCAAATGTCACAATCCCTTTGTCCACGATGTCAAATTGAACATGAGTCATGGTCCATGTCAACTCATCTTGTTCAACGCTTTCTTGATTCCGAATATGTTGATAATCCAAATGCATTTGATCTCTATCAAATCACTTGAGTGTGGCCACACATTTCATCAACATCATTCATCGAGGGGCCCAAGAAAACATCTCTCTTAACGAAAGGGACAAATCCTATCTTGACTTATCATTCTTCTCTACAAGAATCCAATCGTGCCAACATAGCCCTTATTGCTATCCGATTAGAGATAGTGTTAGACTATATCAAACACAATGTTCATCATGTGGAAGACGGTGATAATCTCAGGTTCAAAGGATTCAATGACACGACTATCATGAGATTTAATCATGACACATATGACTATAGACCATGTCATAAATCTCATCGGTAGGTCATGTCCAATACTTGTTCTCTAGCAAGTATCCATAAGTGTAATGTGCATCATATGCATATAATCATCTCCATGATTATCCATTACCAACTTATACTAGTTATTCATAATAACTAGGGACGCAGTTCAATATAATAAACATGTAAACATATAATGAACCAAATAATACCTTCTCTATAAAAAATGATAAAGACGATTACATAGCGGTTTTAAGTTATAAGTCAAACATAACTAAACGCCTAGGGCACTACACCAACATAAAGGACTAAAACAACTGTGAACTTAATAAAAAACAACAGTGAACTTAAGTAAAAACAACTGTAAACATAACAAATATGTCAAATAATCTCATAAAATTGCAAAAATAGAGGCCATAAATGACTAAAACAACTATGAACTTAACAAAAAACAACAGTGAACTTAACAAATATGTTAAATAATCTCATAAAATTGCAAAAATAAAGGCTATAAAAGACTAAAAACAACTGTGAACTTAACTAAAACAACTATGAACTTAAATTAAAAAAAAATGTGTGAATTAAGTAAATAATAGTCATTTTCATACAGAAATTATGAATTTAGCTAAAACAACTGTGAACTTCTCTTAATTGTTATTGGAACAAATGTAAAAAATAATTGTGAACTTATCAAAACAACTGTGAATTTGTAACAAATGTGAACTTCTCAAATTTGCTCTAGATTATATGTTGATGCTACTAGTTTGATTCGTATTAACGATACGAAAACAACGCTGGTTTCAGATTTTTTTTTTATTTCTAAATCTTAAGATATTTCATTTTAAGTTTTGAAGGAAAAAAAGATAGAGATAGAAAGAAAGCATAGAGGGGGGATGGAAAATGGACCACATGCATTCATTTCACTTAAGCGGTGGCATTTGTGTAATTTTGTCAAATCTAACAAGGGCATTCGCGTCCATTTATATTTTACAATGAGAGGACCTGGTGGTCGATTTCGAAAATTTTTGTCCTAGGTGGTCGTTTTTGTTAGGGTGGGAAATGATTTGATAATTGCCAATTCTTCAAAATCTATCATTTAGAAAGTTATATTTTAAATACTTTAACAAAAATTGAAAATAGTCTCACTAAGTTGCTTTACTTAAATAGTGCGTGAGCTCACCATATTTGTTGAAACTACTATGTGAAAATTCACAAAATACATAATGCCATGAGAACTACAAGGTAAAAATCGCCTAATAACATGTATTGCATGCCATGATTCTATTATGTAGCTTAAACTACTATTTGCCTACTTGATATCTAAATGTCACCCAAAATGCTATTATAAAAATATGCATAAATATTACACACATCAGTAACTACTTTCTATATTTTACAGGAATCACCCGAGCAATTCCATGGATTGGAAAGGGTCAAAAGCCTAATTCTGCCATCCATCAAATTATCCTCGAATAAGACCTCATGGCAAAAGCTTTCTTTAGCTACTATAAGACCTCCAGGCAATAGCTTTCAATAGCTACTCTAAGACCTCCGAGAAAAGCTTTCAAAACTACAAATAAGCCTCCGGGCTAAACAACAGTGAGCCTACGGGAAAAGTTATAACAAGCCTACGGGCAATGGTTCATAAGCCTCTGGTAAATGCAAACTTAAAAACCTTATGCTACAATAAACCTACGGGTAAAGCAAACTCTACTAATCCTACGGGTTAATAAATTTTTAAACACCACAAGAATTCGGACAAATAAAACCTTAAGCTTTATGCAGGTTTGTATATCTTATGGATCTCCGCAACTCGGAGGCTCAACGTCTCTCTTATAGCGGTTCGGCCCGACCTAACAAGTTACCACAAGCGTCATTAAAAGTCCAGACCGCTGACAACCTCTTAATCTAAAGGTTTATATATTTGGAGTCCATTACTTGTCTATCCAAGTTGACGGCAATCTACGCAACTCGTGGGCTCATTCTCCCTTATTATTGAATTATTCATCCGGAGGTTATGTTTCCGCTTTATTTATTCTTGAGAATCTCCGAGATATATCTACAGACTACCTCGAGGATCTCTGCTTATCATATGGTGTTCTCCCCATCTACATTATACTCTCTCTAGAGTTCTCTCTCATTTTCACATACAATTTACTCCCATAAACACCATACTTATTCTCACCCCCGAAGGTTACAACGGGCTGCCACCCCCATCCCCCACACCCCTAACGGTGCTATTTCTTGCAAATATTCTTAGCTGAATATCCGACCCACTTGATGATGATGGAGGATTTATACATCTTTTGCCACACCTATAGTGGCCTGAATTTCATGGGTACTTAAGACTGTAGAAATGCAAAGATTAGACCAATATAGTTCTATGATATGACTTGATTGCTCTTTCTGTATAATATATATATATATATATATATATATATATATATATATATATATATATATATATATATATATATATATATATATATATATATATAATGGTCGAGTACGATTCTAACCATTCTCTAAACTTCTCTAAATCGGGATCAGACCAATATACCAGTTTTAGGAACATTTGAAACCAAGCCCGTACCAATACTATTGGTTCGATCAAGTTTTTGACTAGTTTGGTCTGATATATTATTGTAACGTTCGATTTCGTGAAAATCTTGTACACCGCTAGAGATAAGAGGGTAATCCCGTGGGGCGATTGTTTTGGTCAAATTTCAACAAGTGTATTTCGATGAGAAGAAAAATGACTAAAGTGATATGAATCTAGGTACAATGATTATCGAGTTGAATAGAAATGGACACAAGATGTTTGTTGACTAGGAAAAGCCCTTGAACAACTTGTTCGCCGACATAAAACCCCGGGAGGTTTTGGTACCTGCCTTGACCGGAAGTTTACTAAGTGTTTTTGGTGATTACCATGCTAAGAGCGTATTCAAAGGGAGCTTAGGCTAGAGTGAACGTGTGTGCAAAATACAGTGTTTGATCCCTTTTATACGTCAAATAATGGCTAATTCACAAAGAGAAAAGATAGGCCTAAAATCTCGGGAGTAATGCTGATCTTGTTGAGATATATTCGCGATTTGTTGTTGAGGGAGGAGATAACGATTTGTTGCTGAGGAAACGTCTTTGAATTGGTCTTCACTTCCTTTGACACGTTCCCTGAAAAATAGGGTTAACGTAACTATGTTCCAACCTGCAGAAGATCAAGTTGTAGTAGAACAACTCAAGTTCGTTAGTACCAAGTTGTTTGATGCAAGTTGTAAACAAATTGATTTAAAAACATAGGGCCCAACAATTGCCCCCAAACTTTTTGAATTTTAAAATGAGGAATATAAAGAGACAAAAAATTTAAAAAGTTTGCCAAAAATGGACTGTGATATACGGCGGTTTTTAAAACGAAAGGATTTTGATGGGACGGTTCTGGGTAGTTCCAAGGCAAAAGTCATGATTCTTTTTGGAGTCCCAACCGCTTTCAATCTCTTTAAATAAATACAGTCCCTCTTCAACTCTCTCTTTCACAAAATCAAAAACGTAGTTTTAACAGAGGTTTCTAGAGGAAGAACCAAGGAAGACGGTCGGAGAGAAAAACCAAGTAGAAATTTCCGGTGAGTTTCTCGCTTCAACTTAATTTTCTCTCTGTAATTTGTTGTTTCGCTTTTGAAAAAATGGGTCGAAAGAAATTCGTTGTT
This sequence comes from Adenophora triphylla var. japonica, assembly GCA_022495995.1. Taxonomy (NCBI): domain Eukaryota; kingdom Viridiplantae; phylum Streptophyta; class Magnoliopsida; order Asterales; family Campanulaceae; genus Adenophora; species Adenophora triphylla. Next base: position 385,860 of record JAFEMH010000669.1, on the reverse strand, counting down.
ATCGAGAGTGAAGAGGGTTTGCCTGAGGGTTTCATAACCCAAAATTTACTGAAAGAACCCGATAATGAAAAATGCTTGATTCCTAAGGCTAACCTAGAAATCATTAAGAAAAATCATGCCATGCCCTACGAAACCATCTTCTTCACCCACCCTAATTTGACTTCTGAATGCTATTCCCCTATTTGGGTATGCTTCCCGGAATATCCCTTTGTTATAGGCTTAAAATTTCCTTTCCCCGACTTGATCACCAAATTCTTTTCCTGCACCAAACATAACTATGCCCAACTGATGCCTCAAGGTTAGAGATATTTGCAAACCCTAGTTAAATTAGGAGAGAGGACCGATCTGAATGTTGGGTTAGAAGAATTGGCGTATACCATGGATTTAAGGGGTTTTGGCCCTGGAAGGTTCTGTTTTAGGGTTAAGAGTGGTGAGCCTATTTTGATCTCCAACAATGATCCTGCTGAGAGAGGGTGGAAGAATAAGTTTTTCTTTGCAAGGAGAGATACCTTGGGTCACGAGGAGGGTGTAATTTCCAAGTGGAGGTTTCAAGGTAGTGCAAATAATTTTTTCTATTCTACTAATGTTTCTTAACACTTTGATAGCTAACCACTAAAATTACCTTTGTAGAAGTTGCTAGGTTGTCGGACTTATTTCCGGGGCAAGAAAGGACGAAAGAAAACGTAAACCAGCTTTTCAAATTGGGTGCATCCGATAGGACCTTTAAGGCATTCCCTGTTGAGTTCTCTATCGAAGGGGTTGAAGGTGAGGCAGAAGTTGAACCTGAAGAAAATCTACCCCCAAGCTTACCTGAAATGTCTACAGGTTTGATACCTCAAAATCTCTGTATCTTTTGCAAGTCGTTCTAATCTTCCAGTTATCTCAATTTCTTATTTCCTTATTGCAGCTACACGATCCAAATCCAACGTGAGTGCGGCTGACTTAATGGCTGCAGCTAAGGCAAAGAGGATTGCCAAGAAGGAAAGTAAGCCTCCAACTCCAATGTCTATGGCCTCTAGTTCTGATTTGAATGCTTCCAAGAAGAAGGAGGAAACGAAAAACAGGAAGCTATCAGAAGCTGAGGCTACGGATGCGAATGATGATTGTGATATGGTGAAAGCATGGAAGAAGTTAAAAGATGCGATAGCATGTTTTGTTGATAAGGTAAAACGAGGAAACCTGAACCTTGCCCAAGATTTGATGAGTGCTAACACTTCTTTTACTCAGGTTGCGGATATTATGTGTCCTATCATGGACCAGTTCGATGTTTTGAAGATCAAAGCAGCCAAGTACAACTGTGAAGCCGAGGAATACAAGGAACAAGCCAACAAGAATGCTGGGGAGGTAGAGAAGTTGAAGAAAAACATTGAGACTGCGAAGAAGGAGTTGGAAGTTGCCAGGGCCGAGAAAGTGAAGGAGAATGAAGCCCACGAAAAGGAACTTGATGCTGCAAAAGAGGACTTCAAGTTCAACGCTACCAAAGCGGTGTTTGAAGCCAGAATCCAACTTATGGAAGAGTATAAGAATGGGTTGGCTCCGGATTGGGATGTGGAGGAAGAAAAAAGATCCTTGGAAGACTTTATTGGTGAACCAGCAGATGGGGGAGAGGTGAACTCCGCGGCTCTTGAAGCTCTGGTTGATGATACTAGCAAAGCTTTGAGTACCATAGTGGTAGCTCAAGTCGAAGAAAATGATCATGGGAAGGAGACTAACACAACACCGGCGGCAGCAGGCCAAGAAGTTTAAAAACAATTTGAAACTTTTTTGAGCATTTTGGATGGGTGAACAAAAACAATTTCTTTTTTGGTTTTTATTCGTCATACCTTTGTTGGTATGCACAAAAAATGGGGGGTATGTCCCCAAAACAATTTTTACTTTGGTATGTAATGGCTCATAAGAGCCCAAAACAATTTATTTGGGAGTACTAGGTTGGGCTAGTACTCCATGCTTTCTTATGTTTTTAGGGATTGGTTGGCTTACCCAACTCGTCCTCTAGTTGCAAAATCTTTTGAAAACACTTTTAAGGTTTTTAAAGAAGTATGAAGGGTTTTTCATAAATACTTGCATTCATCAGATAACATGTTGATGTTATAAGCCGTAGGTAACATGATAATGTTACAACCAATAGTTCACAACTTGAATAAGTGTGAAATCGTGCGCCCAGGCGAAGGTGTCAAAACCTTAATTCGTAAGAAAAGATGAATATCTTTTAACCACATGTAAATTGTACCTTTGATAGAGGTAACCGTTTGAAGAGATAGAACAAGCATCAGCCGTCCTGGCGTGTCAACAAGTTCTATCCCTCTCCAGCTAGAGTTTCAACATGTATCAGCCGTACTGGCGTGTCAACATGTTGAAATTCTTCTTCCTAGGTCCAAACATGTTGGAGCCGTACTGGCGTATTTAACATGCTTAGACCTACTCCAATTTTAGGTCTCAACAAGTATCAGCCGTACTAGCGTGTCAACATGTTGATCCTACTTCGTTTGCTCAAGTTGCACCTTGCAAAACAAATTCATGTTAGGGTTGGGCGTTAGCCTAGCTAACGCCCCTCCGATGCTTAAGTTAGTAAGGATTCTCAATAAAACTTTATAACTTGAAATATATGAATGAACATGACAACTAAAAATAAATCGTACTTGAGAAGTCTAGTTGTAAATAACTGGACCTACATAAAATAAAGTTTTAAGTGGATGGCGTTCCAACTTCTAGGGATTCTGTCTCCACTTGGGGTTGATAACCAATACACACCCTTGCCAGCTTCAGCATCGATGAGATATGGGCCTTCCCACTTGGGAGCTAGTTTACCTGCATTCAATTCTCTTGTATTTTGAAATACTTTTCTCAAAACTAAGTCGCCAACCTGGAACCTCCTGATTCTGATATTTTTGTTGTAAGACCTCGCAATTCGTTGTTGATAAGCTGCCATCCTTATATTGGCTAAATCCCTGATCTCATCAATAGTATCTAAATCTTGGGTTAGCAAGAGATTATTTTCATCTTGAGTTAATAAGCCATACCTTGCTGTTGGGATTGTCACCTCGACTGGAATTACAGCTTCTGCTCCATACACCAAAGAATATGGAGTTTAACCTGTGGCTCCTTTTGTAGTGGTCCTATCTGCCCAAAGTACGAGTGGTAATTCTTCAGCCCACTTTCCCTTCTTTTGATTTAGACGCTTTTTCAAGTTGTTGATGATCAACTTGTTGCTTGACTCAGCTTGACCATTGGCTTGAGGATGGACAGGCGTCGACATGATCAACTTGATGCCCCAGCGAGTACAAAAATCTCTGGTCTTCTTACTTATGAATTGTGACCCGTTGTCCCATATGATCTCTGATGGCACGCCAAACCTGCTAATTATGTTTTTCTTTAAAAATGAGATTACTGTTGGTGTTATGCCCTAGGCCTATGATTGATAGACTTATGTGTTGACATTATTTATTATTATATGAGATGTTTATTATTTGATTATTATATGTTTTGTATATTTGTTTATAATAATCACTGTCCCTAATTATTAAGAGAATAGATTAGTATAATTGTCAATGGATAATCATGTGATGATTATATGCATAAGAGATGCACATTGAAATTATGGGTACTTGTTAGAGAACAAGTGACTGGACATGACCCGCATGAGATTTATGTAATGGTCAAATGTCATACTTAAATCTCATACGGTTACTTCATTTATTTCCTAGACCTGAGACTATCATAACCTTACATATGATGAAAGCCATGTTTGATTTTAGTCAAACGATATCTTAACACGATATCCATAAAGACTATCATTGGCATGATCGGATTCATGATGGGAAGAATGATAAGTCAAGAAGGAGTTTGTCCCTCGGAAGAGAGATGTTATGCTTGGGCCCCTCGATGAGTGATAATGATGAAAGTGTATGGCCGTACCCCAATATGATTGGAATTATCATTATTCTCAAGAATCGAGAAAGCATTGAACAATAACAAGTCGACAAGGACCATGACTTGTGTTCAATATAACATCGTGAGACAAAAAGGGATAAATGGAAGTACACCGTTGGAAACGTGAACTCTTACGTTGCATCATTTGGGTAGACATAATGGCTTGCTAGAGTCCGCTTATGTCTTATGAGGATTCGATATGATCGATCTCATTGCCAACATGATGTAATCCTATTGGGTCACACACAACTAGAATGAATTGGTTAAACCGGAGGAAGAATGATTGAGAGACACGTAACCGGCTACTTATGTCACGCGACATATCAAGCCAATGGCTTGATATACCGCGCGACATAATAGGCCAATACGCGTATTGGATGACTGTCTCTCCTAATACAATTAGAAGAGGTATTTACACTATTTTAGTATAAATACAAGGGCTCTGTCAGACCTAAAAGCTTAGCCGAAATTTTAAAGCAAAATTCACAATCAAATTCTCTCAATATTCTTCAAGGTTTAGATCTAGCAATCAACAAGAAATTGTTCTTGGATTCATTCGAAGGTGTGGATACCAAAAGAGGGTCTTCGCTCGTTCATCGATCAAGACCTAGAGTTCAAGCAAGTTGAAGAACGAAGTTTGTGATTCAATATCACATAATCAAATCGTTCGATAGCTCAAGACCGGAAAGCGTTTCAAGGTTGGTTTAATTCTATTTCATTGATATTCAAATTAATTGTATAGAACGGATCCTAGGGCTTCTTGGGTTTTATGTTTTTAATGCTTAATTCCGCCGCGCATGGACCCGTAAAACCCAACAAAGTGGTATCGAGCCCCGTTCGTATGATTAAGTTTGAATTAACATGCTAGGTTTAAGATATAAATTGTTTATATGCTTATTGCATGTTTTGTATGTGATAGAATTTTAATTGTTTATGTGAAACAATGTGAAAATCTGTTTTCAATTTATGCCGAATTAAATCAGAAAAGGCCGTTTTATGTGATTTAATTGGCCGTAATCTGTATTGGTTCAAATCCGGAAATCTCATGTAACTCCGTCGCCTATGTCGTGCGACATATCGAGCCATGTGGAATTCAGGTTAACCGGCATGTTAGGTCGCGCGACATATTAAGCCTATGGCCGATGTTGTCACGCGACATAACAAGCCAAAACTGCGTAACCGTTTGTTCAAATTTTCGCTATTCTATGATTGTGTTTACAATCCGATATGTTAATATGAAAACTGGATGTTATAAAAATTGAGTTTATAAGTCCGCGATAGATTGATTCATTGATATACATGATTAATTGATTAAAATATGATTTTAATAATTATTGCAATGTGTATGAAAAGCTGGATGTTATAAAATTGAGTTTATAAGTCCATGCTAGATTGATTCATTGTTTATGCATGCTTAATTAATTTAAATGTGTTTTATTAATTGTTGCGATGCATGAATTATTTGTTCTTAATTGTTAAGAATTATTAAATTAGATGTTTAGTTGAAACATGATATTTAGTTTCCTAATATGTTTAGATTTAGACATTGTAAATTTTGGATCTTATGATTGTTTATGGAAACAAGTCATAAATACGCGAAATTTAAAAGGAAACCGATTGTTTATAAAAGGTAAGGATTATGTTGCCTAATCGTAGTTGATTTCTAATTATGCATGTCTAGGAGAGTTCTGTCTAAGGAAGAGTTGGTACTTAAGAAGTCCTTGCGGCTCACCTATCTTCCCGGGAACTTACTCCGGTGCATGATTTTGACTATCTTTTCGATGTGCTTATAATCTACCTTTAAAGAACCTTCATTTAACTTTTAAGTTCTTTATGCCAATTCATGATTAAAAACACTTGAGACCATTCGGATAGTTTTGGGTGGGCTTGCCATAGCAAGGTGCTTTGATTCTATTCGAATGCGAGCAAGATGAGGAAATGGTGGTTCCTATACGTTTTAAAGTGAATGAACTTAATTGGGTTATCAAAATGGTTTTGGACCCAAGGCATAAGATGAGATTAAAATATGCCTAGACATATGATGTCTTGAATTGATCTCATAAAAGATCTAAGAGTCATATATGTGATATGATTGATGTTTTCTACCTAATTAATTTAATTTTGAGCGGTTTGCCATAGCAAACTTGAAATTGAATTAAAGTTGGATCTTAGCCCATTAAATGTATATTATGCTTATTTGCATTTGAAGGTGTATAATTTAGTGGGAGCATTTATTTAAATGCACTATACTTCTCATATAATATGTTTACTTATATGTGTTCATATTTTATGTATATCTTTTTGTAGAATAAATGGCATCAAACAATAATCACTTTTCACCGCGATCCGTCTCGAGAAGGAAAAGTTGGAAGAGAATGGTACAAACTATATGGATTGGATCCGTAGTTTGAGAATTGTTATCAAACAAGAGGAGAAACCGTACGTTCTCACCGAACCTATTCCACCCGAACTGCTCGCCAATGCCGCTAGGGCAATAAGGGAACAATATCTCAAGCACAAGCGTGACTCTACAGATGTTAGTTGCCTTATGCTCTCCGCCATGTGCAAGAGTCTTCGAAGAATCTTGAGCACTTGGGGACGATCGACTTAAACAATCGGTGATGGAAATGTTCCAAATTCAAGCTAGGCAAGAAAGGTACAACACGGTTGCATCCTTGACCTCATGCAAGATGAGTGAAGGACAAGCCGTTGGTCCCCATGCTCTCAAGTTAAAGGGCCACATTGAGCATCTTGAAAGGCTCGGTTTTCCAATTAGCCAAGAGTTGGCTACCGACATAATACTGAATTCATTACCTAAAAGTTTTAGTCATTTCATAATGCACTATAACATGGGTGGAATGAATAGAAACCTTTCCGAGTTAGTTCAAATGTTGACTACTGCGGAAACTAGTATTGTCGAGAAGAAGACCGATCAAGTGCTAATGGTTAACAAGGGGAAAGGGTTCAAGGGTAAAGGAAAAGCAAAGGTTGCTAATCCTAAGGCAAAGGTTGCCAAGCCCAAAGAGGCCTCCAAGCCTAAAGAGGCTAAGCCTAAGTCCCAAGAGGACGCACCGCTTCCATTGCAATGAGATTGGACATTGGAGGAGAAATTGCGCAAAATACAAGGAAGCACCGAAGAAGAGCAAAGGAGTTGCTTCAACTTCGTGTATCTTTGTTATAGATATATTCCTATCTACTTCTAGATCTTGGGTATTGGATACCGGATGTGGAACTCACATTTGTTTAAATGTGCAGGTCTAAAGAATGAAGGATGCTTAAGGAAGGTGAAGTGGACCTACGTGTGGGGAATGGAGCAAGAGTTGCTGCATTAGCTGTAGGAACTTATGAAGTTACTTTACCTAGTGGACTAATACTTGTTTTGAACAATTGTTATTACGTTCCAGCCTTTAAGTAGGAATATTATTTCGATTTCATGTTTGGATAATGAAGGTTTTAATTTTCTTATATGTGATAAGAAATTTTCTATTTACAAGAGTGATATGCATTATTGTACTGCTATTTCATTCAATGGCCTTTATATTCTTGATGTTGAAAATCGCGATAATGATGTCTATAACATTAACAAGAAATCTAAACCCAATGATGTAAACCACACTTACTTATGGCATTGTCGTCTTGGCCATATAAACGAGAAACGCATTTCTAAACTCCACAAAGATGGATTTTTGGACTCACATGATTATGAATCATATGAGACATGCGAATCTTGTTTACTTGGCAAGATGACCAAGGACCCATTTACCAAAACCGGTGAAAGGGCGGGCGACTTATTAGGACTCATACATACCGATGTATGTGGGCCTATGAGTAGCGATGCTAGGGGAGGATTTCGGTACTTCATAACATTCACTGATGATTATAGTAGATTTGGATATGTTTATCTAATGAAACATAAGAGTGAATCGTTTGAGATATTTTGAATATTTCAAAATGAGGTACAAAATCAACTTGGCAAAACTATTAAGGTACTTCGATCCGATCGAGGTGGTGAATATTTGAGCCAAGAATTTGTGATCATCTTAAGAGTTGTGGAATCGTTTCCGAACTCTCTCCACCCGGAACACCACAATGGAATGGTGTGTCGAAAGGAGGAATAGAACTTTGTTAGACATGGTTCGTTCTATGATGAGTCAAGTTGAGCTTCCTTTATCCTTTTGGGGACATGCACTAGAAACCGCCGCTTTCACTATAAACAGAGTTCCTACCAAATCGGTTCAAAAGACCCCATATGAGATGTGGCATGGAAGCAAACCTAGTTTGTCTTTCATGAAGATTTGGGGTTGTGATGCATATGTCAAGAAGTTAACTTCGACAAGCTAGCACCTAAATCGATAAATGTGTTTTTGTGGGATATCCTAAGGAAACCAAAGGATACTATTTCTACAACCGAAACGAGAACAAAGTGTTTGTTGCTCGAAATGGTACTTTCTTAGAAAAGGAGTTTCTTCGCAAAGGAACCGGTGGGAGTAAAATAGATCTCGAAGAAGTTCGAGAACCCGAAAACAACATTGAACCAATGGTAGAAACCGAACCAAGTTCACAAACCGTTGTGGAACCGGTTCAAGATGCACAAGTTCCTCGCCGAAGTGGTAGATCACGATCCGAACCCGAGAGATATGGATTTCTTGTTACGGAAAGTGATGAAGTGGAGTTAATCGAAAATGATGAACCCACTTGCTATCAAGAAGCGATGTCCGCTCCGGATTCGGAAAAATGGCAAGAAGCCATGAAGTCCGAATTACAATCCATGGCCGATAATCAAGTTTGGAACTTGATTGATCCACCCGAAGGTGTAAAAACCATAGGGTGCAAATGGGTTTTCAAGAAGAAGACCGACATGGATGGGAAGGTGCACACCTATAAGGCTAGGCTAGTAGCTAAGAGATATAGGCAGTATTCATGGCATAGACTATGATGAAACCTTTTCGCCCGTAGCTATGCTTAAGTCTATTAGAATTTTACTTGCCATAGCCGCATATTGTGACTATGAGATATGGCAAATGGATGTCAAAACACTTTCCTTAATGGGAAGTTACTTGAGGATGTATACATGATACAACCCGAAGGTTTTATCGCCCGTAAAATTCTAACAAGGTGTGTAAGTTGCGTAAATCCATTTATGGATTGAAGCAAGCTTCAAGGAGTTGGAATCTACGTTTTGATGAAGCAATCAAGGAGTTTGGTTTTATCAAGAACGAAGATGAACCTTGTGTATACAAGAAAATTAGTGGGAGCGTAGCACTATTTTTAGTGTTGTATGTCGACGATATCTTACTCATTGGAAATGACGTTCTGCACTAGAGACCTGTCAAGTCTTGGTTGGGAAAGTGCTTTTCAATGAAAGATATGGGCGAAGCCGCATATATCCTTGGTATCAAGATCTATAGAGATAGATCCAAGAGGATGATTGGTTTAAGTCAAAGTACTTACATTGACAAAGTCCTTAGAAGATTCCAAATGGAAAATTCTAAAAGAGGGAATTTGCCAATGTTGCATGGTATATCTCTTAGCAAGAATCAATGTCCAAAGACTAATGATGAGCGAAAGAGAATGAATGGTATTCCATATGCTTCGGCAATTGGGTCTATCATGTATGCTATGTTATGTACTAGACCCGATGTCTCGTGTGCTCTAAGCATGACGAGTAGGTACCAATCCGATCCCGGTGAACCACATTAGATAGCAGCCAAGAATATCCTTAAGTACTTACGAAGAACTAAGGATGCATTCTTGGTCTTTGGAGGAATGGAAGAAGATCTTGTAGTCAAAGGCTACACAGATGCTAGCTTCCAAACCGACAAAGATGATTTCAGATCGCGAGCCTGGATTTTTGTTTATGCTTAATGGAGGCACCGTGAGTTGGAAAAGTTCCAAGCAAAGTACCGTCGCCGATTCTACAACCGAAGCCGAGTACATAGCGGCATCCGATGCAGCCTAAGGAAGCAAGCTTTGGATCAAGAAGTTCATTAGTGATTTGGAAGTCGTTCCAAGCATCGAGATCCTATTGAACTTTACCGTGATAACAATGGTGCCATTGCACAAGCAAAGGAACCAAGATCACACCAGAGATCCAAACACATACTTCGACGTTTCCACATTATCCGTGAGATATGTGAAAGGGAAGACGTTAAGATATGCAGAGTAGACACTGATGACAACGTGGCGGACCCACTAACTAAGGCTCTCTCACAAGCTAAACATGATGGTCATGTTAGGTCCATGGGTATTCGATACATGGTAGATTGGGCCTAGTGCAAGTGGGAGACTGTTGGTGTTATGCCCTAGGCCTATGATTGATAGACTTATGTGTTGACATTATTTATTATTATATGAGATGTTTATTATTTGATTATTATATATTTTGTATATTTGTTTATAATAATCACTGTCCCTAATTATTAAGAGAATAGATTAGTATAATTGTCAATGGATAATCATGTGATGATTATATGCATAAGAGATGCACATTGAAATTATGGGTACTTGTTAGAGAACAAGTGACTGGACATGACCCGCATGAGATTTATGTAATGGTCAAATGTCATACTTAAATCTCATACGGTTACTTCATTTATTTCCTAGACCTGAGACTATCATAACCTTACATATGATGAAAGCCATGTTTGATTTTAGTCAAACGATATCTTAACACGATATCCATAAAGACTATCATTGGCATGATCGGATTCATGATGGGAAGAATGATAAGTCAAGAAGGAGTTTGTCCCTCGGAAGAGAGATGTTATGCTTGGGCCCCTCGATGAGTGATAATGATGAAAGTGTATGGCCGTACCCCAATATGATTGGAATTATCATTATTCTCAAGAATCGAGAAAGCATTGAACAATAACAAGTCGACAAGGACCATGACTTGTGTTCAATATAACATCGTGAGACAAAAAGGGATAAATGGAAGTACACCGTTGGAAACGTGAACTCTTACGTTGCATCATTTGGGTAGACATAATGGCTTGCTAGAGTCCGCTTATGTCTTATGAGGATTCGATATGATCGATCTCATTGCCAACATGATGTAATCCTATTGGGTCACACACAACTAGAATGAATTGGTTAAACCGGAGGAAGAATGATTGAGAGACACAGAAACTGGCTACTTATGTCACGCGACATATCAAGCCAATGGCTTGATATACCGCGCGACATAATAGGCCAATACGCGGTATTGACAGCCTGTCTCTCCTAATACAATTAGAAGAGGTATTTACACTATTTTAGTATAAATACAAGGGCTCTGTCAGACCTAAAAGCTTAGCCGAAATTTTAAAGCAAAATTCACAATCAAATTCTCTCAATATTCTTCAAGGTTTAGATCTAGCAATCAACAAGAAATTGTTCTTGGATTCATTCGAAGGTGTGGATACCAAAAGAGGGTCTTCGCTCGTTCATCGATCAAGACCTAGAGTTCAAGCAAGTTGAAGAACGAAGTTTGTGATTCAATATCACATAATCAAATCGTTCGATAGCTCAAGACCGGAAAGCGTTTCAAGGTTGGTTTAATTCTATTTCATTGATATTCAAATTAATTGTATAGAACGGATCCTAGGGCTTCTTGGGTTTTATGTTTTTAATGCTTAATTCCGCTGCGCATGGACCCGTAAAACCCAACAATTACCTCCTTGTCTTTTACCTGTACATAAGCTTCTGCCTCGATCCATTTTGAGAAATAATCGGTTAATGCCAACATGAACACTTTGCCTCCGGGAGCCTTAGGCAACTTGCCCACAATGTCCATGCCCCACTGCATGAAAGGCCAAGATGAGACTATAGGATGTAGAGGCTCAGCAGGTTGATGCAAGATGTTGCTGTGTCTTTGGCAGGCATCACACTTCTGTACATAGCTCATGGCATCTTGACGCATGGTTGGCCAATAATATCCTATCTTGAGGGCCTTTGACGCTAATGCCTTTCCTCCAGAATGATTCCCACATATTCCTTCATGGATTTCTTTAAGCACCAGTTCAACTTGCTCATTATCGACACATCTCAAATAGTGTCCTGCAAAAGATTTCTTGAATAGCACATTATCTATCAAAACGAAAGTTGAAATACGAATCTTAAAAGATCTAACATTCTTAATATTTGGAGGAATAGTTCCAAGTTGAAGGAACTCGATTACAGGTTGGGTCCAAGAAGGTTTATCATCTTGTGCCCCAGTAGGTTGAGTAACCACTTGAGTTTCCTCAAGTTGGTCTATTATCGGGTACTTAACATAAATAATGGGGATATTAGTTTGCAACATTGATTTGCAAGTTGAACCCAAGTTGGCCAAGGCATCCGCTTCTGTGTTCTCCTCTCTAGGAACCTGTTCCAAAGAGAATGACAGAAATTTTGAAGCTAAAGCCTTAACATGTTGGAGGTACAGATTCATCTTGGAATGCTTCACCATATAACTGCCATTAAAATGGTTAGCTAGCAATTGAGAGTCAACAAATACATTTATATGCGTAATATTTAAACTTAAAGCTGTAGTTAAACCCATGATTAAAGCTTCATACTCGGCTTCATTATTTGTTGCACTGAATTCACAAGATACAGCTTGAGGTATGATATCACCTTGAGGGGATTTTAGGACTATTCCCAAGACAATTCCTTTGGAATTTGAAGCTCCATCTGTAAACAGTGTCCAAAACCTAGGAATAGTTTTACCTTCAAGTTGTTGCACTTCCAGTTCCACCTCGGGCTGCAAACTTGGACTGAAGTCAGCTACGAAATCGGCTAGGGCCTGAGATTTGATGGCTGTTCTTGGCTCATACGAAATATCATACGTGCTCAACTTGACCGACCACTTGGCCAACCTGCCTGACATCTCTGGAGTTCTCAACACATTTCTCATAGGATAATTAGTTCTAACAGTTATAGAATGTGTTTCAAAATAATGACGTAGTTTTGTAGCAGCAGTAGTTAAGGCTAATATTAATTTTTCAAGATGAGAGTACCTTGTTTCAGCATCTAATAAAGACTTACTTATATAGTAAACAGGATGCTGTTCACCTTCGATTTCCTTCACCAACACTGCACTAACAGCATTTTCAGATACAACTAAATATAAATAAAGGTGCTCACCATGTTCTGGTTTGGCAAGTAGGGGTGACGTCACCAAATATTCTTTAAGTTGTTTAAAAGCTGCCTCATGTTGGTCACCCATTGAAAGAGTTTATTCTTTCTTAATACTTCGTAGAATAACCCGCACTTATCGATGATTTAGATATAAATCTATTCAAAGCAGCTACTCTACCTGTTAACCTTTGTACGTCTTTGATATTCTTGGGAGATTCCAAGTTGAGAATGGCTTTGATCTGCTCGGGACTGGTTTCAATTCCTCTCTTGGTTACCATATATCCCAAGAATTTACCTGCTCTAACACCAAAGTTGCACTTTGTCGGATTGAGCTTCATGTTGAAAGCCTTCAAGATGTTGAACGCCTCAGCAAGGTGTTCTACATGATCTTCAATATGCTTGGACTTTACTACCATGTCGTCTATATAGACTTCCATCGTCTTGCCGAGTTGATCTTTGAACATCTTGTTCACCAGCCTCTGATAAGTTGCCCCTGCATTTTTAAGATCAAATGGCATAGAAATATAACAATATATACCTTCCGGAGTCATGAATGCCGTATCTTTTTTGTCTGAGGGCTCCATTTGAATTTGTTGGTACCCGGAAGACGCATCCATGAACATCAAGATATCGTGGCCAGCTATCTCATCAACTAGAGAATCAATATGAGGGAGAGGGAATGGATCCTTCGGACAGGCCTTGTTCAAGTCGGTGAAGTCCACGCACACTCGCCACTTGCCATTCTTCTTCTCTACCACTACAACGTTAGCCAACCACCTTGGATACTGAACTTCTCAGATCATCTTGGACTTCAGAAGCCTTTCAACTTCATCCTTTATGATCTGGTTCCGCTCCTGGGCAAACTTCCTTCTTTTTTGGTGGACAGGACGGATGGTTGGATCAATGTTCAGCTTGTGAGTAATGATGTCCTTGCTTATCCCTGTCATGTCTTCATGCTTCCATGCAAAACAACACTTCTGACTTTTCAGGAACTCGATCAGCTCCTATTCAATTTCGGATGGAAGGTCTATACCAACTTGTACTTGGGCCTCAGGATTCGATTCATCAATGGGAACGCTTTTTGTCTCATGCTCCACTGCTTCAAGAACATCCTGGGCCTTTTTCTTTAATTGCTATGCTTGGCGAGGGACTGAACTTGCTTTCATATTGACCTTATAGCATTCTTTAGAAACTTGCTGATTTCCCTTCAACTTGGCCACGCCCCAAGGTGTTGGAAACTTGACGCACTGGTGATAAGTTGACGGTACGGCCTTCTTGTTGTGGATCCAAGGTCTTCCCAAAATGACATTGTACGAGGAAGAGCACTCAATCACACAGAACCTCTCCATAGAATTCATACCCTCTAAATAGATAGGCAACTTGATTTCTCCGACTGTTTGCTTCACCTCACCACTGAACCCTACCAGTACAGATGAATTCTTCATAACATCGGACAAAGGAATGCCCATATCTTCAAGAGCATGAGTAAAGATTATGTTGACTGAGCTGCCACCATCAACAAGAATTCGCTTGACCATACAATTAGCAATCTGCACCTGAACAACTAGACCATCATGATGAGGATCCAACGTGTTGTCTTTATCTTCATCTTCAAAGGAGATAACATGACCATCTGTGAAGTCACGACGCCTTGAAGGCAATTCTGACTGATCCTCCTTAGAACTTTTGGCATGATGCTTGGCTGCAGAGTAAGTTGTGCCACAAATATGGGACCCACCTGAAATAACATTTACTACCTTGGTGGCTGGAGGAGGTGCAACTTTCTCGGGTCTAGACTGCTCCCCTGAATCAGGTTCTTTGGATTCACTTCTGACCCTCTTCTTGCCTAACAAATCCTTAAGAAGACCCTTGGACAATAAATGAGCAATTTCCTTCCTCAAGGCAAAATAATTCTCGGTGGTATGCCCAAAATCCTCATGAAATGCGCACCACTTGGACTTGTCCTTCCAAGTTGTTGACTGGTCATTCTTCTTGGGCCACCTTGCTTTATCTCCAAGATTTCCCATGGCGCACAGGATTCCTGCAATGTCCACAGAAAAGCAGTATTCAGAAATTTTTGGATAATCATTATCATCTCCCTCTTGATCATCATCTAAAACATGAATTCTAGAAGATTCAGATTTAACAGGGGGTTTGCCCCTGTTGGACTTATAATGATGGGAATCCGATTTTCTGTCAGAGGGCTTAAATAGAGGAGTAGGAGTTCTCCCAGTTGACTTCCCCATTGCCAAGCTATCCTCCTCCAATCTGATGAAAGGCAAGGCCCTGGTTCTGATTTCTTCAAGTTGTTTTGCAGGAGTCATCACCAACTCGTTGTAGAATAGAGAGCTTTTCTTCAAGCCTATACGGAATGCTTCCGTAGCTGTGGATACATCCAAGTTGGGTATAGTGACTTCCTCCTTATTAAATCTGTGCAAATATTCTTTAAGATTTTCGTTAGGCTGTTGCACAATTCTATAAAGATCACTAGTCAACTTGTCAAATGCCCTATTGCATGAAAATTGATTAATAAACATATTGACAAGTTGAGCATAAGAAGAAATAGAGTTTAGAGGAAGCCCTATAAGCCATTTTAAGGCTGGTCCTGACAAGGTTGAGCCAAAGCCCCTGCAAAAACATGCTTCTTTAAAAATAGGGGGGATACTTATGATATCCATTGATTCCTGATACAACAATACATGCTCTGCTGGATCGATGCTTCCATCATACTTCTTCATATGAGGGACTGAAAATTTCTTTGGGATCTCCACACTAGCTATTGCTGGCACAAAACGAGATTCATTATAGCAAGTTGGAGAAACTTGGTGATACGGCAAGTTGACTCCAGGCACGCTTCGAAGCAACTCTTTAATGGTTTGCATTTCCTTAACAAGTTGGTTCTCTGCAAAAAGAGGAGTATTATTAAACTGAGGTGCGAAAGTATCAAAAGTATTAAAGAAACTCCCTGTTTGCCCCATTGAGGGTGTAGCATAGGTGTGGCAAGATAACGGCACGGAGTTGGCTAGCCGGTAGGTTTGAATCTTGGTTGCTCGATTGAAATGGACGCCACGATCGTGCTTTCTGGCGGCAAGGTGTTGGACATAGGGATATCTCCGGCATGGCTTGGTCCTGCACTCCGCACCAAACGAGATCTAGGGCGCAAAGGTGAAAATGGGGTAGATACTTGAGTTTCAACTTGCTTCCCTTTACGCAGGCTATCAAAAGCATTGAATATCATGGCATTCGTATGCTCCTGACCGTCCAACCGATCATTCACTTTCTTCAACATATCGGCCATGTTGGACAATATCTCCAAATTGACAGCTTCCGCATTCGGGGGTGGATTACCTTGGATGCGGAAGCGAGAAGTGACCGACTCCTTTCACCTTGGCTATGGACGATGGATTAACCATTTCTACGCAAATAATCAAAGTTTCCCACAGACGACGCCAAATTGTTTTGGTCAAATTTCAACAAGTGTATTTCGATGAGAAGAAAAATGACTAAAGTGATATGAATCTAGGTACAATGATTATCGAGTTGAATAGAAATGGACACAAGATGTTTGTTGACTAGGGAAAGCCCTTGAACAACTTGTTCGCCGGCATAAAATCCCGGGAGGTTTTGGTACCTGCCTTGACCGGAAGTTTACTAAGTGTTTTTGATGATTACCATGCTAAGAGCGTATTCAAAGGGAGCTTAGGCTAGAGTGAACGTGTGTGCAAAATACAGTGTTTGATCCCTTTTATACCTCAAATAACGGCTAATTCACAAAGAGAAAAGATAGGCCTAAAATCTCGGGAGTAATGCTGATCTTGTTGAGATATATTCGCCATTTGTTGTTGAGGGAGGAGATAATGATTTGTTGCTGAGGAAACGTCTTTGAATTGGTCTTCACTTCCTTTGACACGTTTCCTGAAAAATATGGTTAACGTAACTATGTTCCAACCTGCAGAAGATCAAGTTGTAGTAGAACAACTCAAGTTCGTTAGTACCAAGTTGTAAACAAATTGATTTAAAAACATAGGGCTCAACAGCGATATTTTCAATCAGAGTTGCTATTTGTGTACAAAACGGTGGACTTACTAGAAAATAATCCAATCCGGAGCTCAAACTCCTTAGTTATTATGAAAACCGTGTTTTTTCTAAAAATTATGAACAAACTGTTTTTTCAAAGGATTCAGAAAAACGTGTTTTCAAAATGAGTGTTAACATTTTTGTAAAACAAATAGAACTTTGAACTTCACGCACATTGGACACTCAAAATCACCAGCACTAGCACTCAAAATGACTATAACTGAAACTCAAAAACACTATGATTGGCCCTCGAATAAACTATCACTAGGTTACAAAAAAATCTCGCTGTTTTTTTTGTAAACGAGTATAAAAAGAGTATTAAGGAGTGTAAAATATATCTTTTGACAGTAGATGGGCTCTGATATATTTGTAAACGAGTGTACAAGAGTCTTAGTGTAGTGTTAAAGAGTTCTAGTGTCTGTGTTAAACTGTGTCCGTGCTTATATGAAAGAGTTTGACAATGCTTATATTAATAGTCACTAGTACAGATTTTGGCTTAGACAGCGCTTTTTTTTGGGCTTAGACAGCGCTTATAAGCGCTATCTAAGCGACCGCTATGCAAGTTCGCATAGCGCTTTTATAAGCGCTATCTAAGCTCCCAAACTAAGATAGCGCTTTTAAAAAGCGATATCTAAGCACTTTTTTTATTTTGAAAAAAATCAACTAGCATAGCGTTTTTTATGTGTTACTTAAGCTCTCAAACTTAGATAGCGTTTTTAAAAAGCGCTATCGAAGCACTTTTTTTTATTTTTTAAGAAATCATCTTCCATAGCGTTTTTTATTTTTTTAGTGATCAACTTGCATAGCGTTTTTAAAAAGCGCTATGTAAGTAAGCACTACGCAAGTTAAATTAAATTTTTTTTTCCGGCTGCACCTATTTTAAATTATATAAAAATAAAAATTAATATGCACCTATTTTATATTATATAAAAATAAAAATTAACTAATAATCATCCCATTCAACAATGATAATCAACCTTTCATTTATATACACAACAATAATTGTTACAATCATCCAAAAGAGATATACTAACAAGAGCAAAAAAATATTTGTTATCTCGATCATCAATATCATTAATATGACAATCAACACTAGTTAGAACCAAAAAATTTTGTAGTGCCTATTTTCTACTACTTCCCTCCCATCTTCTCCTTAAGAAATCGGTTATACAAGTATCCTGCCCAATTAATCTGAAAAAGCTGCATTTTTCTCGGAGGATAACACTTGAGTCGGTTTGTATGGACAAACTGTACCAAAAAAATTACAAGAAAAATATTTATTAGAAACAACATTATTATTGAAAAAAATTAAGCCAAAATAAAAGTGCCCAACAACATCAACAACAATAGCAACAACAGCAACAACAAGTTTGTGAGCATTGGGGCCTGCTATTCTTAACACTTTCTTTCTATTTTCAGGTTCAGTCATTGAGGAATATGCAGTTCTATGCATGCTACTATGGTACAGGGAACTTCAGAACAAGGTCACAAGGTCAGACAGGTGCCACCAAAGGAATATTTTCAATATCTATTCAATCTTTGCTGATTATATGAAGTTTATTCCCCAAGGAAAATAGAGACTCAACACCACTTCACCATGGAGCAAAATTGTTGATCAACTCTCAAATGGAAAATGGTGATTTTCCCCAGCAGGTAAACAACCATGGCAAAAAATAGTACTCGTTATAATCATAAACTGAAAAATCAATATTTTTCCACGACTCTATAACAATAATATCACTTCTAATGGTAGGAAATCACTGGAGCTTTCATGAAGAACTGCATGTTGCATTATGCGGGGTATCGTAATATATTTCCATTGTGGGCTCTTGCGATAACTCGAGAGGAATGGGACCCGATAGACCTGAGGCAGAAAGATTCAAACCCCAAATTTGAGTTCTATCAACTGAACAACTAACTCCATTCCAGGTACACATACTCTCTTTGGGTGACCAATTACAAAAAACTCTTCTTGAATCAATGAGCTCGGATTTTATTTTTATCAGCCAGAAAGAATCATTTAAATCACTTGCATGACTAGATACAAGAACAGAACTAAATACTAAGAAGAACATGTTCACGGGAAAAATACCAACCTCTTTGGCATATTCTCCTAAACTCTTTGAATTGAGACTCGAACACAACCAGTTTGTTGGCTCCATCCCTGATTTCCCACCTGGTGTCCTCAAACACCTCAATGTTTCTTACAATCAACTACAGGGTCTCATCCCTCCATCTCTCAAGCATTTGGATGTCACCTCCTTTTCCGGTACGTTTTTACACTATAGTTTCCTTTTCCTTTTTAAATATATTTAAAGTTCATTCAAACAAAGTACATAGAGAAGGAAAGAGGAAATGATCTTTTTCGGGACGAAGGAGGAAGTATACTCCATAAAATGCAACTCCTCTAGAAAATGAATTACAATTAATACTAAAAAATGTTGCCCAGGTTACTATAAAATATAACTCATTTATTTACTGCATAAAAAATTGATATTGCTGAGTCTGCACCATCATCCTTAACAACCCCTCCTGCATCTCTGTCCTCAAAGACAATATCACTTACCACAAGGCAGTGCTGATGGATGGGCAGGCTGTGGTTGTGAAGAGGTTTAAGCAGATGAACAACTGTGGGAAAGAAGAGTTTCACGAGCACATGAACCCTAAATTAATTAATGAACCCTAATATATTTTCCCAACAGTGAACTCTAAATTAATTAATGAACCCTAATATATTTTGGGACTATGGGACTAAGGCTTTATTTTTGTTATTTATACACAGACATGTCTGTGTATAAATCGCATACAGCAATATTCAACAAAAACAGCAACAACACCATACATCACCAACAACAACATACATCACCAAGAGCAGCAACAATGACATACATCTCTCTCTCTCTCTAAGGTTTCTCGCTCAATAGAGGTGTGATTGATTCAAGTGTGGAGAAATCCCAAAAAAAAGGATTAAAATCAAACCCAATAAAAAGAGCAATTGCCAAGAAAGAATCGATAAATCCCCAAATATAAACCCTAATTATAATACTAACCTCGAAATTTTGTGCTAGGTCGTCGGTTGTGTTGAATAATTTGGTCGGTTTAATGATCTGGTGGCGATGGCGATGGCGATGGCGATGGCTGTTGGCGGTCGGCTGCTTTGCTCTGTCCTCTTCCTCGTCGGTTGTGGTGGCGATGGCTGGTGGCGGTAGGGGCTTTGCTGTCGATCGGTGCTCGGTGTTGAAGAGATTTTCTCCGTTCGTCTTATGGAACGTGGAAGGGCGCTGAAGTTATGCCTAAAAAACTAAAAATCAAAGAAAATAAATTAATTAATAACCTCCTCTTATTATGCTTATGAAACGTTCACTTGTATAGCGCTTTGAATAAGCGCTCTATAAGATTTTTTCCAAGACAAACAGCCTCCTACAATTATGCGCTTTGCAAGTTAATTTTTTTTTTTTTGGGCCCGTTATTAAATATGAAGCCGTGATGCGCTATGTAAGTGTGTAGCTTAGATAGCGCTTTTAAAAAGCGCTATCTAAGGTGCGTTTCCTAAGCTTCAATTTGTACTAGTGAGTGTTAGTAGTGGTGTTAAGAAGTGTCAAGTTATGTTGATAAGTTTCGGTTATTAAAAAAATGTCACCGTGCGCATTTAAAAAAAAAAGTGCAAGTTGTTTACAAAAATGTCATAACTCATTAATTTTTTTTAATTATTTACAAAAATGTCACCACACATTTTAAAAACATATTTTTCCGTAATACCAAAAGGAAAAATTTCCCTAGGCCCCCCCTCCCAAATTTTATTACTTTTAAAGAAAACTTTTTTTGTAAATCTCAAATAAATAGTTATTCCCATATTATAATTTTTCAGACACCCCTCCGCATAATGGGGAGCGATTGCTCCACAACATGGCACGGTCATTTTGTGACTTCTGGTCTTTGGGTGCGACCACTCCCATTAGAGGGATGCGGTCGCCCTCCTTACATTTCAACTTGATGTCCTTCATTTTCTATACAATTTTCATTGGTCCAGCTTCAATAAGAGGCAAAATGGTCTTATAAGTCAATTATAATAGGTGATTTTGTCTTATAATTAAGATATAAAAGTTGTAATGTGTAAATTACGAGATTAATTCTTTGTTATTAGTGAAATTTTTAATTTTTTTGGTTGAAAAAATATTGTCTTATAAGTTAATTATAAAAGATGAAGTTGTTATAATAGCCAAGTTAGTCTTATAATTTAGATATAAGAGTTATAATATTTAAATTATGAGATTAATTCGTTGTTATTATTGAAAATTTTGATTTTTTTTTTTTGAAAAAATTTGTCTTATAAGTCAATATAAGAGACAAATTAGTATTATAAGTCACTTATAAGATATGAATTAGTCTTATAAGTCAGTTATAAGAGCTAATTTGCTTTGACCGAATATAAGAGTCAACATTAATAAAATATTAAAAAAATTATTTTATTTTTGTGAAAAAAAAATGACTTTTGTACTTTAATTATAATAGGCGAACTGGTTTTATATCTTAGTTATAAGAGGTGACTGGAATTTTGGATAGCATGGCAGTTCAATCTTTTGAAATGAGGGATGTATTTGATATTTTGGATCTGTGTCCAAAACTAGATTTAAATCTCGCATGAACAACCGGAAGTGACCCATACTAAAATGAGGTAGAAACCCGTCAAAATTGTTAAGGGTTTTAAATTATTCAAATATATTCACAACACTTTCTCAGTTTCATTACTATCCTCTTCTCTTCTTCCTTTGTCTTTCATCCTTCTCTAACCCTTTTTCTTTCTCATTCTCATCCTTAATTATCACAAGGACAGTTATGAAAGTTAAGTGAATTTAACACCTCAAATATGAAAATGAGATTATTTTATGGGACAAGCAAAATTGATAAATTAAATGATCTTTTGTGGACAAATAGAATAAATAAATATTTAAATGGCACCCCATTAACAAGCCGACCTTAGCTCAGTTGGTAGAGCGGAGGACTGTAGTGGGCAACCTCAGCCATCCATCCTTAGACTATCCCCATCAGTGATCCGACCCAACCCAACCTCAAATAAAATATTGATTTCTCTCACTTCCATATACACAACCCCCAACCTTATATAATTTATACTTCCATCAGTGACCCAACCCAATCCAACCCAATCCAATCTTTTAAAAATAAAATATTTATTTTTTCTTTACTTTAACTTATCTAAAATACTTATCATTTTATTTTTTAGAATAATGTTTTAGTAATAATATTTTTAAAATTACCCGTACAATTATTAAAAATAATTACTCATACAATTATAAAAAAAACTGATATATTTTTTATTTTATATAATTATATAAAATATATTAATTTTAAAAATATATGTATATAAACACAAAATTAAAACAATTTGATGAAAAAAAATAATAATAAGGTGACCCAACCGAGCCAACGTGGAGGACGGCCAATTACCCCGGTAACGAAAATAAGGTGACTATCTAATTTTTTATTTTTTTTTTGGTTTTGTCTCATATGGTGACCCTACCTTGAGGGTCACCGATGTGGGTGGTCTTAGGTCGCTGGTTCAAATTCGGCAGGTCGGATTTTTTTATTTCAATCACCTTAAATTTGCCGGTAAAATTAATTATTATAGTCCCAATATTTTATTCCATAAAAATAGAAATTAAATACTTCCTCCGCCCCAGCTTAAGCTTCACCAATTACTCAAAAGGGCGTCCCGTTACAAGCTTCACATTTCCTAAAATGGAAAATGTTTATTAATATTCTAATATACCCACTAACTTTTCTCTCTCACACATTTAAATTATGGGTCCCACTTGTCATATCCACTCAATTCTTCTCTCTCACAACCCTTCTCCCACTCCCATTATTTTTGAATATATATATATTGCTTTCTTAATTTTTTTGCTTCACCAAAATTGAAGCTTAACCCCGGACGGAGGGAGTACATTTTTTGTTCATCTTGAGATGGCAATCCTCTGAAACACGTCTAGTTTTTTTTTGTTTCAAATACAAATGAGAAGTGATGATGCATGAAACAATATATATCAGCCTTATTCCATCAATAGCTTAATCCCTATCAAATGAGACCTGAAATCACGAACAAACGACTATACGGGTTGATATCCGGCTAATACACTCCGGCGTGATGATAAGATATTGTGTTATAAGCTTATATGAAACTTTATTTAACAATGTAATCTCAAAATAGCCAATAATACATTACCTTTTAATGTTGTATGTTGTCTGATATATATAGTATTGATGTAGGATTGTATTGAATCTCTTAAATTGTGTAGACAATGTGGGCGTAACGGTCTACGTGATTATAAAAGACGGTTACGTATTAAGTCGTAGATGGACGCACGTTTCTGTAGGTCGAGGTCGCATGATTAATCAAGGTCGACCTGCCTTTATGCCTTAGCCAGATAGAAATAGTATAAGTTGATGATCGTATGTCGGACGGAGCTAAATCGGGACCAATGATGGTCGGACAATGAGCTAGTTCGACTGATCTTTGTCGTTGGGCCGTGGGTGTTGTGGTAACTGGACTGGCTTATTCAATAGTAGTGTCTTTGTGATGTCTATAATGTTGGACTTATCTCATTGGGCCTAGCCCGTCACTTTTATTTCGTTCAGTGGCCTCCAACTTTCTGTGTTGACTTTGTCGATCATGAAGTTATAAAAAATTTATGCGATGGCTTGTGTAGCTCGCTGTTGGATGGTCGACTGAGTAGATGTAAGTCATTTTCGACCATTGACTTTTGATGGTTAGATACGCAGTTTAATGCGCCGTAATTTTCGTAATAAAGGTACGGTTATAGAGATTGGACATCTATCTTGGGAACCGTTGCTGAACATTAACTGACATAACGAATGGTTATTTCCCCTACCCTTTCCAATTTCGGTAAGGTTTTGGAGACATATAAAAGGAAAATTTCTTTTCCTTTTCAAACTTTACAATCTCTAATTCTCAAAGACCTAGCAAGAACAAAAGCAAGGAATCTAATTTTCTGGTGTAATCGAGCTCTCCGCTTCATCTTTGAATTCCTTCTTCCCAAAATCAATCAAGGTACCCTCAATTCTTTTGTGTTTAGGTTTAATTTCAAGTTTATCCATTTATTACGCAATGGCTAAAACATTTGGCTGTGAGATAGGTGTTAGGTATGGATATAATTCCACAAACCTTATGATTTATAAACGGTTAGAGGGTCCATGGAAGGGGTTGACTAGAAATGAGTGTATTACCATTCTAAAAAGAAGGGGTTTGTTTCATGGTGAGGTAGGGTTCCCAGCTGGAGAGAGTATGGGAGATTTGGTGGTGGATGATTCACGGATTGTTCGCTTTCGTATATTCAACAAATTGATCAACCATCTTATAATCTTTTACATCAAGTCAAATAAACCCCCTTCCCTAGAGAGAGGTTAGCATTCCCGGGAGAATCTAGGTCGCCCATTGGTAGTTCGGAACATACTTCGACTAGGGTTGATTCCCCTGTTTCTGTGTCTTATGTAGATATGACAGCTTAACAAACTACCGCTTCTACTTCGTCGAGCCCGTCCTCAGGAAACATCAGAGATAAATTATGCTCGACAGTTGTTCCAGACCGTAACGAGAGGGGGTAGGTGGCCCCCAAGCCGGCGGTAGGGAGGAAGATCTTTGAATCCCGGATCAAAATCTTGCACGACTTCTTCGAGATCTCCAGAGATGACTTCCACCTGACCAACTTCACCGAGAGGCAAAGGAAAACCCAATCTTGGATCCATTGGAGTTTGAATTCGACCAAGGTAGCTTTCTTTTATGGCTAATTTAAGGCCGGCTTACGCCTACCCCTAGATCCCTTTATCTGTGAATTTCTCGAGTGTTTGGCCGTTGTCCCCTTATAACTAGGCACCAACACAGTTAGAGTACTAGTGTGCTTTGCCATGGTGTGCATGTTCGTCGGGTTCGAGCCATGTATACACGTCTTTAACAGATTCTTTAAGGTCGTGCAAAATGACAAAACCTTTAGGATCAGCACTCGGGCCAAAGCTAAGGCCCCAAAATTGTTCACTAACTTGCCTGATAAAGTTTCTGGGTGGAATGCCCATATGATACTCGTGGAGAGTAGAAAAGGTCAGGAATTCCCTTTACCTGAAGCTGACACACCTCCTATTAAGGTGGAGGACTATTGAGTCCCAGAATGGAGTGAAGAGCTATATCGTAGGTTGACATTGGTGGCTCGGAGGAGTACCATAAGTTGGGCAACATTGGGGTCGGACAAGGACTTTTTTATCCAAGCTGGCATGATGTTAGGGGGAGATGGGGAAGTAGATCCCTAGTGCCAATCATTAGGAGCCTAAGATACCCGAATTGGGTATCTTAGGCTCCTAATGATTGGCACTAGGGAGCTACTTCTGCAAGAAGAAAACTGGCCATTGCAAAGGCCTATCCCACTGTGGCGGTTAAGTACCTTTATGTCATTCTATAATTTTTTCTATCACTTTACTCGCTTGTTCTTTTGCTGACTGTTTTTCCCTTTGATTGTTCAGTTTTAACAGCTGAACAGGAGGCCAACATGAATCGCATCGTCAATTTGGGTGATAGGAGGAGGAATAAGAAGGCACACGGAGCTGGCAATGCCTGGGCCAGCCATGAGAAGGAGACCATAGATAGGAACACCCTGCTCCCCAAGGAAGGAGTAGGGATGGTCCCCATCGATGGCTCTGGGCCAGTGGTGTGCATTGATCAAGCTCCCCAAGTACAAATCATTGGGGCAGAGGGAGAGGTTGACATATCGACCGAGATAGTGTCGGGCTCCGATCCTCGGCTGGAGTCCGTTGGGGTAGATCCCCTAAATATTGTAGATCTGGAGCTCGGTGACGCCAAACAAGAAGATGCTGAGGATGCCCTTCCCCTCAATCGGCTGAGAAAGAGGTCCCGTGTCGACCTGGGACATGAAGGAGCTGGGACTTCTCGAGCAGCGGGCTCTGCCTCTAGCTAACCCCTTCCCCCTCCAGCTCCTTCTACCCGAAGCACTGAAGAAGTGCAAGCTATGGTGGAGAGGTTGAGCGACGTCCCTCCTTTTGCTAGGATCAATAGTTTAAGCCTCCATTATCCCAAGCTGGGATTGGGGCAAGATGTTGTGAGGAGGGCGGCCAATAGGGACATGTTAGCCTAGTTTGCAGAGGAGGGGCTTACTTCTGAAGAGTACAGTGATAGGTCGGGCCTCCTTTCCTCCGAGGTAACACTTGTGCCTTTCTTACTTCACTTCTTTGTTTGATCGTAATACTTTTGATCGCTTTAGTTCTGGTAATTGTTGTACTGACTATCTTCTTTTTGTTGTGTAGTCTATTGTCCTTACTGAGCAGGCCAAGAGCAGCTGGAGGGCTGCCAAAGAGAAGGAGCAGATAGCCTCCACAAAATACTCAAGGAAGGCTAGGCCGCTGAGCTGAGGGAGAAGCTTGTGGACTCTGACTCCCAATGCCGTGCTCTCCAGGCCGCTCATTTCTAATTTGAGAAAGAGCGGGATGAAGCTCTAGCCAATCTGAAATTACCAAGGGGGATGCTTGCTCCTCTTCAGGAGAAGGTATAATCTTCCCCCCCCCTTAAGGCTACTCTTGAGGAGGAGGAGGCTGCAGCGGCCAAGCTTGAGAAGGTTAGGTTGGAGGGAGAGCTGGGGCAGTTGACTGGGATGATTCAAGATCGCAACGCTCGTATGATAAAGATGAGTGAAGATCATCAGGTTGCCTGGCTCAAATGGGAGGAGGAGGCCCAAGCAAGAGAGAAGGCTGCAGTTGAGCAGTTTAAGAACATTGATGAATGCTATCACATCATAGTGTCCCGAGCTAGGGATTTTAATGATGTTGGTCGACAACATATGGCTCGACGGGCCTTAGTCGACCCTTCTATCGAGCTACTAGTTAGTAAATTGGCTGAATGGGCCCATAATGAAAGGTATAATGAAGGAGCTCGGGATGGCCACTCTCTTGTTCCCTTCAATGCCAATGACCTGGCCGTTATTGCCCAACAAGATGCTGAAGATGGGTTACAGCCTTGGGTCGCCCCTCCAGTTGACTAAAGAAATTTCAATGTCATACTTCAAGAGCTGGAGGAGACTGATGAAGCAGAGGAGGAGGATGGAGAGTTCACCCAAGACAACATTTTTGATGAAGCTGAGTAGAGGGAGCAGCAATAGCCCACTGATGATCAAGAGGATTGATCTTTTGTTTTCATTTTAGCTATGTAAAGAACAAGTTCCAAACAATTTTCCTCTTATTGTTTTTTGGTTGTCAATGCCTTATCCCGATTTGGGAGGCATTTTAACTCGTAACTTTATTTTGGCATGTCCTGGCCCGCTTTTGGGGGACTTTTTATTTATGCTAGTTGACGTTTTGAATCCTTTTGTTTTGATCGATATTGCTGTCTTTTTGTCAAACTAGATTAAGTGGGAGATCGACTAAAGTCTTAGTCAGATCAGTTGGCCACAACAAACTTGGCTAAGGTTTTAGTCGAGCCTATTTAAGGAACGAGACTGACGTAAGTCTTCAGTAGAACCTGTTTAAAAATGAGGTTGACTTAGGACTTTAGTCAAACCTGTTTAAGGAACGAGACTGACGTAGTCTTCAGTCGAACCTGTTTAAGAATAAGGTTGACTTAGGACTTTAGTCGAGCCTGTTTGATATTTCAAGATCGACAAAGAGTCGAACCTGAGTTGAATAAGATGCAAATTTAACATAGTTTGTGAATAGAACTTTTTGGGGGTAACCCCATTTTATTGATGAAGTAGATCGTTATATAAAGAGCTTAATCAGAAATAGTATCTAACTAAGTGGCTAGAATGCCAAGGATGTTTCAGCTCGTCACCGCCTGGATGGCCAATCATGTAGGTCCCCTCCTTCACAACTCTAGTGACGATGTAGGGACCTTCCCAGTTCGGAGATAACTTATTCTATTCAGATTTCCTTCTAGTTACCTCGATCTTCCTTAGCACATAGTCCCCCATGTTGAACAACCTATTTTTGACCTTCTTGTCGTGATAACCCTTAATTTTCTTCTTGTAATTTACCATTCTGAGCTGCGCAGTCATCCGTTTCTCGTCCAATAGGTCCAAGTCGAGCAATTTGTTAGAATTATTCTGGTTCTGATCAAATAAAGCCACCCTAACTGTAGGAATTTGTAGCTCGATGGGTACCATAGCCTTCGAAAGTGAGAGCGAATGGGGTTTCCCCAGTGGGCCCCCGGGTGGTTGTGCGGATTGCCCAAAGAGCAAGGGGTAGTTCGTCCAACCATCTGCCAGCTTGACCAATTAGGCCCTTACTTAGTGCTGTCAAGACCAACTTGTTTGATGCCTCTGCTTGCCCGTTACCCTGAGAATAAGCGACTGACGACTTCCAATGTTTAACCCCCAATCTATTCATTTCTGTTTCAAAAACTGTGGAAAATTGTAGCCCGTTCTCTGAAACAATTGATTGTGGCACCCCGAAGCGGCACCAAATGTAATCGTGGATGAGTATCTTGTCCGCCAAATTTCTGGCCCCCTCGAGCAAGAATTGAGGAACTTCCCTAGGATGAACACACCTCAACAGTGGTTTCACAAATGATCTTCTAAACAGTGCATCCCTGTAAGTACCCAAATCTGGCTCATGCCTTCTGGTTAAGTTTTCCGGCAATTTCCCGGATTTTCCTAAAGTTCAGGGGCAATTTGGGAACTTTCCCAAACCTTCAAAGGGGTGAAGGACCTGCTAGAAATTAAAATTCCACGTAGTCCCTCACTGGAAAAGACCTTCTAGAAGGCCACCTTGCATGGTTCTAGAATCAGGCTGAGTCACTAATCGATAAGACCGCACGGCTTCATTAGCCAAGGGTTACAGCCGCACGGCTTCATTAGCCAATCCCAAACTGCCTATAAATAGAGGCCTCCTCTATTCATTTTGATAGACAATTTTGAGCACTGATACTCTGCCAAAATACAAACACGAAATTCGAGAAAGCTGAGAGCTCCCAAAATTACCTCCCTCCTCTTCAAAACCTCTCCAAAGTTGATCCTTCCTTAGGAAACCTTCAAGGGAGATAGAGAAACACCACCATTGGTAACCTCTCCTCCTCTTCTCTTTAAAATATACTTTTCATACTTGCTATATTGATCTTTGTTATTCATATTGCTATCTAGTTGCTTTATATTTGATTTGTTGCTATAAAAATCAAGTCTTTAGTCATGTAGATCATAATACCCCTATTTCCCTTATCACATGGGATCCATGGAGGATCCATTCCAAGGATGAACAATAAGACCTCAAATGGCTTGTTCTAGGGTGGATCTCTCACATGGTGATATGAAAATAGCATCTTTTGCATATAAAAATAGCATCTTTTACATTAAAAATGTCATCTTTATTCATGAATGTCATCCCCCTTCCCATGGACCTTGCTTCCAAGGATTGTCCACCAAAATGGTTCTTAAAGGACATAGGAAAGCCATAAAGGTCCTCCCTTTACCATTTCTAGTCTTAGCTTCCATCATGTTTATTACATATGTTAGCATAAAAATGTCATCTTTACTTCAAAATGCATTCCCCATGTCCCTCATGGTTGGATCACTCTCCAAGGATTGCCTAGTGACCTTCATAAGGCACAAAAAGGCATAAGATGAGTATTAAGATCCAATCTTTATACCCCTCCCTTAGTCCCCTTTGGTACTTGAAGCATCTCTTGGAGTGTAATGGTGTAAATATCATATCTTTATATCATTTCCTCCACATAAAGATGCCATAGCCGAAAATTCCTTTAGAAAAGGATGAACTTGAGCCCCTACATCTCCGATCATCACTTGAGATGAGCATAAATGTCCCGACAAAGCCCAAATCGTCTCAAGATGTAGAATTGATGGGCAAAGGTCCTTCCTTTCTAAAGAGTCTCACTCTTGGACTATAAAAAAGGTGTCCCTATCTTGATCACATGTGACCCAAGGTCTCATAATGACGATCATAAGTCCAAGATGAGAACGGGATCAAAGTCCCGAACACATCAAAATCCAAGGAATCCCGAGCGATAACCAACTCATGGTTTATACGTCCGAAAGACCACTTGGCACATTCCCTCCTTTTCAAAAAACACATCCCACACACGAAAACACAAAGGCAAGCATGAAAATCGGATCTTGGAAGACTTGCTTCGGCAAGGCTCCTTGGGTGAACGACGATCCGTTCTTCCCAAGGGGTAACTTAACCTCCGGACCCAAATCTTTTTTTTCAAAGTTTTGAGGAAATCAAAATGGCGTGGCGACTCCATTTTTCAATTTAAACCGGATGTCTTCAAACCGATGTGAGGCGGTGACCCCTTACACGAGAAAGCGGTTCCAACCATAAAAAAAAAATAAAAAATGGAAAAGCCGCAATCTTGGGCACCACTTATCACAGTTTGGTGACTCCGTTGGGGAAAAAAGACCAAAAAAAAGCTTTTGTTTTTAAACAAAAAACAATGATACTTGGTATATAGGTGGAAACCATTAAATTTCCCGTTATCGCCTCCTAACACGAGTCTGGGATAAACTATGGTCTAACAAAGCCACGTACCGGTATCTCTTTTCGAAAAAAAGAAAAGCTTTTTTTGAGTGGGTTAGCCTTCCGCCGCGGATCCGATTCTCATGCTTGCCTTCTTTTCCTTGCATTGCATTGCATGAATTGTTAGTTCTTGGGAATTGTGCATATTCTGAACACTGAACAGGGAGCATTCTGAAGCTGAAAAGATGCCAAAACGTTCGGGGAAACAACCTGCAAATGGAAGAAAATGGAACCTGGAAAATTGATTGATGCAGCCGTACGGCTTGATTCTCCTTGAATCCTAGCCGGGCGGCTTCATTGGCAATTCCACCAGGACAAAATTTGAGGCTAATCTGGCAGTTTAGACAGCTTGGGGCTATTCAGTTCCAAGACTAACCGGGCTCCAGAAAATTTACGTGCCTACTTGCTGCATTTTCCCCGTCCCGAAAAATCATTCCTTTAAAACACATTTCTGAAAATTTCTATTTTAACTCAAAAAGGAACATTTTTAGGAGGCCGCATACTACGTGCACCTTATATATCCTGTACACTTTGCACGCACGTCCCTTTAACTCGGGGTGATTGTTCAGCTGCAGTCACGGAGAGTATTACGATGCTCCCGGGCGCACACGGAATCACCCCAAACTCCCCATGGCATCCAGTGTCGACCAATGCACAGTCCGTGTCACACATTTTAAAACCGTGACTTTTGGTTGGTTTTTGGTCTAGTCCGTGTCATATATCCCAGTTGCATACCCCCGTAAAGGTCAAACCTTAGCTCATGACGGAAGTCAGGATCCTTCGCGCAAGCGAAACTATGCCGAAATTCCGTCAAGGAAAATTGGCAGAATCTTGACTCCGGCATTGACTTTGACTTTGACCCACACGGGATACATAAGAGTCGAGCCCGATTCCGTGCAAAAAATCAAAAGATCTTTTGCACAAGCGGAGCTCTACCGAAATTCCGACAAGGAAAAATTGGCAAGATCTTGACCCGGCATTGACTTTGACTTTGACTCGCACAACGTATGCAACAAAGTTAAATGTGACACTATGTCATTCGGCTTTTACCGCCTGACCCATGCCTATTATCTTCTTGGACAATGCCAAAAAGTCAAAACGTCAATTGCGCAAGCGAAACTCTGCCGAAATTCCATTAAGGCTGAAAGACGAGACTTTCCCGGCATTGCCTTGACCATAATCCGCATCGCTCGTGCGTTAAAAGTTCCTATGACCCACTAGACCCATTAGGAGCATTCATCTCTCTCGGTCGGTGGGATCCGCGGGCCCTATAGGACCCTTGCCCGGGGCTGTCCACCATGGGAGGTCAAAATACAGGTGGAATACGAGGGGCTTATAGATGTAGTGACTGAACCCACTGATCCAGGATCTAGAGTAGTTGCGAAAAAGAAGGGCAACCCCTTTTCCAACCAAATAGAAATTAATAAAAGACACTGTTTTAAGTAAACAGAAAGATTCTTAATTTGCATATTGCTTGAGCCTTCAGCCTAAACACCTACCCCAGAGTCTAAACCTTGCATATCCCTTTCCCGCAGCGAGAAAGAAGTGGGTGAGAATACCGGGTCAGCGGCTAGTTAGCGCAGAATTCTCAGATAGCTCGCCAGTGTCCTCAGTTTTGTCAGTCTGGAGAGTCAGAGTGGCAGATTTGACAGAAAACAGCAGTGGTTTGGGTAAGCAGATGATTAGGGAAGAAGAGCTAGCCTTAGCCTTGGAAAATAGTTGTAAGGTCCATGAGGAACAGCTAGCCATGCTCATTGATGCGCTCCGTCGTCATGGGGTTCAGATAGTGGTTGAGTCCAACGGTTTCCTAGTTATGGTAGAAGATTAGACTCCAGAAGCAGTCATCTCAGCTCCCCCAGCCTATAACCACTGCCCTCCTCCATCCACATATGATCCCTTGCCAAGGACTACCCCTTTTCAGTCCTTTCCAACATCCCAGGCTACCGGGGTTCCAACGCCCTCGCCTCCTCAGATAAGACCCAGCTTTGTTCCCTACCAACAGAGAGCAAATGCCACGGCTATCCCAGTCACTCAGCCTCTTCACTATCCCATGGGATTCACTCCCCCTCCTCAGTTTGGGCCATCTCAGACAATCTCTAGGCCTCAGAATCAATCCAATGATCTCTTTAACCTATGCCCTGCCACAGCAGATCTTCCACCCCCAACCTTACCAACAGGACCCCACGAGATTCCTTATTCCTTTCCTTACCCCAGTAACTATGAACCTAATTCCTATGCCTCCGGCCAGCCTCACGGAAACACAGGACCATGTCAAGTTTACACTTACTTCCCTTCGAAAGATTCCCAAGCCATGGTACCAGCTACCAATGTGCCACCCACTATCCTGCCACCCAAGTCTGATAAGCCTGCTTCAGAATCGAACAATCCTAAACCGTCACCTGACCCCAACATGACTTGGCTGATGGAACAAGTTAAGTCCATGCAAGAGAAGTTCGGGGAACTAAGCACCAAGAAAGCAGCATATCACATCACCGATCCCAGCAAGATTGTCCCTCTTCCTCCAAAATTTCGAATGCCGGAGATTGAAAAGTTCAACGGCACAGATTGTCCCCGGACTCACATTGAAAGCTACCTTCTGGCCATGAGGGACAAGGATTGTACGTATCAGCAGATGGCCAATCACTTTCAACTATCATTAAAGGGTTCAGCTCTTAGGTGGTTCACTTACTGACTCACATTGGAAACTTAGGTGGATCACTTTCAACTATCATTAAAGGGTTCACTTACTGACTCACATTGAAAGCTGCCTTCTGGCCATGAGGGACAAGGCTAACTTGAATTGGGAAACTAGTAGGAATGACCTACAAGGCACTTTGCAGTGCCCAGACGAGCCAGTAAGTGAATTCTACAAGAGGTGGAATTGGAAACTTAGTGAAATGATGACCCCGTTGAATGAAGAGGAACAGATGGAGATCTTCCAGTCTTGCTTGAAACCTCAGTTAAGGGTCCAGATTGGCAATTATTATTATCCTGACCTTCGGGCAATGGTAAATGCCGGCACCAAGTTTGAAAATGCCTTCAACATGGCTCCGGTCACAGGGACAAGCAACTCTTACCGGTACAAAGCACCAGTTTCAAATGCCACAGCCGTCACTGTAAAGGGAAAAGAAACGGTTGGCGCGGTCAATTATATCCAGAATGAGAAAGTTGGACAAGGTTCAGGCCAAGCCGCTGTGAAACCAAGGCCTCGTTTCTACACTTCCGAAGATTTTGGAATGCCACTAGAGAAAGTATTCGATGGTTTGGTGGCCGAAGGACTCATTAGACCTTTGGAAAACTGGAAACCAAAGAACCCTAGTGTTAGGATGGATGAAACCAAGCACTGCCGCTTTCACAAATATCATGGGCATAACACCAATGATTGTACTTACCTGAAATTCCTGATCTCTCGCCTGATTGAAGAAGGCAAGCTTGAACCACCTCGGGGTCCCAATGTAGTCAAGAATCCTCTTCCTGCCAACAATCGAGTCAACATGATTGAGTTTGGAGAGACAAATGCAGCTGGTTTTGGGAATCCAAAGATCATAGACATCCTGGAATTCAATGTTCCTTATGCTGAATTGCAAGGAGAGTGGAAAGATCTGATTGATGCCTCCGCCATGGAAGGGCAATTTGGACCTATAATAGGAACCGACTTCGTTAATGTTGTCAAGGCCAGACCTCTCTTTTGTGATTTCGAACCAGTGACCATAGTCAAGATTACAGAAGGAAGACTCACTTACGAAGATTGTGAGGCAGAAGTAAGCCAAGCTATGATGATGGAAGTCTCTCCGGAACCCTTCATCACCCACGGTGAACATAATGTGTTCGTGATGGCTCTTACTGTTCAAGAAGATCAGTCCCAACCCCCTGTTTGGAAGAATGTGGAAAGAAGAGTGAATGAGCCAGAAGACTTTGATGATGGAGAAAGCTGTCTCTCGGATGCCGAAAGTGCAACTGGTCCCATTACCCCAGAGGTGCAAATGGATGTGATCAGATTCGGAGAAGAGATTGCACCAGATCAGCCGAACATCCCCCATGGGAATGATGTCAGCAAAGGCAGTGAAGGTTCGCAGGATGAACAGCAGGATGGGAACGCTGACAAGACTGCTACCCCCAGGGCATCAACAGGAAAGAGTAAACCCCAGTCTAACCCGTGTCAAACACTTCAAGTCAATATGTAGTGTAGGGTCCAGAGTCGTTAGGGTCCAGAGTCATTTGAGTCAAGAGTCTTCAAATTCCAGTCCTCCGAGTCATCGAAGGCCTCACGCCTGAGGATTATGAATATGTAGCCAATGTCATCTTTCCTTTCGCTTTGAATGAAATGACAGATCTTTCTGAGTATCCCCTTATTGCCAACTTAACAAATGATAAATTAACTAATAACTTAACAACAGTTAATAATGAATCATTTGAACAAGATGCAAACACACTAAATGAACAATACATTAAAGAAATCTTTAAGCAGGTTACAGACAAAGAGGAAAACCGGGCCCAAGCTGCCGAGGAGGTTTTGACAAGTGTTAACTTGGGTACTGTCGAGGAACCTAAAGAGACACAGATTGGGAACTTCTTCCAGGGGGTTGAACGGGACAGACTGGTCAATCTGCTCAGAGAATACATGGACGTGTTTGCATGGTCATACAGGGATATGCCGGGGCTAGACAGTTCGATTGTGGAGCACAGAATCCCTCTAGCACCAGATGCTAAGCCAGTAAAGCAGAAACTGAGAAAGATCAAGCCAGAGTGGTCTCTACAGGTCAAAGAAGAGATTGAGAAGCTACTGCGGGTAGGATTCATCCGGGTCATCGAATATCCGACATGGCTATCCAACATCGTGACTGTGACTAAGGCCAATGGGAAGGTGCGCTGCTGTGTAGATTTCTGAGATCTGAACAAAGCCAGCCCTATGGACGACTACCCCTTGCCAAACATAGACATTCCGGTGGATGCCACTGCTAACTACAAAGTCAAATCCTTCATTGATGGCTTTGCTGGCTACAACCAGATCAAGATGGCCGAGGAGGACCAAGAAAAGACAGCCTTCACCACACCGTGGGGAACGTACTGCTATACGGTGATGCCTTTTGGGCTTAAGAATGTCGGGGCTACATACCAGAGGGCAGCGACTGCACTCTTTCACGACATGATCCACAAGGTGATTGAGGTCTATATCAATGACATGATAATCCACTCCAAAGGCGAGGATGGACAGCACTTTGTTGACCTGCGAAAGTTCTTTGAGAGGTTGAGACAGCATTCCATGAGACTGAACCCTGCCAAATGCACCTTTGGAGTGACAAGGGGAAAAGTGCTTGGGTATATGGTCACGGAATGAGGTATTGAAGTCGATCCCCGAAAGATCAAGGCCATTATGGACATGAGGCCACCTCGAACCCAGACAGAGGTCAAAAGCTTTATGGGCAAATTACAGTACATCAGCCGTTTTGTCAACCAGCTGACCACCATGTGCGAGCCCATCTTCAAGCTCATGAAGAAGAATGCAGACACAGAGTGGACTGAGGAATGCCAAGATGCCTTTGACCAAATCAAGGCGTACCTAGTACATCCTCCGGTGCTATGCCCCCCACATAGACAGAAACCTCTTCTACTCTATCTTACTATTACTGATACGGCAGTTGAGGCTATGCTTGCTCAAGAGAAGAAGGACTCTCGGTAGAAAATGCCATTTACTTGTCAAATGGAAAGCTGCAAGGAAGTGAGCTCTCATGTGAAAAGACTTGTGCAGGACTGGTCTGGGTAGTCGGTAAGCTGAAGCATTACATGCAAGCCCACTCTGTGAACTTGGTCTCAAAAATGGACCCCATCAAGTATATCTTCGACAAGCCTTCCCTTTCGATGCGTCTAGCAAAGTGGTCGTTCTTCTTAGCTGAGTATGACATCAACTATGTGACGAGAAAGGCAATCAAGGGTCAAGCGCTGTCAGACCACCTGGCAAACTTCCCTAGCAATGAGGACCGCGGGCCTGAACCCCAATTCCCAGATGAAGGGATCTTTGTAGTTGAGCCTGAGAACCGATGGCAGCTTTTCTTTGACGGAGCTGCTAACAAGAGAGGAAATGGCGTAGGAATGCTACTGGTCGATCCGAAAGATGAGCACACGCCAATAGCCATCAAGTTGAACTTCCCTGCCACGAACAATGTCGCCGAGTATGAAGCTTGCATTGCTGGTTTAGAGGCTGCCTTAGAAAGGAATGTCAAGGAGCTCGAGGTCTATGGAGACTCAGCCCTGATCATCAACCAGGTCTCCAACAAGTGGAAGACTGTGGATCCTAACCTTCAGAGGTATCATGCCTACATGGAAGAGTTGACTGAGCAGTTCTGAGAAGTGACTTTCCATTACCTGCCTAGGGATAAGAACAGATTCCCAGATGCCTTAGCTACTCTAGCCTCACTTGTAGAGATCCCCGAGGGAAAGGCCATAAAACCCTTCATAGTGGGTAGAAGAGAAGCCCCAGCTTTCTGTTGTGAAATAGATTTGGGACTCGAGCCTGTCAAAGAACCCTGGTACAGTCAGATTTACCAGTTCCTCAAAGATGGGGAGTCAGTTTTCAGAGATGAAGAAGGTAGACCAAAAGAAGGTATCAAAGCCAAGAGCTTGCAAGCCCTGAAATGGTTGGCCTCCCATTATGTCATTCTAGGGGGCGACCTGTACAAGAAACGGTACCAAGGACCACTCCTCCTGTGTGTCACCCAAGAAAGGGACAGAGTGTTAATGACCGAAGTCCACATTGGTCCCTGCGGTCCTTATATGAATGCCAGAGCATTGATGCAAGTGATCCTCAGAATAGGCTATTACTGGATTTCCACGAAAGAGATTGTGACTGGCCCAAACATGTCCGAGCGTACATTTGTGAAATGCCAACGGTTTGCCAACCTCAATCATCTTCCGCCTCATGACATGTACTGCATGATGACTCTTTGGCCATTTGCAACTTGGGGTACTGACGTGATAGGGAGGATAGCCCCGGCAGGAAGCAATGGGCATGAATTTGTGTTAGTAGCAGTCGATTACTTCACAAAGTGGGTAGAGCTCAAATCCTACAAGGTCCTCACCTCCAGAAAGGTGTCCCAGTTTGTCAAAGAAAATATCATGTGCAGATATGGGGTGCCCAATGAGGTCATTTCAGATAACGGGTCACACTTTGAAGGGGACTGCAATAGATTACTGTCAGAATTCAAAATCACTCGCCACAAATCGTCCCCGTACAGACCTCAGACCAATGGAGCCGTAGAAGCTGCCAATAAGACGCTCGAGCGGATTATCCAAAAAATGGCCACCCGTGGTCGTGACTGGCCTGAGAAGCTGCATCTGGCACTCTGGGGCTACAGAACATCCGTTAGAACAGCCACGGGAGAAACTCCCTTCGCCCTAACTTACGGGATGGAAGCAGTGTTGCCAGTGGAGTTGGAAATCCCGTCACTAAGGGTCCTCCTGGAAAACAGTGTTAACGAAGTAGAATGGCTGCGCAGCCGACCCGATGAATTGGCCCTGCTCGATGAAAGAAGGCTAAAAGCCATGGAGCATAACCGAGCCTACCAGAGGCGAATGGCCTGGGCATTCGACAAAAAGGTCAAGCCCAGGGACATCAAAGAGGGTGACCTAGTATTGAAGGTAAAGCCCCCTACCAGATGTAAGTACCCCAATCTGGATCGCTCTCCATCCCAGCATACGACAAAACCAGAGGCAAACTTCCGGAGGTCATAACTCCTTCATACGAACTCCGATTGAGACGTGCCATATATGGTTGGAAAGCTCTCGACGAGAGCTAGCTTGCCATCACATTCACAAGAGCATGGAAAGTCCGTACGGACCTCTTTGCATGCCAAAAGGTCCGTACGGACCTCTTTGCACCAGACATAATCATTACGAAAATCCCCTTAAAGTCCACGAGATTCCCTCAAATCCCGGAAATCCATCATTACCTAAGAGGTCCGTACGGACCTCTTTGCAGTTTTCCACTACTATAAATAGAGGGCTTCCCCTCCTCATTTTTTCACACCTCCCACTTCTCTCTTCCTCCCTAAGCCTTCTGGCTCCCCTTCTAAGACCTTTCGAGGCATTCCCGGCCCCTTCGGATCCTTCCGAGGCCTTCCGAGCCCCCTCGAGGTGCTCCGAAGCCTCTCCGAGCGCTCCCGAGACGCTCCCGCGCTGCCCGAGGCACTCTCGAGGTACTCTGAGGCCCCTCGTGGTACTCCGAGGCCTTGCCTGGTCTTTCCCACGGTGTCCCGGCTCTTTCCGAGTCAAACCGGCGATCCCAAACCTTGCCGAACCTCTGCCCGAATCCAACCAACGATTCCAACGCACGCCGAACCTCTGCCCGACTGATCCCGACGATCCCCACGCACGCCGAACCTCTGCCCAAACGCAGCCTACAGTTTCAACTCACGCCGAAACTCTGTCCGCGGACAACCGGCATCCCCGAAGCAATCCGGAACGCTACTCCGACCTCAAACACTATTCCCCTGCGGAAGACAGACACGAACCAACATTGGTAAGGCTTCCTTCCTATTCTATTTCAATACATTTCAATACAATGTAGACATCCGATACAGCATGCATTTTTAAAAGCACACACACACACACAACTTTTTAAAGGATATTAGGGGTATCCGAAAGACTCGTTTTTACGAGGCGACTCGGGTGAGCTCTAATATTCTAATATTCTCTTCCCGAGGAGTCATCTGACCTCCGAACTCAAAATCTCATCACACAAAAACGGTTTAAAATTTATCTTTAAACTGATGCCCTTTTTCAATGTTTTGGGCTTAATAAAAACGGCGTGGCGACTCTACAAAATGCGAAAGCAAAACGGCGAGACACCTCCAACACGCAACGCTAAAACGGAATAAGCCGGATCTTGGGCGCGATTGCTGCCTCTCGGATCCGGGCGACTTCCCGAACGACGACGAATGCGAGATCAGGGGCTCCGCGCGGCCGGATCCGGGTAATTTCGGTTGGCGACTCCATTGGGACATTTTGTTTTAAAAACTTTTAAACAAAACAAAAGATTTTTAAAAACGATGATGAGGGTCAAACTTTCATTTTACCCCTTCCTTTACCTGTTGTGTGTGTGTGCACGTGCTTCGTTTTTATTTTACAAAAAAAAAATAAAAATACAAAAAAATGCATCAATATACATTTGTGCATACATTTAAAATTCTTCAAAAACTTCTGTTTTACTCAGAAAAAGAATTTTAGAGACCGCACACTACGCGCACTGTTTGCCTCGGTTACACACCGCTACTCTTGCTACACTCGCTGCCCTCGGTTACACCGCACACTATGCGCACTGCTGCGCCTCGGATACACTGCACACTACAACCCTTAACCCGGAGTGGTCTCGGTTGCGATCCGTTTGGTCTTCCTAGGCCTCTTGGGCGCGCACGGGATCATTCCAAACATCCCATCCTAGCCAAGCGTCAACCACGCACGTTTGAGTCTTGAGTCACACTCTGTCCGGACTCGGTTGGTTTTACCCGAGTCCGTGTCATACGGCACTGGATACATATACCATGCCGGCCATTTTCGAGTCAAGGCTCGGAACTCAAGATCCCTTGCGCAAGCAAAGCGATGAAAGGTCATGCTAAAATCTTGACCTGATCTTGATTTCCGAAGCTACACCCAGACGATGTTCCGTCCCGGATATACATCCATGCTCGCATGACACCATGTCATCACGCCTTTGATACGTCAGCCATGACGATATGACCCAGCCAACGCCTAACGTCACAGATCCCTTGCGCAAGCAAGGTAAAGAGAGGTCATGCCGAACTCTTGACCTGATCTTGACTTAGTGGCCGGCTCGGTTCACTATTCACATGGCTAACGCATCAAAACGAACATGACAGGCTCGGTCCTTAGGTTCGATTTTTCTTTTAGGCCGGTGGAAACCGCTTGCACTATAGGACCCTCGCACAGGCTGTCCACCCTGGGATGTCGAAATACAGGTGCAAAACGAGGGGCTTATAGCCGCACAGATGGTCTCCACTGACCCAGGATCTAGCATAGTTGCGAAAAAGAAGAGCAATCTTTTCCAACCTACCTAGGATTCTGAGAAAACATGTTTTAAGTAAATTAAAACAACAAAAAAAAAAAATCAGAAAATAAAAGAAACGGAAACCGCATGCCACGTGAGCTTTCCCCCTTCTATCCCGTTAGGCCATTCCTGTGTCTAAACCTTGCCCGTCACCCCCTCCAGCGAACCGAGAGTGGTTGAGAATCCCTGGAAGCCGCCTTTTCAGTATTGAGGTCACAAGATCCGATAGCCCTTCCAGTTCAACGGTCCGCACCGTCCAATACTCCCCCATGACGGGATCAACAGATAACAGTGAGGGAAACGGAACCCCGCCACTAAGGAATCTCCAGACAATGGAGGAGGTGCTGCGAGCCTTCGAAGCCATCAAGAAGCGCCAAGAAGAACAGCAAGCCTGGATCGTCGACACCTTGCGTCTTCGAGGAACAGTTGCAGTTCCCCAACCTGATGGAACCTTTGTTCTCATAGAAGACGAAGACATACCGGCTCCCCCGGTTTCTCAAAGCTATCAGCAGGTCCCGCCTCCGCCAAGCTACGAGATCCCAGCAACGCAAGCGGCTCTCGCTCAAAGCTCCCCCTCGGCATCGGTCAAGCAGGCTCAGGCATGCCCGCCTCGAGATCCTAGTCAATTTCCTGGCTCTGCTGCGTCAAGCTCATTACCGACGGCACACATACGTGCTGCTCCGCGGATCCCAATGCATCTCGGTATCCCCAGGATTCAATCCTTTGCCTCTATATGAGCCTCGCGGCCATAATCGAAGTATCCATGTCCACCGGGGACGGGCATCCCGAGCGGATATCCCGACATCTCGAAGCTTGCCACTGCTAGCTGCCGACTTGGGGCTAATGAATCATTTCCCCAATTCCCAAACACAACCCTTAGCGGCCTGGGCAATCACGCCCCCAATTTCAACCACCCCGGGTATGGGATGGTATACACTCAACTACCTCCCCAAGACTCCCGAATGGCTATCCCATCGGCCAATCCACCTCCATCTTTGGTTTCTATCCCCGAGAAGCGGAAACCCGCCTCCACTGCTGATCCTCACATGGCTTGGTTGATTGAACAAATGAAAGACATGCAAGGCAAGCTAGCCAATTCTCGGAAGGACTCCCTCATGCCCACGGATCCGAGCAAGGTGGTCCCACTCCCTCCAAAATTCAGAATGCCAGAGATGGAGAAGTTTGACGGGACGGAATGCCCAAAACTCACATCGACACCTATGTCTTGGGTATGAGAGCTAAAGGAGCAACCCCTCAACAGATGGCGGACCACTTCCAGCATTCTCTCAAATCCACAGCGCTAAGATGGTTCCTCAATGTAAAGGCAGAAAACCGCTCCACGTGGGACCAAATCAGCGAGATCTTCCTAGAGAAGTACCGCGCCAACCTTGAGTGGGAGACAAACCGCCACGATCTGCAAGCCACCGAGCAAAAGGATGATGAACCCGTTGGCGAGTTCTACAAAAGATGGAATTGGAAGCTTAGCGAGATAATGGATCCGCTTTCCAAAGAAGAGCAAATGGATATCTTCCATTCCTGCCTCAAACCATCTCTGAGGGCCTTGATTAGCCACCACTTCTATCCTGACCTTCGTGCCATGGTCAATGCCGGGACCAAGTTCGAAAAGACGCTGAGCCTACAAAAGACACCAGCCACTCTTGCTCCTTCCCACCGCTACCAGGCAGCCTCGTCAAATTCGACGCCTGTTCCAAACATAGGAAAGGAGGCCGCCGGAGCAGTCCACTACATCCAGAACGGAGTCCAAGGAAGCCGCGATCAAGCGCCCCGAGAAATAACAATCCTCCCGGACGCAGCGTTCTCAGAACTTCGACAACCTTGGAATGCCTCTAAGCCAAGTGTTTGAGGCGTTGATGAAGCGGTAACATGCTCAAGCCCCTTGAGAATTATCAGCCGAGGAATCCTAACCTAAGCGTGGATATGAGCAAGCATTGCGCTTTTCACAACTACCCGGGCCACACCACCGACAATTGCGTCATACTAAAACAAGCGATCCAAAGGCTGATTGAAGAAGGAAAGTTGGAATGCCCACGCGGTCCCAGCACAGTCGGAAATCAATTCCCCAACAACAATTGGGGAAAGCATCAGTGAGAAGCCTTTCGACCTTCTCAAGCGCGTCAAAAATGCCATTGAGGAACTGGGTTACCTTCTCATGACCCACAACCAGCAAAGAAGAAATCGTCTGGAAGCTTGATCTAACCCCAGTCTCCTAGAGTCTAGCTTCTAAAATAAAAGACCCTGAGTCTGTCGTGTTTAAAGTTTAAGTCTCTCGAGTCGTCTGACGGCCTTATGCCTGAAGATTATGTGTTTGTAACAAAAATTGCGCTTCTTTATGCTTCGAATAAAAGTTCGACCTTTCTGAGTATCCCCTCATTGCCACTTTAACAAATGATAAATTAACTAACCAAAACAGTTAATAATGATTCACTTGATAAAGACGCAGACACATTAATGAACAATGCATTAAACAAATCTTTAAGCATGTTTGTCAAACGAGAGAAAAATCGGGCCCAAGCCGCCGAGAATGTTCTAACCAAAATGAATTTGGGAGGCTATTTGAAGAGTCCAAAGAGACGCAAATCAAAGAATCATACAGTCCACCTCGTAGGTTCTAGTATTGTTCTCATTCAATCAGGTCCTCCTCGGACATTGTAATTAAGTCTTCAATTTTCCATACGAAAGTTTTCTTTCTTTTCTTGCTAGACTTGAGACATTATTTTGCACCCCACATTACATTTAATGAAATGGTTTTGTTCTATGTGATCACTTGCATTGCTCAACAAGTAATTCCACAAATGATTAATGCTTTGATTAATTGGTGTGAGAAAGTCAATCAGTAGCTCCCCATACACCTTACCATACCCCACACAAAGGCCTCCATCAAGCCATACACTTTCCAAAACATGTCCCCACCATCACCTTGACCAAGTCAACGACGGCAGGAACATCAAAGGACAACAAAAGGTCACTCAGCATCAAAAGATTGACCCCATGTCGACAACAATTTAGGGGCTTGCCTTCGCCCTCGTGCGCATCAAGAAAGCTCAAGCAGAAGCTACACAAAAAAAAAAAAAGAGCTCAAGCAGAAGCTTCACAAAAATAAATGAGGTCAAAGACCCAGAGCCAACGATCAAGAAGCAATGGATTCATTGAAACTTTTGTCAAATACGACTTATCAAGGAATCACCTCAAGGCCTGTGCCTCATCATTCAACCGTCTGAGCCTTTTCGCCAAAGGTCACACAAATATTCATGCCCTGGCCCCAAAGCCAAACACGGTTCGACCCCGAACTACGTCGACCTGAGCTCCTTGTCTTAAGGGGAACGTAGGCAACCAGAAATGGTCCGGTCATAAACACATACAAATCCACAAACCCGGTCTCATTAATGACCTCTCCTATACACAAACCTTCTTTCATACCAGACCAACTCGATCCTTGATACCGATTGACTTTCTCCTCGTGATTAATCAAAGCATATCCGGTTTAATTGTTGAATAACCTGAACATCAACAAAGGGTTTTAAGCAAACAAGTGATCATTGTGAACAAATCAAGTTTTCAGATGTCTCGACAAGTCTTCTTTTTCTACAAAATAGGACAATAGAGCTAAACAGCGATTTTCTCGTGAGGGCTTCCATACACTTTTACAAGCTTTTTAGTACTCATACTCTCTCAAAAGAGTCAAACCCAAAAGCATTTCTTTTGTGCCTACATCAAATAAGGCATTCACACAAAAGGGGACCCGTTCCCAACTTTTCAAAAATAAATACGCCCTTGCAAGTGTACATTACGAGTCATTTCTTCCACAAAAGAGGGTCGAACTACGCGGACTGAGCCTCTCGGTCGAGGGGAACGTGGCGGCCTTCATTGGTTCGGTCTAAGGAATACACAAAATTCCAAAAAAATTGACGCCACGAGGCTCGAGAAAAGAAGCAAACAAGAGATTTTGCGTCTCGACAAAGCTTTA
This sequence comes from Adenophora triphylla var. japonica, assembly GCA_022495995.1. Taxonomy (NCBI): domain Eukaryota; kingdom Viridiplantae; phylum Streptophyta; class Magnoliopsida; order Asterales; family Campanulaceae; genus Adenophora; species Adenophora triphylla. The sequence continues at coordinate 341,152 of JAFEMH010000669.1, read as the reverse complement.
AAAGTAAATCACAAATCATCACAGTTAAAACACTTTTGATGAGTTCAAGCACGGTCTACTCTCGATTCACAACATGCTAAAAGACAACTTAAAACATTTAACAATCAATGTGTCACCAATGACGATGAATGGATACTCGGTGTTTCAAGGTCATTCCATGCTACTCGCATTTTGCCCTTTATCACTCTTTCCTTTCTTCCCTCGTCCCCAACGAGTCTTCTTTCATTCCACATGAGCGAGTTCTGTCTCCCTCATTCCGAGATCAGGAGTCCTCCTAGTCGTGTCAAACAAACCAGTCGCTCTCAGAGCATCGTTCACCCGTGCCTCGGCTCGGATCTCCTCCCTACGAGTCTGGAAAAAGGGACCTCTCCCCGCCAGTTTGTCAACTCGAGTCCCGTAGCCAAATAAAGCGTCTCCGTGACACCCTGAGGGTTAGACCAAGCTTCGCACTCCTAAGGTCGTGAGTGAAATGGCAATCTTGCCCCAGAATCGCTTCACGCCGCTCCCAAAAACCAATTGGGAGCGCCCGACATACTGCTCATCTATGTATTCGGTGGTCAACACAACACTTTCCCGACGTCGAAGGAGCACCACATGAGGGAAAGCGGAATACTTCCATACCCTCAGAAAATACAGAAAGGCATCGGGATCTGTCATGCGAGAAAGAAGCTACCTCCACGTGTGGCAATGCCATCCCGGCCAATGAGGCTCTGCCTCGTCCCGAGCTGACGGGAAACAAGCAACGGAACATAGAGAAGAGGACCAAGGCAAACACGAAACTCTGACAGCATAGGAACCTTCCTGGCAGGCCTTCCTAGTATCAATCCCCCAAAGGGAAACCCACCAACGGATCGATACGTACCAAGATGTGCCATCCATCTCTCCCAAGCTGCATCGATCCATGTCCAAGACAAAGGTCACCGAGCAAACGTCCGCGGACTAAGAGACGCCGGAGACTCGGGCATGGTTTGAAGCCTCTCTCGCAACCATAATGCAAGCAAAGCGGGGGCTTCCGCATGAATCGGTCCCTCGTCACCGGATGATCTACACCGTGGAAGGTTTCCCTGGAACCAAAGGAGCGATATCCTCGCCCGCCCGACAATGGCCTCGCCATATCAAGCGAGCACCGTCACATATCCTGAGGTAGCCAACCCCGAAAAGAGTGGCTATCAAGGCACAAAGCGAACGCGTCCCAGAGAGACATCACTCCCGCCACCGCTCATGAAGCGTCGGCTGACCCCCAACTGCTCGAAGAAAACTTGCCAAAGCTGCCTCGGCCTCCATTAACCACAAATGCATTCCCGGCTCATGCGACATGCACAAAAATAATAATAAGCTAGCAACAATTCCTAGGTCAATCCAGGAATCACAAATACGTCATTACATCTTAAATAAAATACTTTCTTTGTGCAAATACAAGTGTTTTATTACGGGTACAAAATGTCTGTTGCTCTACAAAAAAAAAACAATGGAAAGAGGAAAAGCAAAAGAGCCCTAATCCGATTCATCATCATCCTCCTCCACAAACGAGAAATTCGGCATCTCGGCGCCTCCGCCGCCACATCATCGTCCTCGGTGAACCCGGCACCTTCCTCAACCGGATAATCCAAGAAGTCCACGGGAATAAGAACGAAGAAGGAAAAAGAAGATGAGCCATCCCTCCTCTCCTTGTCCAAAGCACCTGAGGCGTCCCACGTCTCGCCAAGTTCGGGCAGAGGTGCTACCTCGCCCTCGCCAAGTTCGAGACAGAGGCTCCATCTCGCCCTCACCGCAAGTTCGAGCAGGCGGCTACCTCGCCCTCGCCAAGTTCGAGCAGGTGCTACCTCGCCTCGCCAAGTTCAGACGAGGCTCCATCTCGCCCTCACCGCAAGTTCGGACAGAGGCGCTACCTCGCCCTCGCCAAGTTCGACAAAGGCTCCATCTCGCCCTCACCGCAAGTTCGGGCAGAGGCGCCATCTCGCCCTCACCGCAAGTTCGACAGAGGCGCTACCTCATCCTCGCCAAGTTCGGACAGAGGTTCCACCTCGCCCTCACCGCAAGTTCGAGACGGGCGCTACCTCGCCCTCACCAAGTTCGAACGAGGCTCCATCTCGCCCTCCCCGCAAGTTCCCAGAGGCGCTACCTCGCCTCGCCAAGTTCGGATAGAGGCTCCATCTCGCCCTCCCCGCAAGTTCGGAGACAGGCGCTACCTCGCCCTCACCAAGTTCGAGACAGAGGCTCCACCTCGCCTCACCGCAAGTTCGAGGCAGGCGGCTACCCCTCGCCTCGCCCTCACCAAGTTCAGACAGAGGCTCCATCTCGCCCTCCCGCAAGTTCGACAGAGGCGCTACCTCGCCCTCACCAAGTTCGAGATAGAGGCTTCCATCTCGCCCTCCCGCAAGTTCGAGACGGAGCGCTCGCCTCTCGCCACCTCGCCCTCAAGTTCGGGCAGAGGCTCGGTCACAGAGGCTCCATCTCGCCCTCACCGCAAGTTCAGAGACAGGGCGCTACCTCGCCCTCGCCAAGTTCGGCGAGGTTCCACCTCGCCCTCACCGCAAGTTCGAACAAAGGCTCAGTCGCGTCCTCATCCTTTCGCGACTTCGATCCAAAACGCCACGCATCCGCAGCATTTCAGGCAACTTCGGTCGGGCGCCACACGTCCTCAACATTTCAACAACTCGATCGAGGCGCCCAGTGCCCTCTAACACTTCGGCAATTCAGCCAAAGACGCCACCATGTCCTCTCTTCATCTCGGTCGGAGGTGCCCCACATCCTCAACAATTCAACTTCCTCCTCACAAAGGTGCCTCCTCCTGCAGGTAAACACAGAAAGGTATGTCAATAAACTTCAAACGCAAGAGCATAGCCGTAATAAATGCTACATAAAAGAAGAATCCCAAAGACGGCATGATGCCTTTCCAAAATTCCCACAAACAAAGTTCCATATAGGATCCACAAAATGCCCATCAAACTCAACTTAGGTCCAGACGCCTTAGACTAAGTCTCCCTTAGGTCATATTCCTGAACTAGGTCCCACCTTAGGTCATACTCCTGAACTAGGTCCCAACTTAGGTCATATTCCTGAACTAGGTCCCAACTTAGGTCATACTCTGAACTAGGTCCCAACTTAGGTCATATTCTGAACTAGGTCCCAACTTAGGGTCATATTCTGAACTAGGTCCCAACTTAGGGTCATATTCTGAACTAGGTCCCAACTTAGGTCATACTCTGAACTAGGTCCCAACTTAGGTCATATTCTGAACTAGGTCACAACTTAGGTTCATACTCCCGAACTAGGTCCCAACTTAGGTCATATTCCTGAACTAGGTCCCAACTTAGGTCATACTCTGAACTAGGTCCCAACTTAGGTCATACTCTGAACTAGGTCCCAACTTAGGTCATACTCTGAACTAGGTCACAACTTAGGTTCATACTCCCGAACTAAGCTTCAACTCAGGACATCACCACGTCCACTCACCACAAACCTCACTACTTCACCACAGGCAGCCCGGAAGGCTTTAAACCACTCGGTCCGGAAGACCGTATAAACCTCCCCCATCACTATCTCCAGCCCGGAAGGCTTTAAACCACTCGGTCAGGAGGCGTATAAATCAGCCAAACTACTATCCCCGGCCAGGAAGGCTTTAAACCACTCGGTCAGGAGATATAAATCGCCAAACTACTATCCCCGGCCCGGAAGGCTTTAAACCACTCAGTCCGGGAGACTGTATAAATCAGCCAAACTACTATCCCCAGCCCGGAAGGCTCTAAACCACTCGGTCCGGAAGACCGTATAAATCTCCCAAATCACTATCTCCGGCCCGGAAGGCCTTAAACCACCCGATTAGGAAAATCGTAAAATTTCCATCCCAGGGATACCACCACGTCCTCACAATTGACCTCGGCGGTCACCGCATATCGGGACATCACCCCGTCCTATCACCGACCTCGGCGGTCACACAACACTTTAGGGCACCACCACGCTCACATACACTCACAATTTCACGACCTCGAACTACGACCAGGCTTGATTCCCGCCAGGGGATACGTAGGAATCCTATCACAGGGTCCGGCCATCGACCTATACTTCTGGTCACTTTCGGGACACCACCACGTCCTTATCACTAACCTCGGCGGTCACACAACACTTCAGGGCACCACCACGCCCGCACTCCCAAACACTCACCCCACACACGAACTACGATCGGGCTTGATTCCCGCTAGGGATACGTAGGAATCCTATCGCGGGGTCCGAGCCAACCTGACCTAGCGGTCACATAACGGGACACCGCCATGTCCTCACGCAGCGACCTACACGGTCACTTCCTCTCCCGGCCACGCGATCCAGATCAGGACCCTTATCTTATCGACGACCCCACTTCTTTCATAAGTGACGTCGCCGAGGGGCTTCGTAAGTACCCCAACTGGATCGCTCTCCATCCCAAAGATACGACAAAACCAGAGGCAAACTTCCGGAGGTCATAACTCCTTCATACGAACTCCGATTGAGACGTGCCATATATGGTTGGAAAGCTCTCGACGAGAGCTAGCTTGCCATCACATTCACAAGAGCATGGAAAGTCCGTACGGACCTCTTTGCATGCCAAAAGGTCCGTACGGACCTCTTTGCACCAGACATAATCATTACGAAAATCCCCTTAAAGTCCACGAGATTCCCTCAAATCCCGGAAATCCATCATTACCTAAGAGGTCCGTACGGACCTCTTTGCAGTTTTCCACTACTATAAATAGAGGGCTTCCCCTCCTCATTTTTTCACCCCTCCCACTTCTCTCTTTCTCCCTAAGCCTTCCGGCTCCCCTTCTAAGACCTTTCGAGGCATTCCCGGCCCCTTCGGATCCTTCCGAGGCCTTCCGAGCCCCCTCGAGGTGCTCCGAAGCCTCCCCGAGCGCTCCCGAGACGCTCCCGCGCTGCCCCGAGGCACTCTCGAGGTACTCTGAGGCCCCTCGTGGTACTCCGAGGCCTTGCCTGGTCTTTCCACGGTGTCCCGGCTCTTTCCGAGTCAAACCGGCGATCCCAAACCTTGCCGAACCTCTGCCCGAATCCAACCAACGATTCCAACGCACGCCGAACCTCTGCCCGACTGATCCCGACGATCCCCACGCACGCCGAACCTCTGCCCAAACGCAGCCTACGGTTTCAACTCACGCCGAAACTCTGTCCGCGGACAACCGGCATCCCTGAAGCAATCCGGAACGCTACTCCGACCTCAAACACTATTCCCCTGCGGAAGACAGACACGAACCAACATTGGTAAGGCTTCCTTCCTATTCTATTTCAATACATTTCAATACAATGTAGACATCCGATACAGCATGCATTTTTAAAAGCACACACACACACACAACTTTTTAAAGGATATTAGGGGTATCCGAAAGACTCGTTTTACGAGGCGACTCGGGTGAGCTCTAATATTCTAATATTCTCTTCCCGAGGAGTCATCTGACCTCCGAACTCAAAATCTCATCACACAAAAACAGTTTAAAATTTATCTTTAAACTGATGCCCTTTTTCAATGTTTTGGGCTTAATAAAAACGGCGTGGCGACTCTACAAAATGCGAAAGCAAAACGGCGAGACACCTCCAACACGCAACGCTAAAACGGAATAAGCCAGATGCCGGGGCGCGATTGTGCTGCCTCTCGGATCCGGGCGACTTCCCGAACAGCGACGAATGCGAGATGCCGGGGCTCCGCGCGCGAGCCGGATCCGGGTAATTTCACCAGCTGCTCTTAATTTGGAAACAATTCCAAACAAAGCCCTGTTCATGCCTTTATGAATCTACGTGCTACCCCTGGTTTCAATCAACCAAAGCCAACACCTCTTCCGCCCCGGGCTCGTGCAACAGTGCAATTAATTAAATATCAGTGCATATAGGCATAAATTTTGACCCGTTAAATTTTTCATGCATGTTTCATTTTATTTATTTTTGATTAACCTACTTGCTTATTAGCTCAAATAAAAAGGAGGTAATCACTAAATAGATATGTGAAGTACAGGTTCCGCCCCAAGGGCGCCTTTTCAAATACAGTTCAAGTCAAATTGTTCTGGACAATACCTACATTTTGTCTAAAAGCAATAAAGAAGGACTACTCCGAGTCCTGCTCGTTATCCGAGCACTCGATGCACTGCTCCGCAGCTGCCGGATCCGTCGAGAACAAGAAATCTCTGAATTCCTCCAGGCGGGAATATGCGAAAGGCCTCCTCTGCGCCTGCGAACTCGAGGACTCTCCCCTCTCGTGCCCCGAGTGCGAAGGAGGATGAGCTCCAAACCCAGCTGTTCTACCCGCGAACTGGCCAAATCCCTGCGCAAAGTCCTCTCCACCAGCCGTGGGAGCAGATGAACCTCTCGGCCTAGACGGCCTCGGCTCACAAACATCCACGCTCCTCCGGGAACTGCACCTCATGAACGCCACGAGCCTCCTAGTGTAGTTGGCCCACCCGTCCAACTGTCTCATGGCCTGATTATACGTACGGCCAGACACCTGCAAACCAGGAAGGTCATCAAAAGACAAGCAGAAAGTACAGATGCAACATTTGCAGAATGCTACTATCAAATGCAGAAAATCAAAAGTGCTCACCGAGGTGTTGGGGTCCACCCTATACTGAGGTCTCGGCTCCTCCGGGATCGGGATCACCAGCCGCCTGCGCGAACCGTCCAGCCCCTCGTACGCCAGCCTAGCGCGTGGAAGCGGGAGATCTCAGGGATATCCAGGGCCCTCGCCCTCCCTGTGCTGCACCTGCGGGCTCCTCAGCCTCATCCTCGAGAAAGTGTCATAGTCGGCTCCCGCTATGACATACTCGGTGCTATGACATACTCGGTATAGAACACACCCTGTCTATACCTCTCCAACTCCTCCATCAGCATCGACAGAGGATGCTGCATGTGTAGAGGCGGATCCACCGGCACCATCGGAAGGGACCCCGGGCCATGCTGACGGGTCACCCTCTCCCCCAGATACATCGCATCGCAGTGAAGTCCCACCAGCAGCTTCCGCCGCCGCGTAACCTCACTAGCAACCTGAACCACGCCCATGTGGAACCGACTCCACCAGGTCAGCTGGATCCGCTCGGAGAACTCTCGGCTCAGGGCCTGGGACACCTCCTCGTATGACAGCCGAGTACCCACCCTCGATGACACTGCCTTCTTCGCCCTCTTCTGCCAAGACAGCATGGCAGGGAACAAGGATCGGTATGCCTCCCTAATATCCCACTGTTGCGGGCTGAACACCTCATAGCACCAGACCTGTCAAGCAAATGGAAAGTTATGTCAGCTACAGAGCAGATACATACGAGTACATAAAAGAGACAAGGAAGAGAAAAAGACGTGAACTTACATCCAAAGCAAACGAGAAACAACTCAAGGAGCTCTCCTCTCCCCGCGAGAACCTGTCTAAGGCGTGATAGAGCTCGGCCAGTCCAGCCTCCCCCCATGCATACCCCCCACGGCATCCAAGTTTGTCAGCAACCCGAGCAGAGGGAAGTGACAGGACGTGTCAGAAGTTGGGAACAGAGTCCCTGACAACGCGAACCAAATGAACCCTCGAGCCAGGCGCTCAGCGGTCATCCTAGGGGACCCCTCCCCATAATTAGCAATGACTGTCCTCAGATGCCTCTCCATCGGCCTGTACGGAATGCCTAATCCCCTGGCATCGGTAATATCGAAACCCAGTAGCTCAGACAACTGCCCTGGGGTATAACCGTCCACCCACACCAGCGCGTTGCCATAGGTCGGAAACCCAGTGATAGCAGCAAAATCAGTGGGAGTCACTGTCGCCTCCCCATCTGAAATGAAATGTGTGGGTCGTATCCCACCAGTACTCGCTCAGAGCTACGTACATGGACCTCGCCCTCTGCGTCACAGCTACCGCACTGATAAAACCAGCCAATCCGGAGTCTACCACCAGCTGTCGTGGACTCCTCTCTCCATCTCGAGCCTCGTCCGGGAATATCTCCCACAGCGCTCTCACTGCCTCAAAGGCTCCCCGACTCTTCTGAGTATGAACATCAACTGTCCCTCGCCCCTGCAGGTGAACAAAGCAAAATATGTTAAGTACAGAAGCGACATCAACAGAGTGCACAAACGCATGTCAAAATGATGCAATGCAGATGCAGTTCTCATTCCTTTCCTAAAATATTTCCATCCCGGTTGGAGTATTGACGGTCCAGGATTTCCAAGCATTTCGAAAACTTCGCCGAATCCGGAACTTTCAAAACCCTTCGAAAACTCCGTCGAATCCGGAACTTTCAAAGCATTTCGAAAACTCCGTCGAATTCGGAACTTTCAAAACCCTTCGAAAACTCCGTCGAATCCGGAACTTTCAAAGCATTTCGAAAACTCCGTCGAATCCGGAACTTTCAAAGCATTTCGAAAACTCCGTCGAAACCGGAACTTTCAAAATCCTTCGAAAACTCCGTCGAATTCGGAACTTTCAAATTCTTTCGAACATTTCGAAAATTTACTCCGTCCCGATTTAAACATGCTTTAAATTTGAAATACACATCTAGGCATGGAATTTTGCAGCCAAAATTTTTATGTCATCTACCCATAGTGTCAATTGAACTACATCCTAGTCAATTTCGACAAAGGCGCATAGCAAAGTCAAAAGCCCCAATCCGGGCACCAAAATCCCTAACTCATTCCTAGTCAAATTTCTAACATTTAAAGAATGCACATTCTTAAAATTAATGGAATTTGAAGGAAGCTTACTTGTCTCTCGATCCCTCCTTTGGATTTGTGGTTCTCCCTAGCCGGGTAAAACTCCGCCGAATTCAATGGATGAATAATGGTTCGAATGGTCCGAACCAACCGCGTTCTTTCGTCATCGGTCCTTCCATGACGAGCCATTGGTTCCAAATCACCTTCCATGTCGATTTTCCTTCACAAATTTGAGCAAACCTCACAATTTGGGATGAATTTTCTCTCCTCCTTTCTCTCCTCCTCGTCGGAAATAATGAAAGAAAATGGCCATTTCAGCTTCTGCCTCGGCGCTGATAACAACCTGGTCAACTTCAGGTTCAGTCCGGCCGGACTCTTGCTGCAGCAAAAAGATTCCTTGCCACTTTGGCCCCTCAACCTTTCGCAGTTCCAATTTTACCCCTTTTGGCCCCCAAAAGTGTAAAATTTCCCCCAGTTAGACATTTCTAACAACCCATCCCCCGAGGATAAATCCCCAGTTAGTTTTCACTAACGCTTCATCTCCAGACGTTAAATTCCCAGTCGCTCGTCTCCAGACGTTAAATTCTCAATCCCCAGTTAACGTTTGACATTCAAACGCTCACTTCTCAATCTCAGGTTGACGTTTGACATTCAAACGCTCATTCCAGCCCCAAACCGACGTTTGACATTCAAACGCTCAATCCCGTCTCCGGACATTCTAGTTACAATTCTGTCTCCCGACGTCAAGATTTCTATTGGTTTTCACCAACGTTCACTTCCCCGGTCGCCAGTCGTAAGCCCGATCGTCCCACTACAGCGGCCATCAAGTTAAGCCCACAAAACAATCCCTCTTCGGCCATCAAGGTAAGCCCGAACGCTCATCCCCAGCAGGATTCTAAAGAAGAAACGTCAATCCTTCCGAGTTGTTAATAACGCCAGTTTAACACAACCATTCCCATCATTGCCACCCTATCCCCAGCAGGATAAACCTGGCCGTCATCGTAAGTCCAGCACCCAAGGCACGAACGCCTCCGTCTCAGGATAAACGCATCCAGCAACTCCGGTTTGAGGTGCCACACGCCCTCGTATGTTCCAGCAACTCCGGTTTGAGGTGCCACACGCCCTCGTATGATTCAGCAACTCCGGTTTGAGGCGCCACACGCCCTCGTATGATTCAGCAACTCTGGTTTGAGGCGCCACACGCCCTCGTCAGTATCAGCAACTCCGGTTTGAGGAGCCACACGCCCTCGTATGTTCCAGTAACTCTGGTCTGAGGCGCCACACGCCCTCGAAGGTTTCAGAAATCTCAGGTTCAGACGCCTCACAATAGTCTCCATTCAGGTCCCGGTACCTCGCAATGGTCTCACTCAGGTTTAGACGCCTCCCAACAGTCTCGCTCAGGTAAAGGTCCCCACGCGCGGCCCCTAGCACCTACGAACTTTGATCGGCTTGATTCCCGCTCGGGATACGTAGGAATCCTTTCGCTAAGGGTCCAGCCAGCTGACCGCCCAGGTCTTTCAAAGTAAGTCATCCCGATTTGGATCCTTATCTTTTTCAACGACCCCACTTCCTTCGGAAGAGACGTCGCTGAGGGGCTAACTGTAAGTACCCAAATCCGGATCGTCAAAATCCGTTAGAAAGTTAACCGGAATCCGTTAACTGGCCCGCTCCAGGTTAACCGAAACCCGTTAAGCTCCCCGTTGCCATGCCAACGAGACGTCCCGGGACTGCCCCGTGCATCCCGACGTCGAAACGTACTTAACACATATCATCGCACGTAAAAGTACGGCTTTCCCTGAAAAACGCACTTTCCGACACTTTTCGGGGGCGTTTCGAACATTTTCCGGACTGTTATTTTAAAAAAGGGACAAAATCGGGACCCGAGCGCGAACTCCCACAAGACTGGTGAGTCATGGGACACGTGGCACGCATGCCACAGCCCTCCCATCACCTTTCAATCAATTTCAGAGTGAAAAGACTAAAATAACCCTGGTATAGAGTCTCAGTCCGGTCGGACTCATTTGCAGACTCTCAAAAATTGCCAGCAAGTCCCTCCAATTTCCAAAGTTTCATAAAACCCCCTGGATTTCAAGCTAAGTCCGGCCGGGCTCATGCTGAATTTTCACCTATAAATAGAAGGGCTGTCAAAGCCATTTGTAACAACAAATTTACTCTCCAAAAACACCATAGCCACGGCCCAACTGGTTTCCACCCCTTCCCGAGCTCCCGTTTCGCCTCGATTCGCGTGAAACCACCGTATTTCGATCAAATACGCCCCTCACCACCTCAAAACACCATCCCAAATCACTTTTCGTATCCCGTATACACCCCCCGAGCCAAAGGAGTCGACCCTAGCCATGGGCGTAACTCCCTCTCCCTAATCTCTCGTTCCGCCTCGATTTACGTGCCAGTCGCTATAACCGTTTCGGACGAACATCTTTGAAATGTAGACGCCTCTGTCTAACGGGGTCCGATACGTTTTAGCCCCTCGATCCTCTTCTCTTCCCGTAAGAGAAGTAATCTCGGGTTAAACAGCGTTCCGGCCCCGTTCCATTTTAAATTTCTGTCATTTACAATTCCGGATCGATCGATCCGTCGAACGTCATTTAAATTTCTTTCATTTACAATTCCGGACCGTTTGATCCGTCGAACGTCATTTACATTTCATGCAACTATACAATTCCGAGTCGTTTGGCTCGTCGATCGTCATTTACAATTCCGGATCTTTTGATTCCGTTGATACCGCACTTTAAATACTGTCATTTATAAAGTCCGACCCGTTTGGATCGTGATAGTATTTACTTTTCAAAGTTCGAGTCGCAACCCGATTCGTTGATTGCATGTCATTTAATACGTTTTTTCCCGTAAAAATCGTTAACAATGTAATGCCCGGTTCAAAACCGGAGTTCGACCTTCGAACTCTCTTTCAAAATGCGCGAAATGACGTTTGGCATCCAAACGCTCATCTTCAAACTTAAAAGCCGACTTTGACATTTCAAAACCATTTAATACGTTTTTTCCCGTAAAAATCGTTAACAATGACAAGCCCGGTTCAAAACCGGAGTTCGACCTTCGAACTCTCTTTCAAAACGCGCGAAATGACGTTTGGAATCCAAACGCTCATCATCAAAACTCAAAATCCGACGTTTGACATTCAAACGCTCTTTTCTTAAAAGTCAACATTTGATACTTAAGATGAACAGATAAAATCAGCATTCGCGCCACTTTTCCTAAAAACCTCAAAACCGACGTTTGTCATTCAAACGCTCGTCTTTTCGAACAAAGTCACCTAATCAACGTTTGACATTCAAACCAAGATTAAGCTTGTCATTCAAGCCCCCATTTCAAAATACAAACACACACACACACGCACACGTTTTCGAGAAAGGTAGAAAGACTCGACATACGAGGCGTTTCGGGTGATCTCGTAATACTCTTCCCGAAACGTAACGTGACCTCCGAACCTAACAATATCTGGTACCAAAAAAAACTTTTTACTCGTTTTTGCTACCAATAAAAATGACCCCCTGTTTTCAAAGCTTTTTCCTAAGTTTTTGCTACCAATAAAAATGACACAATTTTCAATCAATAGTCGTTTCTCAACGTTTGGGCTCAAAATACAAAAACCGCGTGGCGACTCCTCTCTCAATCCCGAAAAGCGAGGTCTCAGACACCAACCCTCCACGAAAGACAACCGCCTTTCGCCATCACGCGAAATTCGGGTAATTTCAGAGGGGTAGATTTTTTTTTTAAATGAATTTGGTTGGGTGATTGTGGGTCTTTGATGATAATGAATGGTTGAGATCAAGTAGTGGAGAGGTTATGTGATGATCCATGTGAACCTTCAATAACGAATAAAAAAATGACGCCTCATATATGCTTTTATTATTGTTTTGTTTTTACTATGGTTATTAATAATAATAATAAACAGTTATAATAATAACAATTGTATAATTAGTGTGAATACTTACTACTATAATTAATAATACTTGTTAAAATAATAATAATAATAATAATTGTTGATAATACTCATTAGTATTGCAAATATTTATTATTATACTCCCTCAGGTTCAAAATACATGTCATTTTAGAACTAAAAGTTTTGTCAAAAATACATGTTGTTTTAGGACAAAAACTCAAACTTACCCTTCATTGAAACTTTTTTCATAACATTAATAAAACAAGTAAATATCAAGAAGAAGAATATTTATTAATATTATTGAGTGATAATAAATAATAATTGAATATTATGCTATTGTTCGTCCCTCTTTTTTTATATCATATAGCTTCATTTCTATCAAAATTCTTAACTTTTTTTATATATTTTTTTGTAAAAAAATTCACTACTAACTAACATCACAAATTGTTTATTTATTAAAAAAATTTAAAAATTAAAAAATTAAATTCTATTGTCTGTCCTTCTTTTTTATACTTTCATTTCTTTAAAAATTATTATCTTTTTTTTATAAATTTTTGTAAAAAAATTCTCAACTAAATAACATCTCAAGTAGTTTTATTTATTCAAAAAAATAATTAAAAAAATAAAAAAATTAAATATTATTGTCCGTCCCCCTTTTTTTTCTATTATATACTTTCATTTCATTAAAAATTATTAACTTTTTTTATATAACTTTTTGTAAAAAAAAAAAAATTCCTATTAAATAACATTTCAAATAATTTTATTTATTTAAAAACAAATTAAAAAAATTAAAAAAGTAAATGCTATTGCCCGTCTCTCTTTTTTTCTATTATATATTTTCATTTCTTTAAAAAATATTAAATTTTATATATAAATTTTTGTAAAAAAAATTCCTACTAACTACCGTATCAAATAGTTTTATTTATTCAAAAAAAATTAAAAAAAAATTAAAAAAGTAAATGCTATTGTCCGTCCCTCTTTTTTTCTATTATATACTATCATTTCTTTAAAAATTATTAACTTTTTTATATAACTTTTTGGAAAAAAAATTCCCTACTAAATAACATCTCAAATAGATTTATTTATTCAAAAAAAAAATTTAAAAAATTAAATAAATAAATGCTATTGTCCGTCCCTCTTTTTTTCTATTATATACTTTCATTTCTTTAAAAATTATAAACTTTTTTTATGTATTTTTTTGTAAAAAAATTCACTACAAAATAACATCTCAAATAGTTTTATTTATTCAAAAAGAAATTAGAAAAATTAAAAAACTAAATGCTATTGTCCGTCCCTCTTTTTTTCTATTATGTACTTTCATTTCTTTACAAATTATTAACTTTTTTATATAACTTTTTGTAAAAATTTTCATACTAACTAACATCTTAAATAGTTTTATTAATTAAAAAAAATTAAAAAAGTAAATGCTATTGTCCATCCCTCTTTTTTTCTATTATATACTTTCATTTCTTTAAAAAAATATTCACTTTTTATATAACCTTTTTAAAAAAAATTCCCATAAAAAAATTAAAAAAGGAAATGCTATTGTCCGTCTATCTTTTCTTCTATTATATAATTTCATTTATTTAAAAATTATTAAATTTTTTTATATAACTTTTTGGAAAAAATTTCCATACTAAATACATCTCAAATAGTTTTATTTATTCAAAAAAAATTAAAAAAAATTAAAAAAGTAACTGCTATTGTCCGTCCCTCTTTTTTCTATTATATACTTTCATTTCTTTAAAAATTACTCCCTCCGTCCCACCTCAATTGGTCCATTGAGGTGGGACACGGTTTTTAAGAAAAATTATTAAAGTGGGTAGAAATTAGAGGAGAGAGAATGTAAAAGTTAAATGTGTGGTAGGGATTAGGAGAGAGAATGTAAAAGTTAAAAATATTTAATAGGAGAGAGAATGAGTGGGAGGAATAGTAAGTTAAAGTGAGTATAATGAATGGTTTTTTTGTAAATATATGGAGATGATAAGGGTATAAATATATGGAAAACTTTCCATTTAAGGAATGGATCAATTGAGGTGGGACGTCCCAAAAAGGAAAGTGGATCAATTGAGGTGGGACGGAGGTAGTATTAACTTTTTTATATAACTTTTTGTAAAAAATTATCTACTAAATAACATCTCAAATTGTTTTATTTATTCAAAATAAAATTTTTAAAAAATATAAAAAGTAAATGCTATTGTCCGTCCCTCTTTTTTCAATTATATATTTTCATTTTTTAAAAATTAATAACTTTTTTTATATAACTTTTTGTAAAAAAATTCTCTAACAAATAACATCTCAAATAGTTTCATTTGTACAAAAAAAAAAAAAAAAAAAGTAAATGCTATTGTCCGTCCCTCTTTGTTTCTATTATATACTTTCATTTTTTTAAAATTATTAACTTTTTTATTTAACTTTTTGTAAAAACTTTTTCTACTAACTAACATCTCAAATAGTTTTATTTATTCAAAAAAAAATTTAAAATTAAAAAAGTAATTACTATTGTCCATCCCTCTTTTTTTCTATTATATACTTTCATTTCTTTAAAAATTATTAACTTTTTTATAAAACTTTTTGTAAAAAAATTCCCTACCAAATAATATCTCAAATATTTTTATTTATTAGAAAAAAAATATTTAAAAAGTAAATTCTATTGTCCGTCCCTCTTTTTTTTCTATTATATATTTTCATTTCTTTAAAAAATATTAACTTTTTATATAACTTTTTTTAAAAAAAATTCCCTAACAAATAACATCTCAAATATTTTTATTTATTCAAAAAAAAGTTAAAAAAAAATTAAAATGTAAATGCTATTTTCCGCCGTCCCTCTTTGTTTCTATTATATACTTTCATTTTTTAAAAATTATTAAATTTTTTATTTATCTTTTTGTAAAAACTTTTTCTACTAACTAACATCTCAAATAGTTTTATTTATTCAAAAAAAACTTTAAAAATGAAAAAAGTAATTACTATTGTCTGTCCCTCTTTTTTTCTATTATATACTTTCATTCCTTTAAAAATTCTTAACTTTTTTATAAAACTTTTTGTAAAAAAATTCCCTACCAAATAATATCTCAAATAGTTTTATTTATTAGAAAAAAAAATTTAAAAAGTAAATGCTGTTGTCCGTCCCTCTTTTTTTTCTATTATATACTTTCATTTCTTTAAAAAATATTAACTTTTTTATATAAAATTTTTTTAAAAAAAATTCCCTAACAAATAACATCTCAAATATTTTTATTTATTCAAAAAAAAATTAAAAAAAAATTAAAAAAAAATTAAAATGTAAATGCTATTTTCCGTCGCTCTTTTTTTCTATTATATACTAATATACTTTTATTTCTTTAAAAATTCTTAACTTTTTTATATAAAATTTTGTAAAAAAATTCACTACTAAATAACATCTCAAATAGTTTTATTTAACAAAAAAAAAATTAAAAATTTAAAAAAATTAAAAAAAAAATTAAAAAAGTAAATGATATTGTCCGTACCTCTTTTTTTTTTTTCTATTATATACTTTCATTTCTTTAAAAATTCTTAACTTTTTTATATAACTTTTTGTTGAAAATTTTACTACTAACTAACATCTCAAATAGTTTTATTTATCCAAAAAAAAATTTTAAAAAAATAACTAAAATTGTAATGTAACCACCGACGGAATAATTCCGCCACTGGTAATTTAATTAAAATTGTAATTTCACCGGCGGAAATTTTCGCCACTGAGTTATTTTGATTTATTTAAAATTCTAAATAACCACCGACAGAATAATTCTGCCGCTGATAATTTTCTACCATCGGATTAATCCGCCGGTACAGTTCGAAGACCAGTCAACATACATCAGTGACGGTATTGGAAGAATGTTCGCCGAATATTTATTTTTAGTGGCGGAAATATTCTGCCGCTGATAATTTCGTCGGTATAAACGGTACCAAATTTTTTCCGCCGCTATAGCTTTCATTCCGCCGCTATATAGGGACGAAAATATTACGCCGCTGATAATTTCATCGCTAAAGACTCCATTTCTAGTAGTGAGGGCGGTCCGCATATGGCCGACCCAATGGTCATAATTATCACCACGAAAGCAAGTATGAGTAATGAAATCATTTGGCCTTTTTTGAGTACCAAGATAAAATGGAGAATTGTATTCGATTTTTGGAGGGGTTGTGGGATCGGTACCGGTATTACCACCAAAAAGATTGGCGATGTCGCCGACCATAGGTTAGACTTGTGTATGGAAGCATGGTACCATGAAAGAACTTAATTTAGGGTTTCATTCATCTTGATTTGTTGATATACTTAAAGATTTTATATAGATACAAAGAGTTTAGAAAATACCAATCCAATAAGAAAGAGATAAATGAATAAGAAAAAATATCCCAACATAAATGAGATATAATTCTATCCTAAAATTAACTCTAATTTGGAGGATAAAATTCTAACTTTCATGCTGTCTCATAGAATCCAGCAAACGTTCTGACTTTCATGAGGAAGCATCAAAGCTATTATAGAATTCAACAATAATATGTGCGCCTGTTTTTACAATATCCAATAACAAAATATTTATTACTCCCTCCGTCCCAAATTGTTTGTCTCATTTGACTTTTTTTGTTGAACTTTGACCACAAATATATGACAATTTAATTATGTTCATGAAATTCTAAAAATTCCTATTGATTCACCATTAATAATATTATCAACAACAACTTTTAGAATTTCATGAACATGATTAATCTCTCATAAATTTATGGTCAAAGTTTAACAAAAAAGTCAAATGGGACAAACATTTTGGGACGGAGTATAAAATCTGACTAAATATATAAAAAATATCGCACTATAATGGACATTACTTACTATGGACATTACCAGTGAAATTATTATTTTGATATTGATCATACGTTGATTGGGTTCATTTAAATTGAAATATCAAGCTTAAATTAATATAGGGGTAATCATTAAAAAAATTGGAGGACCGAAGTGGTGGCTTCATTTGGCTAACCATGCTCTTCTTCCTTGATTGCCTCACATCCTCTCTAATCTTCCTTTGACAAATTTAAAAGTTAAATGATTTTAGCTTAATAATTTTGAAAATAAAGTTATTTTTTGGGATAAATAAAAATGATAAATGAAAACATGTTAATGAAATGGGTACCTATCGGCGAGAAACTAGTCATTGGTGGCGATTTTAAGAGAGATGTGGGGTCTAATCGAAACGACTTTGAGATCATTAATAGAGGTTTTGGGTTTGGGGAGAGGAATGAAGTATGAAATGGTATCCTAGATTTTGCGATGCCATATGACTTGAGTATAACAAATACTTAGTTCAAGAAGATACAATCTCACTTGGTGACTTATGAGAGTGGAAGTAATGTGAGTCAGATTGACTTATTTTTAGTAAGAAATGCTTATAGAAAGAGTTACACAGATTATAAGGTTATTTCGAGTGTGAATACATCAACTCAACATAGAGTTGTGGTACTTGATTTTCGAAGTAGCAGAATTTCAAAGAAGAGAAAACCACAAGTAGACCCTAGAATCAAGTGGTGGAGGCTTCAAGGGGAGAATCAACAGAGATTTTCAGTTAAGATAGCCACTACTAGTATTTGGCCGAGTAATATGAATGATATGGATATAGATTTGACTTGGATTAAATATGGAGCATACCATAAAGGAGGTGGCGAAAGAAGCCCTTGGAGAATTCAAAGGAAGTGTACCAATATGTACGGACACATCATGGTGGAAAGAGGAAATCAAACAAGCAATAAAGAGCAAGCAAGAATGGTACAAATTATTGGGAAAATACAGTAGCGATGAATACTATGAGAAGAATAAGTAGGCTAGAAGAGAAGCAAAAAAAAAAAACAATAAGAGACTCAAGAGCAAAGGTGAATCAGGAACTTTATAATAGATTGGATATAAAAGAAGGAGAAAAGGACATCTATAGACTTTCTTGTATGAGGGATAAGAGGACACGAGATATTAGAATGGTTAAATGTGTGAAGGATGTAAACCAAAGAGTTCTGATCGCGAATAAGGAGATAAAACATAGATGGAGTTCGTACTTTGATGCCATGTTCTAAGGTGATCAAGAGCAGGATATTGGAGATTTAAATATCCCTTCGAGTATGATTAATCGAGATTTTGTGCGGAGAATTCAAAAGGGTGAAGTGGAAATGACAATGAAAAAAATGGGATTGAAGAAAGCCGTAGGGCCGAATGGAATACCAATTGAGGTTTGAAGATGTTTTGGAGAGCAGGGAATAAATTGGTTAACAATACTATTCAACAAGATAAGGAGAAGGAACACAATGTCACCGGAGTGGAGGAAAAGTACTCCAATCTCTTTGTATAAGAACAAATGTGATGTCCAAGATTGTGCTAACTATCGGGGGATCAAACTAATGAGCCATACTATGAACTTTTGGGAACGAGTGATTGCACAATGGCTTAGGAGAATTGTGAATGTTTCGAATAATCATTTTAGATTTATGCCCGAAAGATCGTCTATGTAGGCAATCTATCTTATGAGACAAACCATGGAGAAATTCGGGATAAAAAGAAAGATTTGAATATGATTTTCATTGATCTGGAAAAGATGTATAATAAAGTGCCAAGAGAGGTACTTTGGTGGACTTTAGCAAAGAAAGGTGTTTCAAAAAAAATATTGATATTATCAAGGATATTTATAATGGAGTTAACACTAGTGTACGTACTAGTGTTGGGAAGGCATAGAGTTCCCTATTACTATAGGAGTGCATCAAGGTTCTGCAATTAGTCCCTTTACATTTTCTCTAATAATGGACAAATTGACGGGGTTAATTCAAGATGATATATCATAGTGTATATTATTCTTAGATGATATCGTGTTGATTGATAAAACAAAAGAGGGCATTGAAAGTAAATTGTAGTTGTGGAGACACACTTTAGAATCTCGAGATTTTAGAATAAGCATGAATATTTGAAGTGTAAGTTTAGCAGAGTTAGAAGTAGGGAGGCAGGGGTGATCAAATTTGATGAAAAAATTGTCCAAGCTTTTGAATTTTTTCGTTGGATCAATTATCCAAAAGGATGGAGAATTAGATGGAGATGTGGCTCATAGAATTAAAACAGGTTGGTTGAAGTGGACGAATGACACATGGTTTCTATGTGATCCCGACATGCCACATAGATTAAAGAGAAAGTTCTACACACGACAATTAGGCTGATACTGTTTTATGGCACTTAATGTTGGGCCGTGAAACAGTATCACGTTTAAAAGATGAATGTTGTGGAGAGACGTATGCTACGATGGATGTGCGTGCATACAAAGAATGATCTATTTAGGAAATAGGTGATTAGTGGTAAAGTAGGAGTTGCGCCCATTGAGGATAAAATGAGGGAGAATCGCCTAAGGTGGTTTGGTCATGTGAGATGAAAATCGAGTGATGCACTAGTTAGGAGGACTGAAAAGTGGAGAATTGATAAAATGGCGAGCGGTGTGGGAACACCCAAACAAATTTGGATTAGAGTGATTGATAACGATATGAGTTTGCTTATATTGGATGAAAATATGGCGCTGAAAAGGCCATAGTGAAGGGCAAAAATTCATGTGGGTTATGGAGGTTGGTGATCTTTTATTTTATTATTACTACTATTTTCATTTTCCTATCTATGATATACTCCCTCCGTCCCATTACAAACCACAAATATTCCTTTTTGGGCGTCCCATTACAAATCACAAATTCACTATTCCCTCCACTCATTCTCTCTCCTATCATTATTTTAATACTCACAACACCATTATAATTTACTATACCCTCCACTCATTCTCTCTCCTATTTTACTTTTACACTCACAACATTTATATCATTATTTTTTTCCTTAATCTACGCGTGAACAGTAATTTTCCTTTTACTAATGGGACGGAGGGAGTATATTTTTTATTATCACTATTTTTATTTTCTTTCTTTTTCTCTTATTTTCATTTTCTAATTTTTCCCCCACCTATTTCTTTTTTTAACTTATTATTTTTGTTATATTTTTCTTTCATGATAACATATGAGAATGTTAGTTGATCCCAAATTATTTTGGAAAAAGAGATTTGTTTTTGTTGTTGTTGTAATCATTACAAAATTCCTTAAATATTATGAAGAAAAAAAACTACACATCCTTAAAAGAAAAATATATTTGAAAATCCAATAAATTATCCATAGGATTCATTCCACTATCACATGGACTAGCCTTATAAGCCATGCTTTTGCATGTTCTAAGTTTTGTTATTAGGTTAATGATTGATCACATCACCAGCAGGAAGTGAGCTGGTTCACAAGAGAAGGGGGGTATTTGGTCTATTATTTTGGTGGGTGGGGTATGTATGCTACCCCTTTGTGGTTCACTCTCTTTGACTATTAATTCCATACATTATTCTAAATTTTTATTGACTTGGAAAGATCCAAAATTCGATTCCCTAGACTTGGAACATTGTTAGCTCATTCAGTTTTGTTTGGGGTGCCAACTAGCAGGGAAAAAAAAAAAAACTCTTTTCGTTTTTATTGGATTTGGAATGGCTCCGAATCTTTGCTTTAGCACTACAGCCATAAAATAATTATTACTCCCTCCGTCCCACGTGAATGTGGACTAACTTTTTGGGTGTGGGAATTAAGAAAAAGTGATGTAAGAAAGAGAAAAAGTTAAATGTTGTGAGTATGAAAAATTAAATAGGAGAGAGAATGACTGGGAAGAATAGTGAGGAGAGAGAATGTTGTGAGTGTAAAAGTGAAATAGGAGAGAGAATGAGTGGGTGAAATAGTGAATATTCTTTGCATTTTGGAAAGTTTGCATTCACGTGGGACGGATCAAAATAGAAATAAGTTTGCATTCACGTGGGAAGGAGGGAGTACTTTATAAGAATTTTACTATAAAATATAAAACATTTTGTGATAGATATGTGTAAAATATTTAGAACTAGTAGTAGAAAAGTTTTTACTGGCATCAGCGTTATTTGAGCAAAGCACCGCGAAAGCCGTTTCAAATAGATTTTTATTTATAAGTTATCCATCTCTTTTTTTTTTTTTTTTTTTTTTTTTTTTTTTTTTTGGGATTACTCGGGTTCCCCGCCTTCGCCGGGTTATTCCCTTGACCACTAGCCCATGGCCCGCGGTGTCAATGCGGAGGTAAATCGCGGATATGCCAAATCGTAGGGGTGGCGGCGCCCTTATACTCCTGGCGGGAGCCTCCTACAACGCGGTAGTTGAACTCCCCACATGAGGTTCTGGCAAAGATATTCTTCCTTAACCGAATGGATGTCTTGACTCTAAGAACCCTAAAACCCAGGATAGGAACATAAACCACAAGGATTCCCCTTGAGGAAAATCGAACCGGTGACCTCCCCTTCGGGAGGCCACCAAAGCAACGCTAGTACCACTGGGCCAAAGCCCATTAGGTTATAAGTTATCCATCTCTAATCCAACACTAAAGGGGTCAAGATGGCAATGAGTGACCCCCTTTCATTTCAAAAACTAACATTTTACTAGTGTACTTTTGTGCAAAATATTGACGGATATAGAGAGGGAGTCTATTGTGAAAGTTTATTTTATCTAAAAAAATCACTTTTAACAAAACAAACTAAGGATGTAATTAAAGATGTAAGTTATAACTTTTCACACACCCATCAATAAGCAACGGAATAAAATAAAGAACACAAAAAATTAAACATTTACTGGTTCTGTCCCAGCAAAAAAGACTTTAAGCCCAAAAAGATTTTCACTATTAAAAATTTATTTTACAGAAGAAAATAAAAATAAGTGAAACAAAAAGATTAAAATAATAAAGCAATTTCTAACCGGCTTTTAAAACAAGAACAATTTTCCTTATTCAATGAGAATCTATTCTAAACAAAAGAATAACAAATAACTTGAATGAAATCTAGATGTGAGTTCAGATGTAAGAAACAACTACACTCACAACATAAAAAGCTATCTTTAATCCGTGAATAACAAAGTATTTTTTCAAAGAATTCTCAATGCTTATCTTCGCAATGTGTTGATGTCTTGTATTTATAGGCAGCTTTAAGAATTACTTCAATCAGTCAAACTCTTCCTTATTTGATACAATGCAACTTCTACAAGAAAATATAAGATTGACACTAACAAGTAAAGAGATTTGTTAGTAACATTAGTCATATTCTAAATAAAACACAATATATTTACATAAATAGAAGATATGTACATATTTAAAAATGTTCTTTTTAAATATGATTCTAAATCTTTGATAGAAAAGTTATAAAATTCACTTACCAATCTTAACAATTGGATTTAAATTAGGAAAATCAATATTTTCTAAAATCTCACTCTTTCATTCTCCCCCTATTTTGAACTTTCTGATAAAAAAAAAAAGATTTAGCAATAATAGATTAAGTAACCACGTCTTTCATAATTCAAACCTCCCCATGAATTGGATTTGTGTGAGGATGTGTAGACACTTTCACACAAAAATTGCATATAGATTAGATAGAACAAAAAATTGTAGTTTAACAAAGCTAACATAATAACATCCAGCAATGTTTAGGAGGTTACATACCAACTCAGCTTAAAAAAAAACAGATTACCAAGCAAATAGTTCAAGAACAGTTCAATAAAATAATAAATAACTAAACTAGATTATCAAGCTCCAAGCCCCCCCTGAGTTCAAACATCTTCCCATCTTCCCCAACCAGCATCAGTAGGAACAGCATCAGCAACATCAGCAGCTTCTTCTTCTTCCTCTTCTCCCCCTTTTTGACTAGAAAGTGTAGTATTCTATTTCTGTAGATTCATCTTCAAAGCCTTTAGATTCTCTGCATGAGTCTTGGATGCAATCAGTTGAGCTTTGAAAGCTGTGGAGAGTGCTTCAACATCTTTGATCTTAGCATGCATCTAGAGCTTCCAGTTGAGCATTGATAGAGTCCTAAGATGTCTGACTGGATATGGCCACATCTTGACTCACATCTTCAGACTCAATTCCCTGTGGCAGATCAACAAACATTTGCTTCTTGTCTAGAAGGGTTTTGGTCTCTTTTAGCAGTTCAAAATCACTCACCCTAGGCTCACCCTTTTCTCTCTTAACCCCTTGAGCAACAAGGATTTGAGATATAAGAGAGGTATAAGGAAGGGACCATTTCTTAGAAGGGGACTCACAATACCTACAAATCTTTTAAACATGCAATCCCCAAAATTGATGACTTTCTTGGTACCCAACATATACATTAAATCAGCATGTACCCTTGTTACATAGGTTTTATTATTGGAAGGGTAAAGATTGGCTATGATGATGAGATGGAGAAAACAGTAAAATAAGGTGAGGGATCCAATGCCAAGGTCCTTAGGTTTTGAGGGCCAAGCTTTAAGCTTCCCAGAGTTAAGGTGGACACAATCTCATCCTCAAAAACCTCACAATCTTCATCATGCACTTTCTCTAGCCCTAGAAAGGTATTAATGACTGAGAGGGAACAGGATATGAATTTTCTTACATAAACAGTGAAAAACATAGGGGATGCAGGGTTGTTCAAGCCTTTGGATAAGTTGGTATAGAACTCATGCACAATTTTAGGGAAGAATGTTTTGGGGTGATCTACAGTCATCAAAAGTCCCTTATATTCAAAAAATGGGACCAACCCTATCTTAGTAAAAGATTCCCTATCCCTCTTCATTTCCTTAATCAATTCCTTGTTTACTATTTTCTCAAACCTCTCAGAGGCATCTAGAGACAGAAATTTAGGGGAAACATGGATCATAGCAGTAGATGAGGAGAGAGAGATAGATTTATCCTTTTTGGATGTCAGCCTGGTGGATGTGTGCACATCTGAGGTCATATCCTTTGTGGGAGAGGACTGTCTTTCTGCTTCTTCATTATCTGTCTCCTCATCAACAGTTTGTTCAACTTCTTGGTCTTCTTTCTCTTGTTCTAGCTCTTCAGGCCCTAGCTTAAAGTTCTCATCTTCAGCAGTGTCATCACTCTCATCACTTGAATCATCTCCTTCTTCAGCTTGTTCCGACTCAGTTTCTGCAGCCTTCTTCTTCCCTTTTAGAGCCAGCAGCAAATTTGCAAGGGGCTCCTCTTCTGTTTCAGCTTAAGAGGGAATATCCTTTTGAGCCCTAGGCCTTCTAACCATCCTGAATTGGGAGACATCCTCCTCTTCTTCTTCATCTTCAGGCATAATTGCTATAGAAGGTTTCACACCAGGCAGTGTCTGGTGCTTGGCTTTATCTGCTTCAGAGAGCTTTCTGACTCAATGAGATCTCCTCAACTTTTTGGAAGGAGAGGCCTTGGCTTCGGAAACTTTCCCTTTGGAGATGGAGGGCGGTGTCTTCCTTTTCTTTGAAATTGGGGAAGCAACGGAGGAACATAGAATATGGGTGGAGATGTCTCACCAGTTGGTGGAATTGGAGATGATGGAGGAGTAGGTACCTTCGAGGGAGAAGGAACAGAGGTAGGCTCCTCAGTTGTAGGTTCAGAAGGAGGAGGCACCTGCATTGATGGAGTTTTAGAGGGTAATTGCTCTGATGGTTGTGGAACAGAGACAAATGAGTGAGGTTGTGGTTCTTGCTCAGATTAACGTGCATCAGGCATCGCTATAGAAATTAGCTGCACATCCAAGATTTTTTCTTCAATAAAGAATTTGATGGTTCCATCTGTGGGCTCCTCCCAACTCCCGGAACCTATAAACTCGTGTCCCAGGATGGAGAGTCCCAAAATACCATCTTTTAAAAAAACTTTTCTTTACATAACTTGAAAAGTATAACAACCCTTTTTCAAAATAATTTCGAAATAACCACTTTACTCGGAGGCGATAGATCAACCTGTTTAAACCAGTTATAACATGTATAAGCTAGAAGTACTACAACTGTAAAGGCTTACACAAGCCAACTTTAAAACAATCCAAACTCAGGTTAAATTACAACACAATACAACTGAAAACATGTTTATGAAAGTTTTATATACAAAAAATTTCCCCAAAAGAATAACCACCACAACATACCCAACTCCCCAAACCAACACATACCCTAAAAACCCAAAAGATGTCCAAACTCCTTCCCAGCCTCACCGGTCCGGTCCTCCTGTCTCAGCGGGATCTAAAACAATAAAGGGAGAAGGGGTGAGATAAAATCTCAGCAAGCTATTATGTACGCAACAATATGTCATACAAGATGCAACACATAAACAGGTTGCTCAATAATAAATATGCAACACCAAACAGGTTGCTCAATAACCACATTGGGAAAATGGTAAACACTTTACGTTACCTTTCCCTTTACCTTTTCCATCTGAATCATATGTAGTACTACGGCGGGAGTTATACTCCTCTCATTGTGAACTGCTAGTGCATATCCACATCTTATACGCTCCCTTTCAGAGAACCATATAAGCTGCCTCTCTATCTTATGAATGGTTTATACCTATCCATAGAAGCTGTACCCCCTCTCTGTGGCCACAGAAGGGAGTGAACAGTTACAAGTATAAGGAAATCTAAACACCTTATGAAATATCTTCTCATAAGTGATCGTATTCCCTATACCCCCGAAGATCAGCTGATATAACTGTATTCAAGCACATAACAGATACTTGAAAGTAAGTCCACCCCATAGGACATCAACACATATATAACATGGTACTGCAACTCATGTTAAACCAGTCACAATAGTTCACATATATTTCAACACTACTGAATATTAACAATTCAATGACATGGTATTAATACTCATGCTCAACAAATGAAACAGTGCAACACGTATTTAAACACTATGTGCAAAACCAACTATGAACATGTAAACACTTATGGCACAAAGTATCACATAAGTCCTACATAGCCATTACACAATATATAATCTAGTAACAGGGTATTACCACTCCTGTCCAAACCAATGAAGTAGTGCACTATACATTTTATGCACTATAAGAACAAATGACCCTATACAGGTCACCACGTAAGGATACAATATCATATAAATTGCCCTATGCATTCACAATACAACATTAAACACCTTCTCTAAAGGTTCCAAGTTCAAATACCAAGTTTTATCAACTTTGGTTCAAGTTCCATAATTGCCTCTCAACCATTTTTAAGACAATATCTAACACCTTTCCCATTATCCAATTGGACCATTTCAAGTTCCATTGTGTAGTACTAAAGTTTTACTCAAAGCGTAGTTAAAGAGTTTACCATTATATACCCATTAGACTAGGTGTTCAAGGCCTAGAAAAAGGTTCAAGGGCTGCAGAGTAGGGCACGACTCGTGCCCTATTACACCCCCACCAGACACTATCGTCCCAAGGGTCACGACTATTCCCCATGAGGCAACCCATGTCGCACGACTTCATCAAGCCAGGTCACGACTCGTGCTTCAGGGCACGAGTTGTGCCCAAGCCTAGAAACTACAACTGAAACTGCAACATCAGCAGCAACAAACAACAACTCAAGTCTTATTCTCAGCCACTGCAAGGCATCTAACAACAGTGTATATACATGTTTTAAATCATAATATACTCCCTCCATAACACATAACACCTATATAACAAGTTCCCAATCCAATCCACCCCATTATATCACCTTTTAACTTGGTTCTTCAACCAACTTAGTTTCTTTTCATTCCAAACCCCCAAGAACTGATTTCAACTTCACACAACTCATTCATAATATCATAACAACAACTCTATATATATTATGAACAATTAATTGAAAGAATCATAACAACTTACCAAAAGTTATCCAAATAAACGGAAGATATGATCGGATATTCTTGTTCTACTCAACTCCCTTAGCAAGAATTTGAAGTAGGAATCAACAATCAAGCAACTTATGAATTTTTGGGATTTTTTGGAAGTTAACTAGGGTTTCAAGCTCTTTCTAGAACGTAAAAACCATGGAGAAGACTGAGGGAATTTTATGGCTTCTTGAAGAAGCTTAAAGAGATTTATATAAGCAAACTTCCAACCAAGCTCCTCCAAGTTGAAAATCAACAAACAACTACCTCAAAGTTATATTTACACCTAAGCACCTCGACACTTTCATAACACTTTCAATTCAAAATTCAAGTGTTATCATTTTACTACAAAAAACTCCCATTTCCTTTATTTAGACATTATATGATTCAATAAAGTTAATAACATCTAAATTCATGTATTTCATTATAAATATCAAAATGAACACGTAATCATTTCAATTGCCAACAAGCAAAGGATGAGATGCAAAGCAAACCGAACCCCACGGGCTTTACGTGTGACCAAAATGTGCCTATGTTTAGGATCGTGACACCATCATTTCTGCAAATTAGGTTAGACAGACAGAGAAAACAAACATGGTGTGTGTGAGATAGAAATTGGGGTAAGAGGAGAAAAACAAAGGTGATTTAAGGATGATGTGACGGATTTGAATCACATTTATACTCACAACTCCCCATTTCCTTTTCAATTAAGGACTCTTACCTCTCTAGAACCTTAGGCTGGCAGCGTGATGTGATTGAGTCCCAAATAGTCATAAACCCTTGGCATTCATGCGGATAGCCACAAAAAATTAGAGGTTAAATGCAACCAAAATTCTAATTACCTTTTAGCATAACACCGAATCTCTTTAGACAAATCCTTTCCACAAATACCCTTCAAAATTGTCCTTCCTTTTTTCATGAGAATCTTGTTACACAACTTTCCTTGTTATAAAAGATATTGGAAATCAAAAACATGTTAAATAAAAAAATAAATTAGGATTTAAAATAAACAAGAAAATATATTTACAAATCACCCAATATGACCTAAGATGCTGAATGTCTAGCATGATGCATCACACAGGTGAAGGAAACAATATCAGTTTCAGATGTGTAATAGGATGTGAGTCACATTTGGGGACACATCTGATGATAAAAAGTCAATAGGCAATAATCTAATCTGCACAGCCTCTGTAATGCATCCACCCGTTTTTTATTGTGGATAAGAACATACTTGAATTAGCTTTTACTTCTTTATTTCCCAAAGATAGCCCTTTGTTCAGTGATCTTTTCAGGTTTAATTTCAAACTATTATCTTGAGAATCACTTGATCACACTGGACTGGTTTCATACAATTGAGAGAAGCAGTTGTTTCTATTGCTAATAAGGCACCTACTGTGAGATATCTAGAATGATTATATCAAGTTATCAAAAGACAACATGAACAAGAAATACCCACAATTAAGTAATCAGACATTTCAATAATGTATGATAAACAACTGACCACACTGAGATTTTTCCTGCTAATGCATGATATTTTTGGAATTTTATTTGAGTTAGATAATATACATATGCGACAATCATCTACCAGCTCAACCAATGAGGCCCTTACTTAATGCTGATAAGACAAGTTTATTCGCTGCCTCTGCCTGTCCGTTACCCTGGGGATACGAGACCGAAGAATTCTAATGCTTGACCCCCAATCTGTTCATCTCTGTCTCAAATGCTGTGGAAAACTGTAGCCCGTTGTCTGACACGATTGCATGTGGCACCCCAAAACGACACCAGATTTAGTCGTGGATAAAGTTGATGGATTTTTCCGCTCTAATCTTGGCCAAGGGCTTAGCTTCGATCCACTTTGTGAAGTAGTCAATGGTACGATCACATACTTGAAATTTCCACGGGTGGGTGGGAAGGGTCCGATCAAATCTACCCCCACATATCGAACGGCCAAGCAGCGACCACAGGTGTTTGCTCGGTAGTTGGGAGCTTGGGTAGGTCGACATACCTATGACACTTGTCACATTTCCTCATGAATTCATAAGCATCTTCCCTCAAGTTTGGCCAATAGTATCCCAAGGTAAGAATTCTGTCCGCCAAGGTTCTGGCCCCCGGGTGTCCACCACATACCCCACAGTGTACCTCGTGTAAGAGTTGGGTGACCTCCATAGGATGAACCCACCTCAATAATGGCTTTATGAAAGATATTCTGAATAGTGCATTTCCATGTATGGTAAACCTAGGGGACTTCTTCTTGATTGCCCTAGCTTTTTGCTCCTTAGATGGTAGCTCGCCTGTTTCTATGAAGGATTTCATCTCGTCAATCCAACACTTAGAGCTATTGACCGAGCATAGAACCTGCACTCTTTCGTATGCTGGATGCTCTAAGTATGAGATTGGTTCTCCACTTTGCTCGTCTCATGTGGCCAGTTTGGACAGTAGGTTGGCCAACTCGTTATCTTCACAGCCTACCCGTTGTACTTCCCAAAGTTCCAAATCTTGGACCAACCACTTCACCAACTCGCAGTATTTGACTAGAACGGGATTAAGCACTTCATATTTTCCTCTGAGCTGAGTCAGCCTCTTGTTCCCTCTGCTGGTTTAGCCTATCTCTCAAGTCGCCTATGGGGTCTATGGAAATATGTGAGGAAGGAGGCATCTCGATCCTCGATTTCTCAGCAGATGGTCTGGGACCTCCGTTAGTCTGTCTCTGGGAAGTGATAGATGTAGCTACTCTCTGTGACCTTCTATCATCCTTGTTTGGAGACTCAGGCATATCCGACAACTCGTCTTGTACATCGAGCAAGCTTTCCAGTATTCTAGCTCGCTCTAGCAGAATTTCCTTCCTACTAGGGTGATTAGTTGAAGGACCTGGGATGTTGCCTGCAACTGTTCGACCCACTTAGATCCTCTTAACATGCTGTTCCATCCCCTGATTAGGCATAGGCCTTTTATGCCTTCTGCCATCTTGCAAACCTTTAAAGTCGGCCACATTGTTAGAACGAGTGGCTCTCCAAGGGGGATTGCCTGGTGGAGGAGGAGGCAAATTGGCAGTCCTATTCCCAGTGCCTGCCTCGATGTTCCTTGCTGTCCTACTGAGTATTGGATCACTGGAGGAAGATGAGGTGCGTCCATCATAAACCATGTTTTTGGTTTGATTAGAATTCCAAGGTCTAGTGTATATCGTTCCCGGCAATGGAACCAAACACATGATGTAGGAAATGGTCTAGATCAGCCTCATTCCAGCAATTAGGTTGATCTCCAGCTATTAGACCTGAAACTACGAACACATGACTAGCCGGGTTGGTCTCCGGCTAAGACCCTCCGGCGTTATGATGAGATAATGTGTATTAGGCTTATAAACTTAATTGAATAACGAAATTACTCAAATAGCAAATAAGACATTACCCGTTCACGTTGGATGTTATAGGGTATTTATAGCGTTGATGTATGATTGTCTTGGATCCCTAAAATCGTGGAGATAATATTTGCGTAACTGACTTCGAGAAAATAGGAGGCGGTTACAAATAACGACATGGGTAGACGCACGTATTGTAGGTTGAGGTCGGCTGAGTAGCCAAGTGTGACCTGACTTTATGCTTTGACTTGATAGCAATTGTACAAGTGTATGATCGTATGTCGGACAAAGCTAGGTTGGGACCAATGATAGTCGGACAATGATCTAGGTCGACTGATCGATGTTGGGGCGTAGGCAATGTAGCAATTGGGCCTGCCCATTCAATAATAGGGTAGATTGGTGAAATGTTGGGCTTCATTCGTTGGGCCTGGCCCGTCACATTTATTTCGTTCAGCTCGTTTTCTCAATGTGCTGATGTCTTATATTTATAGACACCTTTGAGAAATCATTCAATCAGTCAAACTGTTCCTTATTTGATACAAAACAACTCTTATAAGGAAACATAAGATTGACACTAATAAGGATAGAGATTTGTTAGTAACATTAGTCGTATTCTAAACAAAACACAATATATTTATATAAGTAAAAGATATTTACAACAATGTCTTTTTCCAAATATGATTCTAAATCTTTAATAGGAAATTTATAAAATCCACTTACCAATCTTACCAATCTATAACTATATAAAGGCTGAAGTGTAAAGCACTTCAGCAGACCCCCCATTTTTCCGCTCAAACTAGAACCAAGACTAAATAGAGGATAGGTTCAATACTCATTTACTAAACACACCCTCTTTAATGACCCTAAATAAAATGTGAAAAATCTGAGGGATATTAATCCCACATCGTCTAGGAATTGAAATTCTAGGAAATGGAGTAGTATATATTGAGAGGCCTTAGCATTTGAAAACGAAATGGGATATTAATCCCACATCGTCTAGGAATTGAAATTCTAGAAAATGGAGGAGTATAAATTTTGGGGACTTTGGCTCCTTAGTGAACACCAACTTTCTTGATGTATAAATTTTGGGCTTTTTGCTCCTTAGTGAACACCAGCTTTTATGGTGTTGGGCGCTCCTAGGTTACGCCTAGGGCGCCTATCACCGCCAAATGGCTCCTTAACTAAGACATTTCATAGATCCTTAATTTCTCAAGAAAGCTTTACATTTAGTATATATTTAGAGGCCTTAGCATTTGGAAACTAAACAGGATATTAATCCCACATTGTCTAGGAATTGAAATATTAGGAAATAGAGTAGTATATATTGAGAGGCCTTAGCATTTGAAAACCAAATGGGATATTAATCCCACATTGTCTAGGAATTGAAATGCTAGGAAATGGAGTAGTATAAATTTTTGGGCCTTTGGCTCTTTAGTGAACACCAGCTTTCTTTGTGTTGGACGCGCCTAGGTCACGCCTAAGGCGCCTAATCACCGCCAAATGGCTCCTTAACTAAGACTTTTCATAGCTCCTTACTTTCTCAAGAAAGCTTTCCATTTATTGAGAGGCATTAACATTTGAAAACCAAATGAGATATTAATCCTAAATCGTCTGGGAAATGGAATAGTATATATTAAGAGGCCTTAGCATTTGAAAACCAAATGGGATATTAATCCCACATTGTCTAGGAATTGAAATGCTAGAAAATGGAGTAGTATATATTGAGAGGCCTTAGCATTTGAAAACCAAATGGCATATTAATTTCACATCGTCTAGGAATTGAAATGCTAGGAAATGGAATAGTATATATTGAGAGGTCTTAGCATTTGAAAATCAAATGGTATATTAGTCCCACATTGTCTAGGAATTGAAGTGCTAGGAAATTGAAAAGTATAAATTTTGGGGCTCCTTATTGAACACCAACTTTCTTGATGTTGGGCACGCCTAAGTCACGCCTAGGGCGCCTAATCACCGCCAAAAGGCTCCTTAACTAAGACTTTTCATAGCTCCTTAATTTCTCAAGAAAGCTTTCCATTTAGTTTATATTGAGAGGCCTTAGCATTTGAAAACCAAAATGGGATATTAATCCCACATCGTCTAAGAATTGAAATGCTAGGAAATTGAGTAGTATATATTGAGAGGCCTTAGCATTTGAAAATCAAATTGGACATTAATCCCACATCGTCTAGGAATTGAAATGCTAGAAAATGGAGTAGTATATATTGAGAGGCATTAGCATTTGAAAACCAAATGGGATATTAATCCCACATCGTCTAGGAATTGAAATGCAAGAAAATGGAGTAGTATATATTGAGAGGCCTTACATTTGAAAACCAAATGAGATATTAATTCCACATCGCCTAGGAATTTAAATGCTAGGAAATGGAATAGTATATATTGACAGGCCTTAGCATTTGAAAACCAAATGGTATATTAGTACCACATCGTCTAGGAATTGAAGTGCTAGGAAATGGAATATTATAAATTTTGGGGCTCCTTAGTGAACACCGGCTTTCTTGGCGTTGGGCGCGCCTTAGGCGCCAAGGGCACGCCTAGGGCGCCTAATCATCGCCAAATGGCTCATTAACTAAGACTTTGCATAGCTTTTTAATTTCTCAAGAAAGCTTTCCATTTTCGTTTTCCGCTCACAGCTAGTTTTGAAATTGAAGACTTGATCGATTTTTTCATTTCACATTTGTAAGATAGTGACTTGCTATAAAGAAAAGGGGGAAAAAGAAAAGGGATAGATGTGTGAAGTGCTCAATGGAGAGCAACTTCTCCTATTATTTCTAACTTTTCTTGAAATAGTTTTTTATCCGTGCATTTAACGCACGGGTATAACACTAGTTGGATTTAAATTAGGGAAGCCAATATTCACTAAAATCTCACTCTTTCATAGTGCAAATTGACATGATTTAAGGCTCCGTTTGTTTCGACGTGAAACATTTTTCGAAAAATGTTTTCCTATAAAATGTTTTCCTGTAAAATGAAGATGTTTTTCGGAAAATGAAGATGTTTTCCGGAAAATGTTTTACAGAGGAAGGGCGTAAATTGTTTTCGGTTGTTTGGTAAGGAAAATATTTTTCGAAAAATATTTTCATGTGTTTAATGAAAATACATGAAAATATTTTTCGATATATATATATATATATACTCCCTCCGTCCCATTATACTTGACACTTCTTTCCATTTTGGG
This sequence comes from Adenophora triphylla var. japonica, assembly GCA_022495995.1. Lineage (NCBI taxonomy): Eukaryota > Viridiplantae > Streptophyta > Magnoliopsida > Asterales > Campanulaceae > Adenophora > Adenophora triphylla. The sequence goes on along the minus strand of JAFEMH010000669.1, from coordinate 307,312 downwards.
CCGTCCCACTATACTTGACACCTTTCAAAAATAACCAAGTTTTTATATTTTTATATTCACTCTACCCACCACTCATTCTCTCTCTTCATTTTCTACCAAACATTTATATATTTACTAACATTATCTCTCTCTTCATCTCTCTTCATTTTTTTTTTTTATTTTATTCTTTTTCCTTGATTTTTTGAATGTGTGTATAGTATAGGACGGAGGAGTATATATATATATTAAGATTATTATTATTATTATAATTATTATTATTATTATTATTATTATTATTATTATTATTATTATTATTATTATTATTATTATTATTATTATTATTATTATTATTATTATTATTATTATTATTATTATTATTATTATTATTATTATTATTATTATTATTATGATTATTATTATTATAATAATAATAATAATAATAATAATAATAATAATAATAATAATAATAATAATAATTATTATTATTATTATTATTATTATTATTATTATTATTCTAATTATTATTATTATTATTATTATTATTGTTTTATTTTTTTTTATTTTATTTATTTTATTATTATCATTATTATTATTATTATTATTTATTTATTTATTTATTTATTTTAATTTTTTATTATTATTATTATTCTTATTATTATTTTTATTTTTATTTATTTTATTATTATTATTATTATTATTATTATTATTATTATTATTATTATTATTATTATTATTATTATTATTATTATTATTATTATTATTATTATTAGAATGAGAAAGTAGAATGTTGTACCTTGTGAAATATGAGTTGTACATGAAGGACACTATTTTTCGGAAAATGTTTTACTTAGGACAAGGTCAGTAAGTCGTTTTACTTAGGAAGGGCTTAAAATGTTTTTCGGAAAACGTTTTCTCCATTTTCCGGAAAACAACCAAACACCGGAAAACGAGTTTTTTTTATGGAAAACATTTTTCGGAAAACAACCAAACAACGGAAATGTTTTACGATTTTCCGGAAAACAATCAAACAACGAAAAACGAGTTATTTTACGGAAAATATTTTCTAAAAAATGTTTTACGGTGAAACAAACGGGCCTAAGTAAAGAAAAAATACACTAATTTTTTTCCCTTTTAGTTAGTGTAATTTGTGTAAATAATCTTTCATTTGATATTTTACTTAGCTATGCCACTACGTCTAATAATTGGTCCAAAGAATCAATACCCCTTATTGTTAAAAAGGAATTCACACTCACTATTTTTAAAAGCTTTGGTCCCAGCCCATTATTATGGATCAAGACCCAAGAAAAGGCCCAAATAACCTAGGAACATGCCAAGTCTGAATATGAACACAAGTCAGATCGTAGTTACAAGTACTCCCTTCGTCCCAGGTGAATGTAAACCATTTTTTTGGGCACAGTAACTAAAAAATATTATTAAGATAATGAAAATGTGTGATAGGAAATGAAGAGAGAGAATGAGTGAAGTTAATAGTAGGTTGGTTGAATAAATTGTATGGTGAAAAATGAAGAGAGAGAATGAGTGGGTGGGATAGGGTGAATATAAAATAATAAATTTGTTTTCATTTTGGACAGTTTGCATTTACGTGAGACGGACCAAAATAGAAATAAGTTTGTATTCACGTGGGACGGAGGGAGTCTTATGACATTATGACATGCTCCCTCCCCTCCATCAATTTTATGAAACACAAAATAATTAAGAAAAACGATAAGTAGGAAATGAGGTGTGAATTGACAAGTGGGTTTCACAATTTAAATATTTAAGGAAAAAAAGTGAGTGGATTGATAAGTGTTGCACATAATTTAAATACTCCCTCCGTCCGCTTACAAAGTTCACACTTTCTATTTTGGGCGTCCGTTTACAAAGTTCACACTTTGTTTCTTTCCTAAAAAGGAAACCTTAAATCACTATTCTCTCCACTCATTCTCTCTCCTACATTATTTTAATACTCACAAACCATTATAATTTACTATTCCCTCCACTCATTCTCTCTCCTATTTTATTTTCACACTCACAACACTTTCAATATAATACTCCCTTCTTAATTAACGTGTAAACAGTAAGTGTGAACTTACTAGGCGGACAGAGGGAGTATGTGAAAGGAAAAAGTGAGTAGGGTTAATTATGTGCAACACTTTTCAATCCACTCACTTTTTTTCAAAGTGAGTAGGGTTAATTAGTGGGACGAAAATCATTTTAGGAAATTTTAGGAAATATGAAGCTTCCAATTCCAATGGAACATCATTTGGGTAACATATACTCCCTCCGTCCCAATAAGTGTTTCACCTTTTTGGGTGGGCATGCAAATTATTGAAATGGGAGGGAAAAAAAAATGTTGCGAGTGTAATTTGAAAATAGGAGAGAGAATGAGTGAAGGGAATAGTAAATTATAATGGTGTTGTGAGTATTAAAATAATGTAGGAGAGAGAATGAGTGGAGGAAATAGTAAAAATTTTTTACCAAAAAAGGAAAGGTGAAGCTTCTAACGGGACGCCCTTTTAAATAATTAGTGAAGCTTTTATTGGGGCGAAGGGAGTATTAGGTAAAATGTGAAGTATCTTTTTATTTTTTTTAAATAAATTCATAGCATGCTCTTTCTTGTGTACGGTGTACCCTTCCCGTATATTACTAATTATAGTATGTAGCATTACTTTAACCAACAAACTAAACAAAACATAAAGCCAACTAATGCATTAAAACCACTCAAGAACAGGAGAATATTAAACTAGAATGCAAAATTAATCACCAGATACATAACGTCAACGGTCTCTCAAACACATCTTCAAATATTTCATAAAAGAAAATACATAGATTATACAAAACTGTAGAGACCCATATATAATTTCAAAAGTGACACCCACACTAACCCTATTCACAAACACACAACTTACAAGCTTCAAAAACCTATTTTAAGTACAAGTTTTTTCCATAATACCCATTTTACCCTCAAACAGTGATTTCTACTGCAGGTGTTGTAATCTCTGGAGTTGGATCATTCTCCGGCACAACATTCTCAACCTCTGTTATTATACTTTCATTAGCTATAGGAATTCCCGAAGGAATTTTGGCTACCAAATCATTCTCCTCTTGGCCTTCTGCTTCTGCTTCTGCTTCTGCTTCTGCAGTCTTTTCTTTCGGCTTTCCCGTTTTTCCTGCTGTTTTTTTGGCTAAGAGTAACTTTGACAGCTGGGATTTTCTGATTGGCTTCTTTGAAGGAACAGCGTCCGTGTCAAGTGTAACCTTGGGAGACGTGACTTTTTCTCTATTCAAACGTGGGCTGAGAGATGAAGCACCACCTTCCAAGGTGTTGCCTGTTGCTGCTGCAGAGATCTTGTTTCTACCAAGCTTAGGAGACTTTGGGCGTGTCGTTGGTAACTAACAAAGTTGATAAACAAACTGTTAGTTAAAGGTTAAAATCCAAACTTAATACACAATGCTAGACTTAACTCGTTTGGTAGTGCTTCACGATAATCAGTAAGTAATGGACATACTTTTGCTTCTAGTCTAGATGTTATATTTCTAAAGAGCTATAGAGAAGTGCAGTAAATTGAGTATGAGGTCTGCTATCCAGGAATTCATTCAAAAAAAGGGGCCCACTTATGATGAGGTCAGTATTTGACATTACTAGTTTGGGGTCCCCGAATCCCAGTGTGGCAGAAAATCTCTCAAAAGGAGGCAGATGCAACTTAAGCAAAGGGGGGGGGGGGGGGGGATATCAGATAAAAGGGACTTGGGGCACAAATCTCATTATACAACAACTGGAACCCTATTAGAAAAGCCAACTGCTTGGAATTGGTCAACAACATATATTAAGAAATTTCATGTTATGGGAGTCTCCCATAGCTTTTTAATATCTGACATTTGAATAGATACGTCAAACCATTGTAAGCTACTCATACTACGGTTGGACTATTACTTTCGGGGGGTGGGGGGGTAAAAAAAGAAGACAGAAGGCTGCAAAACCGTATGCTACAGGATCTGGCATCAGAAAAACAAATGACTTGGACTCAAATATGTGACAATTCTTTGGTACTCCAGACAATACAGATACGTCTTGGACATGACACACATTAGCATTTTATCACAGGCAAATTTAGGGGACAACCAAATCGAAATGAGTAAATAAGATGGAATAGGTGATGTCATGATCTAATTCTAAAACGAAAAACTAAGGAGTATTTAATTGTTTTGATGCAAGAGTATGCAATAAACTTGTAAAAATCGTTTTGAAGTAAAATAAACAGGACCTAATAGCATGCCACTTAGGTGAGTAGGGCACTTTCTCAGTTAAAGCTATTGATGCCTCTATAAACTAAAGGTAGAATATCTTTACACTAAAGGAAATATAGACCCTTCAAAATAAACCTCTATGATACTTTCTTGTAACATAAGAATGCATAATAATATAGAGCAGAGAATTGATATATGTAGGGAGCTTTGAACACAAAAGACATACTTATGAGAGCATCAACAAACAAGAAACATAAATGATATCCATACAACCAGTATAGTCTATGCTTGTCTATATATGAGCACATGTCATGGTAGGCAAGGATTAATGGATTGCTGTCTTTTGTATGCCATTTAATTGTTCAAATCACTGGTTTCTAACTACGAGAGTTGCGTACTGACATTCACCACAATACAAAGACAATTTGAAGATTGGCAAGGACTATATCAAGAAATGCACTCCTTGTATAGTAAAAATTCATCGGTTCCATTAAATCTACAACAATAAAAGAGTCACATTTTTAAGCATAAATATCATTTCCCTGTTTTTTAAAAGTTTTTTTTTTTTTTTTATTTTCAATAACAAAAGGTGTCTCTTACTTGGGATCCGGGTGATCACGGTCCGGTCTGGTCCATTTTCGGTAAAAATATGAAATCAAGACAGGACCAATATTATGGTTCTATAAAAATTTGAAACCAGAACCAGACCCATACATTATAGAATTCGACGCACTTGTCTGGTTCCACTGGTCCGGTTCTAGTAATTCATTCTTCAAATGAGATTAATTATTTTGGTGACAGATCAAGAGAGGAAACAGGTTCCATCATAAATTATTTTAGTGTTTTTTTTTTTTGGAACTATTAGGATAATATTGATTTGCAGATTCAGCACAACTACCAGTAGGAAATATATTCATGATAAACATAGTAAGAAATAATTAGTTACATTCTGGGAAAATAATTTTCATTTTAAAGTCATTGATGAAATATATCAATTACTCAACTACATTCAAGATATCCTCCATATAATTTATATTGAATTATTATTATACATTGTATATGTAAAATAAATTATATATATGCATATTGATGGTCCGGTTCGGTCCAAGCCGATAATTTTTTTTAGAACCAGGACGAGACCAATATAGCGGTTCTGAAGAACTTGGGAACCAGGACTAGAACATTAACATTGGTTCGGTCCGGTTTTGATTAGTCCGATATGGTTCCATTGGTCCATTCTGGTTCCAAATTTTTTTGCTCGCCCCTACCACAAAGGGTATAATGCTGGTAAAACTCAAAAGACACTAAGAAGCAAAATTACAATATTAATATATTACCTTCTTAAGTTCAATTTTCGGAGGGGGCTCTTTGTAGAAATTGGGCAATGGTGCAGCTATAAATTTCAAGCTCTTCCTCAATTGCTTTATCTCTTCCTCCTGGCTTTCCTGCATAGCAACCCCTTTCTTAAAGCCACACTGATCAACCAGATACAATAGCCATATTGGCATAACAGTTCCATAAATGAATGTTTACAAAAATATAATCCTTCAACTGGCTAAAAGAATACAAGACTAAGCACCTTTGATTTTTCTTGCAAAGTTGACTTCTCCGCCTCTTTTGCATGTATCTTCTCCTCTAACTTCGAAAAGAACTAAGAAGCAAAAACCAAATTATTAAATCTTTTAGCTCTTACATAAGAAAATCATAAGATGTTATGAAGAGGGAACAATCATCGGTATCTACCTCTCTTCGCTTTTCAGCACGCTCATCCAACTTGAATGAAAACCCTGAGCTACTGCTCCTGCGCTGTCCACCAGGAGTGGCACTTCTAATCACGACAAAAAGAAAAGTCAGAAAAGACTCAGCTGAACCATAACTATACAGAGAGGTGCCAATGATACCAGGATCACAGTTCACCACAGTAAAACAGCATTCTAAGATAAGAGTAGTAATAGTACGATGAAGTAGTGGAGCGGGCATCATCATCCTCTTTGAATGGCATTGCAACTTTAATTGGCTTTGGAAGTTGATCAACTGACCTGTAAATGTAAACACATTCATGTAAATAAGAATTATCTTGCTACAATGTAAATCTCCAAACAAGTTGTGATCAAACTGCAAACATATTGGTCATGATACTATAGATAACACAAGTCAACAATTATTTAGCTTAGTCCAACTTACGAGGAGTCCTCAGATGGAGGGCAGGCTGCACTTCCATTGGCTTTTCCAGTCTAATAACAAAATGTACAAACAAAACATAAATAAAGACAATAAATATTAAATACATAACATGCTTAAAGAAATGACTAACACCAAATTTTACCCGAGACTGACGAAAACTTGGCACAGAAGCTAAAGTAGTTCTCCGAGCAGAGGCGCTACTGCCATTCGTGCTTACATCCTTGGAGTTAATTCCAGTGGATGCTCTCCTGTTTGAGGGATTCAAACGTGAAACAGAAGTCGCTGTTCCATTCATGAATGCAGCTTGACCCTTTGATCCATTGGATCGGGTTTTCACCGGATGCCCATCAACACTACTCTTCATGGCATCAGCATGACGATCTCTTGAAGGAAAAGATGGACTCAGTGATAGGCTCGCTCTTGTGCTGCGACCAAATGTACCTGGGCCTTTTGAGTTAGCCCGATCCTTTGCCACCTTACTGCTTTTTGAATTACCCCCATTAGGACCTTTACCCTTTATAATATTCCCAGATGATTCAACTGCCGCACTTGATGAATTAAGATTATCCCCAATTGTATCAGAGTCTCCAGGAACTACTTTATTATCACAGACATTTTCTTCCTCCACCTTAACATCCACAGTTGATTCATCAGCATTAGTTTTCTCATCAACAATAACCTCACTTTCTTCTTCTAATGGCACTCCATTTTCCGACGCCATTTCTACAGAAGATCTTATAGATAGAAAAAAAAATAAAAAAATTACAGCACCATTTCAGTCAAATTGAATTTAAGATTACAATGACATAAAATTGAACATAATTTCTACTTCAACATATATCCTTACTACTAATAAGAGCTTCATTAAACAAAATTCTTACAAGAGAAACAAAACCCAGATTAAAGTTTCTGTAATTGGATTCAAAACAATGAAAACAAATCAGATTGGAAATTGGGAAGATTAAGCAGTGTTTGTAGTTCCCCACACCATTTTTAGCCTATCCAAACAGACCATTGATGCAAATCCCACACAGAATAACTGAAGTGTAACTAATCCAATCAAATGAAGATGACTAAACCCAAAAGGATCTACAGAAAGCAAAGATCCAACAAATTGTTGAGCAGAAACAAGTAGAGTTGAAATTAGCAAGGGTTGAAACTGTCAAATCAGCAGAAATGCGAGAAGTTGGTATTGAGAGAAGGTTGGTTACCTTGCTTAAAAGTTTGAGGGTAGGTCGGTGCTCCTTGATATCCAAGAACAATTATACTCTCGGAATTCAAATTCTGTAAAATGGTATCTGGTTGCAGAAATTCGAGAGATCGAGATGGATCGAGAGAGAGAGTGGGTATGTGTGTGTGTTTCTTACTGGGTTGTGTGTGAGAGAGCTTTCAAAGGCGTGTATGGACTATGGATCGTGGGTATGATTGTATTGGGTAGAACAATTGAAATGACCACTTTCAATAACTGTCTTCTCACTTTCTAACTCCCCGTTTCCATTAACCCACTCACGCCCAGCTTGACACAGTAAGAAAAATAAAAGATTTGAAAATATAGAAATATTAGGTGAATGATAAGGATATCTATAGTATAGTATAATATAAATGGAAGGGGTGTTTGCTACAGTTCTTTGAACAGTTTCAATGATTGAAATTTTCATTTTGCCCTCATTATTTTGTTTCTTTCCCATTTTGCCCTTAAAAAAATTAATTTAAAAAAAAAATTAAAAAAAAAAAACACGTGGCCTTGAACACGGACAAGTACTAGTATTATTATACAAGTTAATTATCGTATTAACTTCATACTTAAAAATATATGTGAAGATTAGGCTTCCGTTATTTTTCCGTTCGAAATCTAACGTAATGGTTGACTAGTCATTTTAGTTGGCAATTGACATGACAAAAATTTGCTGATGTGAAAATAAATAGGGTAAAACATTAAATTTAATACCCTAAAAGTTATCTCTCATTATAAAATAAAGGGTCTTAAAGTTAAAATTATTCTTTACAAATACACCCCTCTCCTATAAATTCAATAACATAACCTAATCTTTTTCATTCTTTGCTCAGAAAAAAAAATAACCTTATTTACAAAACTCGTCTTCTATTCTTCTTCCCCAACATTTCAATCACAACACACCGTCCACCCATTTCAATCACAACCCACCGTCGGCACCCCTTCCCTCCAGGGCACTCACTCTCTCGCCAAAACCACCGGTAACGACCCTAAAATCAGACACTATTTCGATCACATGTTGAGCACGTGTATGTGGTGTGTGTTGCATATCATTTCATACATTGCATTATATTTGTAATTATTTTGTGTTAGTTTTAATATTTTTAATAACTTATTTGGCATTTTTAAGTATGTTAATAAATTAAATTGAATTATTTAATGACTAATTGAAACTAATAGGAGTTGTGTAGTTGAATTAGTAATTGTTGAAATTTAACTAAAAATCTATAAAATCTACTGAGGTGCTAAAGTGTAAAAGTTAAAACTTAAAAAATTTAAGTGCAACAACTCATCTTGAAGGAGCTTAAGTGAAATTTCCTTCAATATATGGTGGTTTCGTGAAGAAGCTTTGGGAATCAGATACAAATATATATATATATATATATATATATATATATATATATATATATATATATATATATATATATATATATATATTACTCATCCGTTCCTTCTGAATACTATAATTACGTTTTATTCAAAAATTCACCATAAATTCAATAATAGTCCGTTTTTCAATCCGACTTCGTCAAAATGTTCAGGAAGCAGAGTAGATCATTTATATTCAATTAAATTTTGAACTCTTTTGTTTTATTTCGCAAGGTAAGTTATTATTTCATTCCTTTAATTCTTACTCATATGATGTTTTAAGTTAAAATTTATGAAGTATGAATGTTGTATGTAACATTAGAACATTTTTCTTGAGTTTGAAATAGATTGAAATGGACTTGGATGAGTTATAATGAAGTGGGTGTACGATGGTGCTAGCTGGGGTGAAATTGTAGGTGTAAATATCAAGGTTGTCAAGCGTTTTAAAGAAATTATTACTAAATACCTAATACATCTTTTAACTCAATTGAACACCATAATCAAAGTACAATATATGAACTACCAAATAATGTCTTAACATCTCAATTATGATGTTGGGAAGGTGGTTTAATACTTGGTTAAAATGGATGGACCACTTGATTGTCATGAAACCCAAATTGCTCTAAAAATTATATTGTTGATTGAAGACCCTTGAAATGTTATGTTGAGTGTGAAGATCTTATGTGTTGCACAATATTGACTTGTTTGACTTCTTTAATGGTGTGTTTAATAGGATTTCCTACTTTGGAATTCTAAGCTAAAATGAATGATTTCAAGGATTCATAGTCGTTGTGATGTTTATGAGTAATACATGTTTATCATCTTATTATGATGTATTTGGTATGATTCCCTTTTTTGGAATCATATAGTGGCCGGTTAAGCAAGTATTTATTACTGTGCTTTTATTTAAAGTCCAGCTGGTACTTGATTGTTACATCGGGCAGTGGTATGAGATTATAATGGCACTCAAGCCAAGTTCATTATAATACCATTCACTGGTTTCCCATTTTTACCCCCTGCCATTGGCCATGGTTGGGTTTTTGCTAGCTCCCTTTGAGTGAGTATTCTAGCTACACGTTTGGGATATGACTTGGTGTCATTTTCCCCTTGTTGTTGATGTAGTTGTTTAGTTCCGGAATCTCTTCTTCAGCTGTTGATGCTGCTCAGACTATTACATCCTTTTGGATTGAACCTTGGCCCAGTATCCTTCTAATTGTTACGTTATCGCACTTATGTGTTTAATTTATGCACCCTTCTATATGTTTACAAGATTGTGATGTATAAGATGATTAAGTTGATATATGTTTATATGTTGCAGTTTCACATATCATATTGTTTCATTCATAATAGCTTACTGAGATTTATCTCACCCCTTCCTTTATTGTCTTTCCTTAGATAAGGGCGAGCCAGAGGCTAGGCCACATTGAGCACATAGAGGACGTCGAGTTGGGTATGTTACTTTGGGCAGGTATTTTGTTTTGATTCGCATTGTATAAATGCGTAACCAATGGGGTAGTATACCGAGACCTAAACATTATGTCACTATTTTTGGTACACTTTTAGTGATTGTAAATATTGTAAGTAAAGAGTGTAAGATTTTGGAACTATGTACCATGAATTGTAAATAGTTTCTAAGTGTGGTGATTGGGTTTTAAACAATGTGTTGTTACTTCCAACAGTATATAGGAAAGCTTTAAGTTTAAACGGGTTTTTAGTATATTAAATAATTAAGAAAGGACATTTCAAAAGTAAAAAGAAAATTAAGACGTCTTCCGAGCGTGTCCCAGACGTGGGGCCAAGTAGGACCACTAGTTGGGGCACATCAGTTGGTATCAGAGCTTAGGTTATAGATAGTCTAGAGGGACTACGTGACCTAGGAGGGTAGTTATGTATGGAGTGAGTGACGTTAAGTGTTTTATGCAGGTACTCAGTTATTATGGCAGGAACTGAGGGTAATCAAACTGGATCTTCAGGGCACGGAAATGCAATGGATAAGACCCGGACTATGTTCCAAGGTATGTTCGAGGTAGCAATGAAAACTATTAATGATCAGAGACAGGGAGGAGAACAGGCACCTCCAAGGTATGGACTTGAACAGTTTCTGAAGATGAAACCAATCGGGTATGATGGTGAACCAGATGTGACTAAGGCTGAAAGATGGATAGAAGCAATAGAGATGATATTTGATGTTTTGAGATGTACTGATGAGGATCGAGTTAGATTTGCTGCTTATAAGTTGATTGGGGCTGCAGAACATTAGTGGAGAGCGTTAAAGGCTAGTTGGGATGATGCTCACGTGCCTTATACTTGGGAGAATTTTGTGAGGAAGTTCAAGGAGCACTTCATTCCTAGGGTGGATCAAGATAGAAAGGAGGTCGAATTTCATAATTTGGAGCAGAATTTCGTGTCAGTGGCTCAATATGCGGCTAAGTTTACCGAGCTATCCAGGTATTATACTCATTTAGTTGCAACAGAAAAGAGGAAAACAATGAGGTTTGTCAAGGGATTGAAGACAGCGATTCGAACTCAGTTAGTATCTCATAAGTTCCAGGATTTCCAGGATGCGGTAGATCGTGCTTATCAAGTGGAACATGATATTGAGGAGCATAAGAGGAAGACTGAAGTGTTAAGTGTCGAAAGACAAGGAGGGCAAGGAAGACCACAACAACAAGGTAGGGATAGTCGAGGAGGACATGGAATGTCATCACAGTTTAGAGGACAACCACATGGACAATCAAATGTTAGAAGTCGAGGTAATACTCCAGTGAATCAACATAAGAGGGTATGTACTTATTGTCAGAGGGAAGGTCATATAGAAGAGCGATGTTGGAAGAAGCAAGGAAAGTGTGTGAATTGTGGACAGTTGGGGCATTTCCAAAAAGATTGCCCTAAAGCAGGGAATCAACCATCGGGGAGTGGCACTGGGACTTCACAAGGTCAGAAAAGGGATGCTTCGGGGAGGCCTAAGGTTCAAGGCCGTGTCTTTGCCGTGAATCAACAACAGGCGGCAGATGCCTCAAAAGTAATAGGAGGCATCATTTTTATATCGGGTTTAAGAGCACGCGCACTTATAGACCCTGGCTCATCTCATTCATATATTTCCATGCATTTTGCATCACAGTTGCACTCTTTTGCTGAGTCTTTGCCTTATGTGTTAGAAGTATCGACTCCTATGGGAGAATGTTTGGTAACAGATGAAGTGTTACGAGCTTGTGATGTGCATATATGTGATCATGTGTTACATGCTGATTTAGTAGTGCTACCAATATATGATTTTGATGTCATTTTGGGCATGGATTGGCTAAGCAAGTATCATGCTTTAGTTGATTTTCGTAAGAAAATTATTACATTTTCAGTCCCTGATATGCCTGAGTCTGTCTTTGAGGCCATCCTATCGGTTGGGAATATACGTGTTATTTTTTGTGTGAAAGCTAGGAAATTGTTACTTCGAGGTTGTGCCGAATATTTGGCTAGTGTATTAGACACTACAAAAGAGTTGCCTGAATTAGGGGATGTACCTGTAGTTAAAGAGTTCCCTGATGTGTTCTCTACAGAGTATGTTATGCCTCCGGATAGGGAGATCGAGTTTTTTATTGATTTGCTCCCAGGTACAGCTTCGATATCAAAGGCACCTTATAGAATGGCTCCTGCAGAATTAAAAGTTCAGTTACAAGAATTGCTTGATAGGGGATTCATCCGACCCAGTGTTTCACCGTGGGGAGCTCCAATTTTGTTTGTTAAGAAGAAAGATGGATCCTTGAGATTGTGTATTGACTATCGGCAATTGAATCAAGTAAATGTGAATAATAAATATCCATTGCCTCATATTAATGATTTGTTTGATCAACTTCAAGGCTCAACAGTCTTTTCGAAATTCGATTTAAGGAGTGGATATCATCAGTTGAAGGTCCGTTCAGAAGATATTTCTAAGACTGCCTTTTATACTAGGTATGGCCATTTTGAGTTTCTTGTCATGCCATTTGGGTTAACAAATGCGCCGGCAGTTTTTATGGATTTGATGAATCGGGTTTTCAAGCCTTATCTTGACACTTTTGTAGTTGTATTCATTGATGATATTCTTGTTTATTCTAAATCTTGGGAGGAACATGAACAACATTTGCGAATGGTTTTGGCTGTGCTCCAAGAGAAGCAATTATTTGCAAAGTTTAGTAAGTGTGCTTTTTGGTTTGATGAGGTTTCTTTTCTGGGGCATGTTGTGTCGAATAAGGGGATTTCTGTTGATCGTTCTAAAATTGAAGCCATTGTTAGTTGGAGGAGGCCGGAAGCTGTAACCGAGATTCGAAGTTTTCTGGGTTTAGCTGGTATTACCAAAGATTTATTGAAGGGTTTTCGAGGATTGCTACACCGTTAACTCAGTTGACTCGAAAAAATGTACCATTTGTGTGGAATGAGAAATGTCAAGTCAGTTTGAAGAATTAAAGAAGAGATTAACCATTGCACATATTCTTGCATTGCCTAATGGGAATGATGACTTGGTTATCTACTGTGATGCTTCGAAGGAAGGTTTGGGGTGTGTCTTGATGCAAAATGGGAAGGTAATTGCATATGCTTCGAGGAAGTTAATTCCATGTGAACAAAATTATCCGACCCATGACATGGAACTTGCTGTGATTGTTTTTGCGTTACACAAATGGAAGCATTATCTTTATGGGGTAAAGTTTGAAATTTTCACAGATCACAAGAGTTTGAAATATCTTTTCTTCCAGAAAGAATTGAACAATAGACAATGTAGATGGATTGAGCTTCTAAAGGATTATGATTGTACCATTTCCTATCATCCGGGCAAGGCGAATGTGGTTGTTGATGCTATTAGCCAGAAATCATATGTAGCTTCAATGATGGTCCAAGAATGGAAGATGTTAGAAAATGCACGATATTGGTGTCCTCGTGAGTCGAGACATGGAGCTATATTTGCGAATATTAGTGCATTGCCAACCTTAATTCAGCAGATAAAGGATGTTTAGAAGGATGATCCCGAGTTGAAGAAAATAATGGATAAAACTAAGGATGGAAAATTTAAGGATTTCTCTCTTAGTTCCAATAGAGTATTGACTTATAGAGGTCGATTATGTGTACCTAACATTGATGGAGTTAAGCGCAAAGTTCTTGATGAGGGCCACAAGTCTAGGTATACTATTCATCCTGGGAGTACAAAGATGTATCAGAATTTGAAGCAACATTTCTGGTGGAACAATATGAAGCGAGAAATAGCAGATTATGTATCAAAGTGCCTGAATTGTCAACAAGTTAAAGCCGAACACCAAAGACCCGCAAGTTTGCTTCAACCTTTAGAGATTTCAGAGTGGAAATGGGAGCATATCACGATGGATTTTGTAATAGGATTGCCTCGTACTCGTAGGAAACATGATGCAGTTTGGGTAATCGTGGATAGATTAACAAAGTCCGCTCACTTCTTACCTATTGATATTGGCTATTCGATGGGGAAGCTTGCAAACTTGTATATTCACGAGATTGTGAGATTGCATAGGGTTCCTATTAGTATTGTGTCAGACCGTGATCCCAGATTCACTTCTAGATTTTGGCAGGCATTACAAAAAGCCTTAGGTACAGATTTGAGATTTAGCACGGCATTTCATCCTCAAACTGACGGCCAATCCGAAAGAACAATTTAGATTCTTGAAGATATGCTACGGGCTTGTTCAGTTGACTTCTCAAATTCTTGGGATATTCATTTACCACTTGTTGAGTTTGCTTACAATAACAATTATCAGTTGAGTATTGAGATGGCTCCTTACGAAGCTTTGTACGGGAGGAAGTGTATATCTCCTATTTGTTGGGATGAAATCGGGGAAGCCAAACTTTGGGGTATTGATATGGTTCAGGATTCAGTTGAAAAAGTCAAGCTTATATGGAATCGACTGAATACGGCCCAAAGTAGACAAAAGAGCTATACCGATCATAAGAGATGAGACCTTGAGTTCCAGATAGGAGACTTTATATTTTTGAGAGTTCGCCAGAAGTGGGAATTAGAAGGTACGACAAGAAGGGTAAACTCGCTCCAAGGTATGTTGGACTTTCAAAATTTTGGAAAGAGTCGGAAATCTTTCTTACCGTCTTGCTTTGCCCCCTTCTCTTGGTAAGATGCATAATGTGTTTCATGTCGCCATGCTTCATAAATATTTACACGACCCATCTCACGTGTTACCGAGAGTACCAGAAGATATTTAGCCGGATATGTCTCATGTGGAGCAACCAATTCAAGTAATTGATACCAAAGTTTAAGAGTTGAGGAACAAGAGCATTCCACTTGTTAGGGTCGTATGGAGGAACCATAATGTCGAAGAGTCGACTTGGGAACGTCGGGAAGAGATGAAACGAAAGTATCTGCGGTTGTTTGATCTTCTCGGTAATTAAATTAAAAATTCAGGATGAATTTTCTTTAAGAGGGAGTGATTGTAAAGACCCTAAAACCAGACATTATTTTGATCACATGTTGAGTACGTGTATGTGGTATGTGTTGCATATCATTTCATGCATTGCATTATATTTGTGATTATTTTGTGTTAGTTTTAATATTTTAATAACTTATTTGGCATTTTTAAGTATGTTAATAAATTAAATTGAATTATTTAATGACTAATTGAAATTAATAGGTGTTGTGTAGTTGAATTATTAATTGTTGAAATTTAACTAAAAACCTATAGAATATACTGAGGTGCTAAAGTGTAAAAGTTAAAACTTAAGAAATTAAGTGCAACAACTCAATTCTTGGAGGAGCTTAAGTGAAATTTCCTTCAATATATATCCTCTGGTGGTTTCGTGAAGAAGCTTTGGGAATCAGACACAAAAAAAAAAAAATTACTCTCCTCCGTTCCTTCTGAATACTACAATTAGGGTTTATTCAAAAATTCACCATAAATTCAATACTAGTCCGTTCTTCAATCCGACTCCGTCAAAATGTTCAGGAAGCAGAGTAGATCATTTATATTCAATTAAATTTTGAACTCTTTCGTTTTATTTCGGAAGGTAAGTTATTATTTCCTTCCTTTAATTCTTGCTCATATGATGTTTTAAGTTAAAATTTATGAAGTATAAATGTTGTATGTAACATTAAACATTTTCCTTGAGTTTGGAATAGATTGAAATGGACTTGGATGAGTTATAATGAAGTGGGTGTACGGTGGTGCTAGCTTGGGGTGAAATTGTAGGTGTAAATATCAAGGTTGTCAAGCATTTTAAAGAAATTATTACTAAATACCTAATACATCTTTTAACCCAATTGAACACCATAATCAAATTACAATATATGAACTACCAAATGATGTCTTAACATCTCAATTATGATGTTGGGAATGTGGTTTAATACTTGGCTAAAATGGGTGGAACACTTGATTGTCATGAAACCCAAATTGTTCTAAAAATTATATTGTTGATAAAAAAACCCTTGAAATGTTATGTTGAGTGTGTAGATCTTATGTGTTGCACAATATTGGCTTGTTTGACATATTTAATGGTGTGTTTAATAGGGTTTCCTACTTTGGAATCCTAAGCTAAAATGAATGGTTTCAAGGATTCATATATTATGTGCTATTTATGAGTAATACATGTTTATCATCTTATTTTGATGTATTTGGTATGGTTCCCTACTTTGGAATCATATACTGGCCGGTTAAGCAAGTATTTATTACTGTGCTTTTATTTAAAGTCTAACTGGTACTTGATTGTTACATCGGGCAGTGGTATGAGATTATAATGGAACTCGAGCTAAGTTCATTATAATTCCATCCACTAGATTCCCATTTTACCCCCTGCCATTGGCCATGGTTTGGTTTTTGCTAGCTCCCTTTGAGTGAGTATTCTAGCTACACATTTGGGATATGACTTGGTGTCATTTTTCCCCTGTTGTTGATGTTATTGTTTGGTTTCGGAACCTATTCTTCAGCTGTTGATGCTACTCAGACTATTATATCCTTTTGGATTGAACCTTGGCTCAGTATCCTTCTAAGTGTTACGTTATCGCACTTATGTGTTTATCTTATGCACCCTTCTATATGTTTACAAGATTGTGGTGTATAAGATGATTAAGTTGATATATGTTTATATATTGCAGTTTCACATATCATATTGTTTCATTCATAATAGCTTAATGAGATTTATCTCACCCCTTCCTTTATATTCTTTCCTTAGATAAGGGCGAGCCAGGGGCTAGGCCACATTGAGCACAGGGAGGACATCGAGTTGGGTATGTTACTTTGGGCAGGTATTTTGTATTGGTTTGCATTGTATAAATGTATAACGAATGGGGTAGTATACAAAGACCTAAACATTATGTCACTATTTTTGGTACACTTTTAGTGATTGTAAATATTGTAAGTAAAGAGTGTAAGTTTTTGGAACTTTGTACCATGAATTGTAAATAGTTTGTAAGTGTGGTGTTTGGGTTTTAAACAATGTGTTGTTACTTCCAACTGTATTTTTTCTTTGAGTAGAAAGAATTTTCCTCTAGTTCAAGGTTTTCGGGATGCCATCCTAATTTGAGAATTTCTCTGTTAGGATCTCTCTTTATTTCATCAGACAAGCCAAACGTTTGTATGAGAAACATGCCCGGAACCCGCGTCAGTAAGATATTTATCTGCATTTCATATATTCAGTAAGAAGATAATCTTTCTTTCACAACCAACCAGGAGAACTAGCCAAAGTAACATTAATCTTAATCTAGATTGTGTCACAAATAGAGAACAATTAATTGAGGAATGGGATAATGAAATGAGATTAATCATTAAGACAGATGAAAATCTAATTAATGATTTTGACTTAATATTCACTCTTGCTAAATGCAAAACTTCCAGAAACGTTAGGTTATTATTAGAATAATTAAATGTTTCTCTCTTTACTAATGGTACTGGAGAAGATTTTCTAACCCATCTTACAAATTCTATATACACTGTTTTCGTAGGAAAAAATTACTTAACTCAAGAGCTTGAGGAAAAAATTAAAAAAGCTGAGGAAGCTAGAAAAAGGCTGGTTAGCTTACAAATATGTGACTTATGTCAACTAGAAAGTTTCTACTGTGACTATGAAAAACAACTAATGGAAATACCATTGGGAGAATGGTCAAAATACGTAGAAGACTTCATAAGAAAAATTCCTTTTGCAGGAAAAGTCGTTTTACCTGAGTTCTTACAATCAGGAGAAGAAAGGTTTTTCCATTATTTTAATATGGCAGGGAAGGAAGTATTCTTCTTCATCCCAGTCTAATAATGAACTGATAATTTTAACATTCAAAGGTTTGAATTGGAACCAATATTTAGTGATGAAGAAATCTCTGAAGGAGAGGAATTCTGGTAACTCACATCGAATTTCCTGATCAATTACAAGATAGAAAAACAATCTTACTTGCCAGAATCATGACTTACAGTCAAAGCTGCTATAGTAATTTTTCCCTCCAATTCGTTGTAATAATTGTTCCTTATTAGGTAGAAGGTATCCATCTCCTTGTGACACAGTCTAGATTAAGATTAATGTTACTTTGGCTAGTTCTCAAAATATGTGACTTATGTCAACTAGAAAATTTCTACCGAATGGGCAAAAATTGCTCCTTTAATAGCTATTTAGAAGTCTTTTTTGTTTGGGGAGAAAACGAAAGTTCCCCTGTAGTCTTATTTTCCGAAGACGGGGACGGATTTTCCTTTCAAAGGAATATACCTTCAAGAGGTGTAATTGTGCTCTTATTATGAGCTACTCTAATCTCTATAGGAGATTTTGAGATTGTTGTCTCTAAATCCTTGCTATTGCAAGTACCCTTATTATGGGTAATATTAACCTCGTTGCATATAGAGGATGTTATACTATTTGGAGTTAGATCTCCTTCTTTCATCTTACCAATGTCTAATTATAACAAATACCCCCATATATATCACAAAATGTAAAAAGAAAATTAAGACGTCTTTAGAGCGTGTCCCGGACATGGGGCCAAGTAAGACCACGAGTTGGGGCGCGTCACCACCCACGTCATCCCCGAATCCCATCATCGGCGCCTCCTGCTCCTTCGTCCAGATCCAACGCCATTTCTGCCACTACCCTACACTTGCCATCCATGCCTTCGTCCCCTCCATCGTTCCCCCTTTTGATGGAGATTCAGAATTTTGAGTCTTTTCCATTTTCACTCTTTCTTCTAGATCTGGAGTTCTTTCCAATTTCCATGGCCACCACTCAATTGTTGTACATATGCACCATAATTGTCCCTCCCCTCCAGAAATTGACAGCCGATCCTTGCTGAAGTCCAAGAAGCAAAGCATATCTGTGGAGTTTAATGAACTTAGAGTTGTACAAGTGTTAATTTTTTGTTCAAAGATCTCATGAAATTAGGGAATTTCTGCTGTTATTTTTTGTTGATATTGTTGATGGTCGGTGCTATGGTTGTGCCATTTTTTTTGGAGCAGAATGATGGTTATAGAAAATTAACGGTGTAGGTGAGGTGGCGCGGCGGCGGTGATGGTGGTGAGGATGGGACGAAGCAAAATTACAATTTCATTTTTTTTTTTGAAGCAAGCAAAATGTCTGTTTGAAACCATTAAGAAAAATAAGTTTTTTGTTTGGGGGATTTACCATATAATCCCTCAAACTTATCAATTTTACCTTATAAGACAAGAAATATTTCATCTAACCATATAATCTCTATCTTAATAAATACACCCTCCCATCATTTTACTAAATTCACCCTCCCATCATTTTACTAATTCCACCATGTTTATCAATTTATTTTCTCTCCAACCACCATCACCTTAGATCACCCCTCCCCATTTTCTCAAGTCAACAACTCCGGCAACCATCAACTCCGGCGACTCTTTTTTTTTTACGCCGGCGACCTCTCTGGCGACCAAACAACTGAGAACTTAACTTATCAGTAAGTTCTCAGTTGTCAACTAAACTAATAAGAACACGATTAACTCTGGTGACCAAACAACTGAGAACTTAACATATCAGTAAGTTCTCAGTTGTCAACTAAACTAATAAGAACACGATTAACTCCGGCGACCACCAATTTCGGCGACCTCTCCGGTGACCAAACAACTGAGAACTTAACTTATCAGTAAGTTCTCAGTTGTCAACTAAACTAATAAGAACACGATTAACTCCGGCGACCTCTCCGGTGACCAAACAACTGAGAAATTAACTTATCAGTAAGTTCTCAGTTGTCAACTAAACTACTATAAACACGATTAACTCCGGCGACCACCAACTCAGGCGACCAAACAACTGAAAACTTAACTTATCATTAAGTTCTCAGTTATCTCCACTAAGAACACGATCAACTCCGACGACCAAACAACTGAGAACAAATAAATAAGTTCTTACAAAGGAATGGTTATGTCCCCCGCCCTTTCCAATTCAGGTATGGATTTGGAAACATATATAAGGAAGGATTCCTTTCCTTTTAAAACTTTACCATCTTCAAGCTCTTAAACCCAGCAAGAACAAATAGCAAGGAACACAATTTTCTTGTGCAATCCGTCTTTTCGTTCCACCGTTGTGCTCCGTTCTTCACCAATTTAACAAGGTACCCTTCAATTTCTCTTCATTAGGTTTATTTTTGAGCTTTCCCCATTATTTCGCCATGGCCAGAACCTTTGGCTTCGAGCTAGGTGTTAGGTATGGGTATAACTTCATAAACCTTATGATTTATAAAATGTTAGAGGGTCCATGGAGGGAATTGACCAGAGAGAAGTGCATTACCATTCTAGATAGGTGGAGCTTGTTCTATGGCGAGGTAGGGTTTCCAGCTAGTGAGAGATGTGAGATTTGGAGGCGGATGATCCACAGATTATTCGTTTCCATCTCTTCAATAAACTGATAGTCCACCTAATAATTTTTTACATCAAGTCCAACAAACCTCCCTTTCCTAGACAGAGATTAGCATTCCTAAGGGAATCTAGGTCGGCCTTAGGTAGCTCGAAACATACTTCAACTAGTTATGATTCCCCTGTTTCTGTGTATTCTGTACATATGGCAGCTCACAAACTTCTACTTCTTCATCGTCGAGCTCTTCCTCTGCCAACATTGTAGACAAATTTTGCTCGGCAGTTGTTCCAAGTCGCAATGAGAGGGGATATGTGGCCCCCAAGCTGGCCATTGGGAGAAAGAATGCAGAGTCACAAATCAACATCCTCCATGATTTCTTTGAGGTCCCTCGTGACAACTTCCACCTTACCCACTTCTCAGAGAGGCAAAGGAAAGCCCAATCTTGGATGCACTGGGGCCTGAGCTCGGCTAGGGTAGCTTTCTATTACGGCCAGTTTGAGGCCGGGCTATGACTTCCTCTTGACCCCTTCATCTGCGAATTTTTAGAATGTATGGCTGTTGTCTCTATGCAGCTGGGCGCCAATACAGTGAGAGTATTGGTTTGCTTTGCCATGGTGAGCAGGTTTATAGGGTATGAGCCCTGTATGGATGCCTTTAGGAGGTTCTTCAAGGTGGTAATGAATGAGAAGACCTTTGGCATAAGTACCCTGGCCAAAGCTAAGGCCCCAAAGTTGTTCACCAACTTGCCTGATAAGGTTTCAGGGTGGAATAGCCACATGATTCTTGTGAAGAGTAGAAAGAGATGGGAGTTCCCATTGCCTGAGGCTGATATGCCCCTCATGAAGGAGGAGGATTACTGAGTCCCAGAGTGGAGCGGGGAGCTTACTCATTGGTTAAAACTGGTGGCTTGGAGGAGCACCATAATTTGGGCCACCCTTGGGTCGGATAACGACATTTTTCATTCAGGCTAGAATGATATTGGGAGGAGACTGGGAGGTAGCTCCTTTAGTGCCAATCATCTGTAGCCTTAGGTACCCCGATTGGGTGATACATGAGAGGAAGAGGTTTGAATCCCAATGCCATTTCTGCAAAAAGAATCCGGGCCACTTCAGAGGCTTATCCCACTACGACCTTAGGAGGAGGCCAAGTTGTTGCAACCGTTTCCTCAACCGTTGAATCTACTGAACCGATTAAGGAGGAGAAAACTGTTCCCGCTGATGCTGCCGATGATGTGGATTTATAGAAGGCTAAGGCGGCTAGCCAGTTTGATACTGAATTGGACCGACAAGGGTTAAGAGATGAGGAGATGGCTACTCAGCAAGCCATTCAAGCTTCTATTTTGGATAGCCAGGCCAGTGCAATTCAAGCTTCCATTTTGAAAGGGAAACCACCAGTTAAGGAGGAGCCACCTTCAGTTATGTTTAAGGTTGATTTTCCTTCATTAGAATTTCTTGAAGATGAAGAAGAGATAGTGTTCAAAGCATTTGATTCCTTTGAATACAACCCATTTGATGCTTCTCATCCACCGACAACTTTGATTTTTCCCATGATCAGAAAGATCTCATGTCTCTGCTCAATTATTATACAACAAAATCCTCAATCCCTTGGTTATCAAACGGGATGCTTTTCTTTGAGCCTCGTGAGAAGATTGTTAGCCGTTCTAGCCTCCAACCGACCCCAATGTCTCCTCCATTAACCAAAACCGATGGCTCCTGTAAGTCTAGCCTTGATGTTGCCCCAAATATCCTTCGGTTAAGAAGAAGGTCTGCACCGGCCAGTAATGCAAAATTTATACCTGGCAAAACCGACCAACAGTTGATTTCTGACTTCCCTGTAAAGCAGAAACCAATCTATAATCCAATGTGAAGATATCCGCCAAGGGCTCTCCACATTGGCGATCAACCTGTCCACCAGTTACCTCGACCATTTGAATGCTCATTCAAAACCGACTCCATTTTCATCAGATATATCTCGTTCAACAACCGATGTCCAAGGTTTTGGAGTGGAAAATATTTAACTAGTCATTCGAGGTAACCAAAATGGTTGGGTTTATGCCTCAGGTGCCCAGACTGTCGGTTAGAAAAGATGATGAGAAGGTGGTCAAGCCTCAAAGCAACATTCGTCATGCCTTCCTACTCATAAATCTTTTGAGAATGCTTTCTTTGATAAGGTTAAGGCAGAAAGCCATACCTCTTGCTCCCTTAGCTGCTGAGTTGATAGTGTTAGCCTTTGAAGAAGCTACTATGCTAGAATGTGCCATTGCTTTGAGCCTAGAAAATAATGAGTTTGTGGCTCTGGTCTCATATTCTTCTTCTACTGATATGGATATTGAAAGCCCTCCAACCGGCCAAGTTGCTTCAACCAATCAACCTTTGGTCTCTTATGATTCTTCTTCGGCTGATGAAAAATTGTAATCCCCACAACCGACCAAGTTATCTCTAGTGATCATCCTTCACCAACCGGTCATGTTATATATTTTGATCAGCCTCTTCTAACCTATGTGGGTCTAACCGCTCAATCCTCTCCTCCAACCATTGAAGCTACCCCTCCAACCGATCCTTCCTCTTCATCAATTCAAGTTCAGGACAATCAGACCGATGCTCCAGTTGCTCCTTCAACTGACCAAGCTGCAATTCCAATTGATACCTCTCCCTTAACCGATGATTCCTTAGCTGATGACATTATACCCTCTCCTTCAGTCGATGCTGCTTAACCGGCTAGTGCTGAAGATCTTGCTAGACCGGTTGTGGTTCGTGACTTGTGTGATCTTTATGATGCCCTGATGGCTGGGATGGTTAAGTCCAATCAGGAGGAGGAATAAAGGAGATTGGATAGAATGGAACATGGATATGCCAAAGACTTAGCCAACTATGTAGCTGACCTGCTTGATAAAGATGCTAATATAACCGATCTAGCCACTAAGCTTGTTAGTCTCAAACCTGACGGTTCTTTTTAAATACTGCAAGTGCACGGGCTATAGTAATATAGCTAATGCAAGTATGGATCGATCCCACGAGGACATGGTCTACTTTGGGATATATATTTGCTTTTACTAAGAAATAGAGATGAGATTGGGAGAAATGTAGTTTGAAGATTAGAAAATGATAAAAACATACACATAATACTTTTAGTTGAACTCTTATAAGATGAAACATTCCCGAAATTGGAAATCAAACAGTATGTAGTCAATAAGTAAATCAAGTTTATAGAAAATATAATTCAAATCATTAATCAAGGATGATACGCTAAATTGTGTATTACTTGTCAATCGAAGGCTTTGCACGTGTATTCTCTACTATTCATGCCCTATCTCTTGATGGTCCATGTATAGCAAGAATCCATTAAGTTTATAAAATCAACATATTTACCACTGAAGGACCATCCCCAGGCCATTAAACTACATCTTGTGATTAATGGTGCCTAGTTTGTTTTATATGGTTCCGTTAACCAAGATTCTTCCATGGGATACTTCTCTTGGTTAACTGAATTCATACAGAATATGGTCGACTCATATTTGTAAGCGTGATAAAATGATATAAAAGAATTGATTATGAAATGGTAAACAAGATTTTAGACACTTCATTTAAATGAGAAGACTACATGATGCTGGAGTTCCAATCCCAAGAATAAGGAGGATTACTCACTACCCATATTTAAAATAAACATAAAGAATCATTTAAATGAGAAGACTATATGATGCTGAAGTTCCAATCCCAAGAATAAGGAGGATTAGTCACAACCCATATTTAAAATAAACATAAAGAAGTAAAATAAAAGATAGGAATAGAAGAACTTATGCTTAGATGAAGACAAGGGCTGAGAATAACTTTGATATTTTTATTGCTTCAATACTTCAAGTAAACTCCAAGAACATCAATTGAATCTTCGAAAGATTTTGAAGTAATAATTGCTAGAGTTTTTACTATGTGTTTCTAGGTATTTTCTATCAAAAATTCAGATGAAAATTAGATCCTTAAAACTGATATAAGAGGGCTTTTAAATAGGCATTCTAGGCTAAGGTTGTGTTTCTTCAAAAATCCATCTTCAAAAGGTGCCTAACCAGGTCTGTAATAGTAAGTGCACGGCCGTGCGTTGTGACTTGCACGGCCGTGCAAGCCTTGGCGCCAATTTCCAATTCGAACTGGTCATTTTGCACGGCCGCTCCAAGATTTGTTGCACGGCC
Source organism: Adenophora triphylla var. japonica (assembly GCA_022495995.1). NCBI lineage: Eukaryota > Viridiplantae > Streptophyta > Magnoliopsida > Asterales > Campanulaceae > Adenophora > Adenophora triphylla. The sequence continues at coordinate 282,332 of JAFEMH010000669.1, read as the reverse complement.
GCTCTGGCCTGATTTGCTCGGCCGCTCCAGAATTTAAGGCTCGGCCGCTCCAGAATTTAAGGCTCGGCCGCTCCATTGATTTGGGGCCATTTTGGCCTGGCTGAGGGCTCTTGCAAGGCCGATCCCTTCTATAGAGCATGGCCGCTCTGGCTTGGATTTGGTCTGGATGACCATTTTGAAGCTGTCCTTCCTTGCCTTAGGTCTCTTAGTTTTCCCAAGCTTCATTTGTTCAAAAATTGACTTAAAACCTGTAAAAAAAAATGCTAGAAATATACCAACAAGTGTAAAATAGAAGATATGGAACAAAGGAAGCTAATTTACACTAATTTAAGACTAAACGGGAATAAAAACTTAGTAAATACTAAAGATGAAATGCTATAAATGACAATAGAAAAGTCATTTATCAAAGCTCAATGACTCCACTCATACAAATCAGGTGTTATTGAATCAAGTTACAGCAGTTCAAGCCGACCTGAAACTAGCAACCGACGAACTGAAACAGACAAACCTCAAGCTCAAAGAAGCCGAACAAAAGCTAGTTGATCAAGCCACTCAATATAGAAAGACGAACTCTGAGCGGGTTAATCATAGAGCTGAAAATGAGTTGTTGAAAAAGTTGCTAACCGATCAGTCAGAGAAGTCAGCAAAGAAGAAGAGGAAGAGAGATGAAAAGAAAGAAAAAGAAGCGGCCAAGAAAGCAAAATCTGAACTGGCTATCACATCGGCTACACCAACGGTTTCCAAGGACAAGGACTCAACCGAATATCTTGCTCTAGTTTAAAATGTAGCCGATGATGTAGTGTCTTTCATTTTCAACCAGTTGCAGCTACTTTCAATGAGATTTTCTTGACCCTCAACTTGTTCATTTAAATGTTTTGCTTTCTGTATTTCCTTTATTTTTGAATGACTTCACTGCTACTAACTGATTCAATTTGCAGGTTGTATCATTCATCCATTTCCTTTATCTTTTATTTTGTAAAACTTTCATTTTCGTAAGCTTTTCAAGGTTACATCAAGTTGTCACTTCACTTAGGGAATGACATAGTTAAAAGATAAATTCTTTGATCATTCTATTACTAAGTTAAGATAGATGTATACCTAGGATGATTGGACTTAAGCAATTAGGAGGAGATTGTTAGTCAAATATATGTATAGTTTTAGAATTGTTTAATCCCAATCATATTAAGCATTATTGAAGACCCCTAATTTTAACTAGACCAAATAGATTTTTCTATGTATCTTAAGTTCCCCTTAGTGCTAGTGCCAGTGTTTTTATTAATGTATTTTTCTCAAAGAATGAAGACTTGAAGACCTAGAAGATTTCCAAGGTGATACTGGTTAACTTGTTCAAGAAGTCTTTTCAACCGGTTGACAACCTCAATCGGTCAGCACCTCAGCTGACCTACCCTTAACCGGTTGAGTCAGTCAATCGGTCAGACTCCCCATCAGTTACTCAATCAACCAATCTTCCACAACAAGCTTTCATCAGTTGAAGCATTTAATGTTCCTAACTACCCAGCCCACAACTTAGATAGAGTTGGTAGAACAGCATGCTATGAAGACTTTGCTGCCAATGTCAGTAACTCAAAGAGGAATGTCAAAGTTACCAGTACTCACGTCAACCTCCTTTATCCTGTGGAAATTCAAAGGCAAATCTCAGGTATTTAATGAACAAGATATTCTCATTTAAATCTTGTCAGAGCATGTTTTCTTCAACCCCTTCAAATACAACGACTCTATTAGTGTAAACTGCAGATGATATCGTAGATGATTTTCCAGATTCCAGATGATATCGCATATGATTTCCTGTGCTGGAATTTACATAGTTGTACATTTCTTATTTATTAATTAATGGACTAATGTGCTAATATAATCTGTATAGTCTATGATGTATGTCCATATTCAGGTTGCAATATGATTAAAGAAAGAGCTAGAAACGTGGGGAATTTGGAAGAAAAAGGTTTATGCATAAATGTTATTTTACGCATAAAAACTTTACAAGGTTTACTTTAGCAACAACAAAGAAAAACGTGTGGAGACTTGGTCAAGGAGTTGTTGCTGATTTAATAAAGATTACAAGGCTAAGAATGCTTGAGAGTACAAGGCGTTGAAGCTTGGACTTGATGATCAAACAACACGATTGCTACAATTGAGGAAGTGGGTGCTAGAAGTGAGGAACAAACTCAACCACTCTCCCTACTCTCCCTCAACGTGCAAGACAGCCTCAAGGCTGTTTATTTGAGTAGCCTTCAAGTAAATTGAAGACTATGAATATGCTTGGAAGGTTTCATTTGAAGATACACCAATATACGCCATTTCATACACACCTTCGAAGCATTAGAGATAGAGTTCTTTGTTTGGTTCTTTTCATCCATCCTCCCTTGTAATTTCGCACTTTATTACATTTGTATCAAGTTGTGTAATGGCTAGGATTGGATTTCGTTCTTTATCTCTTGTTCCATAGAGCTCATATTGTTATAGCCATAGGGAACATTTCGGCTTTGTAAATTCATTGTTCATAGTGATTATAAAGTCTTGCCTAAGAGGCATCCTCAAGTTATATTTATATAACTTGAGAAAAACAATTTTGGTGTTATTATTCCGCTGCAATCTCTTTTACAAAATTGTTTTATTTTCGAAGTGTGTGTGTGCTATCCCATGCGCTATCGTTGGTGCTGTTATCACCTTGGATATCACTTGTGATTCTGGCCGTGACAATTTCAATTGGTATCAGAGCAGGTCACTTGACGATACTAAGTGCTTGGTCTAGGTGTCATGGCTTATGATCCTGCAAATCCAAACTAAAAACGTCTTCCTGTTTTTCATATTGGAAGATCCGTCTTCGCTCGCATATCAAATCAATTGATCTCCGAGCTTGACAATCTATAGTTAATGGGTACTCTCTTCCACTTTTACCTCTTGATGAGGATGGTGACATCCAGGTTAAACCTGACACCGAGTAGACTAATGAAGAGATCACTCTAGCTAACTATAATGAGAAAGCTCTTAATGCTATTTTTGAGTGGGTAGACATGCACATTTTTAAACTTGTTCAAAATAGTTCCACAGCTAAAGAAGCTTGGGATATTTTACAAAGGTTTTGTGAAGGTGATTCTAGTGTGCGTGAAAACAAACTTAGAGGTCTTACTATCAAATTTGAAAGGTTGAGAATGGGTGAAAATGATACAATTTCCTCTTATTTTGAAAAATTGTTTTACATTGCTAATGAGTGCAACTTTTAGATGAACCTTTTACAAATAAAAAATTGGTTTCAAAGGCTATTAGAACTCTCCCTGAGCGTTTTAATATGAAGGTTTCATCTATAGAAGAGGCACACAACCTTTCTACTATGGACATCAATTCCTTAATGAGCATTTTAAAAAATTTTGAGTCAAACCTTGCTGAGCAAAGTGAAGCTTCTAAAGGCAAGAGTGTTGCTCTAAAAGTTCAATCCCCTAGTTTATCAACTGATGAGGATGCCGAAATTTCTGAGGAATTAGGTGAAGATGCTAGTTTTGTCTTGCTTGCTAGAAAATATAACTCTATGTTACGAAAGTTTAACAAAGAAAATGTGCAGGTTAAGGCTAAAGAGAAACAAACCAAGGTGTACAATTTAATGCCGAAGAGGACATTTCCATCTACTCTGAAAGGTGGTCCCATAAGGAGAGCATCATTAGATCAATCTAGATCTGATCCGAAGTACCTTAAATCAATCCAATGTCACACATGCTCTGGATGGGGTCATTACTCAAACGAGTGTGCTAACACTCTAAGGAAGATGGGTAAGAACCTATGGATATCCCTCAGTGACAATGAAGATGAGGAGACCAATCAATCTGAAGATTCAGATCAAACAGCAATGGTGGTCACAAATTGTGACTCGGACTCTGTCAGTGATACCTCACGTGATATCCAAGAGAGGATAGCACCTGAGATATCATTCAGTAGGTATATATTTCAATTTAATTAATGCTTTTTGTTTGGTGAGTTCTGTTAACATGGATGCAGGTAGATAAAGACCTCATTAACATTGATCATATTGATACTAAGTATCAACTTGCTGACATCTTTACCAAGGCCTTAGACCACGAGAGATTTTCTAGTTTTAAAAGATCTCTTAGTCTTTGTAATCTCTGAGTCTGTTTGTCTGTGCTACCCCAGGTGATGTTATCACTCAGGGTAATACTTGTATATTAGTGTATTTTTTTCCCTTTATTTAAAAAAAATGCTTTATATTCGTTTAATTTGGTTAGCTTGGTTCTAACCGTGGCACATGCTGACCTTTTTGTTATGGTAGGTCATTACTTAGGTTAACATGTTTGATATCATTCCCCTTAGTATGCTAAAAGTGACAAAGTCACTAATATTTTTTATGATAAATAAAAGACAAAGGCAATTATTTCATACTATTCTCTCGAGCTCGTGGCACGGTGTTCGCTGCAATGATGTTCTCTTTCCAATGAGAATATATGAGGTGATTTATGCTAAGTATTAGGGACATGGAGTTCGCTACTACAGTGTACCCTACTTGAAAGGCATAGATCACTTTATCTTTACACTTGCAATATAACTCGAGGCACGAAGCTCGTTACTACGATGCTTTCTTGTTTAAAGAAGTGTATTGATCGTTTATAACAAGCAATGTACTTAAAAAATATATGCTTATAATGCCTTAAGTGTCTGAAAATGGCTAAGCTTGTTATGCCTTAAGTGTCTGAAAATGGCTAAGCTTGTTAGGTCTGAAATGCTTGAAAATGAAAATATTTATCTAGGAGATTTATATCACATGTGTTATCCTAGGTGTTACCCTCATTGCCTTAACACAATAATGTGTGCTATATTAGTTTTTTTTATTTTTTATGTTGTTGATTAACTTTTCAAAATCTGAAAGTCTTTTTAATTAAAGAGTTTACGATTTTGAAAACGTCTTCAACAAGTTTCCTTTATTTTTGGTAAACATTGTTGAGTAACTAGCCCTTATTTATTTTTTATTTTGTGCTCATAATTCTCGGACTTAGTTACAAATATTTTGTTTACTCATTTTTTAATTTTCGTTTTACTTAAAAAAATAGTTTTTTAATTTTATTTTTTTTAAACAGCTGTGTGGTGATTTTAGGTTGTTGGGGTTTGTTTAAAATGAGTGGTTAAGGTTTATTAGGGATTTTATATTAAGTGGATATTGAGAGTTTATAGGGTTTAAGATGGGATAGGGTTTTTAGATGTCAAATCAAATTAATTACCTTGTTCCCTATCCACTTATTTCTCTTTAATCCCCTATTTTCTCTCTACTTCTTCTTATCTCTCTCTAACCGTTACTCTCTCTCTCCCCATTTTAACCCCTTTTCAACGTCGTCTTCGTCACTCTTTCATCCTAGGTCAAATTCGTTCCAAAAAATTCCCACAAAATTATCATGTCATTTCCATCCAATACCATCACCGAACCCTCTCACACTGACCAAATGGACATCTCCCCAAGCATTGCTCCTTCTGTAGCTTCTCGTGTAGCCATGGAAACTTCTCCCATGATTACTCCAAGCTCTTCTCCTCCAATAATGGCTGTAGTTCTAGCTGCTGCCCCTATATCCTCATTCGAACATGGCATTCCCAAAGTCACCCTCATTCTAGTCGAACCAAAAGAGAAGAGGAAAAGAAAAGCTCCCTCAGCCAAATTGTCTCCTCAAGTAGCAAAGGGGAGGTCCTCAAATCGAATTAGGTCAATCAGGTCTAAAGCTGCATCAAATACTACCTCTGATCCGGTTGAAGTCTCAGAAAGCTCCTTGAAAACGTCATCACCTGATGTGAGTGACGAGAATTTTGATGCAACAAGGGAGAAGGAACCTTCTATGGACTCGTTTGAAGCCTGGGTGGATGCTGAAGAGGAGGAAACATTGTCTGATTTTCAGAAGAGAAAAGGCAAGGCCAAAGTTTCTGTGAGTGCTACCAAAGGTGCTACCAAGAAGAGGATATCATCTGAGGTAACACCTGCCCCCTCCTCTGTTCCTACACAATCTTCTCCTAGTGATAATGAATTATCTGGTGATGAGTTTAGTCGAAATGAAGAGGATAAAGCTTTTCCAAAACCATTTCTTACTTTGGAATTTTATAAGAAAGAAAACATGGAGTTTTGGCTGAATAATTCAAGTAAGAAATTGTTAAAAGAAAAGCACATTGATGAGGGTCAGTTAGAAAAGGAAGGGATGGTTCAGTTTTTGAAGGACAGGAATTTTCTTAAGGCAAATAACCATGCCTCAGTTTTTGTTGAAAGTGTTGTGAGAAACTTTTTTGCTAACCTACATGCTCATTTGGATAATGAAGGATCTGAGAAATTTGGGAAAGTTTTTGTGAGGGGTAAGGTTTATTCATTTACTCCAGCCCTTATTAACAAGGTTTTAGGCCTCCCAAATTTAGATGACGAGAGCATTAGGGTTAATAGGGATGAAATGGTCAAGCTTCTCACACACAACAAACTTCAGTCCTGGCCTTTAAAGGAAAAACTTCATGCTTCTAGGCTTACTTCTCTGTACTCTGTGCTTCACAAGCTTTGCATCTTCAATTGGCTCCCTACTACGAATGAACCTATTGTTACATTGGAGCATGCTAATGTATTGTACATATTGGGTAAAAACCTAAGGATTAACTTTGGAAGATTAGTGTTCAAATGATATGTGACTATTATATAGTCATTTATCCAAAGTTTTATATACTTTTACTTAAATAAATCGTCATTTTTTATTTAGTTTTAAGTACTTTTTACTTACTTTTTCATATTTATTAGATTTTACGCCTTCGGTATGTTTTATGCATTTTTAGACAGGTTTTAAGGCCTTTTTATGCCAAAAGGGTGCTTGGGTATTTTAAAGATAAAAGACATGGAGGAGCACCAAGCAAAATGAACACACAAAGCTAAACCCAGGTGGAGCGGCCGTGCAGCTAATGGTGGAGCGGCCGTGCGCTTAAGGCCATGACAGGCCATTTTTGGCCCCAAACCATGGAGTGGCCGAGCCTTTAACTGGCCCTGGCCGTGCCAACCTCGGAGCGGTCGTGCAGCTAACCTCGGAGCGGCCGTGCAAGTCTTCCAAATTTAAATTCAAAACTGGCGCCAAGGGTGCACGGCCGTGCAAAACCCTTGACACGGCCGTGCAAGGACGTGACTGCAGGCTAAAAGGCACCTTTTGAAAGCACCTTCTTGAAGAATCCCCTCCCCCTTATAAAAAGACCCTTTGTAATCAGTCTTAGAAACATATTTTAGACAGAATTTTACTGATATTCCATAGTATAGTGATTAGGGAAAAACACAAATACTTGTGAGATCAATTTCCGAAGATTATTAGAGGATCAAAGTTCATGTTTTGTTCTTGAAGTACTTTGGAGAAAAGCAATAAAGTGAAGCGTTATTTTCCAGCCATTTGCCTTCTATTTTCATCATAAGTATTCTTACTCTATCCTTTATTTTTAATTGCTTATATGTTCTAGATGGCTAGTGAGTAAATCCCCCTTGTTCTTGGGGTTGGAAACTCAAAAGCATACATGTTCATCATCTAAAAAATAAAAAGTCTTGTCTTCTATCTTCATCTAAACAATTTCTCTATATTATTCTCTAAATGCCTTACATTTTGGAGATGTCCAACTTGTATGATTCAGCCAATTGAGAGATGGACCTAGCGGAGAATCTCGATTGACGGAACCATATAAAGAAACTAGGTTCCATTGATCACGAAAGTAGTTCAACGGCCTAGGGATGCTCCTTTAATGGAAATTATGTTGACTCTCGTTTTTAATGGATTCTTATTAATTATGGCCAGCTAGAGATAAGCCGAAATGCCCGTTTCTGACAGGGTGGGGGTAACATAAACGGAAATCTCAAACAGTTAGGACATAATTAGTGAAGAATACAACGCTACTGTCTTAACCCGAAGTAGCGTAGGCTTAATATACCATCCTTGATTTATATGAAAACATATATTTCTAAGACAATGACAATTTGATGAACAAATGTTATGTGTATGATTTCCAATCCCGAGGATGCTTCATTTTATAAGAATTTTATTAAAGTATTTTCTATTTATGTTCTTTCTATTTTCAAAATCAAACTTTATCTCCCCCCAATCTTTTCTATAATTCTAAAGATAAAAATATTTCCAAAGTAAACCCTGTCCCTGTGGGATCGACCCGTACTTGCACCCGCTATATTACAATAGCCCGTGCACTTGTGGATATTAAATAAACCGTTAGGTTAACACCCCAACAAGTTTTTGGCGCCGTTATCGGGGACAACAATTTATTTTAAGTTTTTGTCTTTACTACATAATTTTTCATATTTTTTTTTGTTTTGTATTGTTTTGCTTTTACTTTTGATAAATTGTTGCGTTTAATCTCTCTTTAAGTGTTTTTTCTCTTAGTGTATGAAACGGGCTCGGACATTCCTTGACAATTTTGATCCGGAACCCGAACGAAGCTTTCACGAGAGACTAAGAAAATATAAAGAGACCTTAAGGAAACACATGGAAGGAGAACCGCAAACACCGGCTAGGACCCTACGGGATTTTGTTAATCCAAGTACCCCGGGAACTAGATCCCCTATTGTTGTGCCGAATGCCGGAGCGGCACACTTTGAGATAAAGCCGCAACTTTTACATATGGTTATGAATAACCAATATAGCGGCACCGCTTTCGAAGATCCTCATCTCCACATCCAAACATTTCTTGAATATTGTGATACCACACGTATTCAAAATGTTACCCCGGAAGCAATTCGGATGCGCCTTTTTCCTTTCTCTCTTAAGGATAAGGCGAAACAGTGGTTAATTTCAGTCCCACCCAACTCTTTTACAACTTGGGACCAAATTCAAGCAGCATTCCTTGGACGTTTCTTCCCTCCGAGCAAGACCGCTCAAATTCGGACGAAGATTACAAATTTTAGCCAAACAGGAAGCGAATCACTGTATGACGCTTGGGAGCGATTCAAAGAGCTCCTAAGGATGTGCCCTCACCATGGGCTTGAAAAGTGGTTAATTGTGCACACTTTCTACAATGGTCTCACATATAGAACAAGGGAGACAATTGATGCCGCCGCAGGAGGTGCACTAATGAATAATACGGTGGATGAAGCATACGACTTGATAGAGAACATAGCCCTGAATCACTATCAATGGTTCAATGAGAGGGAACAACCGCAGGGGATTCCAGGTAAGTACAATATTGATGTCATTACTACCTTGTCTTCTAAAGTTGATATGCTTCTTAAAAAGTTTGAAAACTTTAATGTAAATCTCGTGGCCAACATTAATGTTGTTTGTGAACTATGTGGGTCAAACTCACATAGTACAGAATGTTGTGAATTGCTTAACACTACTTCTAGTGATCACGTAAATTTCGTTAATTCTTATGTGGAAAATGGTGGTATGTATTCAAACACATACAATCCCGAAAGGAGAAATCACCCTAATTTTTCCTATAAGAATAACAATATTTTAAACCCACAATCTTCTACACAACCACCAGGATTCACACAAAAGAATTTCAATGGCAATTCTAGTGCTTTCCCTCCCCCTAAGTCTAAATTGGATCTTATTATGGATTTTATTATTGAAAGTAAAAACGAACAAGAAAAGACCAATAATGAGTTAAGGGAATCCATTAAGTCGTTGAATGCTAGATTTGATAATTTAGTCACCCACAATAGAATGCTTGATAATCAACAAGCTCAACAAATCGGCACCTCGCATAGACCACAAGGGAGTTTTCCCGGTCAATCGCAAAAGCCCGATGAGCATGTTAGTGCGGTAGAAACTAGGAGTGGAAAAGAAATTTTAGATCCCATTCCTAAGGAAATTATCAAACCAAGTAAGGAGAAAGTTAGTCCAATCCCACCGATAGTTGAGACTAATGAAGATGTTGAAAATGGGACAGAGTCCCCTAAGATTTCTAGAAATTTTGACCCTCCAATACCATACCCCCAAAGGTTGGTAAGAGCCAAACTTGATAAACAATTTGCAAAATTTTTAGAAGTCTTAAAATCTATTTATATCAACATACCTTTTACCGATGCCCTTCAACAAATGCCCTCTTATGCTAAGTTCTTAAAGGATATTCTTGCAAATAAAAGAAAACTTGAGGAGCATGAGACTGTCGCTTTAACAGAAGAAGTAAGTGCCATTTTACAAAGAGAACTTCCTCCTAAATTAAAAGATCCCGACACTTTCTCTATTCCTTGCAAAATAGGTAAATACAATGTTGATAATGCTTTGTTAGATCTTGGGGCAAGTGTGAGCCTCATTCCGCTTTCGGTAGGTAAGAAACTAGGTGTGGGGGAAATGAAACCCACCACTATTTCTCTCCAACTAGCGGATCGCTCCATTAAATACCCGATGGGTATTATGGAAGATGTCCCTTGTCAAATCGGGAAATTGATTATCCCGGTCGACTTTGTAGTCCTTGAGATGGAGGAAGATCACCAAATTCCAATCATTCTAGGAAGACCTTTTCTTGCCACCGCTGGTGCAGTAATAGATGTAAAGAATGGCACTCTTTCTCTAAATATTGGAAATAAAAAGGTCGAATTTAAAAACTTAAATCTCAAGAAGTCGTGCCATGAAGTCAACACTCCTGAAAATGATAGCAAAAAGGGTGAGAAATCACAATCCAAGGACTCAAAAATATTAATTAAAAAGCCCTTAGATCATAGTGGTGAAAAAAATGTGCACCCTAAAAAGCATAATAAGGTTGAAAAATCAAAGGGTAGGGGGCCTAAGAAGAAAAGCAAACCGGGATGTCGCATATGTACCAATAATAAGAGCTCAATCACGCCAAAGGGCAAGAAATGGCAAGTTGTTAAGGATAAGAGACCATTATAATACCACTCACCGCTCATTATTACTGAAAGAAAGGGGTCGAGCTTATGACCTTAAACAAGCATCATCGGAGTAGTAAACCGATGGATTATATTACTCTTTATCATAATTTTGTTTACCACTGCATGCTTATCTTTTCACTCTTTGTCCTTGAAACACTGAGGACAATGTTCATTTCAAGTGTGGGGGGGTATATCTATCTTTACTTTATTTTATTTTCGCTTTCTAGTTTAAATTTACTTGCTTTTTAGACTAAATTTACTTGCTTTCTAGTGTAAATTTTTCTTTTTAACTTAGTTGCATTTTCATTTTATGCATGTATAGTATATATAAAAAAATAATAATCCTTATGATGATCCATAATCATTATTTCTATGCTTGCCATTTTCCCTAGAATAATGCCATTGTCTTTCCTCTCATATTTTCTATAAACTTAGAAATTTATAAGAAGAAAAATATAGGGACATTTTTTAGGAAACAATTGAAAGCCTCATAAGTTAGTATAGCAAAATATAGGGTTTTATCAAGAAAAAGACATTTGATTAGAAGGAATATTTATCAATCTACACTTGGTCATTCTTATAAATATATTGAAAATATTTCTTTAAGATTGTACATTTTACATTTTTATTAAATGTTTATTCCCTTATTAGAAGCACCCTTTGTTTTTCATCCTTTGAATCACACCTCTTCATCAAAATTCCATCTTTCCATTTCCACAAATCAAATCAAAGTTAGACATTTTTATCTTAATGCTAAAAAGAGTGACTTAGCCACCAAGCCTTAAAAGCAAAAAGAAACCTATTACTTCCTAAGTAACTCGGGGCACGGCGTTCACTGCGACGATGCTTTCTTGCCAAGTGGGAGTAATATCCAAAAGTATTCTTGATCTAAGTATTAGGAACATGGGGTTCGTAGCCACAATGTCTCCTACTTAAAAGGATAAAAAATAACTAAGGTCTTTTGCAAAAATATAACACGTACAAAAATAAGATAAATTTGTTAAAACTTTGATGAGATTTTTCCACTATCATCATCCATTTTTTTGCCCTTGTGATTCAAGAATGCAATACAATTCTTCGGGAACTTCTAGTTTGTGAATAAGTATTTATACTTTCTTTTGTACATTTTAAAGAAATAAATTCATTTCTCTCAAAAATCACTCTAAAAAGTGAAAATTTCTCTTTTTCCAAGAAATGATCTAAGATTTATCCTTCTAGCATATTTTACTTGATCAAATTCTATATATGCTATATTAGGTTATTGTCTTACAAATTATCTCTTTAAAGATATCCCCAAAATGCTTCTTTCTAATAAATTTTTAAAGGTATACAAAATATGACTAGAAAGATGAAGGCATTATCCAAAAGGCATTTAAAGGCTTGCTACTTTATTTTCTGAGGGATCATTTTCGCTTTTCTTTTCTTTTTCTCCCTCTCCGTATTTTCATCTTAAAATTGCTTGGGGACAAGCAAAAGCTTAAGTGTGGGGGAGTTTGATAAGTGACTATTATATAGTCATTTATCCAAAGTTTTATATACTTTTACTTAAATAAATCATCATTTTTTATTTAGTTTTAAGTACTTTTTACTTACTTTTTCATATTTATTAGATTTTACGCCTTTGGTATGTTTTATGCATTTTTAGACAGGTTTTAAGGCCTTTTTATGTCAAAAGGGTGCTTGGGTATTTTAAAGATAAAAGACATGGAGGAGTACCAAGCAAAATTAACACACAAAGCTAAATCCAGGTGGAGCGGCCGTGCAGCTAATGGTGGAGCGGCCGTGCGCTTAAGGCCATGACATGCCATTTTTGGCCCCAAACCATGGAGTGGTCGAGCCTTTAACTGGCCCTGGCCGTGCCAACCTCGGAGCGGCCATGCAGCTAACCTCGGAGCGGCCGTGCAAGTCTTCCAAATTTAAATTCAAAACTGGCGCCAAGGGTGCACGGCCGTGCAAAACCCTTGACACGGCCGTGCAAGGACGTGACTGCAGACTAAAAGGCACCTTTTGGAAGCACCTTCTTGAAGAGTCCCCTCCCCCTTATAAAAAGACCCTTTGTAATCAGTCTTAGACACAGATTTTAGACAGAATTTTACTGATATTCCATAGTATAGTGATTAGGGAAAAACACAAATACTTGTGAGATCAATTTCCGAAGATTATTTGAGGATCAAAGTTCATGTTTTGTTCTTGAAGTACTTTGGAGAAAAGCAATAAAGTGAAGCTTTATTTTCCAGCCATTTGCCTTCTATTTTCATCATAAGTCTTCTTACTCTATCCTTTATTTTTAATTGCTTATATGTTCTAGATGGCTAGTGAGTAAATCCCCCTTGTTCTTGGGGTTGGAAACTCAAAAGCATACATGTTCATCATCTAAAAAATGAAAAGTCTTGTCTTCTATCTTCATCTAAACAATTTCTCTATATTATTCTATAAATGCCTTACATTTTGGAGACGTCCAACTTGTATGATTCAGCCAATTGAGAGATGGACCTAGCGGAGAATCTCGATTGACGAAACCATACAAAGAAACTAGGTTCCATTGATCACGAAAGTAGTTCAACGGCCTAAGGATGTTCCTTTAATGGAAAGTATGTTGACTCTCATTCTTAATTGATTCTTACTAATTATGGTAAGCTAGAGATAAGTCGGAATGCCCGTTTGTGATAGGGCGGGGGTAACATAAACGGAAATCTCAAACAGTTAGGACATAATTAGTGAAGAATACAAACGCTACTGTCTTAACCCGAAGTAGCGTAGGCTTAACATACCATCCTTGATTTATATGAAAACCTATATTTCTAAGACAATGACAATTTGATGAACAAATGTTATTTGTATGATTTCCAATCCCGAGGATGCTTCATTTTATAAGAATTTTATTAAAGTATTTTCTGTTTATGTTCTTTATACTTTCAAAATCAAACTTTATCTCCCCCCAATCTTTTCTATAATCCTAAAGACAAAAATATTTCCAAAGTAAACCCTGTCACTGTGGGATCGACCCGTACTTGCACCCGCTATATTACAATAGCCCGTGCACTTGCGGATATTAAATAAACCGTTAGGTTAACACCCCAACATCAAACACTTAGCCTCGTGGGGTAGAAAGAAATGAACATTAGCTTTTTCCCCTATCCTTCTTTAATCTTCAAAGTCTTAGTTTTTCAATCCTTGCCTATTGAAGCCTCTAATGCTTTCACCTCTGAACCTGAGTATTATACCATTGATCAACAACTGAAAAAGGGTAACATGTATACAAAAGATCTTCCTTGAAAAAAATCTGATGAAACTGCCTCTATTCTTCCTGGTACTATCTCACATGATATCCCAAGTACTTTCCCAGGTGTTGCTCGTAATACTTTTGCAGGAACTGATGCTGCAAGTATTCTGTCCAATATGATAAATCTTCTGGGCAACACTTCTCCATCAATCCCAAAGACAACAGTGCTTAACTTCTTGCACAAACAGTCAAGTGCAATGGGAGAACTCGTTGAGGGATGGGCTAAGCTTAAGGCGGATACTGATACTTTCATTGATGAAATTTCTTCCCAAATAGGGGGAGGATCTGCTGCTGCTGCAAATTCTGGAGCTGGTGTTACTACAGGTGCTACCACCAGTGCTGGACCAAGTGATGGTGGAGGTGATAGGGAAGGAGATCAGGAGGAAGATGAAGAAGAAGAGGAGTTTGAAGAAGAAGAAAACTGAAACCTAAAGGTTGTTGAACCTGAAGGTTGATGTTCCCACTAACTTGTTGGTGGATTTGGTTTATGGTGTCCTAAAACAATTTCTTTTTATTTGGTGATGTGGTTCCTAAACAATTTTCTTTTTATTTATGTTGGTTGCAAAACACTTTATTTGGTTTGTTTAAAACTTTAATAGTTAGGGTGTTTTATTTACTTGGATGATATTTTGCTACAATGGTTTATGGTTTTGTTTTAACTTAGTTTATTTCAAAAAAAATTTTAAGTTTGAAATAAATTAGTTTATTTTGATAAATCATTGTTTAGATTATCTCCTTTATTAAAGGGGAGTTAATTTCATTGGAGATGTTATAATTTGTTTCTATGCTCTGTGTATCTGTTTATGGACTAACATTGCAGGAGAGCAGCACATTAGGTTTGAGAAGAAATATCCAACTAAGGGGGAGATTGTTAGTGTAAACTGCAGATGATATCGTAGATGATTTCCCAGATTCCAGATGATATCGTAGATGATTCCTGTGCTAGAATTTACATAGTTGTACATTTCATATTTATTAATTAATGAACTAATGTGCTAATATAATCTGTATAGTCTATGATGTATGTCCATATTTCAGGTTGCAATATGATTAAAGAAAGAGCTAGAAACGTGGGGAATTTGGAAGAAAAAGGTTTATGCATAAATGTTATTTTATGCATAAAAACTTTAAAAGGTTTACGTTAGCAACAACAAAGAAAAACGTGTGGAGACTTGGTCAAGGAGTTGTTGCTAATTTAATAAAGAGTACAAGGCTAATAATGCTTGGGAGTACAAGGCATTGAAGCTTGGACTTGATGATCAAACAACACGGTTGCTACAATTGAGGAAGTGGGTGCTAGAAGTGAGGAACAAACTCAACCACTCTCCCTACTCTCCCTCAACATGCAAGACAGCCTCAAGGCTGTTTATTTGTGTAGCTTTCAAGTAAATTGAAGACTATAAATATGCTTGGAAGGTTTCATTTGAAGATACACCAAGATACGCCATTTCATACACACCTTCGAAGCATTAGAGATAGAGTTCTTTGTTTGGTTCTTTTCATCCATCCTCCCTTGTAATTTCGCACTTGATTACATTGGTATCAAGTTGTGTGAAGGCTAGGATTGGATTTCGTTCTTTATCTCTTGTTCCATAGAGCTCATATTGTTATAGCCATAGGGAACATTTCGGCTTTGTAAATTCATTGTTCATAGTGATTATAAAGTCTTGCCTAAGAGGCATCCTCAAGTTATATTTATATAACTTGAGAAAAACAATTTTGGTGTTATTATTCCGCTGCAATCTCTTTTACAAAATTATTTTATTTTCGAAGTGTGTGTGAGTGCTATCCCGAGTGCTATTGTTGGTGTTGTTATCACCTTGGATATCACTTGTGATTCTGGCCGTGACAATTTCAGACTCTTTCATGGAGTCACTATAAATACCTTCTCCAGAGAATTGAAGAGGGTTGGAGCATTGAAGATCTTTGAGAGTGAGTTGCTGAGAATTGCAAGTGCTCAAGCTTTTAAGTTCAAGGCATTTAAGTCCCACATTTTACTAGATTATCTCTGTTAGGACATACACTGAGCAACATCAATCAATTCTTGTAGTGTTCCCAAACAAGACGATGATTGGAACACATTGATTGAATCACACACACTCCCTAGAGAAATCAGTTCAACCTTGTGAACATATCTCTAGAAAACAGTTGGTCATTCTTGTAACACGATCCATTAGTGATCACTTTACTTTTGGCAGCCTTCAATCATAAGGCTTGCAACTTGTAATAGTTAGGTATCATTAATAGTGCACTTTCACAAATCCAAGTTTTGACCAAACATGGTAGAGGACGTAGTAGTTATTTAACACTGTGAACCTCTTCAAATAACTGTGTCTTTTGTTTGTTTGTTTGTTTGCTCATTACTTTTGTCTTTTTAACCTGTTGATAATATCTCAACCGGTTACAACCTCTTGATTCCTATAACTGATTGTTTGTTTTTCTATTGGAAAGTATATTGCATGACTCTTTGAAAATACCTTTGTCTAACCAATCTTTGTGTGAGTCTAAACCGGTAACATTTTATCCGCTGTGCAAACTGGTTTCCAACGGTTAGCCTCTGATAAGTTACTTGGAGATTTTCAAAGGTTTTGAAAAGAGTTTAAGAAAAGTTTTTAATCAGGCTATTCACCCCCCTCTAGCCTGTTTTCCTACCAATTGGGCCTAATACCCTCTTCTTACATGCATCAATAGTTTAAGCCGACACTATCCCGACCTAGGACTAGGGCAAGTAGTAGTGAGGAGGGCGGTGGACAGAGATATGGTGGCCCAGTTTGTGGAGGAGGGGTTCACTCCTGAAGAATTAAATGAAAGGTCCGACCTCCTAGCTTCCGAGGTAAGCCTTGTATTTTCCATATTTTTTCTTTTCTTTTTGATCGCTATATTTTTGGTCACCAACTCATTAACTGTTCTTCCTTGTAGTGCAGTCTCTTGCTCTGACGGAGCAGGCCAAGTGCAGCTAGAGAGCTGCAATTGAGAAGGAGCAGATAGCATCCACAAAATACTACAGAAAGGCTAGGAAGACCACCAAACTGAGGGAGAAGCTGGTGGAATCTGACTCTCAGTGCCGAGCTCTCCAGGCCGCCCATTTTAATGCTAAGAAGGAGGAGGATGAGGCTTTAGCTGATCTGAAGGTGGCAAGGGAGGGCTCGCTCCTCTTCAAGCTCATGTAGAATCTCTAGCTCCCATCAAGGTTGCCTTGGTGGAGGACATAGCATTGGCTCGCCAGGAGAAGGACAAAGCTGAAGGCCAGGTCGAGCAGCTGTCTGGTATGGTCCAAGACCGTACTAGAAGAGTGGAACAGATGATAAATGACCACCAGGAATCTTGGCTCAAGTGGGAGGAGAGGCCCAAGCAAGGGAGAAGGCGGTCGTCGAGCTATTTAAAAATAGCGATGAGTGCTACAATATCATAGTGTCCCAAGATAGGGACTTCTATAATGTTGGACTCCAACATATGGCTCGGTCGGCCATAATGGATCCCAGCATCTAGCTTTCAGTTGAAAAATTGGCTGAGTGGGCCCATGCTGAAAGGTATGATGAGTCAACTCGAGCGGGTCACTCCCTCATTCCTTTTAATGCCAACGACTTGGCCTTCATTGCCCAACAAGATGCAGAAGACGGGCTAGAGCCCTGGGTCGCCCTTCGGTCGAGCAAAGGAACTTCAATGCCATACTCCATGAGATTGAGGAAGCTGATGAAGCTAAGGAGGAGGATGAAAAGGTCACTTAGGACCATGATTTTGAGGAGGCTGAGGAGAGAGACCAGCAGCAGCAAGAGCCGAAGCATGTGAGAAACGGTCAAGAAGATTGATCTTTTATTTTAGTTTGGTTTTGTATTGAACAGGTCATAAACAAATTTATTTTACTGTCGTTAGCAGTCAATGCCTTAGCCCGGTTTGGGAGGCATTTTAACTTATGACATTTGTATTTTGAATTTGGGCAAGTCCTGACCACTTTTGGGGGACTTGATACTTTAATGCTAGTTGACCTTTGAACCATTTTGCCTTGATCCATGCTTCTGTCTTTTTTGTCGAACTAGATTTAGTTGAAGATCAACCAAAGTCTTAGTCGTACTAGTTTGTCATAACGAATCTGACTAAGGTTTTAGTCGAACTTGTTTGAGAACGAGTCTACCATAAGTCTTCAGTCGAACCTATTTAAGAAACGAGACTAACATAAGTCCTCAGTCGAACCAGTTTAAGAACTAGGTTGACTTAGGACTTTAGTCGAGTCTGTTTAAGGAACGAGACTGACATAAGTCTTCAGATGAACCTGTTTATGAACGAGGTTGACTTAGGACTTTAGTCGAGTCTGCTTAAGGAACGAGACTGACATAAGTCTTCAGTCGAACATGTTTAACAACGAGGTTGACTTAGGACTTTAGTCGAGTCTGTTTAGGGAACGAGACTGACATAAGTCTTCAGTCGAACTTCTTTTAAGAACGAGATTGACTTAGGACTTTAGTCGAGTCAGTTTAAGGAACGAGACTGACATAAGTATTCAGTCGAACCTGTTTAAGAACGAGGTTGACTTAGGACTTTAGTCGATCCTATTTAATATTTCAAGATCGACTAATATTCGGACCTGAATTGAATCATATTGCAAGCATAACACAGTTTGTGGATAGAACTTTTCAGGGGTGACCCCTTTTTTTGATGAAGTAGATCGTTACATAGAGATTTAAATCAGAAATAACATCTAACTAAGTGGCTAGCATGCCAAGGATGCTTCAGTTCGTCACCACCTGGATGGCCGATCATGTAGGTCCCTTCCTTAACAATTCTGGTGACAATGTAGGGTCCTTCCCAGTTCGGAGATAACTTATTATGTTCAGCTTTCCTTCCAGTCACCTAGATCTTTCGTAGGATGTAGCCCCAACGTTGAACGACCTCTTCTTGACCTTCTTGTCGTGATAACCCTTAGTTTTCTGCTTGTAGTTGACCATTCTAAGCTGAGCAGTCATTTGTTTCTCGTCCAAAAGGTCCAGGTTGAGCAATCTGTTGGAGTCATTATGTGTTTGATCAAAACAAGCCACCCTTGCTGTAGGAATTCGTAGCTCGGCAGGCGCCATGGCTTCCGACCCCAAATGTAAGAGCAAATGGGGTTTCCTATTGAAATGACCCAATCTTGAAAAAGTTGTTTCATGGACTGGACGTATGAATTTCTTTCGAAAAGACAGAGTCGCCACGCCGTTTTGATTATGCCCAAAACATTGAAAAAAGGCTTTTGTGTTGTGCGATGAGATTTTTGAGTTTGGAGGTCAGGTTACGCCTCGGGAAGAGATTTTTGAGCTCACTCAACACGCCTCATATATATGAGTCTTTCTAAACCCTTCTTTGAAAATTGTGTGTTTGTGTGTTTGTGTGTTTTAAGAAATGAAATATATTTGAAAGTAAATAAAGGAAAGACAGTACATGGAATATGAACAAACCACTATCACCGTCAGACCTCCATTCTTGTGCACATTGTGCATGGAAGATCTTATGGGATCACGTATATGGTTGGGGTATTGTAGCGATACGCGAAAAATTCAGGTTTTCTGAACTATTTGTTTTTTTATTTTTAGAGTCGTGAATGTGCGCTCGCCGAAATTGGGTATAAAAATAGGGAGTCGCCACGCCATTTTAGAGGAAACATTGAAAACCTTTTGAAATAGAAAGTGGGTTCGGGGGTCAAGTTACGTGTTGGGAAGAACCGAGAGTTCACCCAACACACCTCGTCCGTAGACGAGTCTTTCAATGTTCAACATCCAATTCATTCAAATGTGCGTGCAAAGTGTGTATGACAAGATATGTATTAAAATGCAAATCAATGCTTTGTTTTATTGCTCAACAAGGGGGAAATACAACTTGTAAGCCATTGACTCTGGGAGGCCATGTCCCACTTTACATCGAGGAATGAATATGGATTATAACTGAAAGTGAACCTTCTGCACAGGGCTTATTGTGTCGCGTGACACAGGACCTGGTAGGTCAATTGTGTCGCGTGACACTACAAGACGCTATGCAGAGGTTTTAAAAATACTCAATCCACATGCAACAGTATCACCTCAGATGAGTACAGATATTGAGGATCTGCACTCTCTTCTGAGTGACAAGCAAACAAGATCAACAAATTACAACTGAAAAGATGATTCTCTGCAAATGGTCACCATGTGTCGCGTGACACAGGACATGCTTAGCACGATGTGTCGTGTGACACATGTTTACCGTTTGCAGGAACCTTACAAATTGATGAACAGAATCAACAGATACCAAATCCAATCAAATCATCATACCAAATCAATTCAATACAGCACGAATCAATACCAGATCGGCCAAAAGAGTGTGGATATGGGAGATCCACACTCCCTTGACAACCAAATTGCAATTACAAATAAGATCACATTATGAACACGCAATTGGATCAAGCAAATCGAATTTAAACAGAGAGATGGCAGTTGCCACCTGATAATTGAAGCGGATGGAGCTCAATTACCAGGTAGAGGGAGGAAATTGCAGTTAAGCAAATAGTAAGCGAGAGAGAGAGAGAGAGAGAGAGAGAGAGAGAGAGAGAGAGAGAGAGAGAGAGAGAGAGAGAGAGAGAGAGATAGCCTTGTTACCCTTGTAGATCCACCACCAATACACCAAGTTAGGTGTATTGGCCTTCAATTCAGCTTTTGGACGTGGAATCGAGCACAGGTGGAGTGCTAACCTTCAGATCCTCAATAGCTTGGGTTATAGAAAGGTAGGTAGGGTAAATTGGATGAGAGGGAGGTAGAATTGGGGTATGATTGGTTGGGGCTTTGTGTAGAAGGAGGAGAGAGATTGGTTCTAGGGAGATTTTGACACAGTGAACTTAGGAGGGGAAATTTGGATTCTAGAAATGAGAGGCAAAGGGCTCTATTTATAGCTGCTGCTGATGGGCATGAAGTGTCGCACGCCTTCACGTATCCACTTTCCATGCTTCGATCTGTCGTACGACTTAAGCAGGTAGTAACTATTTTTGCCGCCAAATGCTGCTTCTGGAACATTTTGAATTAATTCCTTAAAAGTCCAAAGCAGTTAATTCCATGTAGGTCCTTTTGTCCGGGAAAAATACTAAAAAATACTTCCTTCGCGAGAAACTCATAAAATGTTTTCGGAAGTCTCGGAATGGATCGGGAATTTACCAAAATGCCCCTCAATGCAATTTTATTACATTAAAATGCATCTAAAAGGGTCGCAAATTGGATTGTCGTACTTACAGAGCCCCTCGGCAATGTCACTTTTGGAGAAAGTGGGGTTGTCGATAAAATAAGACCCAATCCCAATGAGCGGTCAGGGGATAAGGCGGAGGGCTAGACGGTGATCTGGGGAAATCGAATGGCTGGACCTTTGGAGAAAGGATTCCTACGTATCCCTTTAAAAGGGAATCAAGCCAAATCGTAGTTCGGAAACAAAACTGACTATAAGCAAGAAAGAGTAGAGATAGGTCTTCATACCTTTGCTGTGCTTACCTGTAGCTACTTGAGGGGTTGGTACTACTGCGGGTGGCGAGTAGCTGCCATTGGTGCAGGGTAGCTATCGGAGGGTCTCATGATACTGCTGCTGGTGTGAATGTGGTACCCAAGATAAGCGGCTCTCCTTTTTGTTTATTTTACTTTTGGAACCACTTTCTCGTGTAAGGGTGATCACAGCCTCACATCAGTTTGGAAACGTCCAGTTTAATTTGAAAAACAGAGTCGCCACGCCATTTTGATTTCCTCAAAAATTTGAAAAAATGGATTTGGGTCCGGAGGTTAAGTTACCCTTTGGGAAGAACGGATCGTCGTTCACCTAAAGAGCCTTGCCGAAGCAAGTCTTCTAGAATCCTCTTTTCATACTTGCCTTAGTGTTTTCGTGTGTGGGATGTGTTCTTTGAAAAGGAGGGAATGTTCCAAGTGGTCTTCCAGACGTATAAACCATTAGTTGGTTATCGCTCGGGATTCCTTGGATTTTTATGTATTAGGGACTTTAGTCCCGTTCTCATCTTGGACTTATGATCATCATGATGATACCTTGGGTCACATGAGATCGGAAAAGGGACACCGTTTTTTATAGTCCAAGGATGAGACTCTTTAGAAAGGAATGACCTTTGCCTATCAATCCTACATCTTGAGACGATTTGGACTTTTCGGGGCATTGATGCTCGTCTCAAGTGATGATCGGAGATATGTGGCTAGGGCTCATCCTTTTCTAAAGGAAAATCCGTCTATGGCATCTTTAAGTGGAAGAAATGATGTAAAGATAGGACCTTTACACCATCTCGTTCCAAGAGATGCTCCAAGTACCAAGGGGGACTAGGGGAGGGGTATAAAGATTGGATCTTTATGCTCATCCTATGCCCTTTTGTGCCTTATGAAGGTCACTAGGCAATCCTAGGAGAGAGATCCAACCATGAGGGATATGGGGGATGCATGTTTAAGCTAAAGATGACATTTTAAATGAAAAGATGACATTTTAGGTGCAAAGGATGTTACTTGGTTGCAAAGGATGCTTCTTTGATGCAAAGAATGATTTTTAATGCAAAGGATGCAACTTTGTGTGGTAAATGGCATTTTATGTGCAAAGGATGCATAAAGATGTCATTTTAGGAGCAAAAGATGCTACTTTGATGCATAGGATGCTATTTTGTATGTAAAGGTAACATTTTTAATGCAAAGGATGCAACTTGATACGTAAAAATGACATTTTAGGAGCAAAGGATGCTACTTTTCACATCACCATGTGAGAGATCAACCCTAGAACAAGCCTTTTTTGAGGTTTTATTTGTTAATCCTTGGGTTGGATCCTCCATGGATCCTATGTGATAGGGGTAAAGGGGGTAATATGATTTACATGCCTAAGATATGATCTTTATTAACAATATATCAAGTTCCAAGCAAGTATATAGCAATATTTAAAGCAATGAGCAAATATATCACATAAATACATGTATAATGCAAGGTAAAGGGGAGGAGAGGTTACCAATGGTGGTGTCCTCTTTCTCTTTGAAGTTTGCCTAGGGAAGGAACCAACTTTGGAAGGTTTTGAAGAGGAGGGAGGTGGTTTTTACGGGTCCATGCGCAGCGGAATTAAGCGTTAAAAACATAAAACCCAAGAAGCCCTAGGATCCGTTCTATACAATTAATTTGAATACCTATGAGATAGAATTAAACCAACCTTGAAACGCTTTCCGGTCTTGAGCTATCGAACGATTTGATTATGTGATATCGAATCACAAACTTCGTTCTTCAACTTGCTTGAACTCTAGGCCTTGATCGATGAACGAGCGAAGACCCTCTTTCGGTATCCACACCTTTGAATGAATCCAAGAACAACTTCTTGATGATTGCTAGATCTAAAACCTTGAAGAATATTGAGAGAATTTGATTGTGAATTTTTCTCTTTTAAAATTTCGGCTGACCTTTTAGGTCTGACAGAACCCTTGTATTTATACTACAATAGTAGGAATACCTCTCCTAATCGTATTAGGAGAGACAGGCTGTCAAACCGCGTATTGGCCTATTATGTCGCGCGGTATATCAAGCCATTGGCTTGATATGTCGCGCGGTATATATAGCCGGATACGTAAACTCTCAACTATTCTTCCTCCGGTTTAACCAATTCATTCTAGTTGTGTGTGACCCAATAGGATTACATTATGTTGGCAATGAGTTCGATCATATCGAACCTCATAAGACATAAGCGGACTCTAGCAAGCCATTATGTCTACCCAAATAATGCAACGTAAGAGTTCACGTTTCCAATGGTGTACTTCCATTTATCCCTTTGTCTCACGATGTTATATTTGAACACAAGTCATGGTCCTTGTCAACTTGTTATTGTTCAATGCTTTCTCGATTCTTGAGTATAATGATAATTCCAATCACATTGGGGTACGGCCATACACTTTCATCATTATTACTCATCGAGGGGCCCAAGCATAACATCTCTCTTCCGAGGGACAAATTCCTTCTTGACTTATCATCCTTCCCATCATGACTCTGATCATGCCAATGATAGTCTTTATAGATATCGTGTTAAGATATCGTTTGACTAAAATCAAACATGACTTTCATCATATGTAAGGTTACGATAATCTCAGGTCTAGGAAATAAATGAAGTAACCGTATGAGATTTAAGTATGACATTTGACCATGACATAAATCTCATGCGGGTCATGTCCAGTCACTTGTTCTCTAACAAGTACCCATAATTTCAATGTGCATCTCTTATGCATATAATCATCACATGATTATCCATTGACAATTATACTAATTATTCTCTTAATAATTAGGGACGGAGATTATTACAATAAATATGCAAACTATATAATCAAATAATAAACATAAACGATAAAGATGATACATAACGGTTTTCAGTTAAACATAACTAAAGCCTAGGGCATTACACCAACAGTCTCCCACTTGCACTAGGCTCCATTTATGTATCGAATACTCATGGATCTAACATGCCCATCATGCTTCTGCCTATGCGAGTGTCTTTGTAAGTGAGTCCCTTATGTCATCATCGGTTGATACTTTGTATATTTTAACGTCTTCTCATTCTTTATGAATTCCTCGAAGAACGTCTAAGTGAGTGTTTGGATCACTGTTGTGACCTTGGTTCCATTGTTTGCACAAGTGGCACCACTATTGTCATAACAAAAGTTTCACCGATTAGTGATACTTGGAAAAACACTTGAAGTATTTCCAAAATACTAAATGAACTTTTGATCCAAACTGCCTCTTTCAGCTACATCATATGTTGCTAAAATATGGTCTTAGTAGTAGAATCGGCTACAACTTCTGCTTGGAAATCTTCCAATCAAAATTGTACCTCTAATAAGCACAAACACAAATCCTAATTGCGATTTTAAAATAACTTTGTCAGTTTGGAAGCTAGCATCTTTGTAACCCTTACAACAAGATTAACTTTCAATCTTTCAAATCCCAAGAACGTATCCTTAGTTCTTCTTAAGTACTTAGGATCATCTTGACTTCCATCCATTGGTTCTCATCACAGGATCAGATTGGTATCGACTCATCATGCTCAAAGCATATGAGACGTTGGGTCTAGTACAAACTATGGCATACATGACAGATCCAAATGCCGATATGGAACTTCATTCATTCCCTTTTGCTCATCAATTGTCATAAGACAATGAGTATTGCTTAAGAGAAAATACCATGATCCATTGACAAGCCACTTTTCTTAGACTCTTCTAAGAATCTTGTCAATGTGAACACTTTGACTCAAACCAATTTATCCTTCTAGATCTATCTCTATAGATCTTGATGCCAAGGATGTAAGCGGGTTTACCCATATCTTTCATTGAGAAACCTTTCCTTGACCAAGACTTAACAGTCTTAAGTGTCGGAACTTGTTTTTCAAATGAGTAAGATATTATTGTAATAAACAATGGAAATAATACCATGCTCCCACTGAATTTCATGCATACACAAGGTTCATCTTTGTACTTGATAAAGTCAAACTCTTTGACCAATTCATCAAAACAAAGATTCCAATTCCTTGAAGCTTGCTTCAATCCATCTCATGGATCCTTGCAACATGCATACTTTATTAGAGTTTCTTGGATCGACAAACTATTCGGGTTGTGTACTTTACACATCCTTAATAATCTTTCCATTTAAAGAAAGTCGTTTGACATCCATTTGTCATATCACATAGTCACAATATGCGATTATGGCAATTGAAATTCTAACAGACATTGACATTGTAACTGGCGGAAAAAATTTCAACATAGTCAATACTATGAATTAACCTAAGTCCCTTTGCTACAATCCTTAGTCATAAAAGTATACACCTTCACATCCATGTTGGTCTTTGAAGACCTACTTGCCCCCTTTAGTTTTTACACTTTTAGGTAGCCCAATCAAGTTCCAATTAAACTTGATTGTTAAACATGGATTGTAATTTGGATTCCATGGTTCCTAACCATTTATCCAAATTAGGAGAGGACATCGCTTCTTGATAGCAAGTAGGATCGTCATTCTCAATGACTTCCACTTCATCACTTTCCGCAACGAGAAATCACTATTTCTTGAGTTTCGGATCGTAACCTATCCAATCTACGATGGACTTGTGCATCTTGAACTGGTTTCACAACTTCTTTGTGAACTTGGTTACTGTCTCTACTCTTGGTTCCATATTATTTTCGGGTTCTTGAACTTCTTTCAAGATTAATTTTACTCCCACTAGATTCTTTATTGAGAAACTATTTCTCAAGAAACGGATCGTATAGAGCAACAAACATTTTGTTCTCTTTGCGGTTGTAAGATTAATTTCCGAAAATAACCTTTGTCAAATTTGGTGCTAACTTATAAGAGACAAGTCTCTTTACATAAGATTCGTAACCCCAAATCTTCATGAAAGACAAACTAAGTTTTCTTCCATGCCACATCTCATGTGGGGCCTTAGGAACCGATTTAGTAGGGACTTGATTGATGTAACCGCATTATTTCTAATGCATATCCTCAAAAGGAAATAGGAAATAGGGAAAGTCTCGATTGACACATCATCGAACGAACCATGTCCTACAAGGTTCAATTCCTCCTTTCAGACACACCATACAATGTGGTGTTCCGGTTGGAGTCAACTTTGAAACGATTTCATAGTTTTGAGATGATTGTCAAACTCTTGGCTCAAATATTCATTACCTCGATCCAATCGAAGTACTTAATAGTTTTGCCAAGTTCTTTTGCACTTCATCTTGAAATGTTCGAAACATCTCAAACGACTCACCTTTGGACTTCATCAGATAGACATAATCATATCTAGATAAGTCTTTAGTGAAATATTATGAAATGCCAAAATCCTCCCCTAGCAATGCTGCTTAATAGTTCACATACATCTTATGTATAATGACTAATAAGTCACTAGCCCTCCCACTACTTTAGTGTAGGGTGGTTTGGTCGATAATCCCAATAAATAAGATCCAAAATCCTCAAATGATTCATGGTCATATGAGTCTAAAAGTCCATGTTAATGGAGTTTAGATATATGTTTCTTATTTATTTGACCAAGCCGGCAATGCCATATGAACGCGTTGTTCATATTGTTCGGTTTAGATTTCCCATTTATATTATAGATATCTTCAATGTTATCTTGTTTCTCATCTTCAAGGATATGAAGACTATTTAATGACATATGCATTACAATAAGGCATATTATTAAATAAATATAAAACTTCTTATTGAAAATAAGAAAATTATATCCTTCGTCATCCATTTAAGAAACATAAATAATACTCCTACTCAAATCCGGAACGTAGTCATACTTGTTCAAAACAAGTACTACTTCACAAGGCAAAGTGACTTCATAAGTCCCTTATGGCTAATGTTGCAACTCTTGCTCCATTCCCATGCTTAGGTTTAATTTACCTTATTTAAGTAGCTTTCTATTCTTTGTTCCTTGCACATTTAAACAAATGTGGGATCAAATCCGGTATCAAATACCCAAGAACAAGAAGTCGAAAGGAAAATATCTATCATATAGATACTTGAAGTAGTAGCAATCATATTGCCCTTCTTCACCTTTTAGGCCTTCCTAATAAGCCTTGCAACTTTGCTTCCAATGACAATCTTATTGCAATGATAGCAAACTGCATCCTTTTGAGACACTTTGGGTTTAGCCTCTTCGGCTTTGACAACTTTTGTCCTAGGTTTAGCAACTTTTGCTTTACCTACTTTTCCTTCCTTTGTGAACCCTTTCTTGTGTTAACCATTAACACAATTTGCGGATTGCTCCTTCTTTCATCATATGAATTAAGAGCTTTCACCACAACATATATCTTTTGCCTAGCTTGCACTTGGAACATTTCCTTTATGCGTTATGCTATAACAAAAAGAATAGTTATCATGTGCTCAAGGTTCTTCATAAGAGCCTTCAACCATGGTGGCAAATACAAGGCAAGCAATATTGTCAGAATCATCACTATGTTTCTAATGTTGCTTCCTTATTTGCCCTTTGCAACATTTGCAATAGGTTCAATAGGAACGGATTCGTCAAGAACATACACATTATGTATTGTTCCTTTTGAACTTTGTCCTTTATAAGGACGAATCGCAATTATCATTATGTAATGCTATTTCTACAACAAAATATACAAATTATATGAACACATATCAATATCAACACATTTATCATTTAAGAGCAAATAATGTATTTTACAAATACTCCCACTAAATCATACACCTTCTAATGCTAATAAGCATAATATGCATTTAATGGGCTAAGATCCAACTTTAATTTAATCTCAAGTACGCTATGGCGCACCGCTCAAGATTAAACTAATTAGGTAGAAAAACATCAATCATATCGTATATGACTCTTAGGACTAAGATCCATCTTTAATTTGATCTCAAGTACGCTATGGCGCACCGCTCAAGATCAAACTAATTAGGTAGAAAACATCAATCATATCATATATGACTCTTAGGATCTTTTATGAGATTTATTTAAGACATCATATGTCTAAGCATATTTTAATCTCATCTTATGCCTTGGGTCCAAAACCATTTTGATAACCCAATTAAGTTCATCCATTTTAAACGTATAGGAACCACCATTTCCTCATCTTGCTCGCAAACGGAATAGAATCAAAGCACCTTGCTATGGCAAGCCCACCCAAAACTATCCGAGTGGTCTCAAGTGTTTAAATCATGGATTGGCATAAAGAACTTAAAAGTTAAATGAAGGTTCTTTAAGGTAGATTATAAGCATATCAAGAAAGATAGTCATAATCATGCACCGAGGTAAGTTCCAGGAAGATAGGTGAGCCACAAGGACTACTTAAGTACCAACTCTTCCTTAGACAGTAACTCTCCTAGTCATGCACAATTAGAAATCAACTACGATTTGGCAACATAATCACTACCTTTTATAAACAATTAGTTTCCTTTTAAAATTTCGCGTAATTATGACTTGTTTCCATAAACAATCATAAAATCCAAAATTTACAATGTCTAAATCTAAACATATTAGGAAACTATAATGCAATGTTTCAACTAAACATTTTAGGAAATCATAATTCAATGTTTCAACTAAACATCTAATAAAATTCTTAACACTTAAGAACAAATAATTCATGCATCGCAATAATTATTAAAATCATATTTTAATCAATTAATCATGCATATCAATGAATCAATCTAGCATGGACTTATAAACTCAATTTTATAACATCCAGATTTTCATATACATTGCAATAATTATTAAAATCACATTTTAATCAATTAATCATGTATATCAATGAATCAATCTATCGCGGACTTATAAAATCAATTTTATAACATCCAGATTTTCATATGAACATATCGCATTGTAAACACAATCACGAGAATAGCAGTAAAATTTGAACAAACAGATTACGCTTGATTTTGGCTTATTATGTCGCGTGACATAATCAGCCAGAAGGCTTGATATGTCGCGCGACGTAACAGGCCGCTTAACTCCGAATTCCACATGGCTCGATATGTCGCACGACATAGGCAGCCAAGTTACAGGATTTCAGATTCGAATCAATACAGATTACGGCCCCAATTAAATCACATAAAATGCCTTTTTACTGATTTAATTTGGCATAAATTGAAAACTTGATTTTCACATTGTTTCACATAAACAATTAAAATTCTATCACATACAAAACATGCAATAAGCATATAAACAATTTATATCTTAAACCTAGCATGTTAATTCAAACTTAATCATACGAACGGGGCTCTGATACCACTGTTGGGTTTTACGGGTCCATGCGCAGCGGAATTAAGCGTTAAAAACATAAAACCCAAGAAGCCCTAGGATCCGTTCTATACAATTAATTTGAATACCTATGAGATAGAATTAAACCAACCTTGAAACGCTTTCCGGTCTTGAGCTATCGAACGATTTGATTATGTGATATCGAATCACAAACTTCGTTCTTCAACTTGCTTGAACTCTAGGCCTTGATCGATGAACGAGCGAAGACCCTCTTTCGGTATCCACACCTTTGAATGAATCCAAGAACAACTTCTTGATGATTGCTAGATCTAAAACCTTGAAGAATATTGAGAGAATTTGATTGTGAATTTTTCTCTTTTAAAATTTCGGCTGACCTTTTAGGTCTGACAGAACCCTTGTATTTATACTACAATAGTAGGAATACCTCTCCTAATCGTATTAGGAGAGACAGGCTGTCAAACCGCGTATTGGCCTATTATGTCGCGCGGTATATCAAGCCATTGGCTTGATATGTCGCGCGGTATATATAGCCAGATACAGAAACTCTCAACTATTCTTCCTCCGGTTTAACCAATTCATTCTAGTTGTGTGTGACCCAATAGGATTACATTATGTTGGCAATGAGTTCGATCATATCGAACCTCATAAGACATAAGCGGACTCTAGCAAGCCATTATGTCTACCCAAATAATGCAACGTAAGAGTTCACGTTTCCAATGGTGTACTTCCATTTATCCCTTTGTCTCACGATGTTATATTTGAACACAAGTCATGGTCCTTGTCAACTTGTTATTGTTCAATGCTTTCTCGATTCTTGAGTATAATGATAATTCCAATCACATTGGGGTACGGCCATACACTTTCATCATTATTACTCATCGAGGGGCCCAAGCATAACATCTCTCTTCCGAGGGACAAATTCCTTCTTGACTTATCATCCTTCCCATCATGACTCTGATCATGCCAATGATAGTCTTTATAGATATCGTGTTAAGATATCGTTTGACTAAAATCAAACATGACTTTCATCATATGTAAGGTTACGATAATCTCAGGTCTAGGAAATAAATGAAGTAACCGTATGAGATTTAAGTATGACATTTGACCATGACATAAATCTCATGCGGGTCATGTCCAGTCACTTGTTCTCTAACAAGTACCCATAATTTCAATGTGCATCTCTTATGCATATAATCATCACATGATTATCCATTGACAATTATACTAATTATTCTCTTAATAATTAGGGACGGAGATTATTACAATAAATATGCAAACTATATAATCAAATAATAAACATAAACGATAAAGATGATACATAACGGTTTTCAGTTAAACATAACTAAAGCCTAGGGCATTACACCAACATATATCTACTGGGGAAAGGGGTGTCATATGTGACGAATTGACTGAACCTAAAGTAGGCTACCTAAGTATCCCGGAGGAATCAAGCCAGGCCGTAGTTCGGGATAAGATCTGCTGGGGAATGGCAAAGAGAAACTGGTCTCTTGCTGGGGAAATAGAAGGGAAAGTGACCTGGGAGGTCAAATGACTGGTCCTACTGGGGATATGCTAGATGAAGGAAGTGACCGATGTGGTCGGATATTTAGACCTCTATGAGGGGCTACTTCATCACTGAGGAGTGATGAAGGAAGAGGGTGACCACTGCAGTCGGATGGCTAGACCTTTATGAAAGGCTCATGCACCACTGAGGAGTGAGGCATGAAAAGGGTGACCAATGTGGTCGGATGGCTGGACCTTTATGAAAGGCTACCTACTTATCCTGGAGGAATCAAGCCTTGGTCATAGTTCAAGTCTCACTATATAGTTAGGAACAATGTCTAGGATCCTTGAGGTTTTGACGATTCATGGAGGAGTCACCTGATTTGACAATTAATGGAGGTTGTCACCTAGTTGACAATTAATGGAGGTTGTCACCTGAAGAAACTAAAGCTTACGTCACTATCGAGTAGATAGAAATAGCTATAGTTGGAAAACTTGAGCGTACTTCACTATCTATGAGATAGAGGTAGCTAAAGTTTGGAGAACTTGAGCGTACTTCACCATCTGTGAGATAGAGGTAGCTAAAGTTTGGAGAACTTGAGCGTACTTCACCATCTGTGAGATAGAGGTAGCTAAAGTTTGGAAAACTTGAGCGTATTTCACCATCTGTGAGATAGAGGTAGCTAAAGTTTTGAGAACTTGAGCGCACTTCACCATCTGTGAGATAGAGGTAGCTAAAGTTTGGAGAACTTGAGCGTACTTCACTATCTGTGAGATAGAGGTAGCTAATGTTTGGAAAACTTGAGCGTACTTCACCATCTGTGAGATAGAGGTAGCTAAAGTTTGGAGAACTTGAGCGTACTTCACCATCTGTGAGATAGAGGTAGCTAAAGTTTGGAGAACTTGAGCGTACTTCACTATCTATGAGATAGAGGTAGCTAAAGTTGGAAAAACTTGAGCGTACTTCATTATCTATGAGATAGAGATAGCTTAGGTTTAGAGAACTTGAGTGTACTTCACTATCTATGAGATAGAGGTAGCTAAGGCTTGGAGAAACTGAAGCGTACTTCACTATCTAGGAGATAGAGGTAGCTTAAGTTTGGAGAACTTGAGCGTACTTCACTATCTGTGAGATAGAGGTAGCTGAAGTTTGGAAAAAACTTGAGCGTACTTCACAATCTCTTTCGAATCAGAGATAGAGGTACACATTATTTGATTTAATTCTAACAGAGATAACGGAGATTTTTGGGAGAAATTTATACGATTTGGGAAATTTATAAGGTCTTTCGGACCGGGTAATTTAAAGTCTTCCAGGCTACGGAAAATAATATTGGGAAATCTATATGGTTTTCCAGACCGAGTAATTTAAAGCCTTCCGGGCTTCGGATAATGATATTGGGACATTTATACGGTCTTCCGGACCGGGTAATTTATAGCCTTTCGGGCTTCGGATAATGATTTTGGGAAATTTATACGGTCTTCCGGACCGGGTAATTTATAGCCTTACGGACTTCGGACAATGATTTGGGAAAATCGTTATTCCATTTGGAGATAACGGGAAATTTCCCGGATGAGACGTTATCCCACTTGGTGATAACGGAGATCGCGAGAGATATCGAAATGTTATTCCTTCATTCGGGAATAACGGAGATCGCGAGAGATAGCAAAATGTTTTTCCTTCATTCGGGAATAACGGAGATCGCGAGAGATAGCGAAATGTTTTTCCTTCATTCGGGAATAACAGAGATCACGAGAGATAGCAAAATGTTATTCCCTCATTCTGGAATAACGGAGATCGCGAGGGATAGCAAAATGTTGTTCCTTCATTCGGGAATAACGGAGATCGCGAGAGATAGCGAAATGTTTTTCCCTCATTCGGGAATAACGGAGATCGCGAGAGATAGCGAAATGTTTTTCCTTCATTCGGGAATAAAGGAGATTGCGAGAGATAGCGAAATTTTATTCCTTCATTCGGGAATAACGGAGATCGCGAGAGATAGCGAAATGTTATTCCTTCATTCGGGAATAACGGAGATCGTGAGAGAGGTCGAAATGTTATTCCTTCCTTCGGGAATAACGGAGATCGAAAGAGATAGCGAAATGTTATTCCTTCATTCGGGAATAACGGAGATCGCGAGAGAGGTCGAAATGTTATTCCTTCCTTCGGGAATAACGGAGATCGAATGAGATAGCGAAATGTTATTCCTTCATTCGGGAATAACGGAGATCGCGAGAGAGGTCGAAATGTTATTCCTTCCTTCGGGAATAACGGAGATCGAAAGAGAGGGAAAAATGTTATTCCTTCATTCGGGAATAACGGAGATCGCGAGAGAGGTCGAAATGTTATTCCTTCCTTCGGGAATAACGGAGATCGAAAGAGAGGGCGAAATGTTATTCCTTCATTTGGGAATAACGGAGATCGCGAGAGAGGTCAAAATGTTATTACTTCTGGCAATAACTGAGGTTTTTAACAAGAAACGTTATCCCATTTGGCGATAACGGAAGGTTTCCTAGAGGAGACGTTATCCCATTTGGCGATAACAGAGGATTTCTCGGAGGAAACGTTATCCCATTTGGCAATAACGGAGGGTTTCCCGGAGGAAACGTTATCCCATTTGGCGATAATGGAGAATTTTTAGGAGACAACGTTATATCCATTTGGATGTGACGGGAAAACTTGGGAGAAATCGTTATTCCATTTGGAGATAACGAGAATATTTTGGGCAAAAGTATTTCCTATTTTGATTTGGTAATCATTTAAGGTTATTTTTCTTTGTGCATGTCACATGAGCCACGGGCTGACTCTTTTGCGGGAAGGCAATGTGAGAGAATTTTTATGAAACAATATGTTTGGATGCATGTGTTTGGATGTATGTGTTTGGGAACTGTTTGAGACAGGTTTCGAGCAGGTGGGGTCATATCCCTTTGGTGCGGACTGAACTATTGTTGTTGCTGAGATGTTGTCAATGTGGACTAGAATTCCCTCTTGGGCTGAGACTGAGTTTAAACCTCGGGTCTTGATTAACGTTCCTTTCTCACATTCTGACACTTAAAGCTGATGCTGACAGACTTTTAGAACCAAAGACTAAACCATATGTCGAAATGACCAAACCTCTCTTCTAGGGGTGGATGCGACTTATCGAAGTCTCGGTCTGAGGAAAAATTTCTGCAAAGCCCCATGTTCCATTAAAGCAAGGAAAGATCCTTTCATTTGGCAAAGCCCCGATTGCAAAGCCCCGGTTGGATGAACTGAGTAGGCGAAGTTTTAGGTTTCGAAGAAGTGACTTGGTGAAGCCCTAATCTGATGACCTAGCAAAAATCCTAATCTGATTGGTACTGCGAAAGTGATCCTGAGTTTAATCTGACCAAGACTGAATCCATCTTGTGACATGGTGAGGAACCCGATGCGGACCCCAAAAATGACTAAAGAAGCCCCAGTCTAAAGAAATGGCTTGGCAAAGCCCCAACTTTAAAGAGTTTCAAGGCAACCCTAATGCGAATTGTACCAGGAGAGGGAAAAACCTATCCTTTCATACTTGCTCCCTTATTTTCTTTAGTCAATCAGTCAAACTTAAGAAGATGTGGAAGAAGAGGACTTTAGAAATTTATACATGCAGGGGCATATTTTTCGAAAGGTGGGAATAGATCCCGATTTTGTGTTATTTTTTGATGGCCTTATTCGACGTAGGCACAAAAACTCGCTTTGGGTTTGACTCTTTTGAGAGAGTATAAGCGTAGAAAGGTTGGTAAAAGTGTATGGAAGCCCCTACTGACAGAAAATCAGTATTTAGCACTATTTTTCCTAAGATGTAGAAAAAGAAGACTTGTCAAGACATCTGAAAACTTGTTTTATTTACAATGATCACAAAATTGCTTAAAACCCTTTATTGATGTTCGGGTTATTCAACCACTAATCTCGATATGAACGAACATTTTGATTAATCATGAGGAGAAAGTCAACCAATGTCGCGGGTCAAGGTTGGCTATGTGTGAAAGAAAGGTTTGTGTATAGGGAGGTCATTGATGAGATTGAATTTTCTGGAATTTGAATATGTTTATGGGAGAGGCCATTGATGAGACCGGATTTTCTGGAATTTGGATATGTTTATGGGAAAGGTCATTCGATGGGACCGGATTTTTCTGGACTTTGAATATGCTTATGACCGGACCATTTCTGGTTGCCTACGTTCCCCTCATTGTGAGGAGCTCAGGTCGCCGTAGTTCGGCCTCGGCTGAACTGTGTTTAGCTTTGGAAAATGGGATTTGTGGTTCCTTTAGTGGAAAGTCTTGGATGAGAAGATTGGATGATGAGGCGTGGGCATCGGGATGATTCCTTGACCAAGTCATTTTTGGACAGCTGCTTCAATTGCTTCTTGATTTTCGTCTTTCATTGGGGGAGAAAGGATTTGCATATGCCTAAAGGCTTATGAAATGCTTCTGCCTTTGCTTCGACCGCCCCATTGTTATCGACAACATCTATTCTTCGAGCTTTGATTTTGCCCATCCGTCAAGCTTTTGATTGGCGGTGTTGGGTCCTTGGCCTCATTATTTTTTTTCTCTTTTTTTATGCAACCCTGTTTTTTTGCCTAGATAGTCCCTTTCAAGGTTTTCAGCCTAGCTGGGTATTACTCTTTTTTCACTATATATATATATATATATATATATATTTTTTTTTTTTTTTGCACTATATTTTTCTTTTTTTTCTTTTACGTGCAACCAGGCTTTTTGCCTAGACAACCCTTTACAAGGTTTTTAGCCTAGCTGGGTATTACTCTTTTTGCACTCTTGTTTTTTTTTTTTTTTGAAGCACCTGAGGGCAAAGACAAACTCCTAGGATGTTGTCGACATGGGGCCAATAATTCGAAGCTGAGTGACCTTTTGTTGTCCCTTGACGATGCCGCCGTCGTTGACTTGGTCAAGGTGATGGTGAGGACATGATTTGAGAGGCGTATAGCTTGATGAAGGCTTTTGTGAGGTAAGGGAAAGTGTATGGCTTGATGGAGGCCTTTTGTGGGGTAAGAAAAGTGTATGGGGAAGGCATTAGTTGAATTTCTCACACCGATTAATCGGAATGTTAATTATTTCGAGAGATTATTTGTTGAGCAATGCAAGTGATCATATAAAATAAAACCATTTCATTAAGTGTAATGTAGGTGTGCAAATAATGCCTTAAGTCTAGTAAGAAAAGAAGAAGACTCTTTTATAGAAGATTGAAGATTAATTACAATGTACGAGGAGGACTTGATTGAAAGAGGAAAGTACTAGAACCTACGAAAGTTGACAGAGAGACTATTTTTTTTTATTTTTTTTCAAGGATAGGTAAACCCTAGCCTAGCTACTCTTCGCTGGTCGGACTGCC
Organism: Adenophora triphylla var. japonica; assembly: GCA_022495995.1. NCBI lineage: Eukaryota > Viridiplantae > Streptophyta > Magnoliopsida > Asterales > Campanulaceae > Adenophora > Adenophora triphylla. Next base: position 245,612 of record JAFEMH010000669.1, on the reverse strand, counting down.
AGGACGCTTGAGCTTTCCATTTTTCTGCTAACTTCTGAATCCCGTACCGCAGACCGAGGTAGTGATCCGTTACGTGCCCATGATACTGGTGGAAGTGGAGGGATTTGAGGCCACGGAGCCGCTGGATCAAGTACAAGTTGTCCAAAGAAATGGGTCGGAAAAGTCACGGGGGTGAACTTTGTTCACTGAGCATATTGATGGAAGGAAGTGAACCTGGGAGGACTTTGAGGGATATTGGGATCTGTTTGGGAGGATCCAGCGCTGCGCTGGTTGTTTTGAGTGAAAGGGGTAGTACCGGCTGGTTGTGTCTTCAGACTTTTCTCAAACTTAGAACAAGTTGTCCTGTCGACTTCTCTCACTTCGGGCACTTGGATTTTGCACGGCTGAATCACTTCTTTGCCTGGTTCGACACCTTGGGTCAAGGGAGTATTGGTACTCATCATGAGATCAAGCTTTTCTTGCATCTGTTTCACTTGTTCTATCAATATTGCCACATGGGGGTCAACGGGAACATTCGAGTTACTGGAACTCGCAACAAGACTCTTATCAGTAGAGGGAACCACAGCCGCAGACCGGTAAAACTGACGGGTGAATTCACTAAGTCCGGTAGGTGACAACTGAAAACTTGAGGCCTCCGAATTTTCTTTTAGCCACTCATGATCGTATTCAGGCGGGTATAGGGGTACCAGAACATAGCCACATGGCTCGAACTGATTAGGTGAAGCAGGAGCATGAACTGGCAGGTACCGCTGAAACTGAGGAACAGGTGTGATGAAGCCCAATCCATTCTGGGGAGCTGGGCGATGGAGCCCTGATGGCCTGGGATGTTGGAAAGGACTGAAGAGGAGTAGTCCTTGGTAAGGGATCATATGTGGATGGAGGAAGGTATTGGCGGTAGTATGGAGGGTATTGGTTATATGACGGAGGGTTTGAGATCACTGTTTCTGGAGTCTCATCTTCGACCATGACCAGGGAACCATTTGCTTCAACTGTTACTTGGACTACATGACGGCGGAGAGCACTGATGAGCATGGTCAGCTGCTCTTCATGAACCTTATGGGCATTTTCCAAAGCTAGGGCTAACTCTTCCTCTCTAGTCACCGGATTACCCATACCATCACCGTTTTCTGTCATATCTGCCATTCTAAATCCCTGAGTAAACAAAACTGATGATCTTGCTGGACTGTCTGAATCCTGAGGTTTCCGCACTGAAAAGCCACTAACCCGGTATTTTCACCCACTTCTTTCTTGCTGCGGAAAAGAGATAGGCAAGGTTTAGACTTGGGGTTAGGCAAGGTTTAGACTCGGAGGTAAGTGAAGTTTAGAATCGGAGGTAAGTGTTTAGGTTGAAGGCTCAAGTAACATGCACTTATTGCTTAAATTTTACTTAAAACACGTTTTCTACTAATCCTAACTGGTCGGGAAAGATTGGATCTTGAAAGGTCGAGATCAGAAATTGGAGATCGGACCGAGGAGGTCACGATTAGGAATTTGACCGCGAAAGATCGAGATAAAAAATCGGAGATTGGACCGAGGAGGTCGCGATTAGGGATTTGACCGCGAAAGGTCGAGATAAAAAATCGGAGATCGGACCGAGGAGGTCGCGATTAGGGATTTAACCGCGAAAGTTCGAGATAAAAAATCGGAGATCGGACAGAGGAGGTCGCGATTAGGGATTTGACCGCGAAAGGTCGAGATAAAAAATCAGAGATCGGATCGAGGAGGTCGCGATTAGGGATTCCAGAAACAAGACCATGCAATTACGATTCCATTAATTGTTCAAGTTTACTTAAAACTGTGTATTTTATTAATTTCTATTTGGTTGGAAAAGGGGTTGCCCTTCTTTTTCGCAACTACTCTAGATCCTGGATCAGTGGGTTCCGTCACTACGTCTATAAGCCCCTCGTATTCCACCTGTATTTTGACCTCCCAGGGTGGACAGCCCCGGGCGAGGGTCCTATAGGGCACGCGGATCCCACCGACCGAGAGAGAAGAACGCTCCTAATGGGTCTAGTGGGTCATAGGAAATTTTAATGCGCGAGCGATGCGGATTATAGTCAAGGCAATGCCGGGAAAGTCTCGTCTTTCGGCCTTAACGGAATTTCGGCAGAATTTCGCTTGTGCGATTGACGTTTTGACTTTTTGGCATTGTCCAAGAAAATAATAGGCATGGGTCGGACGGTAAAAGCCGGATGACACAGTGTCACATTGAACTTTGTTGCATACGTCGTGCGAGTCAAAGTCAAAGTCAATGCCGGGTCAAGATCTTGCCAATTTTTCCTTGTCGGAATTTCGGCAGAGCTCTGCTTGCGCGAAAGATCTTTGATTTTTTGGCACGGACTTGGGCTTGACTCTTACGTATCCCGTGCGGGTCAAAGTCGTAGTCAATGCCGGAGTCAAGATTCTGCCAATTTTCCTTAGCGAAATTTTGGCAGAGTTTCGCTTGCGCGAAGGATCCTGACTTCCGTCATGGGCTGAGGTTTGACCTTTACGGGGGTATGCAACTGGGCTATATGACACGGACTAGACCAAAAACCAACCAAAAGTCACGGTTTTAAAATGTGTGACACGGACTGTGCATTGGTCGACACTGGCTGCCATGGGGAGTTTGGGGTGATTCCGCGCGCGCCCGGGAGCATCGTAATACTGTCCGTGACTGCAACTGAACAACCACCCCAGGTTAAAGGGACGTGCGTGCAAAGTGTACATGATATATAAGGTGTGCGTAGTGTGCGGCCTCCTAAAAATATTCCTTTTTGAGTTAAAACAGAAATTTTCAGAAATGTGTTTTAAAGGAATGATTTTTCGGGATGGGGGAAAATGCAGCAAATAAGCACGTAAATTTTCTGGGAGCCCCGGTCAGTCTTGGAACTGAATAGCCCCAAGCTGCCAAGGCTGCCAGATTAGCCTCAATTTTGTCCTGGTGGAATTGCCAATGAAGCCACCCGGTCAGAATCCAGGGAGGATTAAGCCGTACGGCTGCATCAAGCAACTTTCCAGGTTCCATTTCCTTTGATCTGCAAACTGTTTCCCCGACCTTTTTGGCACCTTTTCAGCTCCAGAATGCTTTCCAATTCAGTTTCAGAATATGCACAATTCCCAAGAACCATGGATGCAATGCAAGAACATAGGGCAAGTATAAGAAGCGGATCCGCGGCGGAAGGCTAACCCTCTCGGAAAAAGCTTTCTTTTTTTTTTCGAAAAGGGATACCAGTACGTGGGATTGTTAGACCATCGTTTATCCCAAGCCTCGGGTTAGGAAGCGATACAGGAAGGTTAATGGTTTCCACCTATATATCGGGTATCATTTTTATTTTAAAAAATGAAAGCTTTCTCCTTTGGTTAATCCCCAGCGGAGTCGCTAAACTGTGAATGTGGTGCCCAAGATAAGCGGCTCTCCTTTTTGTTTATTTTACTTTTGGAACCACTTTCTCATGTAAGGGGGATCACCGCCTCACATCAGTTTGGAAACATCCAGTTTAATTTGAAAAACGGAGTCGCCACGCCATTTTGATTTCCTCAAAACTTTGAAAAAAAGGATTTGGGTCCGGAGGTTAAGTTACCCTTTGGGAAGAACGGATCGTCGTTCACCCAAAGAGCCTTGCCGAAGCAAGTCTTCCAGGATCCGCTTTTCATACTTGCCTTAGTGTTTTCGTGTGTGGGATGTGTGCTTTGAAAAGGAGGGAATGTTCCAAGTGGTCTTCTGGACATATAAACCATTAGTTGGTTATCGCTCGGGATTCCTTGGATTTTTATGTATTAGGGACTTTGGTCCCGTTCTCATCTTGGACTTATGATCATCATGATGAGACCTTGGGTCACATGAGATCGGAAAAGGGACACCGTTTTTTATAGTCCAAGGATGAGACTCTTTAGAAAGGAATGACCTTTGCCTATCAATCCTACATCTTGAGACGATTTGGACTTTTCGGGGCATTGATGCTCGTCTCAAGTGATGATCGGAGATATGTGGCTAGGGCTCATCCTTTTCTAAAGGAAAATCCGTCTATGGCATCTTTAAGTGGAAGAAATGATGTAAAGATAGGACCTTTACACCATCTCGTTCCAAGAGATGCTCTAAGTACCAAGGGGGACTAGGGGAGGGGTATAAAGATTGGATCTTTATGCTCATCCTATGCCCTTTTGTGCCTTATGAAGGTCACTAGGCAATCCTAGGAGAGAGATCCAACCATGAGGGACATGGGGGATGCATGTTTAAGATAAAGATGACATTTTTAATGAAAATATGACATTTTAGGTGCAAAGGATGTTACTTGGTGGCAAAGGATGCTTCTTTAATGCAAAGAATGATTTTTAATGCATAGGATGCAACTTTGTGTGGAAAAATGGCATTTTATGTGCAAAGGATGCATAAAGATGTCATTTTAAGAGCAAAAGATGCTACTTTGATGCATAGGATGCTATTTTGTATGTAAAGGTAACATTTTTAATGCAAAGGATGCATTTTGATATGTAAAAATGACATTTTAGGAGCAAAGGATGCTACTTTTCACATCACCATGTGAGAGATCAACCCTAGAACAAGCCTTTTTTGAGGTCTTATTTGTTCATCCTTGGGTTGGATCCTCCATGGATCCTATGTGATAGGGGGAAATGGGATAATATGATTTACATGCCTAAGATATGATCTTTAATGACAATATATCAAGTCCCAAGCAAGTATATAGCAATATGTAAAGAAATGAGCAAATATATCACATAAATACAAGTATAATGAAAGGTAAAAGGGAGGAGAGGTTACCAATGGTGGTGTCCTCTTTCTCTTTGAAGTTTGCCTAGGGAAGGGACCAACTTTGGAAGGTTTTGAGGAGGAGGGAGGTGGTTTTTGTCACTCTCAGCTCTCTGGAATTTCGTGGTGGTATTTTTGCAGAGTAACCCTACTCAAAAGTCCCCCCTAAAATGAATAGAGGAGGTTTCTATTTATAGGCAGTCTGGCAGCAGCTAATGAAGCCGTGCGGCTGTAACACCAAGGCAAATGTGGCCGTGCGGTTTTATCCTAAAATGACTCAGCTCATTTCTAGAACCATGCAAGGTGGCCTTTTAGAAGGGCTTTTTCAACGAAGGAATACGTGGAATTTTAATTCTTATTAAGTCCTTCGCCCCTCAGATGGTTTGGAAAAGTTCCCAAATTGCCCCTGAACTTTGGGAAAGTCCGGGGAATTACCAGGAAACTTAACCGAAAGGCATGAGCCAGATTTGGGTACTTACAGCTGGTATTGGCGAGTAGCTGCCGGAGGGTCTCATGCTATCGCTGTTGACGGGTTGTAGCTGCCGGAGGGTCTCATGCTACAACTGGTCACTGTGGATGCCTGAGGGACTCATACCACTTTGTTGGTGAAAGGTAGCTGCCAGGGGACTCACGCTACTGTTGGTTCTATTTGTGGATGCCGGAGGGACTCATACCACTTTGTTGGTGCAGGGTAGCTGCCGGAGGGACTCACACTACTGCTGCTTCTCTTTGTGGATGCCGGAGGGACTCATACCACTTTGTTGGTGCAGGGTAGCTGCCAGGGGACTCACGCTACTGCTGCTTCTCTTCGTGGATGCCGGAGGGACTCATACCACTTTGTTGGTGCAGGGTAGCTGCCGGAGGGACTCACACTACTGCTGCTTCTGCTGGGGATAAGTGTAGCTGCCGGGGGACTCACGCTACTTGCTTTTGGTAACTCACTGATTTTGCTGAATGTTGGACGGTCTTTATTAATGGTTTGGCTTTTATGTCCTGAGCTTTGGTTGGTATGTTGGGGACTCTGCTTGCTAGGGAGCGGGCTCTTGTTTGTGCTTTGAGGTCACTGGTTTGGTAGGACGGGAATTTTGCTTGCTAGGGAGCAGGTTCTTCTCGGTGCTTTGGGGTCACTTGATCTTGGAACCTTGCTTGCTGGGGAGCAGGTTCCTCTGGTGCTTTGGGGTCACTTGATATTGGAACTTTGCTTGCTGGGGAGCAGGTTCCTCTGGTGCTTTGGGGTCACTTGATCTTGGAACTTTGCTTGCTGGGGAGCAGGTTCCTCTGGTGCTTTGGGATCACTGATCTGGGAACTTTGCTTGCTAGGGAGCAGGTTCCTCTGGTGCTTTGGGACCACTTATCTGGGAACTTTGCTTGCTAGGGAGCAGGTTCCTCTGGTGCTTTGGGATCACTGATCTGGGAACTTTGCTTGCTAGGGAGCAGGTTCCTCTGGTGCTTTGGGATCACTGATCTGGGAACTTTGCTTGCTAGGGAGCAGGTTCCTCTGGTGCTTTGGGACCACTTATCTGGGAACTTTGCTTGCTGGGGAGCGGGTACTCACTGGTGTTTTGGGGCCATTGATCTGGTAGGACGGGAACTCTACTTGCTAGGGAGCGGGTTCTCACTGGTACTTGGGGCCACTGATCTGGGAACTTTGCTTGCTAGGGAGCAGATTCCTCTTGGTGCTTGGGGCCACTGATCTGGGAACTTTGCTTGCTAGGGAGCTGTAGCGTTGTGAGGAAAAAGAAAGGAATAATGATTTTTATCTTTCCTTTTCATTTTTGAGTCGCCACCTATATTATTCGGTTGGAGAAAATAGGAAAACCATTTTGAAAAAGATTTGGGTTCGGGGCTTAGGTTATGAAATGGGTAGGTCAAGGAGCATCCATTTCACCCAATCCGGAGATCGGTCTTGCTAAAGAAAAGAGAGGTTTTCAAAAGAAGGGAAAAATGATTTTTTAATATTATAAACAAAGGTCCATTTAACGGGGTTAAACGGAATGTAGGATCGATTGCTTCGAGACCGTCTCCATGATTTGGAGAGGCTCTAGGCCGATCCTAGATTCTATGGACTTATACCACTCTAACAATCAATTAGAAAGGGATTTAGGAATTACCTTGCGTGAGGTGATTTGGGCAGAGTTTCGACTCAAGTTTAGAGTCGACTCTTGACACGGACAGAGCTTCGCCTCGGTCCTTGACTTGGAGCTTGATGCTTGTTTATCAACAAGGTCGACAAACAAACTATGAGGTGAGTTTTTAGGGTGATTTCGTAGGATTCTTTCAAGGAGAGAAACCAACAAAATGTGTGTGTTGTGAAAATTCTTGGACCTCTTGAACCTTGGAAGTCACCAAGTATTTATAGGGGTTGGGGAAGTGTTGAAGATGAGATCAAACACTTCAAGATGGTTCCAGACTCCCAATTCTATTGGTTGGCCGGAGAGATAAAGTTTTATCCCGAAAAGAGGTTGAAATCGACGAGGGAACTGTCGTCTGCAATCTGCAGAGGGGGGATATCTCGCGCGAGACACGCCATCTCGCGGCGAGATATTGCTCCTGTGGACAGTTTTGTCCTTTCCTCGTTATCTCGTATGCAGTTTAGTCCCAAACTAATGGTGGTTAGTCAAAACTTAACGAAACATGACGAAATGGTGGATTTCTACTTCTTGACTCAAAGCGAGACTTAGAGTGGTATAAGTATGTTCCGATGTGTTCAGAATGGGGTGTCTACAGAGCCCCTCGGCGACATGTCTTATGAAAGAAGTCATGTCGACGATAGAAAAGACATCATTCTGAACATCGGGATGGTCGGGCCGCACGGCTTCCTACGTATCTCTATCTGAGAATCAGACCATGACGTAGTTCGACTCCAAAACACGAAAAGGCTGCTTTAGGTATTTTGAAAATCATTTTTTTGAAAATCGAGGAGATTTTATTTTTGAAAAGGTAAATTCATACTGAGGAATCAAATCAAGACCCAATTCAGAATATACCTGCCTGTCTGAAGATTCGCCTGTCTGGGCTCCGAACCTGCGGGAACTATGTTAGAAAACAAAGGCTTACCTGTCCGGTCCTCTGAGTCCTGTCGATTTTGTGACGATTCGCCTTTCTGGGCTCCGAATCGGGCTTTTAGGTTTGACGATCCACCTGTTTGGGCGTTGGACCGAGCTTTTCTGATAACGATCCACCTGTCTGGGCGTTGGATCGGGCCTTTTGGTTTGACGATCCACCTGTTTGGGCGTTGGACTGAGCTTTTCTAATGACGATCCACCTGTTTGGGCGTTGGACCGAGCTTTTCTGATAACGATCCACCTGTCTGGGCATTGGATCGGGCCTTTTGGTTTGACGATCCACCTGTTTGGGCGTTGGACCGAGCTTTTCTGATGACGATCCACCTGTTTGGGCGTTGGACCGGGCTTTTCTGATGACGATCCACCTGTCTGGGCGTTGGACCGGGCTTTTCTGATGACGATCCACCTGTCTGGGCGTTGGACCGGGCTTTTTCTTTGATGATTCACCTTTCTGGGCTCTGAATCATGTGGATTGAGTTAATCTTTGGACCACTCGGTTCTCGGGCGACTGGTGCCGTACCGGGCGATCGTGCGCATGTCACGTTTGGCTCGTTCCGTGACTTGCGGTGCCGGTTTTTCCACATTTCCCTGCTAGTTTATCATTTCCAAGGGTAAATGTGTCAAAATTTTGAATTTTGACGTTGCGTAGACGCTTATTGTCGAGGACAATTTGGTCATTTTCCAGAAGGTATATCTCGCCGCGAGATAAGATATACCGCGCGAGATATGTACTGTCGGGGCATATAAACAGCAGCTCTTGCTTATTTTGAAAACATCTTTCTCAAAATTTCTCTCCCTACCAATAACTTTCCAATCCTTTTTCCCTCCATAATCCATGGCTCAAAGGAATCCGATTTTGGGGAGCTATTTGCTAGGGAAGGATTACCCTCGCGATGATCTTACCATCGATAGGCACGTGCACATTTCTACCGCTGTTCGGGAGGGCTTGGTAAGAGCTTCTTTCTCAACTCTTTGATTCTTGTATTGCATTGAGTTTGAATTCCCTTTCCCTTGAATTCAAAATTTCATCAATGGCTTTTATTCTTGTTCATGCCTAGAACTAGGTGCCTTCTTGCATGCGTCGATTTTGTGTGTTTCTTTGGATGATTGTTGTTGCATGGCGTGTGTATGAGCCTCCTACATATCATGGATTGTAGGAGAGGTTGATTCGGATCACGAATGACATTCATGGGCAAGCTTTTCTTGTACGCACGCCAAGTGTTTGATGAAATGCCTCAATGAAAAATTTCTTCTATTTCATTGGTTTTTTGACATGGAATGATTTCTAATGTTGCCCTCTCTGTTTTTCCTCTATTTTGCAGTCGTATAAGTCAATGAAGAATTACCGAGGGAGCCCGAAGATGGCTAAGGAGGTGTGGGACAAGATCAAGGACCTTGATGGCGTTCGGGATAGGGTGGCCCAAACGGGTCTTCTGACTTTTGTTGACAATCTCCGAGGAATAAGGCGGACTCCCCAAGTTCTCCAGGCTATTCGGGAGAGGTGGTGGGATACTACCCACACCGTTCATTTGTGCTTCGGGGAAGCGACTATGACTCCGACTGATTTTCTGGCTATCACGGGGTTAGAGTTCATCGGTGATCCCCTACCGAAGTTTTCGGGTTATAGGCCTTAGGGTCCAGCTGTGTGGAGGCAGTTGATTGGCTTCGTCCCTAACAAGGTTAAGGGATTTGCTGCTGAGCTGACACCCCTCCGGTGTCAGATTGAGGCCTACTCGGAGAAGCCAAATATGCACACTGATCGGTTGGTGAGGGGTGCCCTCTGGTATATTCTTTCTGAGACTATTTTTGCGAACCACTCTTCTACGACCAGTCTTTCTCTGTTACGTTTGTTGGTTGATCTGGATGAGGTGAGCGGCTATGATTGGGGCTCAGCGGGGCTGGCCTACTGCTACCACGCCATGGATGAGGCGTGTAGGAATACCAAGGATTCTCTATCGGGGTATTCTTATGCCTGGGAGGTATGCCTTTTTGATTCTGTTTATGCTCTTTGTCTGTATGCTCTGTCTGTGTTTCATACTAAATTTATTCTGTTTTCTTTGTGCAGATATGGGGCTATGCTGTTCTTGGGCTGTATAGATTTGAGTTGGAGAGCCGGGCCCCTTTGTTTCCGGATATCAGGAGGTGGGGCCACCCGAATCGGACCGTTGATGAGGAGGAGGACCAGGATTGGACCCTGACGGTGGCGGAGGCGCGGGCTATGTTGGATACCTTCGAGTATGAGAGGCTGGGCCTTTATCCCTGGACCCTGTTGGAGCGAGAGGTGCATCGTGCTTGGGATGCTACTGGGATGCAGAGGATGCTGGCATCTTTGGAGGGAGATACCATGTATCTTGGTGAGCGGGTCTTCCCACAGCATGGCCGGGGTAGACTATCATACAGGGTGCTAGCGGATCCGCCGAGGGCGATGTATCCCACCCACTCCATTCCAGAGGATGATTATGCTAGTCTTGTGGTGGGTGATGCGGCGACGGCTTGCGTGATCCCCGGGGCCTCTTATGTGGAGTTTCTGCCTCGGCTGATGGGTCCCCTCCTGGTGGGGGATAGGCAATCACATGCTCGTGGATCCGCCTCTGCTTCTGCTTCAGGTTCCTCAGCCCCTAGCACTTCCTCCCAGGCTACAGGTTCTCTGCCTTTTGCCCCAGACTACGGCCCTTTGAGCTACACGTACATGATGGGGAGCATGCCAATGGTGGGGCACATCCCGTCTCCTGATCAGATTCCCGAGGGTTACCGCCTCCCGGCTGATGTCTCTTTGGTATGTTTCTGTCTGTATTGTCTCTCGTATTCGTCCATATAAGTGTATATGTCCGACTTTTTCTGAACATTTTCTTTTTCTTTGGTTGTCAGGTCACTCTGTCCGCGGCCGATTACAACCGTGGCGCGACTAAGATGGCGGGACTGATGGCTCTGGTGTCGGACCTGTCCGAGAGGCTGTTCCACAAGGCTTCTTTGGCGGCCTCGACAGTGGCCTCGGCGGTGACCCCTACTTGCGGAGCCAAGAGATCGAGGAGGGATGGCAGCCCTCGTGGCGGTGATGGCGGAGGTGCCGGCGGCTCGGGCGATTTGATGGCGTGATCCCCTCCTTTTCCCTTTTTATCTGATTTCTGATGATTGTATATATTGGCCGGGTGGGCCCAGACAATTTTTCTTTTCTTTTGGTACCTGTTAGGAACAAGTAGGTAGCACAAACAATGGTTTTTCTTAACCCCTAATCCTAGGTCTAATTAGTTAGTTAATTAACTTTCTCGACTTTCCATGTTTTTGGAAATGGAATGGAATGGCCGTTAGGCCACAATTTTGAGCCTTCATCTTGGTGTTTTTACTGCATGTTATGAACTGTACACACAGGTTTTTCGAGACTTGCTTTGTCAAGTCGGGGCTAGATTGTTGTTTGAGCAGAACTGTTGCTGTTTTGCCGTAGGGATATCTCGCGCGAGATAAGGTGTCTCGCACGAGACACGCTAGTCAGGCAGAGATCTCTTCTTTTCGGAATAGGATTTTGTCAGTTTTCCCTATAAAATCACCCTGTAGTCCGGCCAGATACCTCATTCTAGCCTTTCAAACTCTAGAGATATTCTGTTGGGGTGAAACTCTTGTCTTCTTCTTCAACCCTACGATCCATGGCTTCCAAGGAGATTGCCCCAACGTCCATGATTGTCGATGATTTTTCTCTGTCGTCTGAAGTGATTGCATCTTTCAAGCAAGCATCAAGGGATTTTGTGAGGTCGTTTCGCAACCAATCTCGTAATAAATTCATAGCGCACTCGGATTCAGAATCCTTTTTACCTTGAAGAACCTCCAACCGGATTGGAGTCTTTTGCAGGGTGCTGCTCGATTTTGGGATCCCTCTATTCATCTTTTCAATTTTTCTTTGAATGAGATGGTGCCTACTGTGGAGGAATTTGCCATTATCTTGGATATGCCTTTGACTGGTGAGATCGCTGTTCCTAAGTACAATAGGAATCATTCAGAGGCTTTGAATGAATTGTTAGGGATCCCCCTTGATACTTGCTATGAGTTGGTTCACCGCAAGTGGGTTGATTGCTCTTCTTTTTCGGGACGCTTCAGCGGTGATTCAGATGATGACGCTTTTCATGTCCATAAACGGAATTTTCTGGCTCTTTTCCTTTTCGAAGATGTTCTATTTACATGTAGGGATGGCTTGGTCGACTCCCAACTTGTGGAAATTGTTCTGCAGGCTAGAAAACATTCTAGGAACATCATTCCGCTAATCTTGGGTGAGACCCTGTATGGTCTTGATGAGCTGCATAGGACCGGTATCATGACTCAAGGGAGTCCTCTTCTGTTGACCATTTGGCTTAGGGAGCATCTCAAGTTGGTAGGTCCCCCGTTGGAATATTCCCCTTTCACACATCATACGCGAAAGTTATTGATCAAGGATCTTTCAGTGGATGAATGGGCTGAGTTGATTGCGAAGGCTGAAAATGCTGATATTCTTTGGTGTCCACCTTATTGGAGGTTGAACAAGTATGTTGCCAATACCAAGGGTTTTGACAGGGTTGTTCTCCCGGGTTTGCGCGATTCCTCCTTTTATTTCCCCAAGCGGGTGCTCCGTCAGCTTGGTCGCCAGCCAGAGACTTATCTCTTCGAAGGAGCTTCTCGTGAAGTGTCTTATATTGGTGTAGAGTTTGCGCAGGCGCTAGCTCAAGCATGGGGTGAAGGAAATAGTCGGGATCGCTGGTCGAACCTTCGGACTTTTAATGCAAGCATCTTCTTGTCTGATAAGTACTTGGATTGGTTTCTTCATACCGGTCACCCTAGTGCATAGAAGATTGATGATCTGCGGCTTTCATTGCTAGGAGATTCTTTCGTAGCTAGCAGTATTTTGCGAAGGAGCGAGGCTCAATCTGATCCTGCTAATGTGCGAACTGATCCAACTCAGGATTTTCTCGATGGGGATTGGTACGAGAGGCGAGGCAAAGGGATGCCTGGAAAGACGCAAGCTCTAGATAGACCCCATGTCTTCAAGAGGCTCTCGGGATCTGTTTTTAATCGTCTTGATTCTGTTTTTGATCGCCTCGAGGGATGCTCTGCTTCGAGGGGCTCAAAGCGCAAGGAGGATCACGACGACGGTGGAGACCATGTCCGCCGGTCTACCAAGTTAATGAAAGGCTAGATCTTTAGGAGTACCAAGAGATTGCTTTGATAGATCGATAGTTTTTTATTTTATTAGTATTTTTTCAAGATTGTTAGCTTAGCAAATTAGTCGTTGTGGTTAGGATTTCCCTTTTGTCATTAATGAAAATGCATTTGATTAATAAAGGACAAAAGTAGATTTATTTATTAGATTAGACCGAACCCGAAGGCTGCCTACGTTCCTCTTTTACAAAGAATTAAATAAGAGGCTCAGGTCTAACGTAGTTCATTTTTGAGAAAAGGACAAAATACGGCTCCGTGCCGAGGGGTAATCTCGCCGCGAGATAAGCCTCTTTTTTTTTTTTTTTTTTTTTTTTTGTTTGTGCACACCCTTTCTTTTGCCTAGACCGCCCCTTCGGGTTTTCAATCTAGCGGGCTTCTTTTCTTGTGCTAGCTCTAATTTTTGCCTAGGTCGTCCTTTCCGGGATTTTCAACCTAGCGAGCGATTTCTTTTTAGGAGGGCAAGTCACGCGAAGTACTTCTTGAGCTTGTCCATGTTTACCGGCTTCGGTAGTTGATCTCCGTCTAAGTCCACCACCGAAGGGCTCCCCGCAGAATATCTTCTTCACAATGTAGGGCCCTATCCATCTTGGTCCCCACTTGCCTAGCGGGTTGAAAGGTCCAGGACGGTGCTCACGGAGAACCAGGTCACCTACTCTGATATTCCTCGCCTTGACCTTTTTGTTGAAAGCTCTTGCCATTCTTCTTTGGTAAGCTTGAGTATGTTCGGCTGCTTTCAACCTTCTTTCATCCAACAGAGCCAACTCTTCGTATCTGCTTCCTAGCCAGTCGAACTCGTTCACTTGGTTTTCTAGGCGAACCCGTAGTGATGGTATTTCCAATTCTATTGGTAAGACAGCCTCCATTCCGAACGCGAGAGCGTAGGGAGTCTCTCCTGTAGCTGTTCGGACTGAAGTGCGGTATCCCCACAGTGCGAAAGGTAGCTTGTCGGGCCAGTCTTTTCCAGTGACCGCCATTTTTCTGATGATAGTTTCGATTGTTTTGTTCGCGGCTTCAACTGCTCCGTTTGTTTGGGGCCTGTAAGGAGATGACTTGTGCCTTGTGATTTTGTATTCGGTTAGTAGGCGATCGGTTTCCTTCTCGAAGTGGGACCCATTATCGGATATCATCTCTTGCGGAACCCCATACCGGCAGATGATGTTGTGCTTGATGAATTCTGCAACCTTTCTGGCATTCAGAACTTTATAGGAGGCAGCCTCAACCACTTAGTGAAGTAGTCGATGGCTACTAGGACAAAGCAGTGTTCGTTGGCTCCTATGGGTGTGACCTTTCCAATCACGTCTATCCCCCATGTAGAGAACGGCCAAGGAGAAGTCATAGGGTACAGCAAGGAAGGCGGTACATGCTGAAGATTGGCGTGTATCTGACACTTGTGGCACTTCTTGACCATTTTGGTACAGTCGGCTTCCATGGTCAGCCAAAAGTACCCTTGTCTGATGATCCTTTTGGCGAGCATATTTCCGCTCATATGGGTTCCACATATGCCTTGATGAACATGGTCCATTATTTCTTGGGCCTCTTCCTCGGTGGCACAAAGGAGGTTTACTTGGGAATGTTTCTTGAATAGGCGGCCAGCGGTGATGACGTAATTAGCGGCCAACCTCTTAAGGGCGATCTGAGTCTTCGGGTCTGTCTCAGGTGGGATGGTTCCATCTAGGATGAAATGCCAAATGTCATGGTACCATGGTTTTTCCTCGGAGTTCCCAACAGTGGCACATTCGGATAACCATTTGTCTTTGCAGTCATGGAGATCTATAACGGCGCAATATGCAGGAGTTGCACGTCGTGTTATTTTGAAGGGTTTGACTGCTTTTCCTTTAGGGATTTCGACCAATGAAGCAAGTGTGGCCAATGCGTCCGCAAACCGATTTTTATCTCTGGGGAGGTAGTGGAACGAGACATCTTGGAATTGTTGCACCAACTCTTGGAGATGGGCATTGTATCTTTGAAGGGTTGGATCTTGGACCCTCCACTTCTTCAATGTCTGATTGATGATCAATTGGGAATCCCCGAATACCTCGAGTTCGCCACGTTGCGTTCTAGGGCTGCCTCAAGTCCCGCTATGCAAGCTTCGTATTCTGCGGTATTGTTGGTGGCGTCAAAGTCAAGACGTATTGCTAGTGGAGTATAGATGTCGTTAGGGTCTACTAATAACATTCCAATGCCGAACCCTCTCATGTTGGCTGCGCCATCGAAAAATAATTGCCACTTATTTTCTTCTTCTATACTCATGATGTCCTCATCACGGAATCGCGGGTCTTCCCCTTCACTTCGTCGCAAGGAAATTCGGCCAACCGATCTGCGAATACACTCCCCCGACGGATTTCTCGAGTGACGTAAGTGATATCATATCCCGCGAGCATGAAGTACCATTTGGCTAGCCTCGAAGACAAATTTGATTTGTCTAGGATATATTTCGGTGGATCCATTTTTGCAATGAGACGGACCGGGAAGGCTTCCATATAGTGTTTCACCTTTGTGATACCCAAACAAGAGCAAAGCACAAGATTTGTCGAGTGGAGAGTAGTTGATTTCGCTGCCTTGGAATCTCGCGATCGACGAAATAGATGGCATTCTCTATGTGGGAGGCCGGGTCGTTCTTGAGCGAGCATAGCCCCTAATGCGTTGTCTCGTAACCGTGAGGTATAGCTTCAAGGGCTTCTCCTTGTGCGGTGGAACCAGGATAGGTGGGGAAGTCAAGTAGTGCTTAACTTCCTTGGATGCTTCTTGACATTCTTCGGTCCACTCTTGAGGTGCGTTTTTCTTAAGTAGCTTGAAGATAGGATCGCACATTGTAGCCGCTTGATTGATGAATCGACCGATATATTGAAGCCTCGCCCATGAATCCCTTTACCTCTTTCTCGTGTTCGGTGGAGGCATGTCTCGTGATGGCTTTTATCTTGGCGGGATCTCGCTTCTATGCCATGCTCGTGACCATGTACCCCAAGACTTTCCCTTTGACCACTCCGAATGAGCATTTGGCGGGGTTGAGCCTCATCTTGTCTTTGTCTCGCCGATTGAAGAATTTTCTCGAGATCTCTCAAGTGTTGACCATCTGTCCCTTTTGAGTGAATAATCATGTCGTCCACATATACCTCTATTTCCTTGTGGATCATGTCATGGAATAGTGTCGTGATCGCTTTGGTATGTAGCCCGGCGTTCTTGAGACCAAACGGCATGAGTGTAAATGTAACGTTCCCCAAGGTGTGGTGAATGTTGTTTTGTGCTGATCTTCCTCTGCCATGAGGATTTGGTTATACCCTGCGAAATCGTCGACGAATGAGCGGACTTCGTATGCAGCAGTGACATCGACCAACATGTCTATGTTCGGTAGCGGGAAGTCATCTTTAGGGGATGCCTTGTTCAAGTCTACGAAATCAACACGTACTCGTATTTTCCCGTTTGACTTGGCTACTTGCACCGTGTTTGCTAACCATTCCGGATACTCAATCACTTTGATGAACCCTACATTCAATAGCTTCATGATTTCCTCTTTCACTTGCATTGACCATTCCGGCTTGATTCTGCGTAGTTTCTGCTTGACTGGCTTGGCGTTAGGTAGCAGTGGTATTTTGTGCTCTACAACTAACTGATTCAACCCAGACATATCTTTGTAGGACCAAGCAAAGACGTCTACATATTCTCTAAGGAGCTGCGTCAAGGTTTCTCTGTCTTCCCCCTTGAAGAAGCTGCCGATCTTTGTTTCTCTGGGGTCTTCCGTTGTCCCAAGATTAACTGTTTGCATTTCCTTGTCATCAACAGGGCCATTCTTTCCACAACGACCTACTTGCTTAGCTAATTCTTTTAAGATTTGTTCGTTTTCTTGATCTATCTCATCGTATGATTCATTATTAACATGTTCGTTATATTGATTGTTATTAGTTAATTCATCATTCACGATGTTAGCAATCTCAGGGTACTCGGAAAGATCAAAGTTTTCATTAAGGAAGTAAGGGAATACATGTTCAGCCACTGCCTCGATTTCCTCTTGAGTGAGTCCATCGGAGGTGGAGCCTCGCTTCTAATGTAAAAGCTACGGGGCCTATCTTCCCGGGGATGGGGAGTGCAACCAAGCTCTTTGATCATGAAGTCTTCATCAACAACCGGTCCTCCGGTGACGTGCCGGTTTAGAATTGGGTCATCACATCTACGTATCGCCTTGTGTAGTCGGTAGTTGGAGCGTCCCCCTTGGATATTGCATGAATGGGCCGTCTTCTAACCGGCACAGTGTCTTGGAACTGCCGCAAAGCATGTCTTCTCCCAACACAAAGTCCCATTCACTTGTCATTTCTCGCCTCCGTGCCCCACAAACCATTGGGGATTAGTGGGACGGATTCGGTTTCATCTCGGAGAAGCATCGCACCGCCGAAGATTTCAAAGCCCGGTTGGCGCTTTCCTTTATCATCACCCATGGTTACGAAAAGATAAAGTAGGGAATACTTTCCCCTTCTCGGACAAAGTAGCCATTGAGTGTCTTTCGATATGGCTTGAGGTTGTCATTCTTAGGCTTTAGGTTGTCGTGGCCTTTGTGGTGGTTCCTTCCCACTTGATTTGAGTGAAGCCCCACTCTTCTTCGTCATCTTCATCGTGGATGGAGATGATGTATCCTAGTCCATGCTTTGTGTGAGGCTGGGGGACCGGTGGTGGTTCCGTTGTCCCTTGTAAGTGCTTTCCAAGCCCCACCCAGAAAGTAACCTTTTGCTAGCATCATTCTCCGCACAGAAGGCTTCCGGAAAACCAAAGTGCCTTGGAGTAGTCATTTTCGTTGCAAGTTTCTATGATATTCACGGTGCTTTCTTTCTCAATCTCAAAGCCACCGAACAGAAATCGAAGTGCTATGTTGTACTTCGAGGATAGGACTAGCATTAACCATTTCTCCGTGTATGGTGACTATCGTATTGTTGTGTCTGAACTTGATGCATTGGTGCAGGGAGGAGGGTACACCCCCTATGTCGTGTAGCCAAGGGCGACCAAGCAGCAAGTTGAAGGATGCCGGGATGTCGATGACTTGGAGTTCGATGCTCATAGTGACTTGCCCCATTTCTACAGGTATCACGACTGATCCCAGAGCAGTTCTAGCAGTGCAATCGTACCCCCTTACAGTATGCCCGGATGGCTTGAGGTCTTTGTGGGTGAGGCCTAAGGATGATAAGGCTTTCTTTGAGAGGACATTGATTGCAGAACCATTGTCGACCAAAATGCGTGGCATTCGGTACCCATTCACCTTAGCAGTTATGTAGAGGGCCTCATGATGATTGTTCCCATAGGACGGGAGATCCAAGTCAGTGAAAGTGATGACATTACCAAATTGCACTTGGCCAATCATTTGAGTGAGCTCTTCGGGTGTTGCTTCCGAGGAAATGGTCATTTGAGCCAATGCCTTTTTCAACATTTCACGGTGCTTGTGAGATGCTCCTATGAGATCCCAAACTGAGATGTTTGCTTGTGTCTTCTTTAACTGAGTTAAGAGAGGGTCCTCCGGTTCTCTTGGCGATGAGGTTTTGGCTTGTTTTGGAGGATTTTCATCCCTTGGGTCTTTGTTGGTGATCACACGACCGGATCATGTGAGTAGGTTGACTGTTTTAGACCCTTTCTCCTTTTGTTCTAAGATTTCTTCCCAAGACATCATATAACAGAAAGAAGATTTATTAAATTCAAGAGGGCTCTCGTCCACAATTGTGGCTAGACGAGTAGGATCCTCGAAGCTACTTTCTATTTCATTGTTTGGCAAAGGATTAGTAACAACATTAGGTAATCCTATCTCTTTATCGTCAAACAAATCTTGGATGACATCTTTCAAGTGGAAGCAAGAGTTGGTGTCGTGACCGGTGAAGTTGTGGTACTTGCAGAAGAGATGATGAGCATGGTTGGCAGGAAGGTCTTTCTTTGGAGGCCCACCTTCTCTTGGTTTGATTTTCCCGTTCTTGATAAGTACTTCGAAGAGTTCTTCTTGGGTGATTCCTTCAAGCTTGTCATAATGTCTATCCTTCTTCTTCTTTTGTGGTGGAGGTACTGCAGAGTATTTACCATTTCCGGGATGATTGAAGACAATGGCATTGACAGATGCATCCTTGGGATTGGAAGAGGAAGAAGAGCTCTTGTTGTAACGGAATCCACTTTCTTTCTTGGTTTCCCTTTTCTGTTTGATGAGGTCATCTAACCGTATGCCCGACTTGTGAAGTTCGGCGAAACTAGGAAAATAGTTGCCGGCTAGCTTGTCTTGATATTCCTCTCTAAGGCATTGTATGAGGATGTGAATTTGTTCGTCTAGGCTGGGCCTATCAACAATTTCGGTTAATTTGGTTCTCCACCTTTTGACAAAATCTGTGAAGGATTCGTTCGGAAGCTGTTTATTTTGCTCAAGATCCCTTCTAGTGGTGCGATAAGTGGAGTTGTCCTCGTATTGCTTTTGGAAAGTACAACTAGCAAGTGGCCAGTCGAGTCTCGTAGAGAGTGGAAGGGTCATATACCAATCTCTAGCGGCACCATCGAGAGTTTGTGGAAAGCATTGGGCCAACAGGTTGTCATCGACTCCCATGGGTAGCATGGCCCAAGAGTAAGTCTCCAAATGTGATTTGGGACATGTGGTGCCATTGAATTTTGCAATGTCGGGTGTCTTGTACTTTCTAGGAAGCTTTGACATGGACTGTTGAAGGGTATCGTAATCGATAGAGAGAGAGGCTCCCTTACTCACAACGAGGGATGCAAGTTTCTTTTCAAGCATGTCCATGGTAAGGGGTTCATTCTTGCTTTCCCCCTTGCTTTCTTTTTTGGATGTGTAGCTTTCATTGTCAGATGAGGAAGATGACGAGCTAGACTCGTACTTCTTTTTCTTGCCTTTGCTTTTGCGGCGACCCTTGGCCCTTTTGGTGTATGACTCCTCTTCCCCTGAGGAAGAATCATTTTTCTTCTTCTTTTCTTTATTGGCTAGTGCAGCTTTAAGTTCTTGAATTTCTTCCACAAGAGTGTGGATTTGGGAGGCTTGCACTTCTAGGCGATCATTAGCTTCTTCCAGAAGTTTGTGGTTGTTTTCGGACAGAGTTTCGTTACCCGAAATGTTGTCGACGTCGGACATTGTGTTGGGAGTCTTGGAGTTGAGTAGCTTCGGAAACCGACGTAAGAGATGCGAGATATCGTGATCTAGCTCCAACGAGCCTGGAAGCGTGCTCAAAATGGCTCAGCTCGCATTCAAGAACAGAAGCATTATCCCGCGCGAGATATGTTGTCTCGCGCGAGATAACCACACGGAAAGTCGATTTTTATTTAGACCTAATTTTTGGTCGGAACGGAAAGTCCGTTTTGAGGGGTTTCTAAGGCCTTTATCAGAACCTAACGACTAAGCAATCAATCCGTTTTTTGTAAGACAAAGCCATGTAAGATTGTTTTTTTTGAAGGATTATATGCATATATTTTTTTGAAGGGACATCCGAAAGGGTCATTCCGAAGGGACTTTTTCCGAAGGGACTTTTCTGAATCCTTCTTTATTGTCAATTTTGCATGGCTTTGTTTTGGTCAAAAACAAGAAAAGATTACCTAGTCAAAACCGACCGGTCACGGAGTGATCCTAAAAAGGTCAATCTACATGAGAATGTGGCGATGCAGGGCTGGAAGGCTAGGCTCCCCGCGATATGACAATCTAAGTGGATTGAATACGTGAAGTGGGATTGTCCAACTTCGGAGAGACCGGCGACTAGGTGGTTACCGTCATCCGTCCTTAGTGTGGGTCCTGAGTTGATAGAGGGTATGCAGTGCAATGACAGTTATAATATGAGTGCGCGTGTGTGATAGTCAATCTAGGTGATAGAGTAAAATAGAGAGTTTTTTTTTAAAGCAAAAGAAAAACAGATAGTGGCCGCACCAAGTGGTTGCCTACGTTTCTCCCAAATTAGGAAGACTCAGGCCATCGTAGTTCCACATAACGAGAGGGAAAGAGAGATAAATAATTCAATTTACAACTCCCGAATCCCCAATGGACCGGACTTTAATTAAATAAAACCCAATCGCACACAGTTTATAAATAATAATCAATTATTTAAAGGAAACGAAGGTTTGAGTTCTACACCTTAAGGGAGGCCTTAAGATGCGAGAACTCTGCAGATAATGAATTCTGGGATCCCTCTTGCGTGTTCGACCCTCGTCTTGGACCACGGGATGAACAGGAGAAACCAGAAAACAACCAGATTGCCGAAGCCATATCTCGCGTGGGATATGATATCTCGCTGCGAGACATGCTTCATCTGAGAGAAAAAAATTCGAATTTACTAAATTTTTGAAAACCTCTCTTTTAATTTTGACGCAAGTTTAAGCCTCTTAATTTTAAGTCCCCAGCGGAGTCGCCACTGTAGCGTTGTGAGGAAAAAGAAAGGAATAATGTTTTTTATCTTTCCTTTTCATTTTTGAGTCGCCACCTATATTATTTGGTTGGAGAAAATAGGAAAACCATTTTGAAAAAGATTTGGGTTCGGGGCTTAGGTTATGAAATGGGTAGGTCAAGGAGCATCCATTTCACCCAATCCGGAGATCGGTCTTGCTAAAGAAAAGAGAGGTTTTCAATAGAAGGGAAAAACGATTTTTTAATATTATAAACAAAGGTCCATTTAACGGGGTTAAACGGAATGTAGGATCGATTGCTTCGAGACCGTCTCCATGATTTGGAGAGGCTCTAGGCCGATCCTAGATTCTATGGAATTATACCACTCTAACAATCAATTAGAAAGGGATTTAGGAATTACCTTGCGTGAGGTGATTTGGGCAGAGTTTCGACTCAAGTTTAGGGTCGACTCTTGACACGGACAGAGCTTCGCCTCGGTCCTTGACTTGGAGCTTGATGCTTGTTTATCAACAAGGTCGACAAACAAACTATGAGGTGAGTTTTTAGGGTGATTTCGTAGGATTCTTTCAAGGAGAGAAACCAACAAAATGTGTGTGTTGTGAAAATTCTTGGACCTCTTGAACCTTGGAAGTCACCAAGTATTTATAGGGGTTGGGGAAGTGTTGAAGATGAGATCAAACACTTCAAGATGGTTCCGCACTCCCAATTCTATTGGTTGGCCGGAGAGATAAAGTTTTATCCCGAAAAGAGGTTGAAATCGACGAGGAACTGCCGCCCGCACCTGCAGAGGGGGATAGCTCGCGCGAGACATGCCATCTCGCGGCGAGATATTGCTCCTGTGGACAGTTTTGTCCTTTCCTCGTTATCTCGTATGCAGTTTAGTCCCAAACTAATGGTGGTTAGTCAAAACTTAACAAAACATGACGAAATGGTGGATTTCTACTTCTTGACTCAAAGCGAGACTTAGAGTGGTATAAGTATGTTCCGATGTGTTCAGAATGGGGTGTCTACAGGAGCAGGCTCCTCTTGGTACTTGGGGCCACTGATCAGGGAACTTTGCTTGCTAGGGAGCAGGTTCCTCTTGGTGCTTTGGGGCCATTGGTCTCGTTGCGCACTGCTGGGGAGACTAACATAGGTACGGCTTCTTTGTCTCGGTTTATCATGCAAAATAGGCTTTTGCAGTCGCCGTGACTGGTGAGCCTTGTTGCTTGGATACTGAGGCAGCTGGAGCTTTTTTCTTGACAGACATTGCTTGGAGACTGGGCCTGGCGAAGATAATAAAGGCGGGGTTTGCTACCTGTAGGATTTGGAATCCTTGTCCAAAATTGTGATTTGAGGGGCAGTCCTCACGATCACATTACGATCACCTGATTATTGTATCCTGCGGGGGGAAAACACAACACTCAAGACACTTTGCATTTTATTTAACCTCTTGCTTATGCATTATTAATCCTTAGTTGCACAAGTCCATCTCAGCTGGGGAGAATAGGAAGTAGGGAGGTTTTTGCACGGCTTGATGAGCAGATGTGTCTGTAGCAGTTGCTCTATCGTGTATGGGACAAAAGTGTTTATGATAAGGTGGACCCTCTCCCGTTATAGGGGAAACGTATAAGTGATGTATGATACGGTGCAGCTTAGGCAAGTCGGGGACGCTCCCGAGAGTATTGATTGCAGCGGGTCCGTTGCTAGTGAGGACAAAGTGCATCACGCGTCTGAAACAGCAAGCAGTAGAGAATGTGCAGAGAACGATCCCGGCTTGGCGAAGCCCCAGTTGACAGTGCAAAGCAAACTTCGAGGGAGATATGGTAAGGAGAGCCGGAGGGATACCTTAACCAAAGCCCCAACTTGAGGAAGTTCCATGCAGCTTCATCGCAGACAGAGTCATCTTGTGGCCAAAGAGGCAACTCATCGTTTCAAACCGCAGTCAATCAGTCGCAGGACAAGACTCAAAAGTGTTTACGTGCAGGGGCATATCTTTCGAATGGTGGGAAATGAATCCCGAACTTCTGTATGACATCCTCGCTTTGGGTTTGACTCTTTTGGGAGAGTATAAGAATCACAAGGTATGGAGAGGTGTATGGAAGCCCCTGCTGACCGACACAGTGTTTGGATCTATCTTCCTATGATGTAGAAAGAGAAGACTTGTCGAGACACTTGAAAACTTGTCTTATTCGTGATGATCACAAGGCTGCTTAAAACCCTTTATTGATGTTCGGGTTATTCAACCACCAAAGCCGATATGAACAAATGTTTTTATCAATCCTGAGGAGAAAACCCACTGATATGGAGAATCAAACTCGGAAAGATGAACAGTGTATGGGCATGGTCCTTAAGGAGACCATATATTCTGAGATCTGTTTGTGATTTTGACCGGACCAGTTATGGTTGCCTACGTTCCCCTCCTTGGGAGGAGCTCAGGTCGCCGTAGTTCGGGCTTATCCCGAATGAAAAGAATGAACGTTGGAATTCGAGGATCTGAGGACCTTTTAGGATTTTGAGAATTGAAAGAACATGTCCTCTTGGAGTATCGATGGGAGACACAGATGTGAAGCCCTAGTGGGACGTTCACGGCAAGTGTTTGCGGATGCGAAATGAAATATGCTCACACAAAACGTCGAATGAACGGATGGAATTTGCACAATCTTCACTTGACGGTCTTTTGAGCCGGGATGGACTTGGCTCCACTTTAAGCAATAATCTGTTTTAGATCTCGACGATATTGGAATGAAACTGCTATCCGGTAGGAACTGCGACTGGGTCTCGGGGTTTCGATCGGCCCTTGGGTGATTCGGGATATCATGACCTCTTAAAACGAGAGGTCGGCTGGGCTTTTTGCTGGCTGTACCTCTAAAGATGAGAGGTTGGCTTTTTAGGGATGTGTTTGGGATTTCTATGGCGAGGAAATCTGTGATTGCATCTTCAATGCCTCTGAGAGGTCAATCTCGGCTTTGGCTAAAGGCAAAGGTAAGGGTAATGGTAATGGGAATATTCTCTAAGAACGAGAGGATGGCCGGAGCTGGTTGAGGTAGTGGTGAGGGGACATCCGTGTTGTCTTTATTCACTCTGAGACTCCTCTTTGAGTAACAACCGGATCTTTTGACTTTCGCTTCTGAGAGGATCGCTGGGGACTGGGCTCTCTTTCTTTTCTTTTTTTTTTCTTCATTCTCTTTTTTTTATAGTTTTTTTTCTTGTTTTTGTCTCTCTCTCTTTTTTTCAATTTTGACTTTGAGAGGAGAATTTCAGCTAGTCCCCAGGATGGATCATTGCCTTCTGTCGTTCTTGAGCTTAGAGACGGTCAATCTTTCTTTGAATCACAAGAGTCTCAAGGATAGTCCCTCTTCTTCTGGCGATGGCTAAATGGGCTTCAAAACATGCCGATCTTGAACCGAAGGGGTATTGTTTAGTGAGGGTGAGGTAATGGCTTTCCTATGGGTGAAAGGTTTCAACCGCAGTCCCTACCGGATGATTCGAACAAGATTGAGTCTTCCTTGCTTGCTTAAGCTTACTTTGAGTAGGATCCATGCAAATTCATCGAGCAACGAGATAGACGAAGGAAAGTATGTGAGCACCGGAGACGCGATATGGGGAGTTGGTGAGCCCCATTTTGAGAAGGATATCATCCTATTTTCTCACTCCGATCAATTTAAGCATTAGTCATTTCAAAGCATTAGTCGGTGAGCAACACAAGTGATCATTTGGAATAAGACCATTTCAATCGAGTGTAACGCAGGTGTGCAAGTAATGTCTCGAGTCTAGTAAGAATAGAAACAAAGATTTTTATCACTGCAAAGCAAAATTGGTCCAACTTGGACTTTAACAGACTCATGTCTGACAATGGACATTCTAGAACCTACGAGGACTGATCGACTGCATCAACTTCGGACGGGAGGAAGAGCATTGTTGCCATTGGTGGGATGAGGACCCTTCTTGATCTCTTTGTCATTCGCAAATCGGCCTCCTTATCTTTAGCAATCTGAGCAAGCACCCGGGCCTCTCGCTTCACAAGGGAAAAATGGCTTCAAGGGTAGTTCGTGGCTTCTCGATGGACATACCGTTTGCACTATGCTGACCCATGGGATACGAACTTCCAGGTTGGTGGGCCATAATCTTCTCTGCACCGAGCATTTTGGATTCCAAATCATATGAATGATCACTCGGGCACTTGAACTGCTTCCGCCTCGAGAATGTGGACCAATGAGCACCGGGAACGAGAGCACACACCCAACTTGCCGTAGCCTTGCAGAGGTGAAGAGGTAAGGGCGTGCATAGACGGAGGGTAGAGAATCTTGAGGAGGTACGGGAGAGGGAAGAATACGGAAGGAGATGGACTCATGCAACACTTTATTAATCTTCAAGTAGAAATCGGTGTTTTTTAAGTCCTAGGAACGGTTGGGAAAGGCTAACCCTTTATTCACATAATCTAGACATCAGGGGAACCTAAGGACACATCATCCAAAAATACACCAAACGTATTGGTTCAAAATTAATAACAGGCGATAATACCTAAACAAAACCAAAGAATTTATGGGACGAACGAGCAGCCCCAATTTCTGGAGAAATTTGGGCAGCATAACGGGTATTCCGGAAGAAATTCAAGGAAAAATCCGGCATGACCTCTCGTCGGTGCACGTTGACAAAGCGACATGATATCTCGTTAGAACATGCCGTGGGAACGACATGTCCTTTCGTGAAACCATGTTGCGATGGCAACATGCCCACATATGCTAGGTTTTTGGGGTAGGTACGAACGCTTATTAAGAGTTTTGAAACAACTCATTTTAGTGTTTTTGAAAATGTCGTGTCAAAACCAACCGTTTTGGGTGAGGTTTAAAAGTGTGGCGCCACCTATAACGCGTTAGGGGAATGGGTTTGACATTAGGCGCTCAAGCGTAGGCGAATTTCCTAGCCGTCCGCGATGCCGTCAATCGTACCCGAGGGTTCCAGATCTACGTGAAGTAGTGTGTGGAATGGCTAGATTCCTTTATTTTGCGAAAAATGATTTATTATTATTATTATTTTTATTTTTTGAAAAGGGGGAATAAAGGAAAAAAAAACAACACACACACGCCCCACAAAGCACAATAATCAAGGATCAATAATCCGATCATGGGGGACTGCCCCACAATCACAGCTGAACTGGAAACCAAAACCTGTAGAGTGAACACCTTCTGTCGCGGGGCACAGGATAACCAAGGCATTCTCTGTTGCGTGACAGAAGTAATCACATATCCATAATTTGAACAAAGACCAAATCAGCCCCAACCTCCAAGCACAATGCAATGACTTAGCCCCAATACTAGCACAAAATCAACAGGAAGCAAGGAAGGGGGAGGGAATAAAGCAAAGCAAAAAAATGCATTTTAGGCACATAGAATGTCACACAACCAAGCTAAATGAACGCTCGCCGAAAAAAATAAGAGTCGCCACGCCGTTTTTAAGGAAACATTGAAAACCTTTTTTTGGAAGAGAAAAATGGGTTCGAGGGTCAGGTTACGTGTTGGAAAGAACCGAGAGTTTACCCAACACGCCTCGTCCATAGACGAGTCTTTCTATTGTTCAACATCCAATTCATTCAAACGTGTGTGCAAATGTGTGAGACAAAAATATGTGATAAATGCATTTTAATGCTTTATTGATAAACAACGAGGAATACAACTTGTGAGCCACTTATTTTGGGGGGCCACGTCCCGATTACAACGAGGCAAACGAATTACAAATGAAAACAGACCATCTGCAGTGTGACTTAGTATGTCGCGTGACACAGGACACACTTGGCCCGATGTGTCGCGGGACATACTATGCCCTATGCAGAGATTTACACTGATTTGATTACAGGGACGAGCCAATATCAACAACGAGGTAAACAGAATGAAATTAACGACAACAACGAGATTAATTAATGGAACAAGCCAATATCAACAACAAGTAATAGAGATGGAATTAATCAGCAACAACGAGGTTAATTAATGGAACAAGCCAATATCAATATCGAGGTTAACAAAGATGGAATTAATGGAAACAAACCAATAGCAACAACGAGGTTAACCAAAAAAGGAACTAACAATAGTAACAAGATTACAGAGATGGAAATATCAAATTGCAACGAGACGATACCATCACCTAGATGTGGATAAACACGTGAGAGAGAATGAATATGACGGATTCATCCTCTATTTGGTGTGTAGACCAACCAATACCAAATGAAAGCTCAAGCAATCACAGATCATAGCATGCTAGGAACAAATATGAGATTATGATAATGTCCATTTCAATCAGCTCTAGCATGAAGAACGATATCAAAGGCCAAGTATACAGAACAAGCCATACTGGGAACAACATGAGAATATGTCAATACCAACCAAATCAGGTTCTAGCCTGATGAACAGATATCAGATACGGCAATACCTAGGACAATGAGAATGAAAACACAGAATCAGAACACTTAAGCTACAAGGCATGAACTGAAAAATTGTGTAAATCACCAATAACATGAACTGAACACGAATATCACAGGTATTAACCACAGCAGAGCAAATTCCAGCTACAAACTAATGGATTGCGCACGAAGAACAGGGTAATGGCACGGCAGAGACATGAAGAGTGAATTTCAGGGATTACCTTTTGTAGTCCACGATCCTTATACCAATTTATGTATAAGGATCTTCAAATAAGCTCCGAGACAAATGAGAGTTCGAGCTCAGATGCTTCAAGACTTCGACTGAAATTGGTGGTGTAGCGGTCGTTGTTGGTGTTGAGAAACAGGGGACGGTGATGGCTTGATTGGCATTGTTTCTGGTTGAATAGCGATTGAGTGATGGTTGATTTAGCGATTGATTGGGTTTGGTTGGCAATGGCTGTAATGGTGAATGGGTAGATAGGCGGAGACTGGTCACTGTTGGGTGGAGAGAGAGTGGTAACGACGGAGAAAGCGGTTGTAATCGGAGGGGCGGCCGGCGATTGGTTTAGAGAGAGAGGTTTGGTGTTGAAGGGTGGTGGTGGTGAACGGTGGAAGGCGATTGAGTTGCCGGTTGATTTGGGGGTGAAGGAGACGGTGTTTTTGATTGGGGAGATTGGGTCACCGACGATTGGGTTTGAGGGAGAGAGACTGGTGGTGGGCTTGGCCGGAGAGGGAGCTGGTGGTGAGGAGGATTAATCTGGTTTTTGGGGAGAGAGTTCAACGAGGAATTGTGTTTAGTGGATAGAGAGAGAGTAGAGAGAGAGAGAGAGAGAGAGAGAGAGAGAGAGAGAGAGAGAGAGAGAGAGAGAGAGAGAATGGGCTTCCTGCGTGCCCCCTTACAAATGAGGAATAATCCTTTATTTAACAACTGATTGGAATTAATTCATTGTGTCGCACGACCAATCAAAAATAACTGCCTTTCTTCTAGAAACACTGCCAGGTGGCGAAATCTGGACCCTTCCTTGGTAATTCCCAATAGGTCCAATCAGAATAATTCTTTCTAGGTCCTTCCTTAGCGAGAAACCTATAAAAGCTCCCGGAAGTCTCTGAATGAACCAGAAATTTACCAAAATGCTCCCAAGCGCACTTTTATCGAGTAAAAGGTACTTTTATTGGGTCGCGAGTTGGATTGGGGTACTCACAGAGCCCCTCAGCAACGTCACTTATGGAAGAAGTGAGGTTGTCGATAAGAAGGATCCCAAGCCTAACGAGTGGCTGACGAGATTGGATGGCTTCACCTTTGGAGAAAGGATTCCTACGTATCCCTAAAAGGGAATCAAGCCAAATCGTAGTTCAAAATGTAGGAACGAGCCTAAGGAGGTATAGGAACAAGCCAAAAGAGGTATAGGAACAAGCCTTGAGAGACATAGGAACAAGCCTTGAGAGACATAGGAACAAACCTTAAGAGGTATAGGAACAAGCCTTAAGAGGTATAGGAACAAGCCTAAAGAGACATAGGAACAAGCCTTAAAAAGGATCAAGATTAACTCAAGAGTAGTGCAAGATGAACTACAAGGAAATGAAATGACTTTTACGAGAAAGCAAACATAAGACAAGATGATTTGCAATTAGAATGAGATATACTTTCATACCTGTGCTGTGCTTACCTGCAAGGGTTGTGCACACGAAGACCACTTGAAGTGATTGGCTGACTTTGGAAATATTTGCCGGGTAGAACACGAACTTTGCTGTTGATACTACCGTTGCAAGACGGACCCTTGATCTTTGATTTACCATTGTAAGCCGGACCCTACAGATGATTTGAGGTTGCGAGACTGACATTGCTGATGCTTTTCCATTGCAAGACAGATATTGCTGAGGACTTGTCGTTGCGAGACGGACTTTGATTATGATTTCCCATTGCAAGACGGACCTTGCTGAGGATTTGTCGTTGCAAGACGGACCTTTGATGGTGGTTTGCCAACGAGGCTGATGAGCTTGACGAGCATTGCATGGAGACTGAGGCAGCTAGGGCTCTTTCAAATGATGCTGATGAGTCTAAAGATGACGAGACCTATGAAGATGATAAAGGCAAAATATGCCACATGCAGGATTTGAAATCTTTGTCCAGGTTGTGAATTGAGGAGCAATCCCCATAATCAGATTATGATCACTTGATTATTGTACCCTGTGAGGGGAAAAACACAACACTACTAGGCACTTTGAATTTTATTCAATTCTTGAGTTTTTTGTTTATGCATTATTAAATTCATTGCACGAGTCCATCTCGGTCGGGGATGAAAATGGGGTGAGGATTTTGTATGGCTTGATGAAGCGGATATGTATGTAGCCATTATGCTATGATGGAATGACTGTGTATATATGATGTATGGGTTGAACCCTCTCCCATGAAGGATGGACGGTATGGCGCAGCTAGGCAAGTCGGGGTGTACCCAGAGAGTACAGACCACAACAGATTGATTCGTTGCTGATAAGAACAAAGTGTGTCGCGCGCCTGAGGCAGCAAGCAGCAGAGAAGGTGCAGAGAATGCCCTAGCTTTGAAGAGATGACTAGGCAAAGCCCCAGTTGATAATGAAAAGTAAACCCGGAGGGAATCTGGTAAGGAGAGCTTGAGAGGACAGCATAGCAAAGCCCCAGCTTGAAGAGATCCAATGCAGTCCCATTACAGGCAGAATCATCATACGGCTAAGGAGGCACCCATCTTTTCAGACCTTAGTCACTCAGTCATAGACTCGGAAATATATACGTGCAGGGGCACATCTTTCGAAAAGTGGGAAATGAATCC
This sequence comes from Adenophora triphylla var. japonica, assembly GCA_022495995.1. Classification (NCBI taxonomy): domain Eukaryota; kingdom Viridiplantae; phylum Streptophyta; class Magnoliopsida; order Asterales; family Campanulaceae; genus Adenophora; species Adenophora triphylla. The sequence continues at coordinate 215,062 of JAFEMH010000669.1, read as the reverse complement.
CAATTTTGTGTATGACACACTTGCTTATGGGTTTGACTCTTTTGAGAGAGTATAAGCACAACAAGGTGTGAAAAAGTGTATGGAAGCCCCTGCTGACAGAAAAAAGTGTTTGGATCTATATTCCTAGAATGTAGAAAAGAAGACTTGTCGAGACACTCGAAAACCTGTCTTATTCTTGACAATCACAAGGCTGCTAAAAACCCTTTATTGATGTTCGGGTTATTCAACCACCAAAGCTGACATGAACAAATATTTTGATCAATCCTGAGGAGAAAACCAACTGATATCGAGATCAAAAAGGATGTGTGTATATGGACGACCCTTGATGAGACCGAATTTTCTGAGATGTGTTTCTGATTTTGACCGGACCAATTATGGTTGCCTACGTTCCCCTCCTTAGGAGGAGCTCAGGTCGCCGTTGTTCGGGCTTATCCCGATTGAAAATAGGAGGAATATGAAATTTCGAGATTTTAAGGACCTTCGAGGATTTTCTGAGAATCGAAGCATTGAGGAACATGTCTCCTTAGAGTGCCAATGAGGGACACGGCTGCGAAGCCCCAGTGGGGCATCCACGGGAAGTGTTTGCGGAATAGGAATGAAATATGCTCACATGAAGTGCCAAATGAATGGATTGAATTTGCACAATCTTAGATTGATAAGTTTGAACCAAGATGGATTAGATTCCAATTTAAGCAAGCAATGAAGCATTAATTTGATTTAGATCTCAAAGATATTAGAGTGAAACTGCTATCCGGTAGGGACTGTAGCTGGGCTTCAAGGCTTCGATCGGCCATCGGGTAATTTGGAAAATTTTGACCTCTTATGATGAGAGGTCGGCTGGGCCTTTTACTGACTAGACCTCTAAAGATGAGAGGTTGGCTTGCAAGGATGTGTTTGGGAAATCTACGGCGAGGAAGATTGATTGCCTCTAAGAATGAGAGGTCAAGTTTTGACTTTGGCCAAAGGCAAGGGTCAAGGTAATGGGAATATCCTCTAAAATCGAGAGGATGGTTTGGGTTTTTGGTGGATTGCTGATGAGAGAAAATCCAAGCTATCGAGAACTTTTTGCGAACTTTCGAGAATTCAGGCTCCTTTTGAACATTGGAGAGCTTCTTGAGAAGTCGGGAATTTTTGCTGAATGGTGAGGATTTAACATCCTTCTTTTGGAAAGCCTCTTGAGGATTCTTGCTGGATTGTGAGGATTTAACATCCTTCTTTTGATAACTTGGAAGGCTTCCTGAGGAGCTGAGGATTATATATGTCCTTCCTTCATGACTTGAGTACTTTGTGGATTGCCGACTCTCGAAGCTAACTTCTTGGCATGGCTTGGACTTCTCTCAGCAAGGAGCAAAGATGATGGCTAAACAAGGTTTCAAAACATGCCGATCTTGAAATGAAAGGATATTGTTTGGTGAGGGTGAGGTAATGGCTTCCCTATGGTGAAAGGCTTTAACCGCAATCCCTACCGGATGACCCAAACGAGATTAAGTCTTCGTTGCTTGCTTAAGATTTAACTGAGGAAGATTCATTCAAATTCATTGAGCGACAAAACGACGAGGATGATAAAAGGGGTGTGAGCATATGAGATGCAAGATGGGGAGTTGGCAAGCCCCAATTTGAGAAAGATATCAATTAATTTTATCACTCCGATTAATTTAAATATTAATCATTTTAACGCCTTAGTGATTGAGCAGCACAAGTGATCATCTAGGATAAAACCATTTCAATCAAGTGTAACGTAGGTGTGCAAGTGATGCCTCGAGTCTAGCAAGAAGAGAATCAAAGATTTTTATTATTGCAAAGCAAAAACTGGTCCAACTTGGACTCAACAGGCTCATGTCCGAAAGGGACATTCTAGATCCTACGAAGACTGATCGACTTCTTCAACCTTGTATGGGAGAGCCCCTGGGATTGTTGACAGTGTTGGCCATTTGAGCAAGCATCTGGGCCTCACGCTCACGAGCAAGAGCGGCTTAAAGGGTAACCCGCAACTCTTCAATAGACAAATCATTCAAACCCGGCTGACCCGTAGCAACTGAACCTCCGAACTGGCTATCCAACACATTCTCTGCACCAGGCATCCAGGATTCTAAATCAGATAAACAACTACTTGGACACTTGAGCTGCTTCCGCCTAGGGGATATGGACCAAATGAGCGCCGGGGACCGGAGTACGCACCCAACTTGCCGTAACTTTGGAGAGGTAAAGAGGTGAGAGCGAGTATAAGGCGGAGGATATAGAACTTTGAGATGGCATGGGAGAGGGAAGAATGGGAAAAGAGATGGACTCATGCAACATCTTATTAGTGTTCAAGTAAAAATCGGTGGCTTTTAAGTCCTATGAACAGTTGGGAAAGGATAAGCCTTTATTCACGCAATCTAGAACTTCGGGGGACCCTATGGACACATCATCCAAAAATACACCAAATGTATTGATCAAAAATTAATAATAGGCAATAATACCTAAATAAAACAAAAGCATTTATGGGACGAACGAGCAATCCCAATTTCTGAAGAAAATTGGGCAGCATAACGGGTATTCCTGAAGAAATTCAAGAAAAAATCCGGCATGACCTCTCGTCGGTGCACGTTGACAAAGCGATATGGTCTCTCGTTAGAACATGCCGTGGGGAAGACATGTCCTCTCGTGAAACCATGTTGCGTTGGCAACATGCCCACACGTGCTAGGTTTTGGGATAGGTACGAAAGCCTATTATAAATTTTTGAAACAAGTCATTTAGTACATTTTGAAAATGTTGTGTCAAAAACAAACTTTTGGGTAGGCTTGAAGTGTGGCGCCACCTATAACACGCTAGGGGGATAGGTTTGACATTAGGCGTTCAAGCGTAGGCGAAATTCATGGCCGTCCGCGAAGCCGTCAATCGCACCCGAGGGTTCTAGATCTACGTGATGTAGTGTGCGGGATGACTAGATTCCTTTATTAATGAAAATAATAAATTTTTTATTTTATTTTTATTTTATTTTATTTGAAAAAGGATGAGAAATGAAAAACAACACACACACATCCAACCCCACAGAGGTACAATAATCAAATGATCATGAATATAATCATGGGACAGCCCCACAATCAGAACCTGGATTAAGAATATCAACCCTGCAGAATGGCAAGTGTTGTCGCGTGACACAGGACTGATGAGGCCAATCTTGTCGCGTGACAACAACAACCACATTTCCAGATTCTCAAGCAAACTGAGCAGAACAAGCCCCCGGCCTCCAAGCAAATCATTCAAATCAAGGCCTCTCACAGAGAACAACAGAAGCACACAATGGAGAACCAAGACAACAAAGCATCTAAAATGCATTTACGCACATAAAATGTCACACAACAAAGCACACACAAATGAATGAGAAAGATGTTGAACAAGCATGAAAGTTTGACACACTTTTGAAAAAAAGTTTCAAATGGCCCCAGCGGAGTTGCCACTGAATGAGCGCTCGCCGAAAAAATAAAAATAAAGGAGTCGCCACGCCGTTTTTAAGGAAACATTGAAAACCTTTTTATTGAGAAAATGGGTTCGGGGGTCAGGTTACGTGTTGGGAAGAACCGAGAGTTCACCCAACATGCCTCGTCCGTAGACGAGTCTTTCAATGTTCAACATTCAATTCATACAAATGTGTGTGCAAAATGTGTGTAACAAGATATGTGTAAAATGCATAAGAGTGCTTTGTTTTATTACATCAACAAGGGGAATTACACTTTGTAAGCCATTTGCCATGGGAGGCCACATCCCACTTACAAAGAGGACAAACAGAACTTACAACTGAAAAATGACTTCTGCATATTGACAAAGAGTGTCGCGTGACACAGGATCTGTTGTGCAGATTATGTCGCGTGACACTAACTATCATATGCAGGAGCCTTACAACATGAAGCCCAGGACATGACAAGAATCTACAAAATCACTCTAAATGAGTTTGGATATTGAAGATCCACACTCAACCTGGAGTGACAAGCAGACAGAATGAACAACTTACATATGAAAAATGACCTTTGTAGAGCGACTAGTTATGTCGCGCCACACAGGACGGATAGCCCGTCGTGTCGCGTGACACTACATGTCCCTCTGCAGAGACCTTACAATGTGCAATCATATCCACCAGAAACCAACTCAGATCAAATTATCACAACAATACAAATCAGTATAACATGAATCACCAATAGATTGACCAAAGGAGTGTGGACATGGAAGGATCCACCCTCCCTTGACAATCACACAATGAATAGAATTCAAATCACATCAAGAATACCAAATATACCAAGCAATGACAATTAAACAGAGTGATGGCAGTTGGGACTTGATAATTGAGGACGGATGGAGTCCAATTATCAAGTCCGGGGACAGTAATTGCAATGGAGCAAACAAACGACAAATATGAAATAGTGATTGAGAGAAGAAATTCGTTACCCTCGTAGTCCACACTCTCTATACCACGTCGGTATAGAGAGTCTTCAATCAGCTTCAGATTAGAACAGGATTTGAACTCTCAGATTTGGTAGCTCGGCAGTTTCAAAATACGCTTAGTTCAACAGTTCTCCAAATCAGCTTCAAATCGGCTTCAATTTCCAAATTCAACAAAGATGAAATTGTTCTTCAACTTTCGGTTTAACAGCTTCAATGGAATTGCCAAATAACCGAATCTGGAGAGATCAATTTCAAGGCATAGAACAAGCAAAGGTCGGGAACAGGGGATAGGATGTTGATGGGTTTTTGGTGTTATTGAGAGGGATTTGGGTCAGAGAAGAAGAACAGTGAGGCTTGGTCGTTGTTTGGCCGGAGTAGGTGGTGGTGTACGACTTAGGGGTTGTAACAGGGGCGGCATTGGTTGATTTGGTTGGTGAGGTTGCAACGGTGAATGGAGAGAGTGACAGATAACGGTCGTTGGGTGATTGGAATTGGAGAAATTGGGTTTGGTGAAGAACGTTTTGGATCGGGGTGAGGAAGGTTGAAGGAGGTAGAACGGATTGGTGCGATTGGGGAGCTTGGGCTGCCGATTGATTTGGGTGAGGAAGTCGCCGGTAAGTTGAATGGATTGGTGTTGAGTTTGCCGGAGAAGGAGAGGCTGGGTTAGGAAGGAGATTAGGGAGCGGCCATGGTGATCTTCTGCCTTTGCGTATAGAGAGAGAGAAGAGAGAGAGACTGGTTTTTGCGGATAGAGAGTGATAGAGAGAGAGAGAGAGGAGAGAGAGGCTATGTGAGTTGTGTGTTAACTGTGTGTGAGGATCCTTTGACAAATGAGAGGAATTTGTATTTATACGTAAATTGGGAAAAAGGATTATAATGTCGCACGACCCAACGTATCCAATTTCCAAGCTTCAAGCTGTCGCACGACCAGCTACGCCCATAACTGTTTCTGGCGCCAAAACCTGCTTCTGGAACATTTTGGGTTAATTCTTTAAAATCCCAAAGCAGTTAATTCCCTGTAGGTCCTTTTGTCCGGGAAAAGTACTAAAAAATACTTTCTTTGTGAGAAACTCATAAAATATTTCAGGAAGTCTCGGAACGGACAGGGAAATTACCAAAATGCCCCTTAGTGCGATTTTATCACATTAAAATGCACCTAAAAGGTTGCGAATTGGATTGGCGTACTTACAGAGCCCCTCAGCAACGTCACTTTTGGAAAAAAGTGAGGTTGTCGATAAAAAGGACCCAATCCCAATGAGCGACTGGGGGATAAGGCGGAGGGCTAGACGGTGATCTAGGGAATCGGATGGCTGGACCGTTGGAGAAAGGATTCCTACGTATACCTGAGAGGGAATCAAGCCAAATCGTAGTTCGAAGGGGGGACATGTGACCAAGAGGGATGGATGGCTGTCTCGGAGCGAGGACGCGTAGGTAAAGGATCAGGCGGCTGCCTCGCGGAGAGGACGCATAGCCAAAGGACCAGACGGCTGCCTCGCGGAGAGGATGCGTAGCCAAAGGACCGGGTGGCTGCCTCGCGGAGAGTACGCGTAGCCAAAGGACCAGACGGCTGCCTCGAGGAGAGGACGCGTAGCCAAAGGACCGGGTGGCTGCCTCGCGGAGAGGACGCGTAGCCAAAGGACCAGACGGCTGCCTCACTGAGAGGACGCGTAGCCAAAGGACCAGACGGCTACCTCATAGAGAGGACGCGTAGCCAAAGGACTGGGTGGCTGCCTCGCGGAGAGGACGCGTAGCCAAAGGACCAGACGGCTGCCTCGCGGAGAGGACGCGTAGTCAAAGGAACAGACGGCTGCCTCGCGGAGAGGACGCGTAGCCAAAGGACCGGGTGGCTGCCTAGCAGAGAGGACGCGTAGCCAAAGGACCGGACGGCTGCCTCGCGGAGAGGACGCGTAGCCAGAGGAACGGACGGCTGCCTCGCGGACAGGACGGGTATCCAAAGGACCAGACGGCTGCCTCGCGGAGAGGACGCATAGCCAAAGGACCGGGCGGCTACCTCGCGGAGAGGACGCGTAGCCAAAGGACTGGGTGGCTGCCTCGCGGAGAGGACGCGTAGCCAAAGGATCGGGTGGCAGCCTCGCGGACGGCTGCCTCGCGGAGAGGACGCGTAGCCAAAGGACCGGGCGGCTGGCTCGCGGAGAGGACACGTAGCCAAAGGACCAGGCGGCTGCCTCGCAGAGAGGACGCGTAGCCAAAGGACCGGGCGGCTGCCTTGCGGAGAGGACGCGTAGCCAAAGGAACGGACGGCTGCCTCGCGGTTGCCTCGCGGAGAGGACGCATAGCCAAAGGACCAGACGGCTGCCTCGCGGAGAGGACGCGTAGCCAAAGGAACAGACGGCTTCCTCGCGGAGAGGACGCGTAGCCAAAGGACCGGGTGGATGCCTCGCGGAGAGGACGCGTAGCCAAAGGACCGGGTGGCTGCCTCGCGGAGTGGACGCGTAGCCAAAGGATCGGGCGGCTGCCTCGCGGAGAGGACGCGTAGCCAAAGGACCGGGCGGCTGACTCGCGGAGAGGACGCGTAGCCAAAGGAACGTACGGATGCCTCACGGAGAGGACGCGTAGCCAAAGGACCAGACGGCTGCCTCGCGGAGAGGACGCGTAGCCAAAGGATCGGGTGGCTGCCTTGCGGATAGGACGCGTAGCCAAAAGGACCAGACTGCTGCCTCGCGGAGAGGACGCGTAGCCAAAGGACCAGACGGCTGCCTCGCGGAGAGGACGCGTAGACAAAGGACCAGGTGGCTGCCTCGCGGAGAGGACGCGTGGCCAAAAGATCGGGTGGCTGCCTCACGAAGAGGATGCATTGACAGAGGAACGGACGGCTGCCTCGCGGAGATGTTACGTATCCAGAGGAACGGACGGCTGCCTCGTGGAGAGGACGCGTAGCCAAAGGACCAGACGGCTGCCTCGCGGAGAGGACGCGTAGCCAAAGGAACGGACGGCTGCCTCGCGGAGAGGACACGTAGCCAAAGGACCGGGTGGCTGCCTCGCGGAGAGGACGCGTAGCCAAAGGATCGGGTGGCTGCCTCGCGGAGAGGACACGTAGCCAAAAGGACCAGACGGCTGCCTCGCGGAGAGGATGCGTAGCCAATGGACCAGACGGCCCAGACTCACCAGCATCATTTGAAAGAGCCTTAGCTACATCTATCCCCAGCAGAGTCGCCACTGAATGAATGCTCGCTGAAAAAAAAAGAGTCCCCACGCCATTTTTAAGGAAACATTGAAAACATTTTTTTGGAAGAGAAAAATGGGTTCGGGGGTCAGGTTACGTGTTGGGAAGAACCGAGAGTTCACCCAACACGCCTCGTCCGTAGACGAGTTTTTCTATTGTTCAACATTCAATTCATTCAAATGTGTGTGCAAATGTGTGAGACAAAAATATGTGATAAATTCATTTTAATGCTTTATTGATAAACAATGAGGTATACAACTTGTGAACCACTTATTTTGGGGGGCCACGTCCCGATTACAATGAGGCAAACGAATTACAAATGAAAACAGACCATCTGCAGTGTGACTTAGTATGTCGCGTGACACAGGACACACTTGGCCCGATGTATCGCGGGACATACTATGCCCTATGTAGAGGTTTACAACTGATTTGATTACAGGGACAAGCCAATATCAACAACGAGGTAAACATAATGAAATTAACGACAACAACGAGATTAATTAATGGAACAAGCCAATATCAACAACAAGTAACATAGATGGAATTAATCAGTAACAACGGGGTTAATTAATGGAACAAGCCAATATCAACATCGAGGTTAACAAAGATGGAATTAATGGAAACAAACCAATAGCAACAACGAGGTTAACCAAAAAAGGAACTAACAACAATAACAAGATTGCAGAGATGGAAATATCAAATTGCAACAAGACGATACCATCACCTAGATGTGGATAAACACATGAGAGAGAATGAATATGACGGATTTATCCTCTATTTGGTGTCTAGACCAACCAATACCAAATGAAAGCTCAATCAATCACAGATCATAGCATGCTAGGAACAAACATGAGATTATGACAATGCCCATTTCAATCAGCTCTACCATGAAGAATGATATCAAAGCCCAAGTTTACAGAACAAGCCATACTAGGAACAACATGAGAATATGTCAATACCAACCAAATCAGGTTCTAGCCTGATGAACAGATATCAGATACGGCAATACCCAGGACAATGAGAATGAGAAACAGAATCAGAATACTTAAGCTACAAGGCATGAACTAAAAAATTGTGTAAATCACCAATAACATGAATTGAACACGAATATCACAGGTATTAACCACAGCAGAGCAAATTCCAGCTACAGACTAATGGATTGCGCACGAAGAACAGGGCAATGGCACGACAGAGACATGAAGAGTGAATTTCAGGGATTACCTTTTGTAGTCCACGATCCTTATACCAAGTTAGGTATAAGGAGCTTCAAATCAGCTCCGAGATAAATGAGAGTTTGAGCTCAGAAGCTTCAAGACTTTGACTGAAATTGGTGGTGCAGCGGTCGTTGTTGGCATTGAGAAATAGGGGACGGTGTTGGCTTGATTGGCGTTGTTTCTGGTTGAATAGCGATTGAGTGAGGGTTGATTTAGCGATTGATTAGGTTTGGTTGGCGATGGCTGTAATGGTGAATGGGTAAAGAGGTGGAGACTGGTCACTGTTGGGTGGAGAGAGAGTGGTAACGACAGAGAAAGCGGTTGTAATCGGAGGGGCGGCCGGCGATTGGTTTAGAGAGAGAGGTTTGGTGTTGAAGGGTGGTGGTGGTGAACGGTGGAAGGCGATTGAGTTGCCGGTTGATTTGGGGGTGAAGGAGACGGTGTTTTTGATTGGGGAGATTGGGTCACCGGCGATTGGGTTTGAGGGAGAGAGACTGGTGGTGGGCTTGGCCGGAGAGGGAGCTGGTGGTGAGGAGGATGAGTCTGGTTTTTAGGGAGAGAGTTCAACGAGGAACTGTGTTTAGTGGATAGAGAGAGAGTAGAGAGAGAGAGAGAGAACAGTCTGTGTGTGCTCCCCCCTTACAAATGAGGAATAATCCTTTATTTAACAACTGATTGGAATTAATTCATTGTGTCGCACGACCAATCAAAAATAACTGCCTTTCTTCTAGAAACACTGCCAGGTGGCGAAATATAGACCCTTCCTTGGTAATTCCCAACAGGTCCAATCATAATAATTCTTTCTAGGTCCTTCCTTAGCGAGAAACCTATAAAAGCTCCCGGAAGTCTCGAAATGAACCGAAAATTTACCAAAATGCTCCCAAGCGCACTTTTATCGAGTAAAAGGCACTTTTATTGGGTCGCGAGTTGGATTAGGGTACTCACACAAGCACACACAAATGGATGTAATGAATGTTGAACAGTAACGAAATTTGACCCACTTTTGAAAAACATGTTTCAAATCCCCAGCGGAGTCGCCACTGAATGTGCGCTCGCCTAAATTGGGTATAAAAATAGGGAGTCGCCACACCGTTTTAGAGGAAACATTGAAAACCTTTTGAAAGAGAATGTGTGTTCGGGGGTCAAGTTACGTGTTGGGAAGAACCGAGAGTTAACCTAACACGCCTCATCCGTAGACGAGTCTTTCAATGTTCAACATCCAATTCATTCAAATGTGTGTGCAAAGTGTGTATGACAAGATATGTATTAAAATGCAAATCAATGTTTTATTTTATTGCTCAACAAGGGGGAAATACAACTTGTAAGCCATTGACTCTGGGAGGCCACGTACCACTTTACATCGAGGAATGAATACGGATTACTACTGAAAGTAAACCTTCTGCACAGGGCTTATTGTGTCGCGTGACACAGGACCTGGTTGGTCAATTGTGTCGCGTGACACTACAAGATGCTATGCAGAGGTTTTACAAATACTCAATCCACATGCAACAGTATCACCTCAGATGAGTGCAGATATTGAGGATCTGCACTCTGTTCTGAGTGACAAGCAAACAAGATCAACAATTTACAACTGAAAAGATGATTCTCTGCAAATGGTCACCATGTGTCGCGTGACACAGGACATGCTTAGCACGATGTGTCGCGTGACACATGTTTACCGTTTGCAGGAACCTTACAAATTGATGAACAGAATCAACAGATACCAAATCCAATCAAATCATCATACCAAATCAATTCAATACAGCACGAATCAATACCAGATTGGCCAAAAGAGTGTGGATATGGGAGATCCACACTCCCTTGACAACCAAATTGCAATTACAAATAAGATCACATTATGAACACGTAATTGGATCAAGCAAATCAAATTTAAACAGATAGATGGCAATTGCCACCTGATAATTGAAGCGGATGGAGCTCAATTACCAGGTAGAGGGAGGAAATTGCAGTTAAGCAAATATTAAGCGAGAGAGAGAGAGAGAGAGAGAGATAGCCTTGTTACCCTTGTAGATCCACCACCAATACACCAAGTTAGGTGTATTGGCCTTCAATTCAGCTTCTGGACGTGGAATCAAGCATAGGTGGAGTGCTAACCTTCAGATCCTCAATAGCTTGGGTTATAGAAAGGTAGGTAGGGTGAATTGGATGAGAGGGAGGTAGAATTGAGGTAGGATTGGTTGGGGATTTGTGTAAAAGGAGGAGAGATATTGGTTCTGGGGAGATTTTGACAGAGTGACCTTAGGAGGGGAAATTGGGATTCCAGAAATGAGAGGTAGAGGGCTCTATTTATAGCTGCTGCCGATGGGCATGAAGTGTCGCACGACTTCACGTATCCACTTTCCATGCTTCGATCTATCGCACGACTTAAGCAGGCAGTAACTGTTTTTGGCACCAAATGCTGCTTCTGGAACATTCCGAATTAATTCCTTAAAAGTCCAAAGCAGTTAATTCTTTGTAGGTCCTTTTGTCCGGGAAAAATACTAAAAAATACTTCCTTCGCGAGAAACTCATAAAATATTTCCGGAAGTCTCGGAACGGATCGAGAATTTACCAAAATGCCCCTCAATGCATTTTTATTACATTAAAATGCATCTAAAAGGGTCGCGAATTGGATTGGCGTACTTACAAGTCGCCACCTATATTATTGGTTGAAAATATAGAAAAAACCATTTTTTGAAAGCTTTGGGTTCGGGGCTTAAGTTATGAAATGGGAAGGTCAAGGAGCACCCATTCCACCCAATCCGGAGATCGGTTTTGCTAAAGGGGGAATTTCAAAGAAAAAGACATTTTTTAATAAACAAGTAAAAATATCCATTTAACGAGGTTAAATGGAATGTAGGATCGATTGCTTCAAGACCGTCCCCATGATTTGGAGAGACTCTAGGCCGATCCTAGGTTTATGCTATACCACTCTAATAATCAATTAGAAAGGAAGGAATATTACCTTTTTGAGAAGAGATTCGGACAGAGTTTCGACTCAATCCTAGATTCCGATCTTGATGTGGACAGAGTTTCACCTCAATCCTTGATTCGAACTTCGATGTTTGTTGATCAACAAGGTTGATAAACAAACTTTCTCAATATGCATCAAGACTAAGTTATGTCGAATTAAAAGTTTACTCCAGTGTGGCAACTCAAAGAAAATACTTTTTTTGTCCAATTATGATCAACCCCAAACCCACGAGTTTTTTCATCACTATTATTCCCTTTCCCTAAAGTGATCAAATCAAATTCAGTTACATAAGCCAAAATTTCATATCCACTTATTCTTCGGGGTGCCATTTTTCGCTCAACTTTATTATTAAACTTGTGCTTAATAGACTGCCATCTATGCTTAGGACTCAACCATCGACGATGACACCCAAAGTAGCACGGCTTTCTGCCTTCTGTAAGGTTAAAAGCTATACTAGTATCTAAACAATAAGGACATGAATTATTTCCATGTGTGCTCCACCCAGATAACATACCATATGTAGGAAAGTCACTAATAGTCCACATTAGAGAAGCCCTCATGTTGAAGTTTTGTTTGAGTGAAATGTCATAGGTGTCGACCCCTACATTTCACAATGTCTTTAACTCATCTATCAATGGCCCCAAATATACATCAAGTTCTTTTCCTGGGATTTTAGGACCAGGAATGACCAAAGGCATAAACATGTATTTTGGCTTCATACACATCCATGGTGGGAGATTATAAGGGACAATGAACACTGGCCATGTTGAGTGAGGCTTACTCGAGTGACCAAATGGGTTAAACCCATCCGATGCCGAACCAAGTCTAATGTTATGAACATCTGCAGAAAAGGAAGGATATTGCCGATCAAAATCCTTCCAAGCCTCACCATCAGCCGGATGCCTAAGCTCACCCTCAACAATCGTACGCTTTACACCATGCCACCTCATATGTTCAGCTGCCTTTGATGACAAGTAAAGTCTTTGAAGCCTAGGAGTAAGTGGAAAATAACGTAAGACCTTTCTCGAAATAGGCTTACGTTTTTCCCTTATGGCAACATCAAACATTTTGTATCTAGGCTCACCACACATAGGACATGTTTTCAAGCCTTTATTATTTCCCCAAAACAAGACACAATCATTTTTGCATGCATGTATTTTCTCACAAGGAAGACCGAGACCCTTCATCATTGCCTTACACTTATAATAAGAATCATGTAGCTTGTTATCCTCCGGTAGCATACGTTTTATAAACATAAGTATTTGATCTACGCCTTTATTGGGTATGCCATACTCAGATTTAAAGTGTAAAATCTGACTTATGGCACTCAGCGTGGTATAAGACTTACAACCCTTCCACAATGGCTCGTTAGAAGACTCAAACAAGTCATAAAACATTTTAGATTGAACATTAGGATTCTCATTATAGGGCTCAAAGTATGGACCCGAGACTTTCATTAACATTTCATTAGTCCAACTCTCATTATTTCCTTCATCCTCAATATTAATATACGTCTCAATGTTGGATTCCCCGTGTCTACTCCACCTTTTATAGTCAGAAACAAACCCATTTAAAAGTAGAGACATATGTACAGATTCTCTTGTTTTGTAACAACTAAAATCACATTTGGTTGATGGACACCGAATCATGCCATCCTCTACACACTCAAGGTGGGAAAATGCAAAGTCCAGAAACTCTTCTACCCCCTTAATAAATATTGCACATTTGGACTTATCATTCAAATTCACATACATCCAATCTCGATTAGACATGATTCCTGAAAAAAATTATAAATTCCATTTAAACTTGACTAAAACGAGTTGTACTTAACAAACCAAAGCATCACGACATGCCAGAATGCAAGCATTTTATTGGGAAAAAATTTGTATTGGGAAAAAAAGAAAAAAAAATCAAGTATTTTAATTTAGTATAAGGTTAAGTCAAGAGTTAATTGGACTAGAAGGAGAACAAGGGCAGCACAACAGTATTTCTGATATTCTACGTAAAACTATTCCTAAAAATAAAAAAATCACAAGTAGTTATTTTGAATTAGTTTCTACCTGTAAGTACGCTAATCCAATTCGCGACCCTTTTAGATGCATTTTAATGTAATAAAATTGCATTGAGGGGCGTTTTGGTAAATTCCCGGTCCATTCTGAGACTTCCGGAAACATTTTATGAGTTTCTCGCGAAGGAAGTATTTTTTAGTATTTTTCCCGGACAAAAGGACCTACAGGAAATTAACTGCTTTGGACTTTTAAGAAATTAATTCGGAATGTTCCAGAAGCAGCATTTGGCACCAAAAACAGTTACTGCCTGCTTAAGTCGTGCGACAGATCGAAGCATGGAAAGTGGATACGTGAAGTCGTGCGACACTTCATGCCCATCAACAGCAGCTATAAATAGAGCCCTCTGCCTCTCATTTCAGGATCCCAATTTCTCCTCCTAAGGTCACTCTGTCAAAATCTCCCCAGAACCACTCTCTATCCTCCTACACAAAACCCCAACCAATCCTACCTTAATTCTACCTCCCTCTCATCCAACTCACCCTACCTACCTTCCTATAACCCAAACTATTGAGGACCTGAAGGCTAGCACTCCATCTGTGCTCGATTCCACGTCCAGAAGCTGAATTGAAGGCCAATACACCTAACTTGGTATATTCGTGGCGGATCTATAAGGGTAACAAGTCTATCTCTCTCTCTCTCTCTCGCTTACTACTTGCTTAACTGCAATTTCCTCCCTCCACCTGGTAATTGAGCTCCATCCGCTTCAATTATCAGGTGGCAACTGCCATCTCTCTGTTTAAATGCGTTTTGCTTGGTCCAATTGCATGTTCATGATATGATCTAATTGTAATTGCAATTTGTTTGTCAAGGGAGTGTGGATCTCCCATATTCACACTCCCTGGGCCGATCTGGTATTGATTCATTTGTATCGAATTGATTTGGTATGATGATCTGATTGGATTTGGTATCTGTTGATTCTGTTTATCAATTTGTAAGATCCCTGCAGATGGTAAACATGTGTCACGTGACACATCGTGCTAAGCATGTCCTGTGTCACGCGACACATGGTGACCATTTGCAGAGATCATTCTTCTGTTGTAAATTTGTTCATCCAGATCACTTGTCATTCAAAACAGAGTGTGGATCCTCAATATCCGCACTCATTTGAAGTGATTTGGATAGATCTGTGTTCGTTTTATGCTTGATTTGTAAAACCTCTGCAAAGTGTCTTATAGTGTCACGCGACACAACTGACCCATCAGGTCCTATGTCACGCGACACAACAAGCCCTCTGCAGCAGGTTCATTTCAGTTGTATCCCTGTTCTTCCTCGATGTAAAGTGGGATGTAGCCTCCCATAGTCAATGGCTTACAAGTTGTATTCCCCTTTGTTGAGCAATAAAACAAAGCGTTAATTTGCATTTCATTACATATCTTGTCACACACTTCGTACATACTTTTGAATGAATTGGATGTTGAACAATAGAAAGACTCGTCTACGGACGAGGCGTGTTGGGTGAACTCTCGATTCTTCCCAACACGTAACTTGACCCCCGAACCCATTTTCTCTCTCTAAAAGGTTTTCAATGTTTCCTCTAAAACCGACGTGGCGACTCCTAAAATTTTATTTTTTCGGGCGAGCGCACATTCAGTGGCGACTCCGCTGGGGACTTGAAACTTGGTTTTCAAAAAGGGGTCAAACTTTCGTTATTGTTCAACGTTCATTACATTCATTTGTGTGTGCTTGGTTGTGTGACATTCTATGTGCCTAAAATGCATTTTATTGCTTTGCTTTATTCCCTCCCCCTTCCTTGCTTCCTGTTGAGATTGTTCTAGTGCTGGGACTGAGTCATTTCATTGTGCTTGAAGGCTGGGGCTGATTTGGTCTTTGTTCAGATTCTGGATATGTGACTCCTTCTGTCACGCGACAGAGAGTGCCTTGGTTATCCTGTGCCCCGCGACATAAGGTGGTCACTCTGCAGGTGTTGGTTTCCAGTTCAGCTGTGATTGTGGGGCAGTCCCCCATGATCAGATTATTGATCTTTGATTATTGTACTCTGTGGGGCGTGTGTGTGTTATTTTTTTCCTTTTATCCCCCTTTTCAAATAAAAAAATAATAAAAAAAATCATTTTTCGCAAAATAAAGGAACATAGCCATCCCGCACACTACTTCACATAGATCTAGAACCCTCGGGTGCGATTGACGGCATCGCGGACGGCCATGAAATTCGCCTACGCTTGAGCGCCTAATGTCAAACCCATTCCCCTAGCGCGTTATAGGTGGCACCACACTTTTAACCTTACCCAAAACGGTTGGGTTTGACACAACATTTTCAAAAATACCCTAAAATGAATTGTTTCAAAAATTATAATAAGCTTTCGTACCTATCCCGAAACCTAGCACGTGTGGGCATGTTGCCATCGCAACATGGTTTCACGAAAGGACATGTCGTTCCCGCAACATGTTCTAACGAGAGATCATGTCGCTTTGTCAATGTGTACCGACGAGAGGTCATGCCGGATTTTTCCTTGAATTTCTTCAGGAATACCCGTTATGCTGCCCAAATTTCTCCAGAAATTGGGGCTACTCGTTCGTCCCATAAATGCTTTGGTTTTGTTTAGGTATTATCGCCTGTTATTAATTTTGAACCAATACGTTTGGTGTATTTTTGGATGATGTGTCCTTAGGTTCCCCCGATGTCTAGATTATGTGAATAAAGGGTTAGCCTTTCCCAACCATTCCTAGGACTTAAAAGCCACCGATTTCTACTTAAAGATTAATAAAGTGTTGCATGAGTCCATCTCCTTCCGTATTCTTCCATCTCCCGTACCTCCTCAAGATTCTCTACCCTCCGTCTATGCACGCCCTTACCTCTTCACCTCTGCAAGGCTACGGCATGTTGGGTGTGTGCTTTTGTTCCCGGCGCTCATTGGTCCACAATCTCAAGGCAAAAGCAGTTCAAGTGCCCGAGTGATCGTTCATATGATTCGGAATCCAAAACGCTCGGTGAAGAGAATATTATGGCCCACCAACCTGGAAGTTCGTATCCCATGGGTCAGCATAGTGCAAACGATATGTCCATCGAGAAGCCGCGAACTACCCTTGAAGCTATTTTTTCCTCGCGAGCGGGAGGCCCGGTTGCTTGCTCAGATTGTTAAAGATAAGGAGGGCGATTTGCGAATGACAAAGAGATCGAGAAGGGTCCTCATCCCACCAATGGAAACAATGCTCTTCCTCCCATCCGAAGTTGATGCAGTCAATCAGTCCTCGTAGGTTTTAGAATGTCCACTATTGGACATGAGTCTGTTAAAGTCCAAGTTGGACCAGTTTTTGCGTTGCGGTGATAAAAATCTTTGTTTCTCTTCTTGCTAGACTCGAGACATAACTTGCACACCTACGTTACGCTCGATTGAAATGGTCTTATTCCAAATGATCACTTGCGCTGCTCACCGACTAATTGCTTTGAAATGACTAATGTTTAATTTGATCGGAGCGAGAAAATCGACTGATATCCTTCTCAAATTGGGGCTCACCAACTCCCCATCTCGCAACCTCCTGTGCTCACATATCTTCCTTCGCCCTCACCGTCTCGTTGCTCGATGAATTTGCATGGATCTTCCTTGAAGTAAACTTAAGCAAGCAAATGAAGACTTGATCTCGTTCAGATCATCCGGTAGGGACTGCGGTTGAAACCTTTCACCCATAGGAAAACCTTTACCTCACCCTCACTAAAAAATACCCTTTCAATTCAAGATCGGCATGTTTTGAAACCCACTTAGCCATCGTCAGGAGAAGAGGGACTATCCTTAAGGCTCCCGTGATTGACCTGTTCCAAGTTCAAGAACTGCAGAAAGCAATGATCCATCCTAGGGGCTAGATGAAGTTTTCTCTCAAAAGCAAATTTGAAAAAAAAAGAATTAAAAAAAAAAGAAAAAAGAAAAGAGATACAAAAAAAAAAAAAAAAGAATAAAAAAAAGAAAAGAAAGAGAGCCTAGTCCCTAGCAATCCTCTCGAAAGCAAAAGTCAAAGGATTCGGTCGATTACTCAAAAGGAGTCTCAGAGTGAATAAAGAGAGAGCACGGATGTCCCCTCACCTTCCAAAAACCAATCCCAAGCCGTCCTCTGGATTTTAGAGAATATGCCCATTACCATTACCTTTGACCTTGACCAAAAGCCAAAAGATCGGCCTCTCATTCTTAAAGGCAGAAAAGATGCAATCACAAGATATCCTTCCCTTAGAAATTCTAAACACATACCCAAGAGCCAACCTCTCATCTTTAGAGGTTCAGCCAGCAAAAGGCCTAGCCGACCTCTCATTTTAAGAGGTCATGATATCCTGAATCACCCGAGGGCCGATCGAAACCCCGAGACCCAGTCGCAGTTCCTACCGAATAGCAGTTTCATTCCAATATCGTCGAGATCTAAAACATATTATTGCTTAAAGCGGAGCCAAATCCATCCCGGCTCAAAGGACCGTCAAGCGAAGATTGTGCAAATTCTATCCGTTCATTCGACGTTTTATGTGAGCATATTCCATTTCTCCTCCGCAAACACTTGCCGTGGACGTCCCACTGGGGCTTCACATCCGTGTCTCCCATCGACACTCCAAGAGGACATATTTTTAAATTCCCAAAATCCTCAAAGGTCCTCAGATCCTCGAATTTCAATGTTCATTCTCTTTATTCTGGATAAGCCCGAACTACGGCGACCTGAGCTCCTCCCAAGGAGGGGAACGTAGGCAACCATAACTGGTTCGGTCGAAATCACAAACAGATCTCAGAAGATCCGGTCTCCTCAAGGACCATGCCCATACAATTTCCATCCTTCGAAGTTTGATTCTCGATATCAGGAGGCTTTCTCCTCATGATTAATTGGAATATTTGTTCATATCAGCTTTGGCGGTTGACTAACCCGAACTTCAATAAAGGGTTTTAAGCAGCCTTGTGATCATCACAAATAAGACAAGTTTTCAAGTGTCTCGACAATTCTTCTCTTTCTACATCATAGGAAGATAGAGCCAAACACTGTGTCGGTCAGCAGGGGATTCCATACACTTTTCCACACCTTGCGATGCTTATACTCTCTCGAAAGAGTCAAACCTAAAGCGAGAGTGTCATACAGAAAATTGGGATACATTCCCACCATCGAAAGATATGCCCCTGCACGTAAAACATTTCCGAGTCTTGTCCAGCGACTGATTGACTGCGGTTTGAAATGATGAGTTGCCTCTTTGGCCACAAGATGACTCTGTCTGCGATGAAGCTGCATGGAATTTCCTCAAGCTTGGGCTTTGGTTAAGGTATCCCTCCGGCTCTCCTTACCAGATTTCCCTCCAGGTTTGCTTTGCACTGTCAACTGGGGCTTCGCCAAGCCGGGATCGTTCTCTGCACGTTCCCTGCTGCTTGCTGTCTCAAGCGCGCGATACACTCTGTCCTCACCAGCAATGGACCCACTGCAATCAGTACTCCCGGGAGCGTCCCCGACTTGCCTAGCTGCGCCATATCATTTCCCACCTCATGGGAGAGGGTCCACCTCATTATAAACACTTATGTCCTATACACGACCCCTCATAGCATAATGGCTACCTACATATCCGCTTGTCGAGTCATGCAAAAACCTCCCTACTTCCTATTCTCCCCAGCTGAGATGGACTTGTGCAACAAAAGATTAATAATGCACAAGCAAAAAGGTCAAATAAAGTGCAAAGTGCCTAGAGTGTTGTGTCTCCCCCCGCAGAGTGCAATAATCAGGTGATCGTAATGTTATCGTGAGGAATGCCCTCGAATCCCAATCTTGGACAGGGATTCCAAACCCTACAGGTGGCAGACCCCGCCTTTATTATCTTCGTCAGGCCCGGACTCACCAGCATCATCTGAAAGAGCCCCAGTTGCCTCAGCCCCCAAGCAGTGCTTGTCAAAGAAAAGAGCCCCAGCTGCCCCAGAATCCAGACAATAATTCTCACCAGTCTCGGCGACTCCAAAACCTATTTTGCAAAGACCGTCTCGTGAACAACCTCCCAACAAGCAGTTACAGCCTAAGACCCTCCGGCAGCTACATCCCCCCCTGTAGGTACAATGATCAACTGAGCCCCGTCAACCCTTGAAGACTGGCCCTCAAGCAAAACCGAGACAAAAATCCGTATCTATGTTAGTCTCCCCAGCAGTGCACGACAAGATCAAGTGGCCCCAAAGCACCACCCGAAACCTGCTCCCTAGCAAGCAAAGTTCCCGTCCAACAAGACAAGTGACCCCAAAGCACCAGAGGAACCTGCTCCCTAGCAAGCAAAGTTCCCGTCCTACCAGATAAGTGATCGAAGCACAAACAAGAGCCCGCTCCCTAGCAAGCAGAGTCCCCAGCCTACCAAGCAAAGCTCAGGACACAAAAGTCAAACCATCAACAAAAGACCATCCAACATTCAGCAAAACCAGTAAACTACCAACAGAAACAAACAGCGTGAGTCCCCCGGCAGCTACACTTATCCTCAGTAGAAGCAGCAGTAGCATGAGTCCCCTGGCAGCTACCCTGCACCAACACCAACTGATACGAGTCCCTCCGACATCCACGAAGACCAGCAGCAGTAGCGTGAGTCCCCTGGCAGCTACCCTGCACCAACACCTAGTGGTATGAGACCCTTCGGCATCCACAAGGACCCGCGATAGCATGAGACCCTCTGGCAGCTACTCGCGACCCCCGTTGCAGCATGAGACCCTCCGGCAGCTACAACTTTGCACCACCAGCGATAGCATGAGACCCTCCAGCAGCTACTCGCGACCCCTGTTGCAGTATGAGACCCTCCGGCAGCTACAACTTTGCACCACCAGCGGTAGCATGAGACCCTCCGGCAGCTACTCGCGAACCCAGTTGCAGCATGAGACCCTTCGGCAGCTACAACTCGGCTTCGGCCGCTACTCGCCACCCGTAGAAGCACCAACCCTCCGGCAGCCACAGGTAAGCACATCAAAGGTATGAAGACACATCTCTACCCTTTCTTGCTTAGTGTCAGTGTTGTTTCCAAACTACGATTTGGCTTGATTCCCTTTTAAGGGATACGTAGGAATCTTTTCTCCAAAGGTCCAGCCATCCGATTTTCCCAGATCACCTTTTAGCCCTCTGCCTTATCCCTTGTCGCTAATTGGGATTGGATCTTATTTTATCGACAACCTCACTTTTTCCAAAAGTGACGTTGCCGAGGGGCTCTGTAAGTATGCCAATCCAATTCGTGACCCTTTTAGATGCATTTTAATGTAATAAAATTGCATTGAGGGGCGTTTTGGTAAATTCCCGGTCCGTTCCGAGACTTTCGGAAATATTTTATGAGTTTCTAGCGAAGAAAGTATTTTTTAGTATTTTTCCCGAACAAAAGGACCTACAGGGAATTAACTGCTTTGGACTTTTAAGGAATTAATTCGGAATGTTCCAGAAGAAGCATTTGGCACCAAAAACAGTTACTGCCTGCTTAAGTCGTGCGACAGATCGAAGCATGGAAAGTGGATACGTGAAGTCGTGCGACACTTCATGCCTATCAACAGCAGCTATAAATAGAGCCCTCTGCCTCTCATTTCAGGATCCCAATTTCCCCTCCTAACGTCACTCTGCCAAAATCTCCCAATAACCACTCTCTATCCTCCTTCTACACAAAACCCCAACCAATCCTACCTTAATTCTACCTCCCTCTCATCCAACTCACCCTTCCTACCTTCCTATAACCCAAACTGTTGAGGACCTGAAGGCTAGCACTCCATCTGTGCTCAATTCCATGTCCAAAAGATGAATTGAAGGCCAATACACCTAACTTGGTGTATTGGTGGCGGATCTATAAGGGTAACAAATCTATCTCTCTCTCTCTCGCTTACTACTTGCTTAACTGCAATTTCCTCCCTCCACCTGGTAATTGAGCACCATCCGCTTCAATTATCAGGTGGCAACTGTCATCTCTCTGTTTAAATGCGTTTTGCTTGGTCCAATTGCATGTTCATGATATGATCTAATTGTAATTGCAATTTGGTTGTCAAGGGAGTGTGGATCTCCCATATTCACACTCCCTGGGCCGATCTGGTATTGATTCGTGTTGTATCGAATTGATTTGGTATGATGATCTGATTGGATTTGGTATCTGTTGATTCTGTTTATCAATTTGTTAGATCCCTGCAGATGGTAAACATGTGTCACGCGACACATCGTGCTAAGCATGTCCTGTGTCACGCGACACATGGTGACCATTTGCAGAGATCATTCTTCTGTTGTAAGTTTGTTCATCCAGATCACTTGTCATTCAAAAATGTGTGTGGATCCTCAATATCCGCACTCATTTGAAGTGATTTGGATAGATCTGTGTTCGTTCTATGCTTGATTTGTTAAACCTCTGGAAAGTATCTTATAGTGTCACGCGACACAACTGACCCATCAGGTCCTGTGTCACGCGACACAACAAGCCCTCTACAGCAGGTTCATTTCAGTTGTATCCTTGTTCTTCCTCGATGTAAAGTGGGATGTAGCCTCCTAGAGTCAATGGCTTACAAGTTGTATTCCCCTTTGTTGAGCAATAAAACAAAGCGTTAATGTGCATTTCATTACATTTCTTGTCACACACTTCGCACATACTTTTGAATGAATTGGATGTTGAACAATAGAAAGACTCGTCTACGGACGAGGCGTGTTGGGTGAACTCTCGGTTCTTCCCAACACGTAACTTGACCCCCAAACCCATTTTCTCTCTCTAAAAGGTTTTCAATGTTTCCTCTAAAAACGGCATGGCGACTCCTAAAATTTTATTTTTTCGGGCGAGCGCACATTCACTACCTTGGATATAGAAGACACAATTTGTTCAAAATTATGCCTTAAAATCCCAAAATTACAAGTAGCTGTGATTTCCCTAAACCACAATTAAAAATCCTTTGATTTTAGCAAGCAAATAGCAAAATTAAGAACACAAACACAGATTACAATATCAACTCATACCAATTTCAACAAACTCGTGACATTAAAATTGTAACCATACAAGGAGATGAACTCAAAAATTGTAATGCGAGGGAGACAGTGATAATAAGACCATAAAAATTAGGGGAAGAACACTTGGAATTAAACCCTAATTTTGGGTTAAAAATAAACCCTAAATCGGGAACTTAGCTAATCAACAAAAATACACCAACAAAATATACCAAAACAGTCAAAATTTGACTTTTCAAAATCAAATCAAACTATCTTCAAATTCTAACAAGACACAATATTTGTATACTTATAGACCAATTTCGGATCAAAATGGTCATATCCATGTTAAAAACTCAAAATATGAGGGGGAATTATACCTCTTGAACTGGCTCGGTTTCGGATCGGAGAGAGACGATGAGCGAGAGACGACCGGAGCGGAGCAAAGCGGAGTGGAGAGAAATAGTAGAGAGGGAGAGAGCGGATAGAGAGAGAGAGAGGCGCCGTTCTTTGTTCTTTATTTATTTATTCATTTCTTTATTTTTTTTATGTAGGGATCCCAAATTTATTTCATTTTTTTATTCACTTAAGTATTACAAGATTGCATTGGCTTCACCTTTTATTAATATTACTTTTTTCATGTATTTAAATTGATTAAATTATATAATTAGTCAAACGTGATTGCAGAAGTCATCACGGTTTTAAAAAAGCGGTTACGTTTAATTTTTCATATTCGCGCCTTTTTCTAGGGTTGGCGCTCCGGACGAAAGTACCAAATGTGATTGCACATGTGATTGTACTGCCATCTCCTTAAGGTAACGTGATTGCTTTTTATTTCCGTCTCCTTATCTGGTCTATGGAGACTGCTTTTTTTAGCCATCACAGGAAGCAGTCACAAAAGGCTACTTTTCCTGTAGTGAACCTAAGTTGAGGCTTAGTTCAGGAGTATAAACCTAAGTTGAGGTGTAGTTCAGGAGTATGAACCTAAGTTGAGGCTTAGTTCAGGAGTGTGAACCTTAAATTGAGACTTAGTTCAGGAGTATGATCCTAAGTTGAGACTATTTGAAGAAATGGCTTGTTTTGGAGGCATTTGTACCTCAGTTGGATTTGTTTTTCGAAGGCGTTGTACCTTAAGTTTGTATTTCGAAGGCATTTGTACTTAAGATGAGACTATTATAAGGCGTCTGGACCTAAGTTGAGGCTATTCTATGGCATCTGGACCTAAGTTGAGGCTATTCTAAGGCGTCTGGACCTAAATTGAGACTATGCTAAGGGGTCTGGACCTAGGTTGGGTTTGATGGTATATTCTGTGAATCATGTAGGAACTTTGTTTGTGGGAATTTTTAGAAAGGAAACATACCGTGTTGGGATAGAACTTTTATGTAGCGTTTATTATTGCTATGTCTTGCATTTGAAGTTTATTGACATACCTTTGATGTGTTTACCTACAAGAGGAGGCTCATTTGTGAGGAGGAGTTGAGGAGGAGGGGGTGGTGCCTCTGGCTGAGATAATGAGGACGTGG
The DNA here is from genome assembly GCA_022495995.1 of Adenophora triphylla var. japonica. Taxonomy (NCBI): domain Eukaryota; kingdom Viridiplantae; phylum Streptophyta; class Magnoliopsida; order Asterales; family Campanulaceae; genus Adenophora; species Adenophora triphylla. The sequence continues at coordinate 190,810 of JAFEMH010000669.1, read as the reverse complement.
TGGCACCTCTGGCTGAAATGATGAGGACGTGGGGTGCCTCTGACCGAAATGATGAGGACATGGTGCCGCCTCTGGCTGAGATAATGAGGACGTGGTGCCACCTCTGGCTGAGATTATGAGGACATGGTGCCGCCTCTGGCTAAGATGATGAGGACATGGTGGCGCCTCTGCTGAGATGATGAGGACGTGGTGGTGCCTCTGCTTAAATGATGAGGACGTGGTGGTACCTCTGCTGAGATGATGAGGACGTGGTGGCGCCTCTACTGAGATGATGAGGACGTCGCAGGTGCTGGCCAAGGAGAGGAAGGATGGCTCGTCTTCTTTTTCCTCCTTCGTTCTTACTTCTGCAGACTTCTCGGAGTATCTGGTCGAGGAAGGTGCTGAGCTCACCGAGGATGATGAGGTGGCTGGCGAAGGCACCGAGATGCGGGAATCTTTACCAGGTGGAGGTGCTGATGACTCAGAGTAGGACTTTTTTTTTTCTTTTCTGTACATGTTAGTGAAGAGAGCAACAAAATATTTTGTATTTATATGCACAATGTGTTCATATGTAATGAACTCTTTTATTTGCACTTTATTGGTGATAACTTAGGAGTTATTTCTACTTCTATTTTTTTATGTTTTGTGCATGTCGCATGATCCTGAAATGTTTATGGTATATGGATGCCGAGGCAACTTTAGCAGGTTTTGTCAGCAGTTGGGGGTTGAAACAGCTTTGACAGATTCTTGAGCGACGGCGAGAGTGATGTCTCCTGGGACGTGTTTGCTTTGTGCGTGATAGCCACTCTTTTCATGGTTAGCTCCCTCAGGATATGGCACATCGCTTTGTTGGATGTGGTAGGCCATTGAAGTGCCAGTGAGGACATCGTTCCCTTAGTTTTTCGGCAACACCTCTGTTAGTCGAGTCCGTCTTCGGCAACACCTACGTTAGTCAAGTCCGTATTCGGGAATGCCTCCGTTAGTCAAGTCCGTCTTCGGCAATGCCTCCGTTAGTCGAGTTCGTCTTCGGCAAAGCCTTCGTTAGTCAAGTTTTCTTCGGCAACGCCTCCGTTAGTCAAGTCCGTCTTCGACAATGCCTTCGTTAGTCGAGTCCATCTTCGGAAATGCCTCCGTTAGTCGAGTTTTCTTCGGAAAAAGCCTCCGTTAGTCGAGTCTATCTTCGACAATGAAAATGCGGTGGGAGGTCCATTCATTTCCCCCGCAAGATCTGAACTACGATCGGCTTGATTCCCACTTGGGATAAGTAGGAATCCTTTCGTTAAGGGTCTAGCCATCCGACTGCCTAGGTCGCCTCCTTGCCCATCTAGGTAAAATTTTTCTAGATTGGGATCCTCACTTTGTCGACGACCCCACTTCCCCTTAAAGTACCGTCGCCGAGAGGCTACTGTGAAAGCCCCAATCTGGGTCATTAATGTTCCGTCAGCCTAAATTAATGATTTATGATCTTTTAGGGGCACATTTTGGACATTATTTTGACAATTTGAATGAGGAAGGACCTCTTAGGAATAAAAAAATGAACAAATACCTCGCTGAGATTTGTCATTTCCAATAAAAAGGGAATATTGACCAAGTGCAAACAAATAAAAGCGCTTCGCACAGACTGGAGCACGTCGGGGTCATCCGTGCGGATGTGATTGTACCTACAATCTTATCCACGCGGATAAGATCGTCATCCAGCCAACCTATAAATACAACCCTTCTCCCTCAGTTTAACAAGGCCAAAAAATATGATAACCTACTGTTATGCTGTCAAAATCCTCTCCCAAACAGCCATTTTCACCTTAGAAACTCAAATTCCACACCAAATCCAACCTCAAATCCACTCCAAAACCATTTCTAAGCCTTGAAATCCTTCAAACCCTAAACACAAACCCAAGAAATATTGGTACCCTCACTCTCTTTACTCATATCTCTCTCATTTATGCACACACTTCATGCATAAATGATGTAGTTCTACTTGTTGTTTGTTGTTCAATTCCCCCCTCCTCTTTTGTCCCAAGGATCCAAGAGGATCTCCATGGAATTCTTTTCCATGGATGATCTTCTAAAGGGATCCACATTTTCTTTACTTTTATGTCATCCCTATTTCCCCTTTACATTATTTGGTATTTGCCTTTTGACCTAAAGTATGGTCATCTTGGAGTCCATCTCCATAGAGGACGACTTTAAATGGTCTACATCCTTTAATTCCTTGTAAATTCCTCATCCCTAGTCTAAGATGCTCGCCTTGGAACACTTTCCTTGGATAAAAATCATTGAATGTGCGCTCGCCCGAAAAAATTCAGTTTTCAATGAAAAATGTTAGGAGTCGCCACGCCATGTTTAAAGGTACACTTTGAAAAACCTTTTGGAAGAGAAATGGGTCCGGGGGTCAGGTTACGTGTTGGGAAGAACCGAGAATTCACCCAACACGCCTCATCCGTAGACGAGTCTTTCTAATTAGACATCCAAATAAGTCAAAATATGTGCAAACAATGATAATAGACAAGTGCGGTAAAACATGAATTTTATTATACGAATGAGATTATTACAACTTGTAGACCAATTGATCAGGGAGGCCACATCCCATTACAACAAGGAGAACATATTACAATTGAAACCAAACTTTCTGCAAAGGGCCAGTTGTGTCGCGTGACACAGGACCTAGGAGGTAGGTTGTGTCGCGTGACACCAATGATCACCTTGCAGGGAATCTACAACACCAGATTACAGCAATCCCATGAACATAAAGCATGACTACAGAAAATGATTTGAACATCAAAAGCAGCACAGTCACCTCAAATAAGTGACAAACAAACTAGGAGATACAACTTACAACTGAAGGGGGGATCTCTGCATATGGACACAATGTGTCGCGTGGCACAGGACACACTTAGCCCGATGTGTCACGTGACACAAGTTGTCTATATGCTGAGATCTTACATATTGCAACCAGAAAAAACAGAAATCAATTTAGATCAAACCAAATCATCCAAACAACTCAGAAAACAACTGATTCATAATGAATTGACCAAGGGGATGTGGATATGGGGAGATCCACACTCCCTTGGTCAATAAACAACCAATTCAATGAAATTACATCATGAACAAACAATTAATTCAAGCAAAACAACTTTAAACAGAGAGATGGCGATTGCCACTTGATAATCAGTGCAGATGGAGATTAATTATCAAGTGGAAGAGTAGGAATTATGGGAATTGACAAATTATGATAGAGAGAGAGAGAAGGAGGTGTTACCCTTGTAGATCCACCACCACCACACCAAGTCAGGTGCAATGGCCTTCAATTCAGCTATAGTACGTGAATTGGTGTGTAGGAGGAACCTCTGAACTTGGATATTCAGTTGGTATGTGGGTCTATGTGAGGGAGAGGAGTGAATTGGGTGAGAAGGGTTGAATTGGAAGGGAATTGGTGTATGTTTTGGGTGGAAAGAGGAGAGAGATACGCTTCTGAATGAATTTTGGCAGAGTGACTTTGGAAGGTCGAAAAGGGATCAATTTCTGAGAGGGGGAGGGTCTTATTTATAGCTGCAGATCATGGTCACATGGCGTCGCACGGCATTCTGTAACCACTTTCCAAGGCCTCGAGTTATCGCGTGACACAAGGTGTCACCAACCGTTTTTGGCGTCAAATCTGGTTCTGGAACATTCTGGGATAATACCCAAAAGGTCCAAAATATATTTATTCCCTGTAGGTCCCTTGGCATGAGCAAAGTACTAAAAAGTACTTCCTTCACGAGAAACTTACGGAATGTTTTCGGAAGTCTCGGAATAGTCTGGGAATTTACCAAAATGCCCCTTAATGCAATTTTATCGCATTAAAATGTACCTAAAAGGGTTGCGAATTGGATTGGCATACTTACAGAGCCCCTCGGCAACGTCACTTATGGAAGAAGTGAGGTTGTCGATAAAATAAGACCCAATCCCAATGAGCAGTTGGGGGTAAGGCGGAGGGCTGGATGATGATCTGGGAGATCGGATGGCTGGACCTTTGGAGAAAGGATTCCTACGTATCCCTAGGAGGGAATCAAGCCGGTCATAGTTCAGACTATTCGGAGGTGTCTGACCCAAAGAGACTATTAGGAGGTGTCTGGACCCGGTTGAAAACTATTGGGAGGCGTCTGAACCCGTTTGAAGACTGTTGGGAGGTGTCTGAACCCAATGGAAGACTGTTGGGAGGTGTCTGAACCCGATGGAAGACTGTTAGGAGGCGTCTGAACCAGTTTGAAGACTATTAGGAGGCATCTGAACCCGATGGAAGACTGTTAGGAGGCATCTGAACCCAATAAAAGACTGTTTGGAGGCGTCTGAACCCGATGGAAGGCTGTTAGGAGGCATCTGAACCCGTTGGAAGACTGTTAGGAGGCATCTGAACCCGATGGAAGACTGTTAGGAGGCGTCTGAACCCGTTGGAAGACTGTTAGGAGGCGTCTGAACCCGTTTGTGTGAGATGACCTGAAGAAAATGATTTTTCGAGAATACCAGACATGATGATTTGACAGTTTGGATGGGATATGGTTTTCATACCTGTGTTGTGCTTACCTGTAGCTGCCGGAGGGACTGATGCTACGGCTGATGACTGTGGAAGGTTGTAGCTAACGGAGGGACTAATGCTACTGCTACTGACGATTGTGGCTGCCGGAGGGACTCGTGTCGTTGTTGATCTTGGAAGTTTGTGGCTGCCGGAGGGACTGATGTTGCCACTGTTGAAGAATTGTTGGTTTGCCGGGTGAGGGATGGTCTTTGGTGACGATAGGTTGACTTTGTAGTCATGAGCTTTGCTTGATAGGACGTGGATTTTGTTTGCTAGGGAACAGATTTTTGCTGATGCTTTGGCGGTGGGGCCGATGATCTTGGTGCACATTGCTGGGGAGACTGATAGATTTGGATTCTTTGTCTCAGCTTTGCTTCGAGGGGAAATCCTTGAGATTTGGGTAATGTTCAGTTGATTGTTGTACCTGCGGGGGAAAGCAACACTCCAAGCAATACATCTAACTATGCTACTCTGTTAGCAAAGGTTAAACTATGTTAGCTTATTTGCACGAATCTGTCCATTCTGGGAACGAGATGAAAGAAATGTGATTGTTGTATTGAAAGGTCGGCCTTGCTGGGTTTATACATGAGATTATGGAACTGTATCGGGTGAGTATGTATAGTGATACATATGGTGGGGGATCCTCTCCCGTGCATTTACATGTGAATGTGTGAGGTGTATTGCAGCGACGGTGAGTCAGAGAGTGCCACAGGGAAAAGACTTGTGAGACCTTGTTGTTGTGTGATGCTGACCAGGTGTGTTGCCCGACATGACATGTCTGCTGGGCATGTTGTGTCGCATGACTTGACGAAGCTCGTGGCAGGCCTCTTTTTTAATCAACTCAGGACTCATTTGCAGACATTGCCCTTTCAGCAGGAGGAAACCAGCAGCCCCAGCATGACATACAAGCGATTTTTGTGACCAAGGTTGGAACTTTCAATCACCATGGAGCATTATAACAGAGAAATAGCTTCCCGGGAGTATCAATTTTGTCAAGACTTCCTTAAAGTTTCGCATTATCACCGAAATCATCATAGGGAGCTCATTGATGGGAGGTACAGTATGCCGTGTCTTTGGTTATTAAAAGATTGAGGGGTTGACTGGGATTTGCTTCGGGCTACATCCTGCTTTTGGGATTCGAAGAGGCATGTTTTCACTTTGACATTCAATGATCTGACGCCGACCATAGAGGATTTCAGAGCATTGACTGGTTTGAATGAGTTGACGACTGTAGCATTCCCACGGGACAGACGATCGGTTGCGGAGCAGTTATCAGACTTCCTGTGCCTACCAGCAGATCAGGTGTCATCTATGATTCTGGGTGATGAGTCCATAGACTTGACTCGGATGGCTAGGCTGCGCTTGTCCAGCCCTGAACTGTTCAATCTTTCCACGTCTCTGGACATGTTTATGCTGTTTAGCTTGTCGGCTCACTATTTCTGTGGGTACATCGGAGTCTGTCCGGGCACACTGTTGGAGGTTGTCAGGCAACTCAGGGGCGACCGAGGTGTGGATCTTCATTAAATCCATTCTAGGCAGGGGGAGATGGACATTATACCATTGTTACTGGCTGAGACCTACCACGCTATTGACATGCTAGCAGGAGGGTCAGGATTCAAGGGTGCGGGTAGCCCCAGTTTATTGTCTTTGTGGCTTTATGAGCGATTGCGCTTGATCGGGCCATTACCAGAGGGTCGGACGGCGATGCCTTGGGTGACCAGGACACGTAGGCTGCTGAGAGATGTGGCCGCTGACAGCTGGCATATGAGGTTGACACGGTACGGGACTGTCGATCTGAGCTTTTGGATTCCAGCATGTGGGCTACAGACCATGAGAGACATTCAGGATGGGTCAGTGGTAGTCAGGCTGCCAGGCTTGCATGTGTATTCATTCTGCATCCCGTCATTGGTGAGCAGGTAGTATGGGTACCCTCAGCAGATTATCTGGTCTTTGAGGGAGAGGCTGACGACTGATGTTGTTCCACTGGCCATGACCGAGCCCTAGGCTATGCAGCTTTTCAGCAGATCCTTTCTGGCGGGTTTCTTTCCCACACGGATACTTCTTCGGCAATCCAGAGGGATTACGTTCTTAACCACGGAGTATTTGATCTGGTATGAGGAACATCAGGGTCATGTACAGTTGGCGATAGAGGCTCGCCGTCGAGAGTATTTGGGAGCAAAATACCCGACCAGCCGGTCTTTCAGAGATACAGAGGCCCAGGGGAACCCAGATAATGTTACCGGCGATGTTTTAGAGGATTATCGGAGGCAAGAGATTTGGAGAGCTGCTCTGAGGGATGATCCAGAGGTGATGGCTCACAGAGAGGCCTTGAGACAAGAGAGAAATGCTAGGGTAACTTTGAGGGAGACTGGTCTGATCGAGCCACCGGCACGCGTTATACCTGAGATGGGACGTGCTCAAACTGACTTATTTGACATTCCTAGGCCAAGGACTTCCCGGGGACCGAGGAAAAGGAAGGACAGAGGAGCGACTTCGGGAGCGGGAACGAGCTTCTAGACACTTTTCCTGAGAGATAGGAGATTCTTTTTGTTTGTATTTTGAGGGGGGATTTATTGTATGGAACATGAGTATCCCTTGATTACTTATTTCAGACAAAATAGATGCTAGCATTTTGAAAATTATTCCTTTTATTTGCAGCAAGTTATTTGAATCAAAAGCAGGTCGTGCTTGAACTCATCAAAAAAAATATTAACTTAAAATGAACCTTTGAAAAGCCTTGGAACTGTAATCAAAACACATTTTGGCAAATATTGAGAATTTGCAGCATTTTAGACCGAACCACGAGTGGATGCCTACGTTCCCTTTTCGTAAAGAGAACTAAGGGGCTCAGGTCTCCGTAGTTCGACTCAATTAACTTTGTGTTTAAGATAGGGAAGACAGAAGGGGGACATGGTGCAACCCTGTTTTTTACCTAGACCGCCCTTTTTAGGGTTTTCAGTCTTGCTGGGTATATTGTTCTAGCACCGGGCGCGTCCCTTATTTTTGCATGGACTACCTTTTAAGAGGTTTTTAGTCTCATCTGGGACAATTTTATTGCGCCTTTATTTTCATTTCTTTTTTATTTTTATTTCTTTTTATTTATTTTTATACAGAGGGGGGAAAGACTCGATCAAACATAATACCGCCGTAACTTGTCTCCGTTGACGGGGTGCAGGAACGGGTTGCCGTCGAGATCTGTCAGCTGCATGGCTCCTCCAGAGAATATTTTCTTCACTAGAAAAGGTCCGACCTAGACAGGTGCCCATTTGCCCAATGCATTGCTCTGATTCGAGGGCTTCATCTTGAGGACAAGATCACCAACCTTGATATCCCTGGGTTTCACTCTTTTGTCAAAAGCACGGGCCATTCTCTTCTGATATGCCCGGTTGCGCTCAATGGCCTTTAGTCTGCGTTCATCTAGCAGTGCCAGTTCGTTGTATCGACTTTGGAGCCATTCAATCTCATTTACCTCATTCTCGAGCAATACCCTGAGGGATGGGATCTCTAACTTGATGGGCATGACAGCCTCCATTCCGTAAGTCAAGGCATAAGGAGTTGCACTGGTAGCAGTCTGAATTGAAGTGCGGTAGCCCCACAATGCTAAATGCAGTTTCTCCAGCCAATCCCGTCCTCGCTCGGCCATCTTATTTATGATTCTCTCAAGATTCTTATTGGCAGCCTCAACAGCACCATTTGTTTGTGGTCTGTATGGTGACGACTTATGGCGTTTGGCCCTGTATTCAGTGAGCAGCCGATCGATTTCTCCTTCAAAATGGGTTCCATTATCAAAAATGATCTCATTCGGGACTCCGTAGCGGCAAAAGATTTGTTATTTTATGAAGCGAGCAACTTTCGTAGTCGTAAGCACTTTGTAGGACGCAGCTTCCACCCACTTTGTGAAGTAGTCTACCGCGACCAGGACAAATGAATATCCGTTGCTCCCGGATGGAGTTATCTTCCCAATGACATCAATCCCCCACGTTGCAAAGGGCCAAGGAGTTGTCATACAGTATAGATCATGAGGATGGATGTGGTTTAGGTTGGAGAACCGCTGACACTTATTGCAAGTCTGCACAAACTGGATGCAATCAATCTCCATGGTGATCCAAAAGTAACCCAGTCTGATAATGCTGTGCATAAGGGATCGAGCGTTCATGTGAGGTCCGCAGGCACCGTTGTGAACATCTTCCATTATACTCTAAGCTTTTTCTTTGCTGATACAGAGTAGGAGTGGGCAACCTTCCCTTTTCTTCCATAACTCATTGCCAAGTATGACATACTACGCTGATAGCCTTTTCAAAGCTTGCAAACTCTTGGCGTGAACACCTTTTAAGTCTTCTTCTTTATCAACGGGGAAGAATGCTTCACCATGCTTAAGATACTGGAAGATCTGGTTGTACCACGGTTCATCGACAGTTTCGATCTCTATTTCACAACAATATGCAGGATTTTCTCGAGGCCAGAGTAGCTAGTGCATCGGCAAATCTGTTCTTATCTCGAGGCAGGAACTAGAATGACACTTCCTTAAACTGGCCGACGAGCTCTATAATGTAAGCATGGTACTTCTAGAGACACAGGTCTGTAGTTTTCCATCTGTTGGCAGCTTGATTGATTATCAACTAAGAATCACCAAACAATTCCAACTCATCCACATTCTGTTCAAGAGCAGCCTCAAGACCGGCTATGCAAGCTTCGTATTCGGCTGCGTTGTTGGTAACTGAGAAGTTTAGCTTCATGGCTATGGGGGTATGCATGTCATTCGTGTCTACTAATACCATCTCGATGCCGTTACCTCTTTTGTTCGCTGCACTGTCGAAGAATAGCTGCCACCGGTTGCCATTTTCTACAACAAAAATCCCCTCATCTGGAAACTGGAGATCTGGTCCTCAGGCTTCTGTGCTGGGAAAGTCAGCCAACTGAACTGCTAAGGCCTGTCCTTTGATTGCTTTTCGGATCACATACTTAATATCAAACTCAGCTAGGAAGAAGGTCCATTTTGCCAGTCTGGTGGAAATGTTGCCTCTGTCACCCTGAAACAGGTACTTAATCGGGTCCATTTTGGAGACCAGATGTACTGTGTGGGATAGCATGTAGTGCTTTAGCTTTTCGATCACCCAAACCAGAGCTGCATATGTCTTCTCTAGGGCAGAGTAGTTCAACTCGCTACCTTGGAATTTGCGGCTGACAAAATAAATGGCATTCTCAACTTTGGAATCCTTCTTCTCTTGTGCTAGCATGGCCCAGATGGCTGTGTCTGTGACCGTCACGTATAGAAGTAGAGGTTTACTCCTGTGAGGCGGACAAAGAATGGGAGGGTTAATGAGATAAGCTTTGATTCTCTCGAAAGCTAGCTGGCATTCTTCGTTCCAAATCACCTCCTGATTCTTCTTCAGCAGCTTAAAGATTGGCTCACACATGGAGGTCAGCTGGTTGACAAATCGGCTGATGTACTGTAGACGACCGATGAAACCCTTTACCTCAGAGACAGTTCTGGGCGGCTTCATCTCAACAATTGCCTTGACCTTTCTGGGATCTACTTCGATGCCGCGCTCTGTGACCATATATCCCATGACTTTACCACGGATAACTCCGAAAGTACACTTGGCTGGATTTAATCTCATGGAGTGCTCTCGAAGTCTGTTGAAGAACTTCCTTAAATCAGTGAAATGCTGTCCATCTGACCCTTTTGAATGAATAATCATATCATCACCGTGTAGTGACGGCCCTCTGGTAGGTAGCCCCCGCATTCTTCAGCCCAAATGGCATCACCGTGTAGCAATAAGTGCCCCAGGGAGTAGTAAATGCTTTCTTGTCCTGATCTTCTTCGGCCATTTTAATTTGATTATAGCCCGCAAGGCCATCAATGAAGGATTTGACTTCGTAGTTCGCTGTTGCATCTACAAGCATGTCAATGTTCGGCAAGGGGAAGTCATCCTTGGGGCTAGCCTTGTTAAGATCCCGGAAGTCTACTCAAACCCGCACCTTTCCATTAGCTTTTGTGACCGTTACGATGTTTGCCAACTAAGTTGGATATTCAATCACCTTGATAAAGCCCACTCGGGCTTGATCCGCCTCAGTTTCTGCTTGATCGGCTTGATCTCTGGATCCAGGGGTATCCGGTGCTCTACAATAGATGTATCCAACCCAGGCATGTCTTTGTAGGACCAGGCAAAGACGTCTACAAATTCCTTGAGTAACTCGATCAGGGTATCCCGTTCAACTCCGGAGAAGAAGCTACCCCAATTTGCATTTCTTTGGGTTCCTCAGCTGTTCCCAGGTTCACCGTTGTCAATACCTCATCGGCAGCTTGGGCCCGGCTTTCCTTTTGTTCGCAAACCTGCTTTTAATTATTTTCTAAAATTTGTTCATCTATTAAGTCTGCATTATCTGCAATTGAATCTGGCTTAATTATTTTTAAATCATGATGATCATTTTTGGTTAAGCGTTCAATTGTTAGATTTGCAATCACGGGATACTCAGAAAGATCGACCATTTTATTCAGAGCGAAAGGGAAAACAGTGTCTACAACACGACGACGGTCTTCCGTCGTGAGGACGTCAGACCGATCAGAGGACTCGAACTCAATTACAAGGGATTCAGGGGAATGACTCAAGACACGGGGGACAAACTTAGACGCAGAGGGACTGGGACGAGGCTTGAGCCCAAGTTTCTTGATCATAGTCTCCCTGTCAGCGACCGGTCCTTGAAATGAAGTCCAGTTCTGCAACGGCCTCTCTGCAACGGTCTCCAAACTGTTCAGATCCACAACTGGCCCCTTCTCAAATTCCAACATGGCCACTACCTCGTTATCAGAGGAAAAGTCAATCAAGTCTTTGGGCTCTTCAGCAACAACAAACCCTTCTGCAGGTATCTCCTCTGTAAACATATCACCTTCAAATCCCGACAGCCCCTGATCTTTGAACAGATTTGCCAGGTCACCATCCATGTCCACGGGGTCAGCATCACGGATCTTGTGTATCACGGGCTCGTCTAGGGCATGTTTGTCAAACTGGTTGACATAATCGGGTCCCCAAAAATGGTAGTTGTTCTCATAAGTGGCGGTAACACCTGGCCTTCTGGGCATACTGACGAGCATTTCCTTCACTGGGTTCTGACTGGTGGAAAACCTTCGAATTGTTCTCATCCTCTCTTTTGCTTGACTCAGATTCGGCTCCGATCAGACAAACATTTCCCCATCCTCCTTGACAAAGTGCTTGTTTAGGGACCAGCAATAAGGGCGCATTTCAGGCCTTTTGTATCTCTTACCGGCAGCTAAGGTCATCCTTTCTTTGAGCGCTTCGGCCTTATCATACGCTTTGTCCTCTGCAGTCACAACATATCCCAGGCCTCATCTGTTTCTCTTGGGTTCTGGCATCTCAAGCTTACATGGTCCTTGTTGACGTTTCCCTAGTCCCAGTCCAGGGATGTAGCTCATGCCTCTCATCATTTTCAGTACTGGGGGAATCTTGTCCGAGGAAGTTGTCAAATCGATAGTGCAGACCTGCCCTTTAGGCTTTTCGATCGTGAAGCCACTGAGCATCAGGCTCTCTTAGTCAAGCTTGATTTCCATCACTGGCATGGTATTGGTGCTGGTCTCCCCAATAGTGATGCTATCCCCATAAATGGTTATCAAAACTCCATCTTGCACAAACTTCAGATATTGGTGGAGGGTGGAGGCTACTGCTCCTATCTCATGAATCCACGGTCTACCTAATAACGCCGAGAACGTGATAGGAATGTCAATAACTTGGAACTCTACTGCCATCTCCTTACTCCCAAATAACAGATTTAAAGAGACTATCCCCAACACTGCTCTGGATGTCGAATCGTAGGCCTTTAAGTTCTGGTTGGATGGCTTAAGGTTCTGTGCGTCAATGTCCAGCATGCTCATCATCTTGGCAGGAAGCACGTTCATGGCCAACCCATTGTCTACCAACACATGGGGAATTCGATGCCCCTCCAAGGGCACAGTGATGTGTAGAGATTCATTATGCTTTGAACCGTAAACATGCAGATCAAGGTCTGTAAAAGTGATAATGTTCCCATACTGGTGTAAGTGCTCCAATTTGAGCTTGTTAGCGTTTTCGTTAGAAAATTAACGAAAGTTATAACATTACTAACATTCCTAACTTTTCTAACAAAGTAAGGGTAAAATGGGCATTGCCACTTTAAGTTAAACCAAGAAAAGAATCTCAAAAAGCAAAAGAAATTAGAAAAATCCGAATTAAGAAAGTTGAAAAACAGCTTCAGTTTGAATTTTAAAAAGATTATTCTTCCTGTCCAAAAGCCAGCACTGTAGCAGATGAACAGTGCACGCGTCGATCCTTGTCCGCGCGGATACGTTTGATCCTCACAGTGTCCTATAAATTGAACCCTCCTCTCTCAGTTTACACAACACAATTTTCACACAGCAACAAAACTCTGGCGAAATATAGAGAGAAAACAGTGGGAATCCTTAGATTGTCACTATTTTCTCTTGAATCTTTCCCAATCTCACTCCAAATACAAATCCAAACACCAAACCTTGATACTCCTCAAGCCAAACACCAAATCTTGATACTCCTCAAGTCAAATTCCAAGCCTAGGAAGATAGGGTGTCACCATTGGTAAAGCCCTCCTTCTTGAAACCCTAAAACTCCCTTTTAATTTCTTGTTCATCTTGTTCTTCCTACTTTGATCTACTTTATGTCTAGTTTAACTTAAGTCTTGACCTAAGATGGTCATCTTGAAGTTCATCTTCATGAATGACCATCTCAAATGGTCCATATTCTAAATCTCTAGTTGGTTTTCTCTTTAATTTCATCTTTACAAAGATCCCCTTTCCCTTTGCAAAGGATATGTTTAAACCCCATAAATTCCCCAAGGATGACTTGAATATGATAACCACTTGACACAAGGTAGTGGAATCAAGTCTAGGGATGAAAATGGGGTGAATATAGATGCAAACCCCCCAAAAATCACATTTTCCCTCAAGAACATCTTGCTGTCCAGTAGCATTGTTCTGAGAACTCAGTCCATTTCCCTATTTTTTGGACCCAGTAAAACTTGGAATTGGGTGTTGACTACAAAATACTTTTTGTAGCCAACATCCAGAGATTTCCATACATATTTTTACTTTATTTTTTGCGTGAGTAAAACTCCACTTTTCAAATTTTCTTTTAAAGGTCAGTTCATCAGTCTCTGGAAATCCAGATTTCAGATCTGAGATTTCCAGAAGGTTTTGACCCCTCAAATCATCTCCAAAATGAAAAGTTCTTTTACAGAAACCTTTTTTAAGGTGTTTTGAACATTTTTCATTCCCGTACTTTTCCCAGATTCTGGAGTTTTCAAGCCCTAAAGTCCATTTCAAAGTCAAGGGTCAACTGCCTTTTTCATTCTGGCAGAAATGGTTTTCAACTTCCAAAAATCTTTTGAGTTCCAAATCTCAACCCAAAAATCATCCAAAAAATCATGGGATCAGTTTAAAGCCTTAAAAAGAGTTCCCAATTTTTACTTACCTCAGTTTCAACTTATTTTGGCCAAAACACATACACACACACACACACCCACACCAAAGGATTTTGAACGTTTGGAAGACTCGTTTTTACGAGGCGTTCCGGGTGCACACTAATGTCCTTCCCGGCACGTAACGTGACCTCCGAACCTAAATCTCTGATCTCGGGCTTTTTTCAAAGTTTTGGCCCTCAAAATAAAAATGGCGTGGCGACTCCGTTTGATAAAAAAAATCGGGTACATCACAGTGGCGACTCCGCTGGGGAGGAGAGGATAAATAAGCTTTTTCTAAAAAAAAATGATATTTGGTATATTGGTGGAAACCATTAAACTTCCCGTTATCGCCTCCTAACACGAGTCGGGGATAAATTGTGGTCTAACAATCCCACGTACCGGTATCATTATTTTCAAAAAAAAAAGGAAAAGCTTTTGAGGGTCAAGCTTCCGTCTCAACATTTGAAAATCCTTTGCTTTGTGTGTGTTGATTTTTGCACAATTTTCGTGTTTGTTTTTGGCCGCCTCGGAAAAGTCAAAATTTTGACTGTCGGAATAATGTCCCTAACTGTCGGAATTTTTGTGCTTATGTGCTTATGTGTTCATAAAATTTTCAAAAAAAAAATTTCAAAAAAAAAAAAATTCAAAAAAAAAAAATCATGCATCATGCCTTTTTAAGACACATAAAAAATTTCTATTTTTCTCAGAAAAAAAAAAGATAGACTGCTTGCACACTACGCGCACGTGACCTTACACTGCACACTACGTCCCTAACCCGGGGAAATCCTTGTCGCGGTCTGTTTGGTCTTATTACGCCTCTCGGATGAGCACAGGACTACCCAAACATCCCATGGAGCCTCGTGTCGACCATGCACTTGTCCGTGACACACTTTGTCCGAGACCCGGTTGGTTTTTAGTCCGGTCCGTGTCATGCCCCGCTTTGTGTATAGACCTTTCCTTTCAAGCCTTTGTCGGCATACCGACTCAATATCTTTCGGGTCCCTAATCAGTCGAAGTCATGCCGGCTTTCCGCCGCAGACTTTGACCAAGATATTGACCGGCGCCTTGACTTCGGCTCTGACTGGCACAAATTATACACTGACTCCCAAAGATGACACCGAGTCATCAAGGATTAACGGTTATTCCATGCCTAATTACGGCTTAACTGACGACAAGTCAAGATCAATAGCGTACATTTATCAGTCCAAATCATGCCGACTTTTCGTCGAGCCCTCGGACGCGATCTTGACTTTAACGTCAGCTTTGTCCGTAATTTACATCGAATGCTCGTTAAGACTCGATTACCCGCCAGACTTCTAGGATCGTTTTTCTTTCGGTCGGTGGGACCCGCTTGCCCTATAGGACCTCGCCCGGGGCTGTCCACCCTGGGAGGTCGAAATACAGGTGGAATACGAGGGGCTTATAGACGTAGTGACGGGGCCCACTGATCCAGGAATCAGAGTAGTTTGCGAAAAAAAAAAAGAGCAATCTTTTCCAACCGATTAGGTTAATAAAACGTGTTTTAAGTAAACATGAACAAATAATTGCATGTTGCACGAGCCTTGAGCCCAAACACCTACCCACCTTCAATTCCCGCCATACGAACCTCGTGTCTTTCCCCGTGACTCCGCACAAAGCTTGGTTTCGGGCACCGGGTCACTTTGTTTGATCGGTTGGGAAGAGTCAAGCGCATCGTCGGCTTCGTCGTTTGTTTCAACTCCGGGTTTCGGAATGTCCGCATCAGCCGGTAACGATGGGGACAACGTCACTCCGCCTCCAGGGACTCCTCGGACGAACGGCAATGGAATCGGTTAGCGAACGGATGAGAGTGCGACGGGAAGCACGGTTGAATAGCCTTATCGAGGCTATTAAGAGCCATGGTGCGGCCGCCGGTCTCAACCTAGATGGCACCTTCACCGTGGAAGGAGAGGAAGACCTCAACCCCACTCTTGGTCGGCCCGACTACTCCAGGATGCCACCACCGGCCTCCCACGGTACTACCACCGAGAATCTATGCTTCTCGGCCTCCGAGTCGGCCCGGCTCCCAAATGCGGACCACTTTGGATCCCCGCAGCCCCGACGAGACGAGCCAATTCCCGAGTCCCTCGGTGGGGACAAAATCGGTACGGAATATCTTCTCATGCTTGGGGCTACCCGGAATGCCACGGCAAATGGGGATCCCACCTCGGTTCGGGACCAATCAATCCGGACCTTCACAGCAACAGGTTTGGGATACCACCCGGTTTGGTTCGGGGCAACAATCGGGAGTCCCACCTCGGAATGGTACTAGCTCGTTGCTCCTCACACGGCTCTCACAAATCCATTTCTCACTCGGACTTCTATGGGTTATCAAGCCTCCATCCCGGTGTCATCCGAATCACCGGGACCGCAGTATCCCCACGGTTACACACCTTCGCCGCGAGCGGCCATGCAATTCAACAATCCGGGACGGCCCACACTCAAGCCTACTTATGGGCCTCACTCAGGAAATCCGAGCTATCCGGCTACCTCAGGTCCGCCTCTCTTCCTGCCAATGGAAAGCCAACAAAGAAGCCGCTGGGTTTTATCCTTTTGCCCAAGCTCCTACCTACACTCCCGGGGTAATTTGGGCCAAGGACGAGTTTTCACCTATGCCCCGGAATATGGTATCCCTTCCACCGAGTGTGCCGCCGGTGGTAACTCCTCTCTTCGGCTCGATCCTTTGGTTTGAACGCTATGGCTCCACCTTTGGATCCCCAATTAGCTTGGTTTATGGAGCAACATAAGGAAATGAAAGCACAGATTGCTGAATTGACCGCCAAAAGAACAACGCTCTTCGGCCTACGAGATCCCGACTCGATTGTCCCCCCGCCTCACAAGTTTGTGATGCCCACTCTGGAATTGTTTGACGGGAGTGCATGCCCTAAAACTCACTTGGACACCTATACTTTGGCAATAAAGGCTAAGGGATGCACAAACCAGCGGTTGGCCGATTACTTTAGTCTCTCTTTGAAGTCGGGGGCTTTGAAATGGTTTTTCCGATTGCGGCTGAAGCTAGGGCTACTTGGGAGCAGATTACCGGTACTTTCACGAGATAAGTACAAAGCCAACTTGGAATGGGAGACAAACGAGTTGACACGCAAACAACGACGCAGCGCCCTAATGAGAATATTGGGGATTTCTATAAGAGGTGGAACTTAAAGCTCGGTGAAATGGCCATTCCTCCCTCGACGAGGAGCGGTTAGACATCTTTCGGTCATGCTTGAAGCCGCATTTGAGAGCTTCCCTCGGCCACTTCCCCTACGCCGACTTGCGTGCAATGGTTAATTCCGGGGCTAAGTTTGAAAAGGCTTACAATCAGCGGCTGACTCTTGCACCGCCTACGGATATCGGGCTCCTCCCTCCAATACTACTCTCGCTTTCGCTAAAGGCAAAGAGGCGATCGGCTACGCGGAACGGGGCGTAACAATGCCACTTCCTTTGTTCCCAAGAAGCCCGATGTATCCAGATCCCGGCTCCAAGACTTGAGAAACCTTGGAATGCCTTTAAGCGATATCTTCAGAGGATTGGTAAAAGAAGATTTGCTCCGGCCTTTGGATAATTATCAGCCAAGAAACCCCAACGCTCCTTTGGATACCTCCAAGCATTGTGCCTTTCATCAGTACCATGGGCACCTGACAGATGATTGCGTCCCCCTGAAGAAGGCAATCCAAAATTTGATTGAGCAAGGGAGATTAGAAATGCCTGAAGGGCCTAATACCATCAATAACCCGCTCCCTAACAACATGAGTGTCAACATGGTCGAGTTTGGTGATCCAAGACTTGTGGGCATAATGGAATTTGACTCGCCCCTTTGTGAGGTCGGTGAATCAGCCATCGCAGGCGATGAAAGTGGTTGGATTAAGAAAGAGATTGCCAAGGAAATCCTGATGGAAAGGTCTGCAATAGCTCCCGTCTCCAGCGTCGAAGAATAGATGCATGGTTCAACAAAGAAAGAGCGGCTAGATTGGGGGCTACCTATCTTTATAATAGTCTTTTGAGTCAACCTTCGTAGGTTCTAGTACTTTTCTTCCACCTAAGTCCTTCCTGGACATTTGTCGTTGTAGTCCATTTTGGACATAGTGGTTAAATGCCTAACTTTTAATATAAGTCTTTTTTCTCTTCTTGCTAGACTCGAGACATCACTTGCGCACCCACGTTACACTTAATTGAAATGGTTTTATCCAAAATGATCACTTGTGCTGCTCAACCACCAATTCTTCGAAAATGATTAATATTTAAACTAATCGGAGTGAGAAAACCAATTGATATCCTTCTCAAATGGGGGCTTACCAACTCCCCATCTTGCATCTCATATGCTCACATCCCTTTCATCATCATCATCTCGTCGCTCGATGAATTTGCATGGATCTTTTCTCATATAAAGTTTAAGCAAGCAATGAAGACTTAAATCTCGTTTAGATCATCCAGTAGGGATTGCGGTTGAAACCTTTCACCCATAGGAAAGCCATTACCTCACCCTCACTAAACACTACCCTTTCATTTCAAGATCGGCGTGTTTTGAAACCCGGTTTAGCCATCATTTTTGCTCCATACTAAGAGAAAGTCCAAGCGAGCCCAAGAGTTTAGCTTCGAGAGTCGGCGATGCGCAAAATATCTCAAGCAACGAAGGAAGGACAAAGATAATCTTCAACTCCTCAGGAGGCTTTCCAAGTCAAAAAAAAAAAAAAAAAAAAAAAAAAAAAAAAAAAACAAAAAACAAAAAAAAAACAAAAAAAAAAAAAAAAAAAAAAAAAAAAAAACAAAAAGAAAAAAAAAAGGGAAGAACTGTCGGTCCTCAAAAGTCCCCGACTTCTCAATGATCAAAAAGGAGCCTGAATTCTCGCAAGATCGCAAAAAGTTGTCGATAGCTTGGACTTCCTCTCACCATTACCTTAAATCAATCCCAAGCCATCCTCTCTATTTTAGAGGATACTCCCATTACCCTCGCCTTTGGCCAAAGTCAAAATTTGACCTCTCATTCTTAGAGGCAATCAATCTTCCCGCCATAGATTTCCCAAACACGTCCCTACAAGCCAACCTCTCATCTTTAGAGGTTCAGTCAGCAAAGAAATAGCCCAGACCTCTCATCTTAAGAGGTCAAAATTTTCCAAAATCACCCGATGGCCGATCGAAGCCCTAAACCCAACTACGGTCCTATCGGATAGCAGTTTCATTCTAATATCCTCGATGTCAGGATCAAATTAATGTTTCATTGCTTGCTTAAAATTGGAATCTAATCCATCTTGGTCCAAAATTACCAATCAAAGATTGTGCAAATTCAACCCTTCCCTTCATGTGAGCATATTTCATTTCTCCTCACAAACACTTGCCGTGGATGTCCCACTGGGGCTTCGCATCCGTGTCTTTCATGGACACTCTAAGGGGATATGTTATTCAATCCTCAAAATCCCCAAAGGTCCTCGGACCCTCGAATTTCAACATTCGTTCTCTTTTCATTCGGGATAGACCCGAACTACGGCGACTCCGAGCTCTTCATAATGGAGGGAACGTAGGCAACCGTAAATGGTCCTGGTCGAAATCACAAACAAATCTCAAAAAAAAAAAAAAAAAATCCTGGTCTCATCAAGGATCGTCCCTATACACTTTCCGCCCTTCCAACCTTGATTTTCGATATCGCTTGGTTTTCTCCTTGTGATTAATCAAAATATTTGTTCATATCAGATTTAGGGATTGAATAACCCGAACATTAACAAAGGGTTTTAAGCACTTTGTGATCATCATGAATAAGACAAGTTTTCAAGTGTCTCGACAAGTCTTCTCTCTCCATCATAGGAAATAGAGCCAAACACTTTGTCTTTCTATCTGCAGGGGCTTCCATACACTTTTCCACACCTTGTGATGCTTATACTCTCTCAAAAGAGTCAAACCAAAAGCGAGAGTGTCATACACAAATTCGGGAGACATTCCCATCTTTCAAAAGATATGCCCCTGCACGTAAACATTTCGAGTCTTGTCCAAGAATCGGTTGACTAAGGTCCGAAAAGATGGGTTCCCTCTCTCGTAAGACTACTCTGAATTTCTTCATGCCGGGGGCTTGCTAAGCGGTTCTCCTGTGTTCTCCTGTAGCAGCTCTTCAAGCTGGGGCTTATATAGTCATCTTTGGGTCCACGTTGGGTTCTTCACCACGAGATAGACTCGCCAAATCGCTTCTTCAAAATCTGGACTTTGCCTACTCAGGATCCGGGGGCTTTGTCAAGATGGTCTTTTGGACCCGAATTTTATCAAGTCGCAAGAAAGAATTTCAGCTTCGTAACTTGGTACACGGCAGCTTCCCGTAGCATCGGAATTCAAGATCGTGGTTTCTCCGCATTAGCAATTCCATCAAATCATCCTCCGGACAAGGTTTCGGCCAAGGTCACAGCTCATCCAAATGAAAGAAGCTTCACTCGTATCAACGTTGGCCCTAAAGTCTGTCAGCATCAGCTTCAAATGACCAAGAATGAGAGGGAAAGTTTCAATCAAGACCCGGGATCCGAATCCAATCTCATCAAGATTGAGGTCCATGTGATATTGCTGACAAAACCTCACCAACAACCGCTGTTTAAATCGCGATCAAGGGTTCTCATCCCCCACTTGATCAAAATCTGTTCCAAGCAGTCTCCATACCCATGCATCCCCACTAAAAATCTCCCAAGGGCTCATGTAGCATGCACAAAACTTGAATCAATAGGAAAAATCCTAAGTGAATTGAAGATCATAAATCATAATTTCCCTGTCAAAAGCTTAGGCTAGGTGCATCTTCGAAAGCAAGTAAATGCATCATCTCGCAAACATATGCAGTGATACTCTCACAATCATTTTTGGCTCTATGCATGCATCTGTCATCATGAATGTCATATATGCATCTTCCTCTTCACTAACGAATGCAGGAATTCAAACGTGAAATCAAATCCCCCTTTTCGGCAAGGATGATCTTCACCAAAGTCGACCTCCAATGTCCACAAACGGATGAAGACAGCCTCCAGCATCTACAGTTTGGCAAAGACAAGCTCCGGCTCGCAACTTGCTAAAGACGACCCCCAATGTCCACAAATGGATGAAAACAACCACCAACGAAGACCACCTCCGAGTGTCTAACAAATCGGTCAGAGACGCCAAGTTCTCAAATACAAATCGGTCAGAGACGCCAAGTTCTCCAATACAAATCGGTCAGGGACGCCAAGTTCTCCAATACAAATCGGTCAGGGACGCCAAGTTCTCCAATACAAATCGGTCAGGGACGCCAAGCTCTCCAATACAAATCGGTCAGGGACGCCAAGCTCTCCAATACAAATCGGTCAGGGACGCCAAGTTCTCAAATACGAATCGGTCAGGGACGCCAAGTTCTCAAATATAATGCGGTCAGAGACACCAAGTTCTCAAAAGCAAGAAGTCCCAATGTGAAGACAAGTTCAACAACTTCTACAAGGTTAACGATCACCAGCAAGATGCAGACTCAACCAAATTCCTCCTTCAGGTCAAAATGCCTCCAAACACAGCAAATCGTCAGCAGAAACCGTCCCACGAACGGCAACCCAACAACTCTTCATCAACATCAGCCGTAGCCTCAGTCCTTTCGGCAGCTACAGGTAAGCACAACACAGGTATGAAAGCATATCTTAGTCAACTACTTTTCTAAAAGAACATTATCATCAAATCTTAGGGCGACTTCCCAAAAAACAGTCAGATTACAGGGCGACTTCCCAAAAATAGTCAAACCATAGGGCGACTTCCCCAAAATAGTCAAACCACAGGGCGACTTCCCAAAAATAGTCAGATCTTAGGGCGACTTCCCCAAAACAGTCAGACCATAGGGTGACTTCCCAAAAATAGTCAGATCTTAGGGTGACTTCCCAAAAATAGTCAGATCTTAGGGCGACTTCCCCAAAACAGTCAAAACTTTAGGGTGACTTCCCAAAAACAGTCGACTGGGGTGACTTCCCAAAAATAGTCAAACCTTAGGGCGACTTCCCAAAAACAGTCAGATTACAGGGTGACTTCCCAAAAATAGTCAAATCATAGGGTGACTTCCTGAAAACAGTCAAAACCTTAGGGTGACTTCCCCAAAACAGTCAGACCATAGGGTGACTTCCCCAAAACAGTCAGACCATAGGGTGACTTCCCAAAAATAGTCAAATCTTAGGGCGACCTTCCTAAAGCAGTAGGGTCGACGACTAAAGATAGTCGAAAGACCCGAACTACGATCGGCTTGATTCCTCTTAAGGATACGTAGGTAGCCTATTAAATAGGTTCAGCCACTCGATCACTTGATCATCCTGCCAAATATGGAGCCTTACTCTTATCGACGACCCCGCCTCCTTCGAAAGCGCCATCGCCGAGGGGCTACTGTAAGTGCTCCAATTTGAGCTTGTTAGCGTTTTCGTTAGAAAATTAACGAAAGTTATAACATTACTAACATTCCTAACTTTTCTAACAAAGTAAGGGTAAAATGGGCATTGCCACTTTAAGTTAAACCAAGAAAAGAATCTCAAAAAGCAAAAGAAATTAGAAAAATCCGAATTAAGAAAGTTGAAAACAAATTTCGCTTTGAATTTTAAAAAGATTATTCTTCTGTCCAAAAGCCAAAGACGTAGTAGATGAACAGTGCACGCGTCGATCCTTGTCCGCGCGGATACGTTTGATCCTCACAGTGTCCTATAAATTGAACCCTCCTCTCTCAGTTTACACAACACAATTTTCACACAGCAACAAAACTCTGGCGAAATATAGAGAGAAAACAGTGGGAATCCTTAGATTGTCACTATTTTCTCTTGAATCTTTCCCAATCTCACTCCAAACACAAATCCAAACACCAAACCTTGATACTCCTCAAGCCAAACACCAAATCTTGATACTCCTCAAGTCAAATTCCAAGCCTAGGAAGATAGGGTGTCACCATTGGTAAAGCCCTCCTTCTTGAAACCCTAAAACTCCCTTTTAATTTCTTGTTCATCTTGTTCTTCCTACTTTGATCTACTTTATGTCTAGTTTAACTTAAGTCTTGACCTAAGATGGTCATCTTGAAGTTCATCTTCATGAATGACCATCTCAAATGGTCCATATTCTAAATCTCTAGTTGGTTTTCTCTTTAATTTCATCTTTACAAAGATCCCCTTTCCCTTTGCAAAGGATATGTTTAAACCCCATAAATTCCCCAAGGATGACTTGAATATGATAACCACTTGACACAAGGTAGTGGAATCAAGTCTAGGGATGAAAATGGGGTGAATATAGATGCAAACCCCCCAAAAATCACATTTTCCCTCAAGAACATCTTGCTGTCCAGTAGCATTGTTCTGAGAACTCAGTCCATTTCCCTATTTTTTGGACCCAGTAAAACTTGGAATTGGGTGTTGACTACAAAATACTTTTTGTAGCCAACATCCAGAGATTTCCAGACATATTTTTACTTTATTTTTTGCGTGAGTAAAACTCCACTTTTCAAATTTTCTTTTAAAGGTCAGTTCATCAGTCTCTGGAAATCCAGATTTCAGATCTGAGATTTCCAGAAGGTTTTGACCCCTCAAATCATCTCCAAAATGAAAAGTTCTTTTACAGAAACCTTTTTTAAGGTGTTTTGAACATTTTTCATTCCCGGACTTTTCCCAGATTCTGGAGTTTTCAAGCCCTAAAGTCCATTTCAAAGTCAAGGGTCAACTGCCTTTTTCATTCTGGCAGAAATGGTTTTCAACTTCCAAAAATCTTTTGAGTTCCAAATCTCAACCCAAAAATCATCCAAAAAATCATGGGATCATTTTAAAGCCTTAAAAAGAGTTCCCAATTTTTACTTACCTCAGTTTCAACTTATTTTGGCCAAAACACATACACACACACACACACACACACAACAAAGGATTTTGAATGTTTGGAAGACTCGTTTTTACGAGGCGTTCCGGGTGCACACTAATGTCCTTCCCGGCACGTAACGTGACCTCCGAACCTAAATCTCTGATCTCGGGCTTTTTTCAAAGTTTTGGCCCTCAAAATAAAAATGGCGTGGCGACTCCGTTTGATAAAAAAAATCGGGTACATCACAACTGGGCCGTTCCGATCAATTGGCAGGCCTCATCTGGAGTGGCATTGACAGACACCTTGGTTTTGGACAGGGCCTCTTCCAATTTTAGCATGTGGGGATAGGAGGATGTAAGCAGAGATCATAAAGAGATATCAGCCTAGGTTCTCTTTAACTATGTCAAAATCGGGTCTTCACGGATTTCTTCACTTCCTGCTGATTTGTAGGGATCTTGAGAGGCATGGGGATTCGGAACCGCAACTCCTTTGCCTTTCCTGGATGGATCAGCATTATCCATTCCCAACATTCTTCCCGACCGAGTCAACAAATTAACCTCTTGATAATTCTCAACCATAAAGTTTTTACTGGCCTCTTTAAGTTCGGCTAGTGTAAGCGGAGTAGGGCGAGTGCTATATGGCCACGCTGCTTGTCTTATCTCATTCACGGACAATGGCGCCTCCAGGTTAGCTGCTATCCTGAGCTCCTCCAAAGAGATTGGGGACTCTCTGGGAACCATAGAGGAGATAGCGTTGACGACTAAACGCTCTTCATATAAATCGTACTCAACAGTATTATTCAAATCATACAAATCATCAAGATACAAGACGTAGCAAAAGTTGTCTTTCATTTCATTGGAACAAAGATTTACATCAGTCATAACCTCATTACAATCACCACTAACTTTTCCATTTACAAACTCTCCAAACTCTATTACATTCACGAAATAGTCTTGACCAAAATCGATGAGATTCACATTATTGCTGGGCAGAGGGTTGCTGACGACGTTAGGACGAGGGGACTTTTCAATCTTCTTTTCATCCACAAGGCCTTGGATAATCTTCTTGAGTGTGAAGCAAGTATTGGTGGTGTGCCCCGGGTACTGATGGAACCGACAATATTTGCTTGTGTCGAGATTGGGATTTGGATTAGTAGGACTGTAGTTCTCCAGCGGACTGATCATCCAGGTTCTGAGCAATCCATTGTAAACTTCTTCCGTAGTCATACCCAAGTCGTCAAACTTTCGTTACTGCTTTGGCTGGAATCTTCCGCCACTACGCCCATTGTTACCTCCTTGCAGATTATTGACGATGTTGTCCTTAACCACTTCTCTTCCTTTTGGTGCCATGGCAGAGACTGGGTTAGTTGTCCGATACCTGAATCCTCCACTTCCCCTACTACCGCTAGCATTCATACCCGGAGTTTGGTTAAAAAGTATGTTCTCACTGCGAGCGCCCATTCCGACCATCTCCCTTAAATTTGGATACCAACCCTTTCCAATGGCCTCCCTTAACATAGGTTTCACACATGACAGGAAGATATCTTTCTGGTCTTAAAGGGGAATTGGTTCAGACAGCTCGTTGAGTTTCGCATTCCACCTCTTATAGAACTCTGTTATCGACTCGTCATTCTTCTGAATGGTCCCGACTAGGTCGTCTCGGGTGGTATGCCATTCTAGGTTACCCTGGTATTTCTCCAAGAAAGTTTCGGTGATCTGGCTCCAGGTGGAGCGGCATTCTTGCTTGAGAGCCAAAAACCAAGTGAGCGCCGGACCTTTCAAAGTCAGATGAAAATGTGATGCCATAAACTCGGGGGTGCAACCCATCGCCCCCATTGTCATTACATAGGTATCCACGTGAGTCTTTGGGCAGGCTGTTCCATCAAAATCCATCTTTGGCATCTTGAACTTATGAGGAAGAGGTGTCACTTGAGCCGGGTCAACCACCTTTAGGCCACTGGAACCCAC
This sequence comes from Adenophora triphylla var. japonica, assembly GCA_022495995.1. Classification (NCBI taxonomy): domain Eukaryota; kingdom Viridiplantae; phylum Streptophyta; class Magnoliopsida; order Asterales; family Campanulaceae; genus Adenophora; species Adenophora triphylla. The sequence goes on along the minus strand of JAFEMH010000669.1, from coordinate 165,013 downwards.
AATCAATCTATCAATTTGCTGTTGCATTTGCTTCAATAAAGCTATCACATCCGGAGTCAAACCCGGAATCTGGGGAATAGCAGGAGCCACAGTTGAAGACGGCACAAGAAATTCTGAAGCGGATCTGATGGGCAAAGCAGCCGAGGGAAGACCGAAAGTACTGGGGATGCTGATGTTACTATCCAATAAACTAACAGAGCTGGGAATCCTATTCCCGTACATGTCATATCCATTAAACTGAACACTGGGATTCTGGGGACCAAACTGCACTGATTGACCTCCAAACTGACCATGGGTAGAAAATTCGGTACTGATACATGGAGCTGAATATGGGGTGGAACCATACAGGTGCTGGGTGAGAGGAGAACAAACTGCGGGCTGAGGGAAGTTACTTTGGAACTGGGACTGAGGATACTGCAGAATAATGTCCTAACAAATCTAGCTTCCTGACAGACGATACTGACCATTCTGCTGCTGATTGGGCTGACCATACTGATAACTGTCTGGGTACATGCTGAACTGGGGTTGGGAATAGTTTCCTTGGGACTGGAATCCGTACTAGGCTTGCGGCACCGGAGCATTGGGAGCTGGAGAGGAGGTCATGACCACCTTAGAGATCTTCCTCTAAAAGTTGATACATCTTGACCTATCCCTTGTTCAAATTTAGTTTCATGTCAAATCCCATTCCCCTTTGCAAATGATATGTTTTCATGTCCTAATGTACCCTCGGGATGGCTTGGTTAAGTGGATTCATCAATTATGACCACTAATCAAAGTCTAGGGAAAGAGAGGACAAAACATGGATGCCAAAAATCCAAGCAATCCTTTCATTTTCTGTTCACAGTTAAATTTCCAGTTAAGTCCTGTAAATCCAGTTAACTTTCTGGAAATTACAGTGACTAAACTAGAAACTGTAAAAAATATTGAGACTGCAGGCCCATCCGCGCGGACAAGACTGCACTACAGTCTCATCCACGCGGATGACATTGTCATCTGGAAACAGTTTTCAGTTTTTCTGTTATTTCCAGTTTAATCACCTATTTTTAACTGTTTTTCAGTTCAGCTCCTAGAATTTCTGTTATATTCAGAAAACTCCTTTTTTTAAGAAAGTCCCTTTTTAAAACACATAAACACACAAAAGTTTCAAGTGAGGAAGACTCGTCATACGAGGCATTCTGGGTGAACGCCAAACGTTCTTTCCAGAGTGTAACGTGACCTCCGAACTCATTTTCTCTAATTTTAGGATTTTTTTCAAAGTTTTGGCCCTTAAACTAAAAACGGCGTTGCAACTCCGAAAAAAAATGATTTTCGCGAAAGAAAAATTGGGCATCATCACAATGAGGAGAAAGAAAGGCTCATTTATGCTCAGTTATTTGACGCTCCTGCTCAGGGGGAGAAAAGGAAGAATTCTGATGAACAGCTCTCCAAAGAAGAAGGCCAAACTCATTAATGACAGGAAAGTTGTAGAGGATCTTGGCCTTTATGACTCACATGATGAGTTATCTGAAGATCTGGCTAACTCAATTCCTCCTTCCTCTCAAGATAATCAACTGAAGAAGAGGTACAAAAATGTTGTGCCTGATGATGAAGCATGGCTTGATGAACCTTTTAATGAAGAGCTTGAAAATGAAGTTGTTGATGAATATTTTTATGATCAAGATGATGTGGTTGAGAAGATTGATAATGAAGTTGATGTTTGTGGCCAAGCTGATGGCCTTGACGGAAATATGAATGCTGAAATACCAAGGTTGCCTCTGACCGTGTGGTCAACCGCACAGAGCCTTAGGTGTCTTCAATAAAAACTCCAAACCCTTCTCACCAAATCCAAGTCAGTTCCCCCAAGCCTACTCAAAGCACCTCTCTTGACAAATTCTCCAATCCATAGAAACTCTCACTTCAATCCAGCTTGACAACCAAAACCAAATTGCCCAACTCTTAAGAAATCAAGCTGCTCTTACCTCCTCCCACAAAAGTCTACAAGTCCAAGTTAACTCTCTTCCTTCCTTAATGATTTATACCATTAAGGGGGAGAGTATACATATAACAAAGGCCTTAAAAGGCATTATCTCAGGTCAAACTAGTACAAGTCAACTAGCAATTACTTCTACACCAACTGCCACTCCATCTCCTACTCCAGAAAATCCTATCTCTCAAGATTTTTTGAAAGAGGCAATGAGAGTGATGACTCAAACTCTCCAACATAGTTTGACTATGGAAATGAAGTATGCCAGTGATTAGATGTCTAGAGCCATGGAATTAGACAAAGCTGAAGTGGTTGAAAAAATCAAGAAAATAGAAGTGTATGTGGATGAATCTATCAAGGCTGCTCTCACTGCCCTTGGTGATAGATTCAAAAGTGTTAGAGAAAGCATGGGCATTCATTCAAATAAGATTGACTATCAGACGGCAAGGGTGGAAGAACTTACAAGCTTATCTACTGGTGCCTTTCAAAGTTTTGAGAATCGTATGACCGCACTTGAAGCTGCTACAACAAGTGAAGCTGCAGAGCTGAGGAGAGTACTGCAAGCAGTTGGTGCTAAAGCCTCTGCCTTCCACATGCCTGAAGATCTACCCATAGCCCCAGCTCCTCAAGCAGATCCAGCAGTCAACAACTATATCAATATAAGAAACCGTGACTCCTTTGACTTGCCTCATCCTCCTTCCAGACGATGAAGATTTGAAGTATGAAGATTTGATAATTGAAGATTGAAGTCTTTTGAAGATTAAAGACTTTTGGAAGCCTTTTGTTTTTATTGCTTCCCTATTTTTTGTTTAAACTTGAAATTTTGTAAGCTACAATTATTAATTCTCTGGAATTTGAAATGCATCATTACGGTTTTTGAAAACTTTATTCATTCAAACTACTTGTTTGTAGAATAATGATTGCATTATTTTCTTACTCATGCATATATCTTATCTTGCACATCTCATACTTATGCATGTTTCATACATTTAGTTTAAATGCATTCATGCACTTCATGTTAACATCATTAATGCACTAAGTGTTTTGTTTTTTACTTCCTCTATGTAAAATTCTTTTCATCTTATAGGAAGTTAGAAATCTATGACTTAGGCTTAAGTGTGTGCATTGACTTGGGACATGAGTTACCAAACATAAACTTTTGGACATGTTTTTACCAAGTACAAAGAATTAGCCTTTGTTATAGTAGGTAATAGTCTCAATCAAATAGGGGGAGATTGTTGAGTATGCTCATTATAAGCCCCTCCTATTACTTGATTTGATTGATACCATCACCTATTTTATTTTATATGGACAATAGGATATTATGTAAGAAGTGTTAGGCTTCAATTTTTAGTTAAGTCCATTTTTATGGTATAGTTACTTAGGCTTGAGTAGGATAAAATTTCTAAGTGTTTTGGCTCAAGAAAGGACTGAAGATCTTAACCATGCGGTCGACCACACAGCTGACAGCACAGCTTAAAAGCTTACTTCAGTAAACACTTCATGCAGTCGACCGCATAGACCATGGCTGACGGCATATCATCAAGTCCTAAGCCAAAATGAAGATTGAAGAATTGTTCGTGGTGTAATTAACTCTGACCACAACTCAGGGTTAACTCAGAAAATTATATTGTTACAGAATTCAATCAGAGAATTTCAAATTAATGACAGCTGTGATCTCTCATACAAAGGATACACCAGCACTCCACCTTGCCACTAACTCTGCAACATGAAGACAAAAAGGAAATGTGCTCCAATCAGACATCAACATCACATTGTCCTTGAAGCTTGCTCAACAAGAAATTCCAACGGCTACTTTTATTCCAAGGCTATAAATAGACCTTGTGATCAAGCCATAAAGAATTGCTAGAGACATTGTTATAATCCTCAAAGTGTTGAAGCTCAAAATCTCCAGAATCATTTGAATCTTCAAACAGTTCAAAGCTTTCAAGAATATCACTTACCCAGAAAACTCTCAAGCCGTGTAACCACTTTCAGATTCATCAAGCTCTATCTCTTATATTATAAAGAGCTCTTGAATCTTGCACACACACACATACACTGGTTATAGTCTAGGATTAGCATTCATAAAAAAGATAGTTAGATTTGAGATTAATTCTCATATTTCTATTCCTCTGTAACTGCTACTCAATATCTAATGTACTATTTCCATTAGAAAATCCAAGACTAACCATCTTGGTAGAGGACGTAGATCATTTACAATTGAACCTCTCCAAATATATTGTCAAATACTTTCTGCACTTTACTTTATTTACTCTTTAAGTTCTTGTTGTTTCTTGTGTTTGATCTTCATAGTTATCCAACCGCACTTCGAATTTTGTTTATAGTATAAATCTGCCTTAGCATATTTTCAGCCTTGTGATCGACCACACTTTCCCTTTTGCGATCGACCACACTCATTTTCACTACTAAGATTTTGTACTTAGAAACTTCCTATGTGCATTTTACTATCTAGATAGTTGGTGTTTATTTGACCACACTTTCAGCATAGTAAGCCAAGGTTGAATTTTGAAAAGAGTAGAAATTTTTTATACAGCTATTCAACCCACCCCCTCTAGCTGTTTTCATACTCTTGTTGCACCTTTGGGACCAACAATGAGAAAGAGGAAGAGTGAATCCACGGAGGTTGTGGATGTAGGTACTTTTGAAGAGATTGAATTTGGTGACATTAAGAAAGAGTTTTTGACAATGGCATCAGTTGTAAGTCTGGCTTCTTCTTATATAGTACTTTAGATTTTTCAATTGGTATCGGTTTACAAATGGGTTTTGCTTTTATAGGCTTTTGGAGCAGCGGAGACTAATATGATTGCTTCGGAGGACAAGAATAGGAAGCTAGTGTTGGAGATGCTGCATTCAAAGAGGCAGTATAAGGAAGAGAATGAAGGTTTGAAGAAGAAGGATGATGACCTTGAGAAGAAGGTGGATGACTTTGATAAGAAGGTGGAGAGTTTAAATAACGAGGTTGAGAGTTTGATGAAGGGGATGTCTTCCATCCAAGATGTTCAGGTACAGGAGATTGAAGATCTCAAGAACAATTTGATGACTTCTGCTGCTAAGAGTTTGGTGGAGATTATGATTCAGATGATGGAAGAGTTTTTGAATGGGAAGCACGTTGACTAGTATGTTGAGCAATAGCGTGCCATCCTCAAGAATCTTTCTGGAGAAGTAGCAGAAGTAGGGGAAGTTTCATTGGGCTTGAAGGACGACAATGTGCAGGGAGAAGAAGTAACACCACTGGAAGTAGCCACCTAGTGAAGGAAATTTATGTTTGTTTTGTGAACTTTAGTTTTTGCGGGCTATGTCCCGGGATAATTTGTAAAACAATTTAAGATTTTTGGTTTGTAATGGTCCATAAGGGCCAAAAACAATTTGCATTTTAAGTGTTGGGTTGGTTCAACACAGATATTTGCTAAGGTAGGAAAAGTATTTTTTGCCATGGTATTTGATAGGATAGGTAAGACAAGATTTGGCTAAGATGTTTTAGAAAAACTGTTTATGGCATGGTTAGGTTTTATGGTATCAAAAAATGTTTGGAGATGTTCTTTGCCTTGCGTTGGATGTAGAAATCCTTTGCTTATACTTTGTTGACATGTTAATGTCAAAAACCTTTTGTCTTTAGATGACACGTATTTGTCATAACCAATTTGTAAAAACTCTTTTGGTCAAACACTTTGATTGAGTGGAAATGGGTAATTCGTATATATAAAACATACGGGCCCATCCCACACCTCAATCAAGGATGACATCATGTGCTCCAGGCGAGGTGTTTAAACCTTAATGAAACGAAAGAAAGTAATTTCTTTAAACCATTGAAGGGATTAAGTACCTTGAACTTAAGATGAGATGGCTAGTCTCAGACGGGTGTCTTCATAAGATATTTAAAGTTCCAAAATAACGATATCTTGCAAAATGACGATATGGGAAGAGTATTTGACATCTTGACTGATGTCATCTTTATTAAAAAATAAAAAATAGAAAAGTAACAAACTGTGTGGAAATCTTTATTTATTAAGGAAAAGAAAATAAAGAAATATTTATTGAGAAACAAAGGCTGATTCATACATGACCTACCTGTTGGGTTTTGGGGTTACAAATGCAGCGGAAAATTTAACAAAGAACAACAAAACCCTAGCCCTTAGATCTGTCTAGTATGAAGAGATTAGAAAAACTATGAAATAGAATTACATACCTTGAACGCGATTTAGTTTGTCAAAATAGATCTCAAAATTCAAGCCTTTGAACTTTGAAGTCGAATCTTCTAATTTCCTTCTTCGAACTTTGGTGATGAAATCAACAATGGAGCTTCAAGCCTTGGGAGATAAAACAACCTCCCTCTAATGGAATGAACCAAGAACACCTTCGTGTTGGATTGCTAGATGATCCTCTTGATTATTGAAACACTTTTCAATAATCTATGGCTATTATGGAATTGAATCTAGGGTGTTTTGATCTTTGATTCACAATCAAAATCAAGATAATTGTGTTTATCAAGCCCTAAAATTCATGTGTTATGTCTGGGGAAAAAGGACATATTTATACTTTATAAATAACCCTAACAATTAGGGAGAAAAGACCTTTTCTGAAGCCAAAACGGATTGCTGAAATGGGTGCTGGGCGGTCGCCCACCAAGGGCTGGGCGATCGCCCAGTTGTACAGCCTTTTGTCTTATTTCGAAAACCCAACATGGGCGGTGGCCCACCTGGGGCTGGCCGGTCGCCCACTTGTACAGTCTTTCATGCATTGTTTTCGAAATCCTCCTAAGCGGTTGCCCATTCACTTCGGGGGTCGTCCAAGTCAACAGTTGACTTGTGGGCGGTCGCCCACATGAACCTCTGCGGTCCCCCAAGAGTCCAGATTCCATAATTTCAGCCCGAATCAAATTCTTTCTTTGTGTGTGACCCAAAAGGAATTATATTATATTGGTAGTGAGTCAAAACATCTACCTCACAAGACATAAGTGACTTCTAGAAAATCATTATGTCCACCCAATTAATATAACATCAAAGCTTGATTCCTCGATAGATCAATTGTCACAATCCCTTTATCTAAGATGTCCAATTGAACATGAGTCATGGTCTAAGTCAACTCATTCCGTTCAATGCTTTCTCAATTCCGAATATGATAATAATCCAAATGCATTTGATCTCTATCAAATCACTTGAGTGTGGCCACACATTTCATCAACACTATTCATCGAGGGACCCAAGCAAACATCTCTCTTCTTAAGAGGGACAAATCCCGTCTTGATTTATCATTCTTCCCTACATGAATCCAATCGTGCTAACATAGCCCCTATTGCTATCCGATTAAAGATAGTGTTCGACTATATTAAACACGATCTTCATCATGTGGAAGACGATAATAATCTCAGGTATAAAGGATTCAATAACACGACTATCATGAGATTTAATCATTACAACAGACCATGTCATAAATCTCATAAGTAGGTCAAGTCCAGTACTCGTTCTCTAGCAAGTACCCATAAGTGTAATGCGCATCTCCATGCATATAATCATCTCCATGATTATCCATTACCAACTTATGGTGGTTATTCACAATAACTAGGGACGCGGTTCAATATAATAAACATGCAAACATATAATGAACAGAATAAACATGCTCTATAATAAATGATAAAGATGATACATAACGGTTCAAATTAAACATAACTATAGCCTAGGGCATTACACCAACAATCTCCCACTTGCATTAGGCTCCATCTATGTATCTAATACCTATGGACCTCACATAACCATCATATTTTGCTTGTGCGAGGGGCTTTATAAGCAGACCCCCAATGTTATCATCGGTTGATACTTTGCATATCTTAACGTCTCCCCGATCAATGAACTCTCGAATGAGATGGAAACATCTAAGTATATGTTTGGATTGCTGATGTGACCTTGGTTCCTTTGCTTGCGCAATGGCACCATTGTTGTCACAATAAAGTTCCACCAGATTATTGATACTTGGAACAACTTCCAAGTCACTAATGAACTTCTTGATCCAAACTGCCTCCTTAGCTGCATCAGATGCCGCTATATATTCGGCCTCAGTAGTAGAATCGGCAATAGTACTCTGCTTGGAACTCTTCCAACATATCACACCTCCGTTAAGCATAAATACAAATCCCGACTGCGATTGGAAATCATCCTTGTCAATTTGGAAGCTAGCATCTATGTAACCTCTTACAACAAGATCTTCTTCCATCCCTCCAAATACCAAGAACGCATCCTTAGTCCTTCTTAAGTACTTTAGGATCGTCTTGACTGCCATCCAATGGTTCTCACCAGGATCAGATTGGTATCGACTCGTCATGCTCAAAGCATACGAGACGTCGGGTCTAGTACAAATCATAGCGTACATGATAGATCCAATAGCCGAAGCGTATGGAACTTCATTCATCCTCTTTCGCTCATCAGTTGTCTTAGGACACTGCGTCTTGCTAAGAGTAACACCATGACCCATTGGCAAGTTTTCTCTCTTAGAAATTTCTATTTTGAATCTTCTAAGAACCTTGTCAATGTAGGTACTTTGACTCAAATCAATTATCCTCTTTAATCTATCTCTATAGATCTTGATACCAAGGATGTAAGCAGCTTCGCCCATATCTTTCATTGAGAAACACTTCCCTAACCAAGACTTGACAGTCTCAAGCGCAGGAATGTCATTTCCAATGAGTAAGATATCATCGACATACAATAAGAGAAATAGCACAATGCTCCCACTGAATTTCATGTATACACAAGGTTCATCTTCGTTCTTGATAAAACAAAACTCTTTGATTTTCTCATCGAATCAAAGATTCCAACTCCTAGAAGCTTGCTTCAATCCATAAATGGATCTTTGCAACTTGCACACCTTCTTAGAATTTCGTGGATCGATAAAACCTTTGGGTTGTGTCATATACACATCCTCAAGCAGTTTTCCATTAAGGAAAGCGGTTTTGCATCCATTTTCCATATCTCATAGTCATAATATGCGGCTATGGCAATCAAAATTCTAACAGACTTAAGCATGGCAACAGGCGAGAAGGTTTCATCATAGTCTACACCATGAGTTTGCCTATATCCCTTTGCTACAAGCCTAGCCTTGTAAGTATGCACCTTCCCATACATGTCAGTCTTCTTCTTGAAGACCCATTTTCACCCTATTATTTTTACACCTTCGGGTGGCTCAATCAAGTTCCAAACTTAATTATCCGACATGGATTGCAATTCAGATTTCATGGCTTCTAACCATTTATCCGAATCAGGATCGGACATCGCCTCTTGATAGGAAGTAGGTTTGTCATTCTCAATGACTTCCACTTCATTACTTTTCGACATGAGAAATCTATATCTCTCGGGTGTGGATCATAACCTATCCGATCTACGATGGACTTGTGGATCTTGAACCGGTTCCACAACTTCTTGTGGACTTGGTTCAGACTCTACTATCGGTTCCATGTTATTTTCGGGTTCTTGAATTTCTTCAAGATCAATTTTACTCCCGCTAGATACTTTATTTAGAAACTTTTTCTCAAGAAAAGCACCATATCGAGCAACAAACAATTTGTTCTCATTGCGGTTGTAAAAATAATATCCTTTGGTTTCCTTAGGGTAACCAACAAAAATAACCTTGTCGGATTTAGGCTCTAACATATCAGAGACAAGTCTCTTCACATAAGCTTCGCAACCCCAAATACTCATGAAAGACAAACTAGGTTTTCTTCCATGCCACATCTCATGTGGGGTCTTAGGAGCTGATTTAGTAGGGACTCTGTTCACTGTGAACGCAACAGTCTCTAATGCGTATCCCCAAAAGGATATAGGAAGGTCTACTTGACTCATCATCGAACGAACCATATCTAATAGGGTTATATTCCTCCTCTCGGAAACACCGTTCCATTGTGGCATTCCGGGTGGAGTCAACTCTGAAACAATTCCACAGTTTTTGAGATGATTGTCAAACTCTTGACTCAGATATTCGCCACCACGATCAGATCGAAGTGATTTAATCGTCTTGCCAAGTTGATTTTGTACTTCATTTTGAAATGTTCTAAACATCTCAAACGATTCACTTTTAGACTTCATTAGATAGACATAGCCATATCTAGATAAGTCATCGGTGAATGTAATGAAATACCGAAATCCTCCCCTAGCATTGCTGCTCATTGGTCCGCATACATCAGTATGTATTAAGCCCAATAAGTCACTAGCCCTTTCACTACTCTTAGTGTAGGGTGGTTTGGTCATTTTTCTTAATAAACAAAATTCGCATATCTCATATGATTCATAATCATGTGAGTCTAACATTCCATATTTGTGGAGTTTAGAAATGCGTTTCTCATTTATATGACCAAGCCGGCAATGCCACATGAACGAGTTGTTCACGTCATTCGGTTTAGACTTCTTGTCTACATGATAAACATTTTCAACACTATTTTGTTTCTCATTAACATCAAGAACATAAAGGCCATTAAATGAATTTTCAATACCATAAAGCATATCATTTAAATAAATATAAAACTTCTTATTCTTAATAAGAAAATTATACCCTTCATCATCCAAACAAGAAACAGAAATAATATTCCTACTCAAATCCGGAACATAGTAACAATTGTTCAAAACAAGTACTAATCCACTAGGTAAAGTTACATCATATGTCCCTACGGCTAATGCAGTAACTCTTGCTCCATTCCCAACACGTAGGTCAACTTCACCTTGTTTGAGCAGCTTTCTATTCCTTAGTCCCTGCACATTTAAACAAATGTGAGATCCACATCCGGTATCTAATACCCATGAACTAGAAACAGAAAGGAAAATATCTATCATATAGATACCTGAATCAGCAGCAATCGTATTGCCCTTCTTTGCCTTTAGGACTTCCTTGTAAGCCTTGTAGTTGCGCTTCCAATGACCAACCTCTTGGCAATGGTAGCAAACCGCATCCTTTTGAGATGCCTTGGGAGCCTCTCCGGCAATGGCAACCTTTGCCTTAGGCTTAGTAACACTTGCTTTACCTTTGCCATCTTTCTTGAACCCTTTGCCTTTGTTAACAATTAACACAGTATCGGTTTGGGGCTTCTTGATATTCTTCTCTGCGGTCTTAAGCATTGCATGCAATTCCAAGAGATTCTTATCCATGCTAGTCATGTGATAGTGCATAATAAAATGACCATAACTTTCAGGCAATGAATTCAATATCAAATTCGTGGCGAGTTCCAAAGTCAACGGATTTCGAAGCCTTTCGAGACGCTCAATGTGACCCTTCATCTTAAGGACATGAGCTTCCACTGATTGCCCCTCTTTCATCTTGCATGCAGTTAGGGCCTTAACCACATCAAACCGCTCATTTCTTGCTTGCACTTGGAACATTTCCTTTAATCGCTCAGGAAGATCAAATGCTGTGTCTATGTGCACAAGGTCCTTCTAAAGAGCCTTAGACATAGTGTCAAGCATAAGGCATGCAACATCTGTAGAATCATCATTATGTTTCTTATGTGCATCCCTATCTTCCCTAGAAGCATTTGGAGCAGGTTGAGGTGGAACGGGTTCGTTGAGAACGTACAGTTTCTTCTCTTGCTTTAGAACAATTCTAAGGCTTCTGATCCAATCAGAATAGTTTATACCGTTCTCCTCAAGCTTGTCCTTCTCAAGGACTAATCGCAGTGACAGGGGTTGATTATTGTGATTAGCCATTCTACAATAAAATATGCAAATAATGAAACACATAAGTATCACCACATTTATCATCTAAGAGCAAATAATGTATTTCATAAATACTCCCACTAAATTATATACCTTCAAATACAAACATGTATCATATAATCATAGTAGGCTAAGATCCATATTTCACTTAATTCCGGTTTAACGGAGCTAATACCCGAAATCAAGCTATTTAGGTAGAAACATCAATCATATCTCAATATGACTCTTAGATCTTTTATGAGATTTCCTTAGACATCATATGTCAAAAAACATGTTTTAAATCTCATCTATTCCTTGGGTCAAATCTCATTTGAAAGCACCAATTAAGTCAAAACCTTTTTCAAACGTATGAGACACGAAACGATGCACCTGACTATGGACAAAACTACATCAACCATAATCTCATCTTGATCACAAATTAAGATATAATGATGCACCCAACTGTGGCTAAAACTACATCAAAATACCCTAAAATTTCACAATTGTTCTAATCAAGGAATGGCATAAGACTTAAATATTTAATTTTGAGAAATTACAAATCTAATTAATCATATTAATAGATCAATAACCTATGTGATAAACTAATCAAATTAATTTATCATGAATCATGAACATGGCATATGTCATATATACTTGTTTTTCATAAAAACTAAACACATGTAATCTAGATCTATTTCATATAGCATGGTAGCAAATAATCAAATTAAATCTAGCATGCAATTTCAATCCTAATCATGGCAAGACAGGGCTCTGATACCACTGTTGGGTTTTGGGGTTACAAACGCAGCGGAAAATTTAACAAAGAACAACAGAACCCTAGCCCTTAGATCTGTCTAGCATTAAGAGATTAGAAAAACTATGAAATAGAATTACATACCTTGAACGTGTTTAGTTTGTCAAAAAAGATCTCAAAATTCAAGCCTTAAACTTTGAAGTCGAATCTTCTAATTTCCTTCTTCGAACTTTGGTGATGAAATCAACAATGGAGCTTCAAGTCTTAGAAGATAAAACAACCTCTCTCTAATGGTGATCCACACGCGAACGAACCAAGAACACCTTCTTATTGGATTGCTAGATGATCCTCTTGATTATTGAAACACTTTTCAATAATCTATGGCTATTATGAAATTGAATCTAGGGTGTTTTGGTCTTTGATTCACAATCAAAATCAAGATAATTGTGTTTATCAAGCCCTAAAATTCGTGTGTTATGGCTGGGTAAAAGGACATATTTATACATTATAAATAACCCTAACAATTAGGGAGAAAAATCCTTTTCTAAAGCCAAAACGGATTTCTGAAACGGGTGCTGGGCGGTCGCCCACTTGTACAGACTTTTGTCTTATTTCGAAAACCCAACATGGGCGGTCGCCAACCTGGGGCTGGGCGGTTGCCCACTTGTACAGTCTTTCATGCATTGTTTTCAAAATCCTCCTAAGCGGTCGCCCATGTTCACTTCGGCGGTCGCCCAAGTCAACAGTTGACTTGTGGGCGATCGCCCACATGAACCTTAGCGGTCGTCCAAGAGTCCAGATTCCATAATTTCAGCCCGAATCAAATTCGTTCTTTGTGTGTGACCCAAAAGTAATTATATTATGTTGGTAGTGAGTCAAAACATCGACCTCACAAGACATAAGTGACTTCTAGCAAATCATTATGTCCACCTAATTAATATAACATCAAAGCTTGATTCCTCGATAGATCAAATGACACAATCCCTTTGTCCAAGATGTCAAATTGAACATGAGTCATTGTCTAAGTCAACTCATTCCATTCAATGCTTTCTCAATTCCGAATATGTTGATAATCCAAATGCATTTGATCTCCATCAAATCACTTGAGTATGGCCACACATTTCATCAACACTATTCATCGAGGGGCCCAAGCAAACATCTCTCTTCATAAGAGGGACAAATCCCGTCTTGACTTATCATTCTTCCCTACATGAATCCAATCGTGCTAACATAGCCCTTATTGCTATCCGATTAAAGATAGTGTTAGACTATATCAAACACGATCTTCATCATGTGGAAGACGATGATAATCTCAGATACAAAGGATTCAATAACATGACTATCATGAGATTTAATGATGACAACAGACCATGTCATAAATCTCATAAGTAGGTCAAGTCCAGTACTCGTTCTCTAGCAAGTACCCATAAGTGTAATGTGTATCTCCGTGCATATAATCATCTCCATGATTATCAATTACCAACTTATACTAGTTGTTCACAACAACTAGGGATGCAGTTCAATATAATAAACATGCAAACATATAATGAACAGAATAAACACGCTCTATAATAAATGATAAAGATGATACATAACGGTTCAAGTTAAACATAACTATAGCCTAGGGCTTTACACGAACACTACCACCTTAAGATGTCATATACCTGACATGATGTTGACATCTTGAAGCATCGTGACTTATTTGAATGTTTCGAGTTTTCTTGCAAAACAAAAACATGTTAGGGTTTGGTGTTAGCTTAGCTAATACCCCTCCGATGCTTAAGTCAGTAAAAATTTCAAACAATGAACCAAACTGGAATAATCAAATGGAAATAAAGCAAGTAAATGCGTACCTTTATTTTTTGAATTTAATAAACTACGGCTTACATGAAGTATGACTTGAGGTGGATTGCATTCCAACTTCTCTGAACTCCTGTACCCTCTAGGGTTGATAACAGATATGCTCCCTTTCCGGCTTCATCATCTATCAAATACGAACCTTCCCATTTAGGAGCCAATTTCCCAGCATTGAGTTCTCTTGTATTCTGAAATACTTTGCGTAGGACCAAATCACCGGCTCGGAATTTCCTCAACCTGACATTCTTGTTATAGGACTTAGCAATTCTTTGTTGATATGCTGCCATTCTGACCTTGGCTAGATCCATTAGTTCATCAATAGTATCCAAATCATAGGTTAGGTTGGCATCATTCTTTTAAGATGTGAACAACTCGTATCTGGCAGTAGGGACGATGACTTTTGCAGGGATGACGAATTCTGCACCAAATACCAAGGAGTATAGAGTCTGGCCTGTTGCATTCTTAGGCGTTGTTCTATCTGCCCAGAGGACAAGTGGTAATTCCTCTACCCATCTTCCCTTCTTTTGATCTAGCCTCTTCATTAAGTTGTTGATGATGATTTTGTTACTTGATTCTACCTGTCCATTAGCTTGAGGATGTACTGGTGAAGATGTCACCATCTTGACCCCCCATCTTGTGAGAAAGTCTTGTGTCTTTTTGCTGATGAATTGAGAACCGTTATCACATATTATCTCATATGGAATACCAAAACTGTTGAAGATGTTCTTTTTGATGAAGGAGATGACTTCTTTTTTGTGAACTTGGACGTACGCCTCGGGCTCAACCCATTTTGAGAAGTAATCTGTTATTGCAAGTAAGAAGACTCTTCCCCCAAGTGCCTTAGGTAATTTGCCTACTATATCCATTCCCCAAGTCATGAATGGCCAGGGGAAGAGGATATGATGAAGTAACTCTGCAGGCTGATGCAAGATGTCACCATGCTTTTGGAGGAATCACATTTCTTGGCGTACTCGGTCGCATCTTGACGCATCGTCGACCAAAAGTATCCCATCCTTAGAGCTTTGGTGTACAAAATTCTGCCCTCGGAATGATTACCACACAATTCTTCATGTAACTCTTTAAGAAATTCTTTAGTTTTATCGCGTTCTAGACATCTTAAGTATGGACCTGCAAAAGATTTCTTAAACAGCACATTATCTATTAACAAATATCTTGAAATTCTTACCCTAAATGCTTTAGAATTTTTCTCTTCCATAGGGATGATACCATCTTGAAGATATTTAATTATTGAAGAAGTTCAGGATGTCTTTGTCGTCTGATCTTCCTGGATGTCGTTATCTATGTTGAAAAGTTCTAATCTTTCCACAGCCGGAATGTTGACATGAATGATTGGTATGTTGGTTTCAGATAAGCTCTTGAAGGTTGATCCAAGATTAGCCAAGGCATCTGCTTGAGAATTCTCTTCTCGGGGTATTTGTGTGAGTACGCCAATCCAATTCGCGACCCTTTTAAAGTGCTTTTTAATGTAATAAAACTGCACTAGGGGCATTTTGGTAAATTCCGGTCAATTCCAAGTCTTTCGGAAACTTTTCTTAAAGTTCTTATGAAGGAAGTACTTGTGAGTGATTTTTTCCACATAAAAGGACCTACCAGGAATTATCAGATTTGGACCTATTGGGAATTACCACAGAAGGTTCCAGAATCAGTTGTTAACGCAAAAAACGGTTACATGGCTGGACAGGTCGTGCGGCACAATTGACCATGGAAAAGCGAAGTGAAAGGCCGTGCGGCACAATTGACCATGGAAAAGCGAAGCGAAAGGCCGTGCGACACAAGTGACCCACTCCATGCAGCCTTTAAATTGGACCCTTCCCCTCTCATATCAGGACCCTTTTCCAAGACCCTAAAGTTACTCTACCCAATTGACGACAAAAAACCCTCTCTCTCCTCAAACCACACCAAACCTCTCCAATTCCATCCTTTCCTCACCCAAATCACACACCCACCTTCATACAATCCATATCCCTTTGAAGATCTGAAGAGAAGCAACCAATTGGTGTTCATTTTTCACCTCCTAGCAGCTGAATTGAAGGCTTCCACACCTAACTTGGTGTAGAAGCAGAGGACTACAAGGGTAACGCATTTCTCCACCCTTTTTCTCTCTTATTTAC
Source organism: Adenophora triphylla var. japonica (assembly GCA_022495995.1). NCBI lineage: Eukaryota > Viridiplantae > Streptophyta > Magnoliopsida > Asterales > Campanulaceae > Adenophora > Adenophora triphylla. Next base: position 148,615 of record JAFEMH010000669.1, on the reverse strand, counting down.
TTGTTTATTTGCAATTGTTCTTCCTCCACTTGATAATCAAGCTCCATCTGCTTTAGATTATCAAGTGGGAACTGCTATATCTCTGTTTAATTGGTTTTGTTTGGTTTAATTGCATATTGGTATTATGATTGTATCTCCCTTGGTTGCTTGGTGCTCAAGGGAGTATAGATCTCCCATATCCATGCTCCCTTGGGTGATTCATTGCTAATTTGTGTTAATCCACGTTGATTTGGTGTTCTTAATAGATCTGAATTGATCCCTGTTAGTTTTTGGTTTTGGAATTGTGAGATTCCTGCTGATGGTAAACCTGTGTCACGCGACACAAGTGACTCATCCAGTCCTTTGTCACGCGACACAAGTGACCCATCTGCAGAGAATCGTCTTTCAGTTGTAAGTTTGTTCTTCCTTTTTCCCCTTTGTTTGTCACTCAGATTAGGGTGTGGATCTTCCATATCCACATTCATTTTGAAGTGATTAGATAGCTTTAATTCCCTTTTGTTCAATAATGTAAAATCTCTGCAAAGTGATCTGTAGTGTCACGCGACACAAGTGACCTCTCAAGTTCTGTGTCATGCGACACAACAAGCCTCTGCAGTAGGTTCGTTTTAGTTGTAAGTTTTGTTCATTCTTTTTGTAATATGGGATGTGGCCTCCCATTTGTCAATGGCTTACAAGTTGTTTCCTCTTCCCTTTGAGCAATAAAACAAAGTACTTCTATGCATTCCATACATATCTTGTCATACACACTAGCACACACGTTTGAATTAATTAAATGTTGAACGTTAGAAAGACTCGTCTATGGACGAGGCGTGTTGGGTGAACTCTCGGTTCTTCCCAACACATAACCTGACCCCCGAACCCATTTTCTCTGTCAAAAAAGGTTTTCAATGTTTCCTCTTAAAAACGGCGTGGCGACTCCTTTATTTTCCAATTTTTTCGGGCGAGCGCACATTCAGTGGCGACTCCGCTGGGGATCTTGAAACTTGTTTTTCAAAAAGTGGGTCAAACTTTTGTTATTGTTCAACGTTTATTACATTCATTTGTATGTGCTTGGTTGTGTGACATTATATGTGTGTAAATGCATTAAGTGCTTTGTTTTATTCCCTTCCCTCCTTGTATCCCTTTTTTGTGTGCTGTTGCTGGGGCTTGATGTTGATTTTGCTTGTGTTGGGGCTTGATGTTGATTTTGCTTATGCTGGGGCTTGATGTTGATATTGTTTGTGCATGGAGGCTGGGGCTGGTTATGCTTCTGTTCTGATTCTGGGAATTTGTCCTTTCCTGTCACGCGACATAAGTGGCCTCCTCAGTCCTGTGTCACGCGACAGGATTGGCCAACCTGCAGGATGTGTTTTGCTCTACTTGGTTGTGATTGTGGGGCAGTCCCCATGATCAATATTATTGATCTTTGATTATTGTATCTCTGTGGGGCGTGTGTGTGTTGTTTTTTCCGTTATCACCCCTTTTCATAAAAATAAAAAAAAATAATAAAAAAAAATCATTTTCGCAAATAAAGGAACGTAGCCATCCCGCACACTACATCACGTAGATCTAGAACCATCGGGTGCGATTGACGGCATCGCAGACGGCCATGAAATTCGCCTACGCTTGAGTGCCTGAAATCAAACCTAAACCCCTAGTGCGTTATAGGTGGCACCACACTTAAATCGTACCCACAGTCGGTTTTGATACAACATTTTTATCACGCCAAAATAACTTGTTTTTGAAACATATCGTAGGTCCTTATACCTTCCCCAAAACCTTGCATCTTATTTGGCATGTTGTCAAGGTAACATGATTTCACGGGGGACATGTCACTCTCGTGACGTGTTCTAAACGAGAAATCATGCCGCATTGCCGACGTGCACCGACGAGAGGTCATGCCGGATTTTTCTTCGAAATTCTTCGAAAAGACCCGTTCTGCTGCCCAAATTTCCCCAAAAATTTGGACAACCTCTTCACTCCATAATGATGTAAGGATTTGGTTAGGTATCATTACCTATTATGTATTTCAAATGCAAGACATTTAGTGTGATTTGAACGTTGCTTCCCTAGGTTTCCCCGAGGCTTAGTTAGTGTGAATAAAGGCTTCTCCTTTTCCAACTGTATTTAGGATTAAGACACTGATTTCTACTTGAAGATAAATAAGATTGTTTGCACGAATCCATCCTTCTTTTCTTTTCCCTCTCCCGTATTTCCTCAAAATCTCCTTCCTTCCTTACCTTATAAACCCATATCTGACCCCTGCAGCAGTGACAAGTTGGGTGTGTGCTCCAATCTCCGGCGATTATCTGGCCCGTGTCTCCGAAGTGGTTGTAGTTCTCGATAAACTCTCACCTGTCTTGATGTCTGGTGCGAAAGATATGTTCTCTGCTCAGTCCGGAAATCCTCTTACTTCGGGCCAGCTGGACATGAATGATCTGTCAGTAGCAGAGTTGCGAGCTGCTCTCGAAGCTGCCATGGTTCGTGAATGCAAGGCTCAATTGCTTTCCCAAGTTGCCAAAGCTAGGGAGGAAGAGACACACGCTAGATTTGTTGAAGCAATGCGCATCCGAGGGTTCACAGTCATTCGCCACGAAGATGGGCCATATGAGGAAATCATCAATGCTAGCAATGTCGATCATAAGAATGGAATAGTAGTGAAGGAGGTGAATGAGGATGAGCGAGATAAATTCCTTCCCCCGGTACCTCATGTGGTTCAGACTCAGACTCAGGAGGAACAACCGATCCCTGGGGCTTTCAGTTTTCCTAATCAACTGGATTTGAAGAGTCAGTATCAGCCAAATTCCCAAGAATCATACCATTTTGTGAACGGTCACTCCAACCATAAAGGATTACTGTCATTTCACTCTGATCAAACTCTCCCTCAAGGAAATGTTTCTCCACCACCAGTGAGTTAATTTGGTTCCAACTTACCATCCCCGCATGATCAGCATACAGGACTAGCTTCATACGCGACTGTAAATCAAATGTCCTTCATTCCGACCGCAAATCCTGTCCAACCGGGAATGCCAATACTTGGACCCCCTCCAAAGATGACTCAGACAGAAATGAAAAAGAAGTATTGGGGAGAGTTAGGGATGCCCATGAATGAGTTCCTCAAAGTTCTGGTGAGCGGAGGGTTAGTTCAACCGCTAGTCAATTATACCCCTCTTCATAACAATGTAAAGCTGGATCTAAGCAAATACTGCTACTATCACCAATATCCAGGCCATATTACCTCCGAATGCAAGCAGTTGAGGGTGATCATCCAGGAACTCATTGACGAGGGAAAGATCGAGATAGGTTCCCATGAAGGAAACAATATTCGGAATCTCCGTCAGTTTCCACCACGCAAGAAGCGAGAATTTGATGATTTGGGAATAACAATTGAGGAAGCTTTCAATGGGTTGATGCGAAGAGGAATGATAAAGCCACTCGATAATTATCATCCCAGTAAGCCCAATTCGAACTTAGATCGGAGCAAGTATTGTTATTATCATCAGTATCCCGGTCACACCACCAACGATTGTTCCATTCTAAAGGTGCGTATTCAGAAGCTGGTTGATGAGGGAAGAATTGAGAAAGCTCCTCCAAAGGTGATCGACAATCCTCTTCCGCAATTCCAAGGATACCCCATGTGAAGAAGTCAGTCAGTCTGGTATCGTAGGGTCCTAGACTGTTTTATTTTGTTTTGATAGCAAGTGTTCCTATGGTTTTAATCTAGTGCATCCATGTTATGAGTCTTTATTTCAATAAATAAAATCTTTGTTTCTATTCTTACTAGACTCGAGACATCCCTTGTGCACCCACGTTACACTCAATTGAAATGGTCTTATTCCAAATGATCACTTGTGCTGCTCACTGACTAATGCTTTGAAATGACTAATATTTAAATTGATCCGAGCGAGAAAATCGACTGATATCTTTCCAAAGTGGGGCTTATTAGTTCCCCCATCTTGCATCCCCTATGCTCACATATCTCTCTTCGTCCATCTCGCTGTTTGATGAATTTGCACGGATCTTCTTCAAAGTAAACTTCAGCAAGCAAATGAAAACTCAACGCTCGGATCATTCGATAGGGACTGCGATTGAAACCTTTCACCCCTAGGGAAACCATTACCTTACCCTCACTAAACAATACCTTTTCATTTCAAGATCGGCATGTTTTGAAACCCATTTAGCCATCGCCAGAAGAAGAGGGACTATCCTTGAGACTCCTATGATTCAAAAGAAGCATCGACCGTCTCCAAGCTCAAGAACGACAGAAAGCAATGATCCATCCTGGGGACTAGCTGAAATTCTCCTCTCAAAGTCAAAATCGAAAAAAAAGAGAGAGACAAAAAAAGAAAATACAAAAAAAGAAGAGAAATAAAAAAAGAAGAAAAGAAAAAAAAAAAGAGCCTAGTCCCCAGCGATCCTCTCAAAAGCAAAAGTCAAAGGATTCGGTCGTTACTCAAGAGGAGTCTCAAAGTGAATAAAGAGACAGCATGGATGTCCCCTCACCATTACCTCTAACCAATCCCGAGCCGTCCTCTCGATTTTAGAGGACATTCCCATTACCCTTACCTTTGCCCTAGCCAAACCCAAAATTGACCTCTCATTCTTAGAGGCATTGAAGATGAAATCATGGATTCCCTCACCTTAGAAATCCCAAACACATACCCAAGAGCCAACCTCTCATCTTTAGAGGTTCAGTCAGCAAAAGGCCTAGCCGACCTCTCGTTTTAAGAGGTTCTGATATCCTGAATCACCCGAAGACCGATCGAAACCCCGATACCCAGTCGCAGTTCCTACCGGATATCAGTTCCATTCCAATATCGTCGAGATCTAAAACAGATTGTTGCTTAAAGCGGAGCCAAGTCCATCCCGGCTCAAAATATTATCAAGCGAAGATTGTGCAAATTCCCTCCGTTTATTCGACGTTGCATGTGAGCATATTTCGTTTCTTCTCCGCAAACACATGCCGTGAATGTCCCACTGGGGCTTCACATCTGTGTCTCCCATCGACATTCCAAGAGGACGTGTTCTTTCAATTCCCAAAATCCTCAAAGGTCCTCAGATCCTCGAATTCCAACGTTCATTCTATTCATTCGGGATAAACCCGAACTACGGCGACCTGAGCTCCTCCTATGGAGGGGAACATTGGCAACCATAACTGGTCCGGTCGAAATCACAAACAAATCTCAAAAAATCCGGTCTCCTCAAGGACCATGCCCATACACTGTCTATCCTTCCGAGTTTGATTCTCGATATCAGTGGGCTTTCTCCTCAGGATTAATTGAAAATATTTGCTCATATCGGCTTTGGTGGTTTGACTAACCCGAACATCAATAAAGGGTTTTAAGCAGCTTTGTGATCATCATGAATAAGACAAATTTTCAAGTGTCTCGAAAAGTCTTCTATTGCTACATCATAGGAAGATATAGAGCTAAACACCGTGTCGGTCAGCAGGGGCTTCCATACACTTTTTCACACCTTGCGATGCTTATACTCTCTCAAAAGAGTCAAACCTAAAGCGAGAGTGTCATACAGAAGTTCGGGATTCATTTCCCACCATTCGAAAGATATGCCCCTGCACGTAAACACTTCCGAGTCTTGTCCATCGACTGATTGACAGCGGTTTGAAATGATGAATTGTCTCTTTGGCCACAAGATGACTCTGTCTGCGATGAAGCTACATGGAATTGCCTCAAGCTGGGGCTTTGGTTAAGGTATCCCTCCGGCTCTCCTTACCATATTTCCCTCGGGTTTGCTTTACACTGTCAACTGGGGCTTCGCCTAGACGGGATCATTCTTTGCACGTTCTCTGCTGCTCGCTGTCCCATACGCGCGATATACTTTGTCCTCACTAGCAATGGACCTGCTGCAACTAGTACTCCCGGGAGCGTCTCTGACTTGCCTAAGATGCACCGTCACTCATACACTTTTCAAATCCTTGGGAGAGGGTCCACCCCATTACAAACACCTTTCGTCCCATACATGATCCCTCATAGCATAATGGCTACCTACACATCTACTCATCAAGCCATGCAAAACCCTCCATACTTCCTATTCTCCCCAGCTCAGATGGACTTGTGCAACAAAAGATTAATAATGCATAAGCAAGAGGTTAAATAAAGTGCAAAGTGCCTAGAAGTGTTGTGTTTTCCTCCCCCCGCAGGGTACAATAATCAGGTGATCGTAATTTGATCATGAGGATTGTCCCTCAGATCGCAATCTTGGACAGGGATTCCAAATCCTGCAGATGTCAGACCCCGCTTTTGTAATCTTCGTCAGGCTCGGACTCATCAGCATCATCTAAAAGAGCCCCAGTTGCCTCAGCCCCCAAGCAGTGCTTGTCAAAGAAAAGAGCTCCAACTGCCCCTAGAAACCAGGCAATAATGCTCACCAGTTTCGGCGACTTCAAAAGCCTATTCTGCATGATAGACCGAGACAAAGAGTCCGCATCTGTCAGTCTCCCCAAGCAATGTCCGTCAAAGAAAAGAGCCCCAGCTGCCCCAGAATCCAAGCAATAATGCTCACCAGCCTCAGCGACTTTAAGGCATGTTCCGCACAGCGAGTTACCAACCAAGAGCCCGTTCCCATAGGGCAGATTTTCAGTAAGAGCTCGAGGGCAGATTTTCAGTCAAGAGCCCGTTCCCATAGGGCAGATTTTCAGTAAAAGCCCGAGGGCAGATTTCCAACCAAGAGCCCGTTCCCATAGGGCAGATTTTCCGTAAGAGCCTGAGGGGAGATCATTACCAAGAGCCCGTTCCCAGGGGCAGATCATCACCAACCGCCCGTTCCCAGGGGCAGATTTTTAGTAAGAGCCCGAGGGCAGATTTCCAACCAAGAGCCCATTCCCATAGGGCAGATTTTCAGTAAGAGCCCGAGGGCAGATCATTACTAAGAGCCCATTCCCAGGGGCAGATCATCACCAAGAGCCCGTTCCCATAGGGCAGATTTTCAGTCATAGCCTGAGGGCAGATCATTACCAAGAGCCCGTTCCCAGGGGCAGATCATCACCAACCGCCCGTTCCCAGGGGCAGATTTTCAGTAAGAGCCCGAGGGCAGATTTCCAACCAAGAGCCCATTCCCATAGGGCAGATTTTCAGTAAGAGCCCGAGGGCAGATCATTACTAAGAGCCCGTTCCCAGGGGCAGATCATCACCAAGAGCCCGTTCCCAGGGGCAGATTTTCAGTCAGAGCCCGTCCCGTGAATGGCCATCCAACAATCGTCAACAACAGCAGAGTGAATCCCCGGCAGTCACATCTATCCCCAGCAGCAACAACAATAGCATCAGTCCCTCCGACAGCTACAAGTAAGCACAGCACAGGTATGAAAACATGTCTCGTCCAAACTGTCAAATTATTATGTCTAAAAATCACTCCCTTCAATTCATTATATCGGGTCAGACACCTCCTAATGGTCTATTCGGGTCAATACGCCTCCTAACAGTCTTCTATCGGGTCAGACACCTCCTAATGGTCTATACGTGTCAAGACGCCTCCTAACAGTCTTCTATCGGGTAAGACACCTCCTAATGGTCTATTCGGGTCAAGACGCCTCCTAACAGTCTTCTATCGGGTCAGACACCTCCTAATGGTCTATTCGGGTCAAGATGCCTCCTAACAGTCTTCTATCGGGTCAGACACCTCCTAATGGTCTATTCGGGTCAAGACGCCTCCTAACAGTCTTCTATCAGGTCAGACACCTCCTAATGGTCTATTCGGGTCAAGACGCCTCCTAACAGTCTTCTATCGGGTCAGACACCTCCTAATGGTCTATTCGGGTCAAGACACCTCCTAATGGTCTACTCCGAACTCTGAACTACGATTTGGCTTGATTCCCTCCCAGGGATACGTAGGAATTCTTTCTAAAAAGGTCCAGCCATCCGATCCACCAAGTCATCGTCCAGCCCTCCGCCTTATCCCCAGCCGCTCATTGGAATTGGGTCCTGTTTGTCGACAACCTCACTTCTTCCATAAGTGACGTTGCCGAGGGGCTCTGTGAGTACGCCAATCCAATTCGTGACCCTTTTAAAGTGCTTTTTAATGTAATAAAATTGCACTAGAGGCATTTTGGTAAATTCCCGGTCAATTCCAAGTCTTCTGGAAGTTTTTCTTAAAGTTCTTATGAAGGAAGTACTTGTGAGTGATTTTTTCCACATAAAAGGACCTACCAGGAATTATCAGATTTGTACCTATTGGGAATTACCACAGAAGGTTCCAGAATCAGTTTTTAACACAAAAAAACGGTTACATGGCTGGACAGGTCGTGCGGCACAATTGACCATGGAAAAGTGAAGCAAAAGGCCGTGCAGCACAATTGACCATGGAAAAGCGAAGCGGAAGGCCGTGCGACACAAGTGACCCACTCCATGCATCCTATAAATTGGACCCTCCCCCTCTCATATCAGGACCCTTTTCCAAGACCCTAAAGTTACTCTGCCCAATTGACGACAAAAAACCCTCTCTCTCCTCAAACCACACCAAACCTCTCCAATTCCATCCTTTCCTCACCCAAATCACACACCCACCTTCATACAATCCATATCCCTTTGAAGATTTGAAGAGAAGCAGCCAATTGGTGTTCATTTTGCACCTCCTAGCAGCTGAATTGAAGGCTTCCACACCTAACTTGGTGTAGAAGTAGAGGACTACAAGGGTAATGCATTTCTCCACCCTTTTTCTCTCTTATTTACTTGTTTATTTGCAATTGTTCTTCCTCTACTTGATAATCAAGCTCCATCTGCTTTAGATTAACTAGTGGCAACTGCCATATCTCTGTTTAATTGGTTTTGTTTGGTTTAATTGCATATTGGTATTGTGATTGTATCTCCCTTGGTTGCTTGGTGCTCAAGGGAGTATGGATCTCCCATATCCATGCTCCCTTGGGTGATTCGTTGCTAATTTGTGTTAATCCACGTTGATTTGGTGTGCTTAATAGATCTGAATTGATCCCTGTTAGTTTCTGGTTTTGGAATTGTGAGATTCCTACTGATGGTAAACCTGTGTCATGCGACACAAGTGACTCATCCAGTCCTGTGTCACGCGACACAAGTGACCCATCTGCAGAGAATCGTCTTTCAGTTGTAAGTTTGTTCTTCCTTTTTCCCCTTTGTTTGTCACTCATATTAGGGTGTGGATCTTCCATATCCACATTCATTTTGAAGTGATTAGATAGCTTTACTTCCCTTTTGTTCAATAATGTAAAATCTCTGCAAAGTGATCTGTAGTGTCACGCGACACAAGTGACCTCTCAAGTTCTGTGTCACGCGACACAACAAGCCTCTGCAGTAGGTTCGTTTTAGTTGTAAGTTTTGTTCATTCTTTTTGTAATATGGGATGTGGCCTCCCATTTGTCAATGGCTTACAAGTTGTTTCCTCTTCCCTTTGAGCAATAAAACAAAGTACTTCTATGCATTCCATACATATCTTGTCATACACACTAGCACACACGTTTGAATGAATTAAATGTTGAACGTTAGAAAGACTCATCTACGGACGAGGCATGTTGGGTGAACTCTCGGTTCTTCCCAACACGTAACCTGACCCCCGAACCCATTTTCACTGTTAAAAAAGGTTTTCAATGTTTCCTCTTAAAAACGGCGTGGCGACTCCTTTATTTTCCAATTTTTTTGGGCGAGCGCACATTCAATTTGTTCTAAGGAAAAGACTAGGAATTTACTTGCCAAAATTTTCACGATTCCAAAATATGACATCATCTTAGCATTCTTTGCTGCATAGGAACCATTGAAATGGTTAACTAACAATAGTGAGTCACTATATACCTTGATTGCCTTTATGTTAAGATCTAGAGCTACGGTTAGGCCCACGATCAAGGCTTCGTATTCTGCTTCATTATTTGTAGCTTTAAATCACAACATATGGCCTGGGGTATGATGTCCCTTGTGGTGACTTTAGGACAATTCCTAGATCTGTTCCCCTCATGTTTGATGCACCATCTGTATATAGTGTCCACTTGGGTAGGATGTCCCCATCTTGAGGTTGTTGGACTTCTATTTTACTTCTTGTTGCATACTTGGACTGAAGTCTGCCACAAAATCTGCAAGTGCTTGTGATTTTATTGTTGTCCTTGGTTCATACCTGACGTCATAAGTGCTAAGCTGAACGGACCACTTAGCCATCCTTCCTGACATTTTTGGCTTTCTCATAACATTCTTGATTGGATAGTTTGTACGAATATAGATAATATGAGTTTCAAAATAATGTCTTAATTTAATTGAAGCAGTAATTGTTGTGGGTATTTTTCAGCATGTTGACATCTTCAGTTCCTCCTGCATATCACAATGTTATTTCACTGTAAGTATTATCTAATATTTACTTATTTTTTTTCTTTTAATATCTTTATTATAATTTTTCAGCAAATAAGAGAGATAAACGCGGGATATTTCCAAACATGTTCAACACATCTTCAACGGCAAAGATGACTTGGTCTCACGGACGTTGAGAAGATAAGCTTGGATCCCGAGATTGTAGGAACAACTTTTACCCGTTCATACTTACTTTTATTTAAGGGTAGATGGAGACGGAAAAACACACGCTCATTCTCACACACACTACGCACATCTCTTTTGTAATCCTCTCCATCATCTTCCGCAGTTGTAACTCAGTTATTATAGTGAAACTCTTAAGATTGGAGACCTAACTCCCGGGGTTTTTTCCAAAGAGATTATTATCTCTAAGGTTTTCCTCGTTAACAAATCGTGGTGTCATTCTTTCTTTTCATGTCTTTGTTCCATTTTGTCGAATTCCATAGTCCCCTCCTTGTTATTTAAATCCATACACTTGTCAAAGTTAAGATTCAGCACTATTGTTTTTTCTACCAAAACAATTTGGCGCCCACCGAGGGGCCGGGTGGTTTATCGGTTATTTGGATCATTTCCTAAGCGAACTCATCATGTCTGCACCTCCCAATGTGTCCACCGCAGGTAAGGGTCCCGCCGTCACTCCAGCATCAGGAGGTAGAACCAGCTTGTTGCCACCACCTCCTCAGACCGGACCTCAGCAAACTCAACCAACAAAGACTCCACAAAAGGAAGCAACCTCTTCCAATGTAGATGCTGACATCCGGAGTATCCTGACCAGGTTAAATCAGAGGCTGGACCAGCAAGATAGTAATTCGAAGCTGCTTGCCAATTCCATGATTAAGATGCAGAAAGATCAGCAGTTCATCGCATCTCGGCTTGACAACATCTCACCATTACGTGCAAGGAACCTCAACTTCGACAACACCGAAGGATCTACGCTTCAGAGTGAATTTATCCCAATGGGTAGTCCGCCTCAAACTTATCAGCCGACATCCTTAATGATGTCAACATCTTTGCCCGGGGACACCCTAATGATGCCACCTTCCACAGGATTCACCCAGTTCATCCCATTCACTGACAACTCCACTGTCACAACTACCACGGACAACTATGGTTTGCTAAATAATCTTTTCAATAATAATAATTTCAATCATATTCCTATGGCTGACCCTTTTGCAGGAAACCCACTAGCCAAACAGATGCAAGATCTCAGGGAGCTGATAATGAACGTGCCAGGCATAACTCGTCCAATCCAACCAGTGACTCAGAACTGCTACAATCAATCCCGGTTTGTCCCAGCAATTGCAAATGTCGACATCCCGAAGCATTTCAATGTTCCATGTTCCATCTATGAAGTTGTATGATGACACCACAGACCCAAAGGAGCATGTTGCTAACTATCAAGAAAAGATGGACATAGTCCATATTCCGCTTCAATTTCAGGAGGCTTGCTTGTGCAGAGGATTTGGATAGACCTTGGTTGGACCAGCTCTCAAATGGCTGATTAGGCAGCCCTAGGTTCAATTGGTTCATACGCCCAGCTTATCAACATGTTCTATAACCAATTCTCGTGCAGTCGACAATTTGAGAAGCTGACAAGTGACCTCTACAATGTGACTCAGCAGCCTAATGAAACTCTGAAAGAATATGTCCACCGATTCAATAAGGAAGTGCTAGAAATTCCCAATCTTGACATGTCAACAGCCACAGAAGCATTCAAAATGGGTCTGAAGAAAGATTCACAGTATTATCAAGATTTGGTAATGACTCCTTGTAAGCGGTTGGAAGAAGTCAGGAGCATGGCATTGAGATTCATAAGATTGGAGGAAGATGAGCTGCGAAGATCGAAGTCCTCATCCAAGTTGTCGACATATGACAACCCTGACAGGAAGACTGAATCATCCCATCGCAGGAGCAACCGTTCCAATCCTTATCCGAGAATTGATAGCAGCAAAATTAATTCAATAGAGGGTGATGATGAAGATAGTGATAATGTGCCTAACATTTCTGATTATTGTTTTTCTTTTGACATTTCATGTGTACTCTGTGCAATGGGCAACCTGGGGGATAAAGCCAGATGGCCAAAGAAGACAGATAAGACCATGGGATGGCGTGACAAATCAAAATGGTGCGCCTACCATGAAAACTTTGGGCATGTTACTGAAGATTGCATCGCACTAAGAAAGGAGATCAGTTACTTGCTCTCGAAGGGACATCTTAAGGAGTTGCTGGGATCCAGAAAGAAGAAGGCTGAAAACGCAGAAGCTCCTCATGAAGTCGAAAGACCAATTTCTCCCCCAGCATCAACTAAGGTGATCAATTTCATTAGTGGAGGTTCAGAAATTTGTGGCACATCCTATTCTGCCGCAAAGAGACATGCTAAGGAGTCAAAAGAGGAGAAGCCAGAAAGACAACCCAGGATGTCGACATCTTGCCAGGATCCAATCACCTTTGATGAGAGTGATCGGGATAATTTGTTGGAATCCCATCATGATGGCTTAGTTATTTCTTTACAGATCACCAATTGTACCATCCGGCGTATCCTGGTGGATGGGGGTAGCTCTGTCAATCTCATTATGTTGAGCACCCTCAAGGAAATGAACATCCCAGAATCGGAGATCGTCGAGAAATTCTCAGTATTGGTAGGCTTCAGTGGTGAGGTCAAAGAAACGGTGGGGGAAATAAAGCTTCCAATCTACTCAAAGGGCCTCAACACCATGGAGCGATTCTGTGTAATTGATTGTGCAACATCCTACAATGTCATTCTTGGAAGACCGTGGATTCATGGGATGAAGGCTGTACCATCCACTTACCATCAGTGCGTGAAGTTCCCTACACCTTGGGGTGTGGCCAAAATATACAGTGACCAGCAGGTGGTCAAGGAATGTTATAAGACTTCAATGAAGGCGTCGACGTCTCCCAAACAAGCATAGAAATTACAGAGGAAAGTACGTGAAGTCCTGGAGGCTAGGGAGAACGATGTGAAAGAAGTATTACTAGATCCTTCCAATCCGGACATCAAGGTACTTATTGGCAGTGACATCCCATCAGATATAGAAGAAAATCTTGTGGACCTATTAAGAAGCAGAGTAAAGATTTTTGCTTGGAGACATGATGACATGACCGGCATCAGCAAAGATGTCATCACTCACAAACTTAACATAGATCCTAGTTTTAAACCAGTGCACCAGAAACGTAGAAAGTTTGCAGAAAAAAGAAACCAGATCATCAAGGAAGAAGTAGAGCGCTTACTCAAAGCCAACATGATCCGAGAGGTAGGTTATCCAAGATGGTTAGCAAACGTGGTTGTGGTTGAGAAGAAGAATGGGAAATGGCGAGTCTGTGTTGACTTCACTGACTTTAATAAAGCCTGTCCAAAAGATCCTTTCCCTTTGCCTCACATAGATTCATTAGTTGATGCCACCTCCGGACATGAGCTCCTCACCTTCATGGACGCATCCTCAGGATTCCAACAAATCCAGATGAAACCATCTGACCAGGAGGACACCGCCTTCATAACGCCCACAGGTATTTATTGTTATATTGCTATGCCTTTTGGACTAAAAAATGCAGGTGCAACATATCAAAGGCTCGTCAACAAAATGTTCAAAGATCAGATTGGGGACATAATGGAAGTATATATTGACGACATGGTAGTAAAATCCAAGAAAGCCGAAGATCACATAAGCAACCTATCTCAAGCCTTCGACATCTTGGATTGTTTCAATTTCAATATGAAACTTAATCCAGCTAAATGCAACTTTGGAATGAAGGCAAGGAAGTTTTTGGGTTATATGGTTACTAAAAGAGGCATTGAAGCTTCCCCAGAACAGATACGTGCTATTATCAACCTGTCGTCACCTCAATCTGTCAAGGACATCCAAAGATTGACAGGAAAGATTGCTGCACTAACCAGGTTCATTTCAAAATCCTCGGATCGATGCAAACCTTTCTATGACATCCTAAGGAAGAACAAGAAGTTCCAGTGGTAGAACCAGCATGAAGAAGCCTTTCAGGAGCTCAAAAGTTACCTGTCGACACCTCCATTATTGACCAAGCCTCAGGAGGGCGAACATCTTTACATCTACCTAGCCGTATCAGAAAGCGCTGTAAGTACAGTCTTGGTGACAAAATGAGATGGTAGTCAGCAACCCATCTACTATATAAGTAAGACACTTTTAGATGCAGAGACCAGGTATTCTCATTTACAGAAGTTAATTTTAGCCTTGATAACTACTTCTATTAAATTAAGGCATTATTTTGAAACACATACTATAATTGTGCGTACTAACTATCCTATTAAGAATGTTATGAGAAAACCAGAGATGTCAGGTCGAATGGCAAAGTGGTCTGTACAATTAAGCACATACGACATTAAATATGAGCCCAGAACAGCAATAAAATCTCAAGCTCAAGCTGATTTTGTGGCTGACTTTAGTCCAAACATGCAACAAGAAGTGGAATTGGAGGTTCAGCAACTTCAAGATGACGACATCCTGAAGATTTGGACGCTCTACACGGATGGTGCTTCTAATATGAGAGGTACAGGTCTTGGAGTTGTACTAAAATCGCCACAAGGGGACATAATACCACAATCCATCAGTTTCAGTTTTAAGGCCACTAATAATGAAGCAGAATATGAGGCATTAATTGCAGGATTAACAGCGGCCCAGGACCTAGATGTCAAGCATATCCGGGTGTTTATGGATTCTTTGCTAATTGTTAACCATTTAAACGGATCCTACATAGCAAAAAATGCAAAGATGACGACATATTTGGAAATTGTAAAAATTCTGGCGGCCAAATTCAAGACATTTACTTTGGAGCAGATTCCATGAGAGGAAAATTCTCAAGCAGATGCTCTGGCAAACATAGGTTCTGCCTTCAAAAGCATTACACAGACAAGTATCCCAATTGTGCATGTTGACATCCTAGCAATTGATCGTCTTGAGCTGTTCATTCTAGATGTCGACATACCTTCCCCTCCAGCAGCAACTTCTTGGATAGCTCCTATTATCAAGTATCTCTTAGATGATATGATCCCAGCCGAGGAGAAAAATGCTAGAGCCTTCAGGGTAAGAGTATCTAAGAATTTACTTATTGATAACCTTTTGTTTAGAAATCTGCTGCAGGTTACTACTTAAGATGTCTAGAAGCAGACCAAGCCCATCAGGTTCTCAAGGAGCTGCATGAAGGACAGTGTGGAAATCATACCAAGGGCAGAAGTCTGCATACCAAGGCTCTTAGGATGGGCTATTTTTGGCCCACAATGAGAAGAGACGCCGCAAACTATGCAAAGAAATGTGACTCCTGTCAACGACATGGTGACATCCTGCATCAGCCAGCTGAACTACTGCATCCTTTCCTGTCGCCATGGCCGTTTATGGTTTGGGGAATGGACATCGTAGGAAAATTACCCAGGGCACCAGGAGGAAGAGTATTTCTACTAGCCATGACAGACTATTTTTCTAAATGGGTAGAAGCTGAGGCGTACGTACAAGTCCGAGATAGAGAAGTTATCTCTTTTATCAAAAGAAATATATTCAGCAGATTTGGGATACCTTCATAGATTATTTATGATAACGGCTCCCAGTTTATTAGTAGGAAAACCCAGAATTTCTTGAATAGTTGGGGAGTCAAGATGGTGACATCTTCACCTGTTCACCCTCAAGCAAATGGAAATGCAGAGTCCAGCAACAAGATAATCATAAGCAACTTAAAAAAGAGACTGGACCAAAAGAAAGGAAGATGGGCAGATGAGTTACCAATGGTTTTATGGGCTGACAGGACGACATCTAAGAATGCTACTGGTCAGACTCCCTATTCACTTGTATCTGGGACAAAATCAGTTATTCCAGCAGAAGTACTTGCACCTACGGTCAGATACAGTTTGTTGACATCTGAACATAATAAAGACATCTTGACATATGACTTGGATACCGTAGACAAACTAAGGGACATGGCCAGAGTTCGGATGGCAGCATATCAACAAAGGGTAGCCAGGTCTTACAACAAAAACGTAAGGGTTAGAAGGTTTCAAGTAGGAGACTTAGTCCTACGAAAGGCATTCCAAAATACAAAGGAACTCAATGCAGGCAAGCTCGCCCCAAAGTGGGTAGGACCCTACTTAATAGATGCACAGGCCGGGAAAGGAGCATATCGTCTGTCAACCTTGGATGGCCAAATGATACCACGAAGTTGGAATTCCATTCACCTTAAAAGGTATTACATCTAAACAATGCTCCCCTTAAACTCATCTCATCCCAGGTATGGACAATCCTTTATTTATTTGTAACCTTTCATTTCCCTATTTACTGTTTTCTTACTTCTCTACAAATTAAGATGTCACTAACACAACTTGTGGAGGGGCGTCAACATAGTTGACGTCCATTTTTAACATGTCTCTGTCTTATGAGCTTTTGACATACGGAAATGGGGACATGTCGAAAGTACGCAAAGTCAGAAGGACAATGAATTCTCCTCCGTCAGAGACTGGCCATCTCTTCTCAAGTAAAGGTACACAATCCCTTCTAAGGTTTAAAGAGTTAATTACCTCTTTCTTAAGATGTTAGGTTACCACACTTTCACCTAGAGCGCAAGTTATCTTTTTAATTGAGGTGTGGGGTGGGCCTATATGGGTAAACTCATATAGCTTACCCATTCCCACTCAGTTAAATGATTGATCTCATGTTTTATTCTTATGGTTATGACATGTACGTGTCATCTTAAGTATCTACTGCTTTGACATACTATCATGTCACCTTACGAGCATAACAAATGACCATCCAAAGAAAAATTTCATCCAAAATGAAACAAGCCTTGACATGCTTGAAAATTACTAAACCATAATTAAACTAAAGTTACCATAAGAACATCCAAACTGCTAAAGTTAAAACGCAAAAGTATTGGATCAACCCAACACATAAAAGAAATTGTCTTTAGTCCTTATGGACCTATAACATAACCAACAAAATTAAAATTGTCTTTGGTATTAACCAGCAAAAAACCAGAACAAACTTGTTTTACCTTTTTCAGGTGGCATCCGCCTCAGGTGTTGCTTTAGGAGTAACCTCTCCAACCTCTGTTGTTCCTTCTTCAGCATCCCACTCTTTGTGCTTCCCATCCTGAAAGTCATTTCGTGTTGTTGTCATGGGCATCATCAGCCTGTTCAAGGTCCTTGGAGGCCTCATTCACCTTTTCATCATGGATCCGCTGCAAAGCTGTTTTTTCATCATTCAGGTCCCAATTCACATGCTCTCCTGCCCGATATTCCTCAATCATTTGGATTCTAGTTTCAAAAACTGCTTTCGCAGTTTCATTTACCAAATCATCTCGAAGTGCTTCCATCTCCCTTGCATGTCTGATATCGACACTTGCAAGCCTGGATCGCCATTTTAAAATCTCTTCATTTTTGTCCCTGATTTCCAATCCCTTTTCTCTCAGTATCCTTGCAGCTTCTTTCAAATCCTTCTCGTATTCAACCCTACTCATATCAAAGGTATCACATTTTTCCCTCCATATCCTGATTTCTTTGGACATTAACTTAGCCATCGAGACAATCTGTTATCAACAATCAAAAAGACATTTTACTAAAATAAAAGGGGATCAATGCACCAAAATCCAAATCAACTCTTACCTGATTCTCCAACACCTCTTCATTCCAAGTTTGCTTCTCCACGCTGGAAATATGATCCACCCTTTTTCTTTTCGAGGTAACCTTATTACCCACCTCAGGTATGGTCTCTTCCGCTTTCATCTTGCCTTTTTATTTGGCCACAATATCATTCGTCGTAAAGCCGGATCGAGTCACTGCATATAAGGATATATGTTAGTATGGACTTAGTAGAGTCGCCAATTCAATGACACATTGATTCTGACTCACTTTTTTGAAGAACGTCATGACTATGGACTTGAGAAAGAGGGATAAAAACTGCACCCTTTAGGCTACTCTCACCATAATATAAAAAGAGACGTCTGATGTGGATAGAATTCGAAGAAGATTTGATGATAACGATGGTTACCGAGAATTACGGTTACTGGTTCCTATCAAGACCCTTTCCTTTCCTTTTTAACCGCCACGTATCCTTACCCGTCCAATCATGCAAGCTGGCAGTTGAGTATTTCAAAGAGAAAAACATTTGCCTCTTCAGTTGCCAAGTTAGCCAAATGTTTTTGGGGACAAATTGTTGTGGGTATTTTTCAGCATGTTGACATCTTCAGTTGCTCCTGCATATCATGATGTTATTTCACTGTAAGTATTATCTAATATTTACTTATTTGTTTTCTTTTAATATCTTTATTATAATTTTTCAGCAAATAAGAGAGATAAACGCGGGATATTTCCAAACACGTTCAACACATCTTCAACGGCAAAGATGACTTGGTCTCACGGACGTTGAGAAGATAAGCTTGGATCCCGAGATTGTAGGAACAACTTTTACCCGTTCATACTTACTTTTATTTAAGGGGAGATGTAGACGGAAAAACACACGCTCATTCTCACACACACTACGCACATCTCTTTTGTAATCCTCTCCATCATCTTCCGCAGTTGTAACTCAGCTATTATAGTGAAACTCTTAAGGTTGGAGACCTAACTCCCGGGGTTTTTTCCAAAGAGATTATTATCTCTAAGGTTTTCCTCGTTAACAAATCGTGGTGTCATTCTTTCTTTTCATGTGTTTGTTCCATTTAGTCGAATTCCATAGTCCCCTCCTTGTTATTTAAATCCATACACTTGTCAAAGTTAAGATTCAGCACTATTGTTTTTTCTACCAAAACAGTAATTAAAGCTAAAATTAATTTCTCAAGGTGTGAATACATGGTTTCTACGTCAAGAAGTGTTTTACTTACATGATAAATTGGCGGATGCCATCTTGTTCTCGAACCAAGACGACACTAACTGCAACTTCTGACATGGCTAAGTAAGTATATAATGGTTCACCTTCTTGTGGCTTTGTGAGTAGAGGAGGTGTCGATAGGTATTGCTTCAATTCTTGAAAGGCTTGCTCATGTTGTTCCGTCCATTCAAATCTGCTATTTTTCTTCAGGATGTCATTCGGCTTACATCTGTCTGAGGATTTTGAAATGAACCTGTTCAAGGCTGCCACTTTGCCTGTCAATCTTTAACAGACCTGGGTGACGTCAGGTTGATGATGGCTCTTATCTGATCCGGGCTTGCTTCTATCCCTCTTTGTGTCACCATGTACCCTAAGAACTTGCCAGATTTCATGCCAAAGTTGCACTTTGTTGGATTCAACTTCATGTTGAAGGCATCCAAGATGTCGAAGGCTTGAGTAAGATCTCGTATATGGTCTTCAAATTTATTTGATTTTATCACCATATCGTCGATGTACACTCCCATGGTGTCCCCAATCTGATCTTTGAACATCATATTGACTAGTATCTGGTATGTTGCACCTGCATTTCTTAGTCCAAAAGGCATTGCAATATAACAATATATACCTGTAGGAGTTTTAAAGGAGGTGTTTTCCTGGTCAGATGGCGCCATCTGGATTTGCTGAAATCCTGAAGATGAATCCATGAATGTCAAGATCTCGTGTCCGGAAGTGGCATCAACTAGGGTGTCGATGTGCGGCAAAGGGAAAGGATCTTTAGGTCAAGCTTTATTCAGATCCGTGAAGTCGACGCAAACTCTCCACTTGTCATTCCTCTTTTCAACCACTACTACGTTCGCCAACCATCATGGATATTCAACTTCCCTGATCATCTTTGCTTTGAGCAACCTGTTCACTTCTTCTTGAATGATCAAATTCCTTTCCTGTGCAAATTTTCTTCTTTTTTGGTGTACTGGCTTGAAAGATGGATCTATGTTGATCTTGTGGGTAATGACATCCTTACTTATGCCTGTCATATATTCGTGTTTCCATACAAATCTTTTAACTCTGTTCTTTAAAAGATTGAGAAGGTCTTCTTCAATTTCTGCTGGTACATCTTGACCAATCAGCACAATGATATCTGAATTAGAAGGATCTAAAGATACTTCTTTCACATCATGCTCTTTTCCTTCTAAGATCTCACGTGCCTTTCTCTTTAATTGCTATGCCTGCCGCGGAGATGTCGACGCCTTCATAGATGTCATGTAGCATTCCTTAGCTAATTGCTGGTCGCTGTAGATTTTGACAACTCCTCAAGGTGTCGGCATCTTCACACACTGATGATAAGTGGACGGTACTGCTTTCATCTCATGGATCCATGGTCTGCCCAAGATAACATTATAACATGTTGCACTATCTATCACACAAAATCTTTCCATGGAGTTGATGCCTTCAACATATACCGGAAGCGTGATTTCTCCCACTGTATCTTTGGTCTCCCCACTGAAACCCACAAGAACTGAAGTTCTTTTAACAATACTTGATTCCGGAATCTTCATTTCCTTCAAGGCACCCAGCATAATAAGGTTGACTGAATTGCCCCCATCTACTAGGATACGCCTTACTCTGCAGTTGGCAATCTGAAGTGCAATCACCAAAGCATCATGATGTGGATCCGTAATATTATCCATGTCACTTTCTTCAAAGGAGATGACGTCTTGAGCTGTGAGTTGCGACAACTTCGTGATTCTTTCGGGTTTTTCATCCTTTGCTTGCTTGGCAATTCTTTTAGCTGCAGAATAAGAAGTACCACAAATGTCAGATCCACCACTAATAACATTGACTACCTTAGTGACTAGCGGAGGAGATGGTGGTCTTGTTGGAACATGTTCTTTATTCTTCGTCTTGTATTTCCGGTGGCTGAGAAGTTCTTTGAGATGTCCTTTCGACAGCAGATAGCTTATTTTTTTCCTTAAGGCGATGCAATCTTCGGTAAGATGTCCATAATCTTCGTGGTAAGCACACCACTAAGATTTATCTTTCCATCCTGATGGTTTCTCATTCTTTCGGGGCCATCTTGCCTTATCTCCTAGGTTGTTCATTGCACAGAGAATACCTAAACATCAACAGAGAAACAATAGTCAGAAATCTTTGGAGATTCAATATCATCTTCATCTTCATCTTCCACATAATGGATTTTGTTGTGATCATTTTTGTAATAAGGTCTGGATCTATTCTGCTTATGGTGAGATGTCTCCATCTTCCTATCAGGATTGTCATATGTCGACGCCTTGTCAGAAAGCTTTGTCTGCTGCACTTTATCTTCCTCTAGCGTGATGAATCTTAACGCCCTATTTCGGATGTCCTCCATCCTCTTGCACGGGTTCATCACCAATTCCTCATAATATGGAGAATCCTTCTTCAAACCCATTTTGAAGGCTTCAGCAGTTGTTGCCATATCTACGTTAGGAATTTCTAGGACTTCTTTGTTGAACCTGTTAACATAGTCTTTCAACGTTTCAGTGGGCTACTGAGTGATACAATAGAGGTCACTGGTGAGCTTCTCGAACTGTCTGCTGCAAGAGAATTGGTTGTTGAACATGTTGATGTTGGGTTTTGGGGTTACAAACGCAGCAAAAAATATTTATAAATCAACAAAACCCTAGCCCTTGAATCCGCCTAGCGTGAAGAGATGAAAATATGCAATAGAATTACAAACCTTTGAATGCTATTAATTTTGTTCGAAAAATGGATCTTCAAAGCGAATCTCAAAATGAATCTCAAAAACCGTTGATGAATGTTTTTGATCTCTCCTTGTTCTAAACCTTGTGATGAATCAACGATTGAAATCTTCAAGCTTTTGGTGATAAAGTAATCACCCTCTATCGGTAATCCACACGTGAACGGACCAAGAACACTTCTTGTTGGATTGCAAGATGATCCCCGATTGTTGAATCAATATTCAACAATCAATGGCTGTTTTGTAGAATGAATATATGGAATTTGATCCTTGATTCGTAATCAAAATCAACCAATTAGTGTTTCAAAAACTCTAATTTTCGTCACCTATGGCTGAGACAAAATGATTCTATTTATACTTGTTATAAATCCCTAACCTTTAGGGAAAAAAGTCCTTTTTCCAAGCCAAATCGGGCTTCCAGCGCCGCCAGGACGAGTCGTCCCATAGGGCACGACTCGTGATCACGACTCGTCCCACAGGGCACGAGTCATCCCCTAGTGCATTCAATTTGATTCATTCGTCCCTGCCTTGGGGAATAGTTGGGCCAATTGGGGACGAGTCGTCCCCTCAGGGCACGAGTCGTCCCATAGGGGACGAGTCGTCCGATAGGGGACGAATCGTCCATTGACCCCAGATTTTACCCCTTTAGTCATTTTCAATCCGTTCTTTTGTGTGTGACCCTTTAGGAATTATATTTTATGTTGATAGTGAGTTTAAACATCAATCTCACAAGACATAAGTGACTTCTAGCAAGTCATTATGTCCACCCAATTAAATATAACATCAAAGCTTGATTCCTTGATAGATCAATGCCACAATCCCTTTGTCCACGATGTCAAATTGAACATGAGTCATGGTCCATGTCAACTCATACCGTTCAATGCTTTCTAGATTCCGAATATGTTGATAATCCAAATGCATTTGATCTTTATTAAATCACTTGAGTGTGGCCACACATTTCATCAACTTCATTCATCGAGGGGCCCAAGCAAACATCTCTCTCAACGAGAGGGACAAATCCCATCTTGACTTATCATTCTTCCCTACAAGAATCCAATTGTGTCAACATAGCATTTATTGCTATCCGATTAAAGATAGTGTTAGGTTATATCAAACACGGTGTTCATCAAGTGGAAGACGATGATAATCTCAGGTTCAAAGGATTCAATGACACGACTATTATGAGATTTAATCATGACACATATGACTATAGACCATATCATAAATCTCATCGGTAGGTCATATCCAATACTTGATCTCTAGCAAGTATCCATAAGTGTAATGTGCATCACATGCATATAATCATCTTCATGATTATCCATTACCAACTTATTCTAGTTATTCAAAATAACTAGGGACGCATTTCAATATAATAAACATGTAAACATATAATGAACCAAATAAACTTTCTCTATAATAAATGATAAAGACGATTACATAGTGGTTTAGATTATAAGTCAAACATAACTAAAACACCTAGGGCATAATCCCAAAAGTTGACAAGCAGGGCGAACGACCCAATGGACCCAGACAGTTGACGAATCAGCAACTTCAAAGCCGATCCTACCAATGTTGAACCAAATCCTCTGGACAAGCACGCTTCTCGGAATTGGAGGGGTATGCGGAAAATCACCTTTTTATCTTGGTAATGCGCGACATGCTTCTCAGGATCGGTGCTTCCATCATACAGCTTTATGGCTGGTACGCTAAATCCTTTGGGGATGTCGACATGTGCAATAGCAGGTATAAAGCGTGATTGATTGTAACACGTTGGCGAAACTTGCTGGATGGGTGGAGTGACGCCTGGTACGTTCATGACTATGTCCCTCAATTCCTGAAGATGACTTGCTATGTAGGTACCTGCAAAAGGGTTAATAGCACGAGCAGTATTATCGAAAACATAATTGGTATTGACATTAGCAAAGGGATTAGTGTTATCTGCGAAAGACGTCATGACGGTACTGTTGGTGAAGGTTGCCCCCTCTGAAGATGTCCCAAAGATATTATGCGCAAAAGGTGGGACAGAGGTGTTTCCTTGAGAAGATATCTCGAAGATGTTGAATGCAAATGGTGTCGACATCATCATAGAAGTTGTTATCAGTGGAGAAGTCATCGTGATCGGTGATGATGGTATCCTTCCATGAGTTGTTGAAGCCATTGGAATGAATTCATTGAAGGTCTGGGAGCTGCCCCCAATATCAAAATTAAGGACCCTAGGGCAAATAGGGGAGACAACATCCACTCTTTCAGTCAGAAACTTCTATTCCTTTTGCATCTTCACCAAGGTGTCAGCTATCATCGAAGTGTTACTATGTTGTCGGTCCAGCTGGTTCTTCATCTGAAGGAGCATGTTCTTGATCTTGGAATCAGGTGTTGGAGATGAATGCTTCTTACCAGATCTCACAGGCGGCGGTAGCGGCAACGACTCAAAGTTTCCTGTTGTCGACTTGCCGGTATTGAGACCCTTAGTGGAAACATTCATGCTGCTGGTAGTAACAACGATTTTGCCGGCGGCAGAGGCCATGGGTTGAGTAGACATGATGGGTGTATGAGAATTAAACCGATTAAAAAACCAAAGGCCCTTTGGTGGGCACCAAATTGTTTTGGTGAAGAAACAATGGATCGAAAGTTAGATCAAAAAGAAATGAGGACGGTGCAATGGAATATAACCGGTGTATAAGTAGAGAAAAGTTGACATGTTAATGTAATGAGGAAAGACCTTGAGACAAATATCTCGCCGGCAAAAAACCATGAAAGGTGTTTATGAGCATCTGCCTTCTCGAACGGTTGTATTGATGAATGAGTTAAAAATGGTGGTAGAGCTATGGCGGAATATAGAGAAAGCGTGAGTTGTGTGTGTTGTGTTCTAATCTAACTGCCTTTAAATAATAATGAAAAGATTACAAGTAACTAACTCTCCTATAATCTCGGCCCTTATCTCCATTCTTGACTTGGTCTTCCTTTTCGTTGAGAGGAGTCTACTTTTGCACGCATCTTCTGTTATTTATCCTGTAAAAGGGACATTTAATAAATAATAAAATAAACATTTTACCTTAATTGTAGGAATCAAAATGTTGACATGCCGGTAAAGTTCAAGACGTATCTGAGATTTTTTCCCATAACAATAACAATTAAAAATATTCAAAATAGCTAATAAAAATTCCTAATTATTTACTATTAAGTTATAACTATTGGTCATAAGATAAGATGGAGTCAGTATCAGTTTCTAGAACCAAGTATAAACTCTACCATTATTGAAAAAAAATGCCTGAAAACAAGGGTTATTTTGTCATATTATTCGGTTGCCAAAAGAGTACTTTAAACCGTTTTGTTAATGTGATTAAGGATAAGGATTGAACACGGGCACCCCTACCCTAAAGGGTTGGCTGTAAACCACAAAATTAATATTGACATATAAAAAAATAAAAAAAAACTAAGTACACCCCTTATTTATAAGCTCATTCCACCCCTTGGAAAAAAGAAAAAAAAAACGATGTAGATACTCATTTAACAAATAATTATTTTTTTGAAATTTTTGGGTAATGTAATTTGTAAATTTCTCTATTTTGATTCTGAATCCGCCCAAATGATAATGATAAGAATAAAGCCTAATAAAAAAAAAAAGGTCGATAATGGAAGTTAAAATAACATTTCTTTGACTAATCATTAATATTCTTCTTTTGCATTGCATGGTCTCTTTTAGTGGCTCATTCTGTCCGGACAAACCAAAAAAAGTCCATATTTTGTGTAATTGGACAAAGTATAATACTCCCATTCGTTCCAATGTGGGTATAACTATGATATGTGGTTAGCTCATTTATATTTTAATTTGTTAGTGCTACAACAGCGTTCAAATTGATGTTGTCTCCTCCACCAGTGTTGATGTTGTCTCATATATTGTTACTGTGTTGGCAGTTTAAAATATGAATATTTACTAAATATTATTCATAAATTACAAAGTGATAACTAATTACTCCCTCCATCTCAAAACGATTGTCCCACTTTTTTTGCTTTTATTACGAAGAAACTTTGAACAATAATTTTAGATTTATTTAACTATACAAATGAAAATCTAAAACTCATTATTGATACACCATCAATAATACTATCAATTGCAAAATTTAGATCTTCATTTATATAATTAAATCAACCTAAAATTATTGTTCAAAGTTACTTCTTAATAAATGCAAAAAAAAGTGGGACAATCATTTTGGGACGGAGGGAGTATTATATATATATGCTAATAGTTTGTTTGATTTATGATTGAACAGGTCAAATACAATGCTATAGGCGTGACTTACGAGTGAGAAAAGAAATTTACACAAAATCTTTATTTATGTGTAATTGTGGAGACCAAGTAATTGTTGTTAGATTGTTATCTACTCAGGGGGTGCTGAAGATAAGGCGTACAAGACTGATACAGCTTGGCGGTACAAGTGGTGAACCCTATGATGACTTAGTCTTCAACAAACAAGGAATGTGGAGCTAAAAAGGTGGAGTTTATCTCATGACTGATTTTCTGGTTAATTTGATTAGGCTGCAAGTTCTAGGAGCCTATAAATAGTGCAAGCATTCGACATCTTCACTTATCCAATTTAGAAGTTGAGATTTGCACAATTCAAGAACACAACTCTTCAGTGTTGTCTCATATGTTGGCAAAACGCTGTCCAACACCAGTAAGTTATTACGAATAACTTTCATTCCTATAGTGTTTCTGAGTGTTAGATAGTTAGTTCTTATAAATAGTGTGTTCTAGAATAGTTGTTCCACTAAGCATTTGATAGAAAATTTTTATAAAACTTTTCGACCTTTAACGAAAGTATTTTTATTAAAAAAGGTCTTGCCATTCGGGCACCCCATATATATATATATATATATATATATATATATATATATATATATATATATATATATATATATATATATATATATATATATATATATATATATATATATAACTTGAGAAAAATCTATTCTCTTGTGTTTATTTTTATTATTTTCGCTGCTTTAAAAATCTCAATTATATTTTTTGGATTGATATGAATTGTGTTGTTCTTAGAATTGACAATACTATTGACAACACTTGTGAATTTACACTTGTCTAAGCTATTGACAATTTCAATTGGTATCAAAGTCTAGCACTTGATATACTAAGTGTTTTGATCCATTAGTCATGGCTTATAATCCTGCTAATCCTAATCAAAAGAGGCTTCCTGTTTTAGATGAGTCAAATTATGCTTATTTGAAGATTCATCTTCGCTCGCATATCAAATCAATTGATCTTCGAGCTTGGCGATCTGTAATTAATGGTTATTCTGTTCCGCTGCTTCCTACGGATGAAGATGGTGACGTACAAGTTAAACCTGAATCCAAATGGACAAATAAAAAAAAATCTAGCTAGTTTCAATGAAAAGGCACTAATTGCCATCTAAGAATTAGAAATAACCATCCCACTACTCAAGTAATTGGGGAGGTTAATGAAGGAGTTAGAACAAGAAATAAGGAGCCGGTTAACTATACAGATATGGTAAGATATGTGTGTATGTCCACCACATACTTCAAGGTAAAACACTCATGTTTCTTTTCTAGTCTTGATCCTAAAAATGTGATTGAAGCTGTAAAAAATAATTTTTGGATTCAAGCTATGCAAGAAGAGCTTGGACAATTTACCTGAAACAGTGTTTAGTTCCTCGTCCATTACATACTAATATAATTGGAACTAAATGGATTTATAAAAACAAATCTGATGAATTGGGTAATATTGTTCGTAACAAAGCTCGTCTTGTGGATCCAGACTATACACAAGTGGAAGAAATCGACTATGACGAGACATTTGCACATGTGGCTAGAATTGAGTCAATAAGACTTCTTTTAGCTATAGCTTGTTACCTTAAAATCACATTACACCAAATGAATGTTAAAGCGGACTTCTTGAATGAGTACTTAGACAAAGAAATTTATGTTGAGCAACCTAAGGGGTTTAAAGACCCATTCCATTCAAATCATGTATATAGACTTGGGAAGGCCTTATATGGCTTGAAATAAGCTCCACGTGCATGGTATGGACGTCTAACAAGTTTTCTAATTGAATATGGATTTGTTAGAGGCGAAGCTGATATGACATTGTTTATTCTAAGGCATAATAAAGAACTTGTCATTGCTTAAATCTATGTTGATGGCATAGTTTATGAAACCACATCTAAAACTTGTTTGCAAAATTTTGTGGAGGCTATGACATCAACTTTTGAGATGCGCATGATAGGTAAACTTAACTATTTCTTGGGATTGTAGGTAAAACAGACAAATAATTGGATCTTTATCTCTCAAAGCAAGTATGTAAGAAGTTTGGTAGAAAGGTTTGGATTGAAGAGTGCCAAGAGTTCAAAAATACATATGGGATCAACACTTAAGGTGGCCAAAGACCAAGGAGGGGAGGATGTTAGATATCAGTCTAATCCTAAAATTTCTCACCTAAATGCTGTTAAGAAAATCATTAAATATGTATCCGGGACTAGTGAATTAGGAATTTGGTTCACTAAAGACACTAATACCAACTTAGTTTGTTTTAGTGATTCTGATTGGGTAGGGAATATAGATGATAGAAAAAGTACAAGTAGGGGTTGTTTTTTCTTAGGTAATAACTGTTTTGGTAGAAAAAACAATAGTGTTGAATCTTAACTTTGACAAGTGTGTGGATTAAATAACAAGGAGGGGACTGTGGTATTCGACTAAATGGAACAAAGACATGAAAAGAAAGAGTGACACCACGATTCGTTAACGAGAAAAACCTTAGAGGTGATAACCTCTTTGGAAAAAACCCCAGGAGTTAGGTCTCCAACCTTAAAAGTTTCACTATAATAATCGAGTTACAACTGTGGAAGATGATGGAGAGGATTACAAGAGAGATGTGCGTAGAGTTGTGTGAGTGTATAAGAGTATGTGTGTTTTTCCGTCTTCATCTCCCCTTAAATATAAGTAAGTTTGAATGGGTAAAAGTTATTCCTACAATCTCGGGAGTAGTCTTATCTTCTTCAACGTCCGTGAGACCAAGTCATCCTTGTCGTTGAAGATGTGTTGAACGTGCTAGAAAAATATCCCGTATTCTTCTCTCGTATTCACTGGAAAATAATAAAAAAGATATTAGAAAAAATCAAATAAGTAAATATTAAAACGAAACTTACAGTGGAGTAACATCTTGACATACAGGAGCAACTGAAGATGTCACCATGCTGAAAAATACCCACAACAATTTGTCCCCAAAAACATTTGGCTATTTTGGCAACTGAAGAGGTAAATGTTTTTCTCCCAATAAATGCTCAACTACCAGCTTGCATGATGGGACGGGTATTGTGAATCGTGGAGAAAATGGACGGTTGGGAGTAATGCTTAGAAAAAAGTGGTTTTTGGAAATAGAGTTCTTTTTTAATTAAATAACTGCTTGGAAGGTTTAATAAGCTTCTCAAACCTTCCTTTTCATCCCTGCTTGCTACGGCGCTGTTCTTCTTCAAGGTAAAAATTTCTCCGCTTCTTACTTTCATCCATTTTTACTTCTCTTTTCTCTGTTAACCATGGGTAGAACTAGGTGGAGTTCGTCCAAAACTAAGAGTGCCCCATCCCCACAAGGTCCCACAGAGATTAGTCTTACTGATTTTGTGAGTGAAAATTTTCTTGCGAAACCGGATGAGGAGACTTGTTTGTTTAGTGATACCCAAATAGAATCACCGAAACAACAATATTACTTCCCAAAAGGTGCAATTTTTCACCCTTTTTCTGTAAATCTTAGGTCTGACTTTGTTTCCGCCAAATGGATCTGCTTTCATGAGTATCCCTTTCTTCTAGGGTTTAGTTATCCCTTCCCACCGTTGGTTTCTGTGTTCTTTCAAAAGACCCAACTTGCCTATACTCAACTGATGCCCATGGCTTGGAGAGTTTTTGCTTTTATTATCAAAGTGAACAGGGAGAATGGGTTAAACCTAGGGCTTCATGAGATAGCCTATTCGTACGACCTCCAACCTTTCGGTTCAAAAAGATATCTTTTTAAGAAAAGGTCAGGTAGGAACTCCTTAATGAGCACTACATCTTCTAGTGATAGGGGATGGAAAAATAGGTTTTTTTTTGTTGATAGGGCATCCATTGGAGAAGGGAATGAGATATCAAGCAAATGGAACAAGGGAGGTACTTGAATTCCTTACTTTGTGACTTCCTGTTCTTGAAATAAACTGAAATCGTAATTGTTCTTACCTCTTTTCAGATATTGATTGGGGAGAATTACTTCCTCCGGCTGAGGATACCTTGGCCAAAATTGACAAATTTTTCAAGCTACCTTTGGACAAGAGATCTCCTAGGGGACTACTGAAATCACCTCTGGTTGTTCCGAAAGATCAGAAAGCATCAACTTTTGTCATTATGTCTACAGGTAGGCATGTTGTCTTTTCACTATAGTTTCATCAATTTGATGCATTACACTTCTTGACAATATTCATATGTCAATGCAGTCTCCAAACCAGTTGTTTCAGGATCGGACTTTGATCTTGATGACATTGAGGCCAAATTTGATGAGCCCGCTCTTAAGATTGATATGAAACCTCCGCCTGTTCCTAAGAAGATCCCTGTTTTAGACGAGAGCGCGGGGATTGGCTCCAGGGTGAGAAAGAGGAAGGCTGTTCAAGAGGAGGTGATCGATGTTGGAGATACTTTTGAAGGAATGCCAGTGGGAGAATTCAAAAAGAAATGTATGAGTTTTGCAGCAGGGGTAAGTTGATACTAACTGGGTTTTAACTGTTTCAAAAGTTTTTTATAACACCTTTTGATGTCAAGCTATTATTTTACAGGCTGTAGGTATTTGGAAGATCTGGTAAAAGAAATGGAGATGCTGAAGAAGAAGTCTAAAGCTGATATTGCTTTGCTCAAGAAGGAGAAGATAATCTTAGAGAGCAAGGTGAAAGGACATGAAAAGACCTTGGAGCAACAAGTTAAGTCGTTGGAAGAGCTGGAGCAGACAGTGAAGGATTTATTGAATAATTTGGCAAAAAGTGAGGAGGATCATCTTAAGGAGATTGCAGAAGTGAAAAGTTCTTGCAAATTGGCTGCTGCTAAAACCGTTTCCCCAATGTAAGATCAAGATGATGAAGGAGTTCCAGGAAGGGAAGGCCGATAATTGGGATATCAACAAGGAATATGCCCACTTTTCCAAGATGACAGGTGTGTCAATAGATGAGGGTGAAGTGTCATCAAGCCCATATGAAGCGATTGTAAAGGATGCAGCAGAAGTTGGAGAAGTTACCCCCAAAGCAACACCTGCGGCGGATGCCACCTGAAAAAGGTAAAATAACTTTGTTCTGGTTTTTTGATGGTATTACTGGTGTGGAATCCCTAAAGACAATTTTAATTTTTATTTGGTTATGTAATAGGTCCATAAGGACCGAAGACAATTTCTTTTATGTGTTGGGTTGGTCCAACACTTTTGCGTTTTAACTTTGGCAGTTTGGATGTTCTTATGGTAACTTTAATTTAGTTATGGTTTAGTAATTTTCAAGCATGTCAAGGCTTGTTTTCTTTTGGATGAAATTTTTCTTTGGATGGTCATTTATTATGCTCGTAAGGTGACATGTTAGTATGTCAAAGCGGTAGATACTTAAGATGACACGTACATGTCATAACCATAAGAATAAAACATGAGATCAATCATTTTACTGAGTGGGAATGGGTAAGCTATATGAGTTACCCATATAGGCCCACCTCACACCTCAATTAAAGAGATAACTTGCGCTCCAGGCGAAGGTGTGGTAACCTAACATCTTAAGAAAGAGGTAATTAACTCTTTAAACCTTAGAAGGGATTATGTACCTTTACTTGAGAAGAGATGGCCAGTCTCTGACAGAGGAGAATTCGTTGTTCTTCTGAATTTGCGTACTTTCGATATGTCCCCATTTTCGTATGTCAACACCTCATAAGACAAAGACATGTTAAAAATGGACGTCAACTATGTTGACGCCTCTCCACAATTTGTGTTAGTGACATCTTGATTTATAATGAAGTAAGAAAATAGTAAATAGGAAAATGGAAGGCTACAAATAAATAAAGGATTGTCCATACCTGGGATGAGATGAGTTTAAGGGGTGCATTGTTTAGATGTAATACCTTTTAAGGTGAATGGCGTTCCAACTTCGTGGTATCATTTGGCCATCCAAGGTTGACAGTCGATATGCTCCTTTCCCGGCCTGTGCATCTATTAGGTAGGGTCCTTCCCACTTTGGGGCGAGCTTGCCTGCATTGAGCTCCTTTGTATTTTGGAATGCCTTTCGTAGGACTAAATCTCCTACTTGGAACCTTCTAACCCTTACGTTTTTGTTGTAAGATCTGGCTACCCTTTGTTGATATGCTTCCATCCGAACTTTGGCCATGTCCCTTAGTTCGTCTATGATATCCAAGTCATATGTCAAGATGTCTTTATTATGTTCAGATGTCAACAAATTGTATCTGGCCGTAGGTACAAGTACTTCTGCTGGAATAACTGATTCTGTCCCAAATACAAGTGAATAGGGAGTTTGACCATTAGCGTTCTTAGATGTTGTCCTGTCGGCCCATAGAACCATTGGCAACTCTTCTGCCCATCGTCCTTTCTTCTGGTTCAGTCTCTTTTTTAAGTTGCTTATGATTATTTTATTGCTAGATTCTGCCTGTCCATTGGCTTGAGGGTGAACAGGTGAAGATGTCACCATCTTGACTCCCCAAGATGTCAAGAAATCTTGGGTTTTCTTACTAATGAATTGGGAGCCGTTATCACAAATTATCTCTGAAGGTATCCCAAATCGGCTGAATATGTTTTTTTGATGAAAGAGATTACTTCTCTGTCACGAACTTGTACGTACGCCTCAGCTTCTACCCATTTAGAGAAATAGTCTATCATAGCTAATAGAAATACTCTTCCTCCTGGTGCCCTGGGTAATTTTCCTACGATGTCCATTCCCCAAACCATAAATGGCCATGGTGACAGAATAGGATGCAATAGTTCAGCTGGCTGGTGCAGGATATCCCCATGTCATTGAAAGGAGTCACATTTCTTTGCATAGTCTGCGGCGTCTCTTCTCATTGTGGGCCAAAAATAGCCCATCCTCAGAGCCTTGGTATGCAAAATTCTGCCCCCGGTATGATTTCCACACTGTCCTTCATGCAGTTCCTTGAGAACCTGATGGGCTCGGTCTGCTTCTAGACATCTTAAGTAGTGAGCACAGAGTGCATTTTCTAAACAAAAGGTTATCAATAAGTAAATACTTAGATACTCTTACCCTGAAGGCTCTAGCATTTTTCTCCTCGGCTGGAATCGTATCATCTAAGAGATACTTGATAATAGGGGCTGTCCAAGAAGTTGCTGCTGGAGGGGATGGTACGTCGACATCTAGAACGAACAGCTCAAGATGATCAATTGCTGGGATGTCAACATGCACGATTGGGATACTTGTCTGTGAAATGCTTTTGAAGGTTGAACCTAAGTTTGCCAGAGCATCTGCTTGGGAATTTTCCTCTCGTGGAATCTGTTCCAAAGTAAATGTTTTGAATTTGGCCGCTAGAATTTTTACAATTTCCAAATATGTCGTCATCTTTGCATTTTTTGCTATGTAGGATCCGTTGTAATGGTTAACAATTAGCAAAGAATCCATAAACACCCGGATATGCTTGACATCTAGGTCCTGGGCCGCTGTTAAACCTACAATTAATGCCTCATATTCTGCTTCATTATTAGTGGCCTTGAAACTGCAGCTGATGGATTGTGGTATTATGTCCCCTTGTGGTGATTTTAGTACAACACCAAGACCTGTGCCTCTCATGTTAGAAGCACCATCTGTGTAGAGAGTCCAGATCTTCAGGATGTCATCATCTTGAAGTTGCTGAACCTCCAATTCCACCTCTTGTTGCATGGTTGGACTAAAGTCGCCCACAAAATCGCCTAGAGCTTGAGATTTTATTGCTGTTCCGGGCTCATATTTAATGTCGTATGTGCTTAATTGTACGAGATTCACTTCGCCATTCGACCCGACATCTCCGTTTTCCCTCATAACATTCTTAATAGGATAGTTAGTGCATATAATTATAGTATCTGTTTCAAAATAGTGCCTTAATTTAATAGAAGCAAGCTTATCAAAGCTAAAATTAACTTCGTAAATGAGAATACCCGGTCTCTCGCATCTAAAAGTGTCTTACATATATAGTAGATGGGTTGCTGACTACCATCTCAAGCTTCGCCACTCAAGACTCGCACTAACACGCCTTTCCGATACACGCTGTGTAGATGTAAAGATGTTCCTCCTCCTGAGGCTTGGCCAATAATGGAGGTGTCGACAGGTAAGTTTTGAGCTCCTGAAAGGCTTCTTCATGTTGGTTCTCCCACTGGAACTTCTCGTTCTTCCTTAGGATGTCATAGAAAGGTTTGCATCGATCCGAGGATTTTGAAATGAACTCCGGTGAGTGCAAAGAATCTTTCCCCGTCAATCTTTGGACGTCCTTGACATATTGAGGTGACGACAGGTTAATAATAGCATGTATCTGTTCTGGGGCAGCTTCAATGCCTCTTTTAGTAACCATGTAACCCAAAAACTTCCCTGCCTTCATTCCAAAGTTGCATTTAGCTGGATTATGTTTCATATTGAAACAATCCAAGATATCAAAGGCTTGAGATAAGTTGCTTATGTGATCTTCGGCTTTCTTGGATTTTACTACCATGTCGTCAATATATACTTCCATTGTGTCCCCAATCTGATCTTTGAACATTTTGATGACGAGCCTCTGATATGTTGCACCTGCATTTTTTAGTCCAAAAGGCATAGCAATATAACAATAAATACCTGTTGGCATTTTGAAGGCGGTGTCCTCCTGGTCAGATGGTTCCATCTGGATTTGCTGGAATCCTGAAGATGCATCCATGAAGGTGAGGAGCTTATGTCCGGATGTGGCATCAACTAACGAATCTATGTGAGGCAGAGGGAAAGGGTCTTTTGGACAGGCTTTATTTAAGTCGGTGAAGTCAACACAGACTCGCCATTTCCCATTCTTCTTCTCACCTACAACCACGTTTGCTAACCATCTTGGATAATCTACCTCTCGGATCATGTTGGCTTTGAGTAAGCGCTCTACCTCTTCCTTGATGATCTGGTTTCTTGTTTCTGCAAATTTTCTTCATTTCTGGTGCACTGGTTTAAAACTAGGATCGATGTTAAGTTTATGAGTGATGACATCTTTGCTGATGCCGGTCATGTCATCATGTCTCCAAGCAAAACTCTTTACTCTGCTTTTTAATAAGTCCACAAGCTTCTCTTCTATATCTGAAGGGATGTCACTGCCAATAAGTACCTTGATGTCCGGGTTGGAAGGGTCTAGCAATACTTCTTTCACATCGTTCTCCCTAGCTTCCGTGACTTCACGTACTTTCCTCTCGTAATTGCTATGCTTGTTTTGGAGATGTCGACGCCTTCATTGAAGTTTTATAACATTCCTTGGCCACCTGCTGATCACTGTATATTTTGGCGACACCCCAAGGTGTTGGGAACTTCACACACTGATGGTAAGTGGAGGGGACAGCCTTCATCCCATGAATCCATAGTCTTCCAAGAATGACATTGTACGATGTTGCACAATCAATTACACAGAACCGCTCCATGGTGTTGAGGCCCTTTGAGTATATTGGAAGCTTTATTTCCCCCACCGTTTCTTTGACTTCACCACTAAAGCCTACCAATACTGAGGATTTCTTGATGATCTCCGATTCTGGGATGTTCATTTCCTTGAGGGTGCTCAACATAATGAGATTGACAGAGCTACCCCCATCAGCCAGGATACGCCGGATTGTACAATTGGCGATCTGCAAGGAAATAACTAGGCCGTCGTGATGGGGTTCCAGAGTGTTATCTCGATCATTGTCATCAAAGGTGATTGGATCATGGCAGGGTGTCGACATTCTTGGTTGTCTTTCTGGCCTCTCCTTTTTTGACTCCTTAGCTTGTCGTTTTGCGGTAGAATATGATGTGCCACATATTTCTGAGCCTCCACTAATGAAATTGATCACCTTTGTTGATGCTGGGGGAGAGGCTGGTCTCTCGACTTCATGAGGAGCTTCCGCACTTTCAACCTTCTTCTTTCTGTATCCCAGCAACTCCTTAAGATGTCCCTTCGAGAGCAAGTAACTGATCTCCTTTCTTAGTGCGATGCAATCTTCAGTAACATGCCCAAAGTCTTCATGGTAAGTGCACCATTTTGATTTGTCACTCCATCCCGTAGGCTTATCCGTCTTCTTTGGCCATCTGGCTTTGTCCCCTAGGTTGCCCATTGCACAGAGTACACCTGAAATATCAACAGAAAAACGATAATCAGAAATGTTAGGTACATTATCATTATCTTCATCCTCACCGTCTATTGAATTAATTTTGCTAGTATCAATTCTTGGGTAAGGATTGGAACGGTTGTTCCTGCGATGGGATGATTCAGTCTTTTCCCGTCGTGGTGGTCATATGTCGACGACTTGGACGAGGACTTTGATCTTCGCAGCTCATCTTCCTCCAATCTTATGAATCTCAATGCCCTGCTCCTGACTTCTTCCAACCGCTTACAAGGAGTCATCACCAAATCTTGATAATACTGTGAATCTTTCTTCAGTCCCATTTTGAATGCTTCTGTGGCTGTTGACATGTCAAGATTGGGAATTTCCAGTACTTCCTTATTGAACCGGTGAACATAATCTTTCAGAGTTTCATTAGGCTGTTAGGTCACATTGTAGAGGTCACTTGTCAGCTTCTCAAATTGTCGACTACACGAGAATTGGTTATAGGACATGTCGATAAGCTAGGCGTATGAACCAATTGAACCTAGGGGCTGCCTAATCAGCCATTTGAGAGCTGGTCCAACCAAGGTCGATCCAAATCCTCTGCATAAGCAAGCCTCCCGGAATTGAAGCGGAATATGGATTATGTCTATCTTCTCCTGATAGTGAGCAACATGCTCCTCTGGGTCTGTGGTGCCGTCATACAACTTCATAGATGGAACGTTGAAATGCTTCGGGATGTCGACATTTGCAATTGCTGGGACAAACTGAGATTGATTGTAGCAGTTCTGAGACACTGGTTAGATTGGAGGAGTTATGCCAGGCACGTTCATTATCAGCTCCCTGAGATCCTACATCTGTTTGGCTAGTGGGTTTCCTGCAAAAGGGTCAGCCATAGGAATACGATTGAAATTATTATTATTTATAAGATTATTCAGCAAACTAGAGTTATCCGTGGTGGTTGTGACAGTGGTGTTGTCAATGAATGGAATGAACAGGGTGAATCCTGCTGAAGGTGGCGTCATTAGGGTGTCCCCGGGTAAGGATGTCAGCTGAGGTGTTTGAGGTGGACTATTCATTGGAATAAATTCATTCTGGAGCGTAGATCCTTCGGTGTTGTCGAAGTTGAGGTTCCTTGCACGCAATGGTGAGACGTTTTAAAGCCGCGAAGCGATGAGCTGTTGATCCCTCTGCATCTTGACCATGGAATTGGCCAACACCTTGGAATTGCTATCTTGTTGATCCAACCTCTGATTCAACTTGGTTAGGATAGTCCGAATGTCAGCATCTACATTGGAAGAAGTCGCTTCCTTTTGTGGAGTCTTTGTAGGCTGAGTTTGCTGAGGTCCGGTCTGAGGAGGTGGCGGCAACAAGCTGGTTCTACCTCCTGATGTTGGAGTGACGGCGGTACCCTTGCCGGAGGCGGAGACATTGGGAGGTGCAGACATGATGAATTCGCTCAGGAAATGATCCAAATAACCGATAAACCACGAGGCCCCTCGGTGGGCGCCAAATTGTTTTGGTAGAAAAAACAATAGTGTTGAATATTAACTTTGACAAGTGTGTGGATTAAATAACAAGGAGGGGACTGTGGAATTCAACTAAATGGAACAAAGACATGAAAAGAAAGAGTGACACCACGATTTGTTAACGAGGAAAACCTTAGAGGTGATAAACTCTTTGGAAAAAACCCCGGGAGTTAGGTCTCCAACCTTAAAAGTTTCACTATAGTATTTGAGTTACAACTGTGGAAGATGATGGAGAGGATTACAAGAGAGATGTGCGTAGAGTTGTGTGAGTGTATGAGAGTATGTGTGTTTTTCCGTCTCCATCTCCCCTTAAATATAAGTAAGTTTGAATGGGTAAAAGTTGTTCCTACAATCTCGGGAATAATCTTATCTTCTTCAACGTCCGTGAGACCAAGTCATCCTTGCCGTTGAAGATGTGTTGAACGTGCTAGAAAAATATCCCGTATTCTTCTCTCGTATTCACTGGAAAATAATAATAAAGATATTAGGAAAAATCAAATAAGTAAATATTAAAACGATACTTACAGTGGAGTAACATCTTGACATGCAGGAGCAACTGAAGATGTCACCACGCTGAAAAATACCCACAACAATAACCTAGTGTCATGGTACAGTCGCAAGCAAAATTGTGTCTCTCTCTCGACTACTAAATCTGAGTATGTAGCTGCCGGGAGTTGTTGTTCATAATTAATATGGTTAAAACATATGCTTGATGACTATGGTCTTGATAGTAATATCTTGACCATGTAATGTGATAATTTAGGTGCAATTAATATTTCCAAAAACTCCCGTACAACACTCTCGCACTAAACATATAGATATCCGTCATCACTTTTTAAGAGATTTAGTTGAAAATGATTTAATCCAAATATAGCATATTGATACAAAGCATCAACTTGCTGATATTTTAACTAAAGTCCTTGACCATGAGAGATTTTCAAGATTGAAAAAAATCTCTTGATCTATGTTTTGTATAATCTGTTGTCTCAAGGTGTTGCCGTCTGTGTTGCCAACACAGACAGCAACATTGTGCACTATATATAAAAAAAATATTTATTGTTTAAACCCAATGAGTGGCATTTACTGATCTTTTTGTTCTAGTATGGGTATTTATTTAAGATAAACATGTTGATAAATTCCCTTTTTTGTGCTTAAAGTGACAAAGCCACTTAATATATTGTTAATATTTAAATAGGCAAATGTTGTTGAAATAATCCTAAAGTAACTTGGGGCACGACGTTCGCTGCGATGATGCTCCCTTGCCAAAACGGGAGTATACTGTATTTGTTTTATACTAAGTATTAGGGACATGGAGCTCACTACTACAGTGTATCCTACTTGAAAGGTATAAAACATACTCCCTCCGTCCCAGACCAAGGGTATATGGGGGGATTTCACGCTTCTTAAGAATTTTTTTAAAAAATGAATAAAAGTTAAATGTGAGATAGGGAATAGTAATTAAATGTGTGGTAGGAAATATGAGAGATAATGTAAAAGTTAAATGTGTGGTAGGGAATAGGAGAGAGAATGTAAAAGTTAAAAATATTTAATAGGAGAGAGAATGAGTGGGAGGAATAGTAGTTAAATGTGTGGTAGGAAATAGGAGAGAGAATGTATAAGGATATAATGAATGGTTTTTTTGTAAATATATGAAGATGATAAGGGTATTAATATATTCAAAAACTTGCCTTTTTTGGAAATGAACTCTTGGTCTGGGACGTCCCAAAAGGGAAAGATGAACCCTTGGTCTGGGACGGAGGGAGTAATACATATGACTTTACACTTGAATAAAAAACTCGAAGTACGAAGCTCGCTACTACGATTCTTCCTTGTAAATAAAGTAAGTGTAAAGTTTTCTTAAAATTGCCTAAAAAATGTATATTAAAAGTTCATATATGTTGAAAATATCAAGGGGATTCTATTCAAATATGTTGTATTATGTGTTACCCAACATTGCTAGTACCACATTAATATGTGCTACATTATTTTTTTATTTCTTCTTTTTAATTTTGGATTCTTATTAATTAAATTTTGAATTTCAAAAAGTTTATTTTCTTAAATTTAGAGTTTGAGAAATCAAAAGTTTTTTTTAACAAAAATCCTTAATTTTTTTCTTAGCTAAATGTAATTATGAAATTTCTACTATTTTTAGGTTCAATTTGATTTGAATTTGATTTTCAAAATTGAAAATCCATAATTCTCAGATAATTCAGTAATTACTTTTAGTTATTTCTATTATTATTATTAAAAAAAAACTGGCCGAAATATTTGTGTAGTGAGATGTTGAGAGAGTGATAATTTTTAACTTTTTAATTCAAATTTGTTCCAAATTTTTATGTATAAAAGGTTGTTAAATTTAGAGATAATTATAAGTTGATTTGAACTTGTCAAATCACTCCTTTCATCTCTCCCTTTCCTCCTTAATTACTTCTTCTTCCTTCATTATCTCTTCACCGCCCTCTCTCTTTTCTTCGTCTCTCTCTCTAAACAAAACACCCTCCATCTTCATATTCCTCCTAACAACAATCCGCCATGTCCAGTCCAACTAAATCCTCCCAAAATGCATTTCCCATGGACATCTCAACCTTAGCCCCTTCAAGTGGTGCGTCAAGTGTTGTCATCCTTATGTAGACATCACCTGCAGCAACACTATCCGCAATACCTTCTCCAACACCAAACCTAGAAATTGTTGTGTCAAATACTCCTCCCTCTCCCATATCTATGATCATCCCTGAAACCTCTCCTTCGCTTGAGCTCACATTGAAATTATTGATGATGAATCAAGTGCCTCTCTAGAGGTATCTTCGGAGGAAGGTTCAGACGAGAATTTTAAAGCTAGCAAAGAAAAATCCTCTTCTTCTGATGATGATGCTTGGTTAGAGGATAATTTTGATGAGCCACTAGCTCAAGCCCAACAAAGATTGGTCAAGAAACAAAGGACTCAACGATGTGTTGTCTCAAGTGTTGCCACTACTGAGACAACACCAGCCACAACACATGCTGCAACAACAACAACAACACAAGGAAACACACCCTACACCACACCCATAGCAACACCTGAGGTATCTCCTACTCGTTCTCCGAACTCCAGAAATGAACATATGTCTTTTTGTTTTTATGAACTTCCCTTTTTATCTGAAGAGTTTTATAGTGAATCGAATTTGGACAAATGGGTCCAAGATTCAGAAAAAAATAATTCTCAATGAGAGAAATATTGATGAGATCAAGTTCAAAAGCTTTGGGATTTATCAATTTTTGGAGGATAGGAACTTTTTGCCAACGGTTACTAAGGTTTCAAAGTATGTTGAGAGTGTGGTGAGGAATTTCTATGCCCATTTGTGTGAGGACATAGATGATAGAAATACCCCAATTATAGGAAAATCTTTGTGAGGGGAACCTTTTTTTATTTCAATCCTTTGGTGATTAATAGGGCCTATGGTCTTCCAAATGTTAATGATGAGAGTGTGGCTATTGAGTCCAATACCTTGGCTAGCTATCTCACGGGTGGGAGGATGGTTGTGTGGAGTGATCACTTTAGAGAAACCCACCTTACTTATTTGTTCTGTGTTGTAAGTACCCAAATCCGGATCGTCAAAATCCGTTAGAAGTTAACCAAAATCTGTTAACTGGCCCTTTCCAAGTTAACCGGAACCCGTTAAACACCCCGTTCTCAAGCCAACAAGACGTCCTGGGACTGCCCCGTGCATCCCAACGTCAAAGCGTACTCAACACATGTTATCACACGTAAAAGTACAGCTTTTCCTGAAAAATGCACTTTCCGGGGGCGTTTCAAACATTTTTCGGACAGTTATTTAAAAAAGGGACAAAATCAGGAATAATGGGACGAAACCCCTACCCATGGTGAGTCACAGGGGCACGTGGCACACATGCCAAGGCCCTCTAGTAAACATCAATCAGATTTTAGAGTGAAAAGACCAAAATGCCCCTGAGATTGAGTCACAGTCCGGACGGACAGTTTTACAGAAAATCCAGAATTGTCAACAAGTCCCCCAATTTTCCAAAATACCAGAAAACCTCCCCAAATTGAGAAAAAGTCCGTCCGGACTGTTTTACAATTTCACCCTATAAATACAAGGGCTGTCAAAACATTTCAAAAAAGGAAAAATATTAACCATTTTCACCAAAGCCCACGGCATAAACCCTTTCCACCCTCTCCCAAGCCCCGTTTTATCTCGATTTGCGTGAAAACCTCATTTTTCAACCAAACACGAACCAAACAAACTCGAAACACCCTTCCAAATACTAAACCGTATCACGTATACGTCAACCGAGCCAAAAGAGTCAACCCCTAGCCATAGGTAACACTCGTTCCTTCTCGGTTTACGCGTCAATCGCTACAACCGCTTCGGTCGAAAATCATTGAAATGTAGACGTCACACCGTCTACGGGGTCCGATACGTTTTAGTCCAAGATCATCTTCTCTCCCGTAAGAGAAGTAATCTCGGGTTAAAACGGCGTTCCGGCCCCGTTCTTTACTTTTATGTCATTTGCAGTCCGAATCGTTTGATCCATCGATTCGCAACTTTACAGTCCGAACCGTTTGTTTCGTGATAGTCATTTACAAAGTCCGGATCGTTTGATCCATTGATATTGTCATTTAAATTACGCAACTTTACAAGTCCGAGCTATTTGGCTCGTTGATCGCACCTTTAAAGTCCGGATCGTTTGATTCCGTTGATACTGCATTTTAAATACTGTCATTTACAAGTCCGAGCCGTTTGGCTCGTGATAGTATTTACTTATCAAAGTCCGAGTCGCAAAACGATTCGTTGATCGCATATCATTTAATGCTTTTTTCACAAAATCGCTAACAATGTAATGCCCGGTTCAAAACCGGAGTTCGTCACTCGAACTCTCTTTCAAAACGCGCAAAGTGACGTTTGGCATCCAAATGATCATCTTTAAATTCAAAACCCGACGTTTGACATTCAAACGCTCTTTTCTTAAAAGTCAACATTTGACACTTAAGCTAAAGATTCAAAACTCGTCATTCGCACCTCTTTTCCTAAAAAAACTCCAAAACTGATGTTTGTCATTCAAACGCTCGCTTTTTCCAAAAATCATAAAATCAACATTTGACATTCAAACCAAGATTAAGCTTGTCATTCAAGCCCCCATTTTCAAAATGCAAACACACACACACACACAATTTCGAGAAAG
The DNA here is from genome assembly GCA_022495995.1 of Adenophora triphylla var. japonica. Taxonomy (NCBI): domain Eukaryota; kingdom Viridiplantae; phylum Streptophyta; class Magnoliopsida; order Asterales; family Campanulaceae; genus Adenophora; species Adenophora triphylla. The sequence continues at coordinate 105,725 of JAFEMH010000669.1, read as the reverse complement.
GTAGAAAGACTCGTCATACGAGGCGTTTCGGGTGATCTTAAAATACTCTTCTCGAAACGTAACGTGACCTCTGAACCTAACAATCTCCGGTACTAAAAGCCATTTCCAAAGTTTGGGCTCAAAATACAAAATGACACCTTTTTCAAAGTCATTTCCAAAGTTTGGGCTCAAAATACAAAACGACACTTTTTCAAAGCCATTTCCAAAGTTTGGGCTCAAAATACAAAACGACACTTTTTCAAAGCCATTTTCAACGTTTGGGCTCAAAATTCAAAAACGCGTGGCGACTCTTCTCCTTCTCGAAAGCGAGGACCCAAACATCTGCGAAAGACAACCGCTCGCGCGCAGCCCCGCGCGATCCGGGTAATTTTAGTTGGCGACTCCGCTTGGGATAAGGATACTTTTTCAAAACTGCCGTAGTTTTCGAAAAGCATTCCGTGGGTCAAACTTTCGTTTACCCTTCCTCGTTTTTTTGTGTGTGTGTTCTTCAAAACCTCGAACGGTTTTTAAAAAATGTGTTGCCTTTTTTCATCTAAAATCATAACATGTTCGTGCATTCCCGTTCATACTTGATTTTCATGTTACATTTTGAACTGCGCATAAATTCATTAAAACACATTCTGAAAATCTCTGTTTTACTCAGAAAAGAATTTAGTGACCGCACACTACTTGCACTGCTGCCTCGGTACACCGCACGCTACGTGCACTTGCTGCCTCGGTACACTGCACACTATGACCCATAACCCGGGATGACCGTTCAGTTGCAGCTCGGTTGGTCTGCCAGACACCTTTCAAGCGCGTACGGGGTCGTCTCAAACAGCCCATCCTAGCCCGTGTAAGCCATGCACTCTTTGTGTCACACTTCGTCCAAGACCCAGGTTGGATTTTGGCTTAGTACGTGTCATAAAGCCCAAGTGTATGTTTTTTACGCCGGTTTCCCTCACAAGTCAAACTTAAGAGTTGAGACCGAAGGTCGTTCCCGACCCGAAGTCTTAAACTTTTCAGCCTTGACTTTGACGTGGAGCCCTGCCGAAAAACATACCCGAAGGTTCAATGTGACACCGTGTCACCAAACCCTCAACGTATGCACCGTACCATCCACAACTTGGCCAACGCCAAAACCTAAGGCCCCTCGCGCAAGCGAGTCAGGAGAGGTCATGCCGAAATTTCGACACGATTTTTGCCATAACATAAGGACGTTGACTTCGACCGTGGCCCGCGTGTTACATACGTTGTTGCGTGACCAGCTAGCCTTATGTTCACTTTTTTCCTTTGTCGGTGGAACTCGCTTGCCTTATAGGACCCTCGCTCGAGATTGTCCGTCCCTGGAAGACGATTTTCAGGTGAAAAACGAGGGGCTTATAAACGTAGTGACGAGATCCACTGATTAGAGCCTTAGGTTAGTTGCGAAAAAGAAGACACGATCCTTTCCAACCGATTAGAACTCTGAGAAAATACGTTTTAAGTAAACATTAATCGGTAATTGCACATTGCACTAGCCTGAAACCCTGAGCCAAATACCCTTTCTGAAGCCTAAACCCTGCCTTTCATTCCCTGCAGCGAGCAGAAAGTGGTTCGAGTGCAGGTCGGCGCCTCGCAGTCACGATTCTGACGGCGTCGAGCGGTTCTTCGGTTCCCTCAGTTCCTTCAGCCAGACTCTCCGACATGTCAAGCTCACCGAGAAATCGTGACGGGAACTGAACCCCACCACCGGTGAAGATATGACATTGGAAGAAGCCATCCGGGCATGTGAGGTTCACAAAAGGCAGAAAGAAGATCAGCAGAATTTCGTAGTACAGCTTCTGAAAGAGCGAGGTATAGCAGCTATCCCCCAGCCAGACGGTACTTTCGTCCTGATCGAGGACGACGAGCCTCCCCGATCAACTCCTCAAACCTTCAACCAGGTTCCTCCCCCGCCAACTTACGGGATGCCTTCGAACCAAGGAAACAGCCGACCTAGGCTTCATGTTGCCACCTCTCAAGGCACCCCTGTCATATATGGCCAAGCCAGTACTACTCCCATCACTCAGTACAACCAGCGCACCGCTGGACCATCTCAAATGGATGTCAATATCCTCCAATACCCTCCCGGGTTCAACCCATTACCTATACACAAACCCCAAAACACCGGGGACAAACCCCGATACAGTCCAGAAAAGGCCCTAATATATCCACATATATCAAGCCTCCCACCTCCAATTACCGCCGCTCATATGGCAGTACTCGGCACCGAGCCACAAAGTCCACCACTGGACCCAGCCCTAGCCTGGATGGTCGAACAGATGAAAGACCTGAAAGCCAGCATAGGCAGCTCAAAGCAAGAAACTCTCAGATCCACAGATCCGGGAATGGTCACGCCTCTCCCTGCCAAGTTCAGAATGCCGGAGATGGACCAATTCCACGGAACAGAATGTCCACAAATGCATGTTGACACCTACATTCTCGGCATGAGAGCGAAAGGAGCAACCCTTCAGCAAATAGCCGATCACTTCCAGCATACGCTCAAAAGTTCAGCTTTACGATGGTTCCTAAGGGTCAAGCCTGCAGATCGCCACAGCTGGGATCAGATCAGCAATATCTTCCTAGAGCGGTACAGATCCAACCTAGAGTGGGAAACAAGTCGTGAGGACTTAATCACCATCGAGCAGAAAACAGATGAAAACGTCGGAGAATTCTACATGAGGTGGAGTTGGAAACTCTCCGAGATTATGGAGCCACTCTCCAAGGATGAACAGATGTGAATCTTCAAGTCCTACTTGAGGCCGTCCATCAGAACGCTCATCAGCCATCACTTCTTCCCAGATCTCCGAGCCATGGTCAATGCCGGCTCACAGTTCAAAAAGGAACTCAAGAAAAAACTAGCCACAGTACAGCCGTACAGATACAGATCGGCAACTACATTCAATCCCGCACCGGCACCCGGCAAAGGGAAATATACGTCCGTCAACTACATCCATCAGGAATAGCAGTCGGGCAACAGAAACCCAGTCCCGTCAAGCAACAACTCCTCCCCGAAGCAGCCTTCCGTGCACTTCGACAAGTTGGACATGCCGCTGAGTAAGATGCTGAAAGGGTTGATCAAAGAAGGCCTCCTCATGCCTGTTGAGAACTACAAACCCAAGAATCCCGTAGTCAACGCTGACAAAAGCAAATACTGCGCCTTCCACTAGTATCATGGGCACACCACTGACAACTGCGTGAGGCTACGGTACGATATCTAGAATTTGATAGAGGAAGGAAAATTGGAGCGTCCCCGTGGACCTAATACAATCGGAAACCCTTTTTCGAACAACAACAGTGTGAACTCCATCAAGTGGGTGCCAAAGAAGATTGCCGCAGAGCCAGTTCCTCCGCCTCTTCCAGTCAGGTCCTCATCAAACGTCCACATCAGTTACGATATTTGTGACTGCTTCGAATGCCTTGAGTACGAGTTCCAAGACATGATCAAGGGTGATTCTCCTAGAAAGAAGAAGAAGAAGTCTTCTCAACAAAAACCGAAAGAAAGATATGAAGCTGGAGACACCGGCGTGGGTATACTCGGAGAGCCATCCGGGAAGTTCGATTACTACGTACTCTACTCCAGCCAGTCCTCCCTTCCTCCAGGACACGCAACTTTAGAGCAGACAGGGGTGGTAAAGCTGAAAAATCCTGCTGACGCCAAAGTTCAGGCCTCAGGACACCGAAATACCTCAAATCTTAGCAAACTTACCGCCAGCCAGAAGTCTAATCCCCCGCGGGATCAGCCAAGTTTCAATTTGCCCAACTTCAGAGCACGGGCCGGCAAAGGAAAGTCAGAGTCAACTTGGAACTCGTGCTCAATCAACGTGCTGACCAAGGGCGGCCACTGCCACAAGCTACCTCGACACAATCCCGAGGCACCACCAAAATCCTTGCCTCTCAAGAGGAAGACAGGAAACAGATGGCTCGATGACTCTCCTTCTCCGGAAAGAGACCAGATCTACGACTCCCGGTTGTAAGACAGTATGCCCACCTTCTGTGACGAAGACTTGCCGAAAGAGGCCTCAGGGCACAATGAAGCTTGTACATCACTCTCCGGCTCAACACCATCTCTCTCCCCGGGGTACTGGTAGACAATGGATCAGCAGTCAACGTCCTCCCTCTCAGCATGATACGAGCCCTACGCATCGACGAAGGCCACATGATTCCATCTGCCCGAACTATCAAAGCCTATGACAGCATGTCTCGTCCCATCCTGGGGACGGTGACTCTGGAGCTCTGGTTCGAAACCCAAATGGTGCCAGCAAAATTCCACGTGATGGACATTCCGTCCGAATTCACAGCTCTGTTGGGACGCCCATGGCTACACCACATGAAAGCCATAGCTTCCACTCTCCATCAGTGCGTCAAGTTCATTAATCGGCAAGGAGATCTTGAAGTCATCAGAGGGGACAGCTTCCTCATAGGCAATGAAGCCGAGACACCAGCCAAGCGTGCCCGCAACCAGGCACTTGGGTTACCTCCTTCAAGCCGACCAAGGGACTATTAGGGCAAATCTCATCAGAATCTCTCAGAGTACGGAGGTGCTAACTATGTCAACGTCCTCGAACAGGTAGATCCTGAAGCAGTCAGATTCATCAAGTACAACTGCCGTTTCTGACACTTGGACGCAGACTGGAAAGAAACTCTGAGCATCGCAATGATACGGGCACACAAACCCCCTGTCTCCGGTCGAAGATTTGTCAACATCCTTCAAGCCAACTCTCTGGCCCCTCCAGGCAAAGAAATCTCTTTGATAAAGGTCAACAAGCATCGTCACACTCGTGATGAATGCATGGCAGTCGTATGGGATGTCCTACACGAGGAATTGCCCGTTGAGCCCCTTTTCTCAAGCGAAGGGCATGATGTTTTTCTAGCAGCTCCAGCTTCACAGCAGGACGCAAGACGTCCTTACGTCTGGGTTGAGCCGTCAGACGACAACGAATCAGGACTCTCCGGAGTCGAAGACGCGGCAGATCCGTAGGAAGATCCATACATACATATGCTCAGTTTCGAGGACGGCACCAATTCCGATGAGGTCACCTACGATGAGGGCTCCAATACCATGGAAATTGTCAAGCTCAACGTCCAGTACAAGCAGTTATCCGGCGAATGGAAACAACTGGTTGACACGACAAAGAACCCCTCTGATCAAGTAACTGACGATGACTTCGTCAACATTATCTTTTCCAGATATCCCGATGACGCCAAGGATCCGGCCCTTATCATCAGATTCTGCAATGCCAAAGTTACCTTCGACGATTGCCTGCTCATCGTAAACGAGGCCCTAGCAAAGCGAGCTCAAAACTCGTCATCACTCCCAACTACTAGCCTAGTGGAAACCGGCCCGTGCCGTCAGTTAAGCTTACAGTCAAGAGCACCGCCAAGGCCAAGGGCATCAGCAAAGGAGACAAAGCTCCTTACCCTGCTACAAATCAGATCAACCTCGGGAACGCTTCCAGTAGCCACCCTGAAAACATCTGTGAGAGTCTTCCCCACAAGACAGATCAAGCTTCTAAAGAAAGGAATGACCACCTCAGCATCAACATGCTCAAATTCGACCCTGCTCCCTGTCATCACGGCCACGGATTCAGGCATCCCGCCAGCAAACTGCTAGCTCTGATAGGCTTGGCTATCCAGAGAGATCATGGGACCATCAACATAGCAGAATTCAATACCCATGTGGGTTTAATCAAACAGATATGGGCAAACTTCTTGATAACTGAGATCGGGGAAGGCCGCATGGAATGTCCCAGCATGACTTTTTTGGTCAATATAATCCAAGTGTTTCCGCCATTCGGGGATTTGGATGTGATTACAGTTCTAGACACCAGTCAGACGGCACGCACCTACGGAGACTGTTTAGATCTCGAAAGGAAAGCCCTCATGGAACTAGCCGCTCAAGAGAACCGTCTCTGAGATGAGAACCAAGCTCAGAAGACTCACAGGGACCAAGCCCTTAAAGCGTCACAAGCAGTTTCAGACAGCAAACTAGAGGCCACTCTAGACCAGTTCGACCTCAAAGGTTTTGTCCACGGCGACTTCCTGGGCTACCATCACTTCTCATCAAACCCCCTCTAGCTAGGGAGGGTGGTCAACGGTCCCAAAGACCTAGAAGATGGAATGGCACAGCACAAGGAATACCTAGCCAAACAGAATGAAGAGTACAAGCGCTTATCTCCCCGATAAAAGCAAGTCCTTCGTGAAAGCGAAGACGAAGACAATGAAACCATTCTCTTCCAAGCCGGTCGTAAAGTCAACAAAATCGGAATCCCAAGGGTCCTGGGGGGATGGGAGCGGATCATTTCCACTCTTAAGCTAAAAGGCCAACTGAAAGAGGAAGATCTATTCAAAAAGAAAAGAAAAATGGAAATACATCTCCAGCAGCTACTCAGGGACATTCCCCAGACTACGGCATTCGTTTACAGAAACGATGAACTAGGGCAGCAGCCAGTTACATGGGCAGATGTTCGGGAAGCCGTATACTCACCTTCCAACATATCCACCATTCAGTTAAAGCAGAAGAGAAAGCTCTCCCCGATGGAAGTTTATCTAGACTGCGGCATACAGCTCAAGGAAGCACTGGCTATTCTCACGTGGGAAGAAACGCAGGCGCTAACTCTCGACGTAGGCTCTACTGCAAGAGAGCTAATCTGGGCTAAAAGTGGAGGAAAATTAGTAAACCATGACTATCGCCTAACCCAACTCCAGAATGCCCTGAGCATGCTCAGCAAGAAGGAAAGAAGTGCGGTATATCGTGAAGAGATCAAAGAGACTGTTCGCTTGAACCAAGAACTCTCTAATCTCCCCCGGAGGGTCAGCAATGTACAGTTCAGTTCTGGCAACCACTGCTGCGCACTGACGTTGGAACAGCTGCGACAATCCATAGACTCCCTCCCCGTGGAGGCATCCAAGCCAATATCCTGGGAAAGAATCCGAAAAGCTGCCGAAGCCTCCGAGAATGCGTCTACAGTCAATGAATTGAGAGAGGACATATGGCCCTATGCTTCGAGAAATCCTCCTCTAACTATGGCTCAACTCAGAGCGACCTGTTCAGAAGGGACCAAAATTGATGTCAGCATCCTGACCCGATTGGGTCAAATCCATGTATTACCACCCAAGGCCACCAAAAAGCCAACGGAGCCAGAACCGTAACCCGGCCTGCCTGAAGACACAAGTTTCGTGAAGGAGGACCCGATCCTCACTCAGCTCAAGCAGACCCAGGCAAAAATTTCCCTTTGATCCCTGCTCACATCTTCATACCCTCACAAGCTCAAGCTAGAGGAAATTCTGGCCCGCACCATGGTCCCCTTGGACGCAACTCCAGACGAAGTAATTCAGATGATTGGCAACATCCACTACGGCAACATCATCACCTTCACAGATTTGGGCCTGCCAAAATTTGAGGCTGATCACAATGAGCCGCTCTACATCACAGCCATCCTGGGGAGACCCTGGCAGCATCAAATGAATGGCTTGGCATCCACTCTTTACCAGTGTATCAAGTTCATGCAAGGCAATGAGCTAACAACAGTCTATGGCGACAGCGTCACCACCGAGGGGACCAATACCAACGGCATTCCAGTGTTAGAGATCAAGCATAATGATGATATGGCATTAACTTGATTCACATTGGAGACCTCCAAGATCCAAATATGCAGCGTGGACCTTCCACTGTTTCGGGTCAAAATCCCTCCCTCCATGAAGATGAAGAAACTCATGAACTTCATCCCAGGACTGGGGCTCGATAAAAGGCTACAAGGCCAACACCAAGTCATCGAAGTCAAGGACCACACTACAGTCCAGGGGCTCGGTTAAGTGCCAACACCAGCTGATATCAAAGAAAACAAAAGGCTCGCCAGCACCAAGGCAGCAGCTCGCAAAAGGGGACCTCCAATGGCACACCCGACCTTCGACCTTACAGTTTCGACCTCGCTCATTACTTCATCAAAGGAACCGACAGCAGAACTGAGGGAACCGACAAGGGAACCGACAGCAGAACTGAGGGAACCGATAACGGAACCGACAACAGAACTGAGGGGACCGAAAGTGAAACTGATGAAGATGAGAAAGAAGTAGGGAAAGTCAGCACAGAGACTACAGAAAGGATGGGAAAGCTAGCACGGGACCTCAAGCGTTTCAGAGGACTCAAGGCTAATCCAATAAGGGGAGAGTTCCACAACATCACAGCTCTACCTGGACCAATTGCCACCACAGTTCAGCATGAGTACACGTTCAAGGGAATCCCAGACATAGAAGAGCAGCTCGAGACACTCATCATGGGAAACAGACTGTTCGGGTCAGCCGCCGAGGCCACAATCGAGACAGTAACTCCAAAGAAAAAGGAACTAAAATTCATAGAAGACGCTCTCAGTGGACCCTCTCTACAGAGTCTTTTTGAAAAAGTCATGGAGTTGCCAAACTTAATTGTTCTGGGCTCCAAAAACAGCATGATTGCCATGATCGGGACAGCAGAAGCCAAGCCTCTCAACCCCCGAACCCTCACCAAGCATCCAACAATGCCACTAAAAAACTAGGTAACTTTCATCGGACCAAGGGCAAGCCAGACAGAAATGGAAGACAAGCTGGGCCTGCACCCACATCTCCCTAAACCGGTCTCAAACCCTCTGAGTCAGTCATTGTCAAAGTCCAGTCCTCCGATTCATCCAATAACCTCACTACGAAAGACTATGATAATGTAGCCAACAATGTATTTCCATTCGCATTTAATGAAAAGTCTGACCTTTCGGATTATCCCCTCACTACCACTTTAACAACTGATAAGTTAACAAACAACTTAAAAGACGTTAGTAATGACTCACTTGATAAAGAAGCAGACACACTAAATGAACAATACATTAAAGAAGTTCTCAAGCATGTAGTAGACCAAGAGGACAATCGGGGCCAAGCTGCCGAAGAGGTTATGACTAAAGTAAACCTGGGGTCGTTGCAAGAGCCTAAAGAGACACAAGTGGGCAGTTTCTTCGCCGGTGCAGAAAAAGAAGCCCTGATAAATGTCCTCAAAGAGTATGTTGACGTGTTTGCCTGGTCATATCAGGACATGCCAGGACTCGACCCCTCAATCATGGAGCACATAATTCCTCTGGATCCGATATCCAAGCCTATCAAGCAGAAATTGCGCAAGATCAAGCCAGAGTGTTCCTTGCAAGTGAAAGAAGAGATTGAGAAGATGCTCCACGTCGGCTTCATCAGAGTAATTGAGTACCCGACCTGGTTCTCCAACATTGTGACGATCACCAAGGCCAATGGAAAGGTCAGATGCTGTGTGGATTTCCGAGATCTCAACAAGGCCAGCCCTAAAGATGATTTCCCACTGCCCAACATCGACATGCTAGTCGACACCACGACAAATTTTGAGGTAAAGTCCTTCATGGATGGGTTTGCCGGATACAATCAGATCAAGATGTCTGAGGAAGATCAAGCCAAGACTGCTTTCACCACTCCGTGGGGGACATACTATTACATGGTCATGCCATTCGGTTTGAAGAACGCTGGGGCTACTTACCAGCGGGCTGCAACAGCTCTCTTCCATGACATGATCCATAAAGAAATCAAAGTATATGTCGACGTCATGATCATCCACTCCAGAGGATCAGACATGCAGCACATGATAGATTTGAGAAAGTTCTTCAACAGACTCAGAAAGCACTCCATGAGATTGAACCCTGCAATGTGCACCTTCGGCATCAAGCGAGGCAAAGTACTGGGGTACATGGTTATAGAAAGAGGTACCGAAGCCGATCCCAAGAAAATCAAGGCCATCATCGACATGAAGCCGCCTCAAACAATGACAGAAGTGAAAAGTTTTATGGGAAGACTTCAGTACATCAGCCGCTTCATCAACCAGTTGACATCTCTCTGGGAGCCAATGTTCAAACTAATGAAGAAGAATGCTGACATCAATTGGGACCCCGAGTGCCAGACAGCTTTCGAGAAAATCAAGACATACTTGGTGAATCCCACAATCCTGTGCCCGCTACATGAAGATAAGCCACTCCTCCTGTACCTGACAGTAACAGACACGTCAATTGGAGCAATGCTGGCGCAAGAACAGAAGACTCCAAACTTGAGCATGCAATCTACTTCGTAAGCCGAAAGCTTTAGGGAAGTGAACTCAGCTACTCAGCATTAGAGAAAACTTATACCGCCTTGGTATGGGTAGTCGGGAAACTGAAACACTACATGCAGTCACATTCAGTGCTCCTGGTCTCCAAGATGGACCCCGTCAGATATCTCTTCGACAAGCCATCTTTATCAATGAGGCTAGCCAAGTGGTCATTCTTCTTGGTTGAATTCGAAATCAAGTACATAGTCAAAAAATCAACAAAGGGCAGAGTAATGGCAGATCAGCTGGCAGACTTCCCAAGCAGTAAACTCTGATCCGCAGTTTTTGGATGATGGGATTTTCTCACTCGACAGCGCAAACTGCTGGAAACTCTTCTTCGATGGGGCAGCCAACAAGAAGGGAAATGGTATTGGAATGCTTTTGGTCGATCCTAAAGATGAGCACACTCCCGTAGCCATCAAACTGAATTTTGAAGCAACCAACAATGCAGCAGAGTATGAATCTTGCGCAGCCGGCCTAGAAGCCGCTCTTGAACGCAACATCTCAGAACTGGAAGTATACGGAGACTCAGCATTGATCATCAATAAAGTGTCCAACAAATGGAAGATGATAGATTATGGCCTCCAGAAGTACCACACGTACATGGAGGAGCTCATTGCTCAGTTCAAGGACATATCTTTTCATTATTTGCCAAGAGAGAGAAACCGCTTCGCAGATGCCCTGGCTACCCTAGCATCTCTTGTCAAAATTCTCGAGGGGAAATCAGTAAAACCCCTCAGAATAGGCAGACGGGAAACACTCGCTTATTGCTGTGAGATCAAATTTGAACACGAACCGATCGACGAACCCTGGTACAATCAAATCTACCAGTAAAATGATGGCACTAAAATGCCTAGCATCCCATTTTGTCCTTCTGGGGGGTATGTTGTACAAGAAGCGCCACCAAGGACCACTCCTCCGGTGTGTAAATAAAGAAAAAGCCAGCGGGCTAATGAATGAAGTTCACAATGGAACCTGCGGTCCGCACATGAACGCCAGAGCATTGACACAGATCATCCTCCGTATGGGTTACTATTGGGTATAAATGGAAATAAACTGCATCCAGTTCATCAGAAGCTGTGACAAATGTCAACGGTTCTCCAACCTTGATCACATTCCTCCTCACGAGCTCTAATGCATGACTACACCATGGCCTTTCGCTACATGGAGAATCGACGTCATCGGCAAAATCACTCCGCCAGGGAGCAATGGTCATGAGTTCATACTAGTCGCAGTCGACTACTTCACCAAATGGGTAAAAGCCAGATCATAAAAGGTACTAAATTCTAAGAAGGTGGCCGAGCTCATCAAAGAGAACATCATGTGCAGATACGGGGTGCCCAACGAGATCATATCCGACAATGGGACCCACTTTGAAGGAGATTGTGACCAACTGTTGACCAAGTTCAGAGTTACACGCCAAAAGTCTTCTCCCTACAGACCACAGACTGATGGTGCAGTAGAGGCAGTAAACAAGACTCTTGCAATGATAATCAGAAAAATGACTGTCAGAGGTCGGGATTGACCCGAGAAGCTACATCTAGCACTCTGGGGATATAGAACATCAGTCAGAACCGCCACAGGGGAGACTCCTTTCGCACTTACATACGGAATGGAAGCAATGTTACAAGTGGAATTGGAAATTCCATCCCTCCGAGTCATCTTCGAAAACGAAATCAATGAAGTCGAATGGATCCAAAGTCATCATGACGAACTAGCTCTACTCGACGAGCGCAGATTGAAAGCCATGGAGCATACTCGTGCCTACCAAAGCAGAATGGCCCGAGCATTTGATAAGAAAGTCAAGATCCGAGACATCAGAGAAGGTGACTTGGTGCTCAAGGAAAAGCCTCCTACGCAGGTGGGAGCTTACCTGGATAGGCCCATTCGTGGTATAAAGAATCTTCTCCGGAGGAGCCAAGAAGTTAGCAAATTTGGACGGAAACCCTTTCCTTAACCCCGTGAACGGAAGCAAGCTCCGCAGACACTTCATTTGAGGAAGAACACGAGTCAACTCTCCTTCCCTATACACCACCCCTCAATAAAATTAAAGTGCTAAAAGAGTAATACCCAACTGGATACATTCCCGATAATGATCCAAGGTAAAAAACAGGGTCGCACTTCTTTTGTCTTTTTCTCAAAATTCACCTAAAGTGTGAACTACGGTGACCTGAGCCCCTTAGTCCAATTGTAAAAGGGGAACATAGGCATCCATCATTGGTTCGGTCTCAAAAAAAAAAAAAAAATAAGCACCAATCGCTTGTGTTTCGAAAAACTCTTTAAATTAACCTACAGATTAATGACGATTAAAACAATCTTTGATGAGTTCAAGCACGATCAACTCTTGACTCGCTACACGCTAGCAAAACTACAATAAACATTAATCAATTAATGTGTCTGCAATGACAGTGGGTGGATACTCCAGACAGCAAGGTCAACCTAGTCCCCCGTACTTGGTCCTTCATCCTTCTTCCCTTCCCTTTTCCACGACGGGTATTCTTCACCTTCACAGGGAATATCCCCGTAGTCCTTCTACCTGGCTCAGGGACCCTTCCCGATGTCTCTGTCAAACCTGCAGCTGCCAACGCAGCCCTTTCTCTAGCTCTATCACGAGCTGCCTCTCTTCGAGTCATCATTTCCATGCTTTGTTCGGCTGCCCGACTAGCATTGGCCTCATAATCAGCCATGTCATCCCCAGTACAATCCTGAGGATTAGCCGCCACTTCGGCCCTCCTCAATGTCGAGCCGTCAGGGTAATCAAGGCCCAACAGCTCCCTCCATCTCCACAAAATGGCCATCTGTGTCTCCCCCATACACTCCTCATACCTGTTCAAATACAGCGTAGACAGAACAATGCCCCCTCTTCGGGGAAAGAGAACTCTGGCAGGAAAGGACGTATGTTGCCACAGCCACGTGAGAAGCAATAGTGTCGAAGGATCTTCCATCAGAAGAGATCCCACCTTGAAGGTAGCATCATTACCCAAACCCGTCAACGGCACCTGCTCCAGCCCGAACTATCGCAGCACCAATGATGGAATATAGAAAGCAGTCTGGGACACCCTCGGGACTCTGATAACAAGGAGACCCTCCTGAATGGTTGTGAATACCCCGTCCCGATGCAACGCGCATTCGGAGGTTTAAAATAAATAATCATGGAAGTCGGACCAAAATGGGATATTCATTAAGTGACACTCGATTTAAACCATATTAAAAATATTAGTTTAATTTTATGAGAGTCGCCACACAGCTTTGATATAGCCCAAAGCATTGAAAAAAGGCTAAATATGTAATTGGGTTCGGGGGTCAAGTTACAACAGAAGAAGAAACGCTATCACTCCTATTGCCCGACGGATCGGTCTTTCTAGCATATGTGTGGTGTTTACAGGAATAGATAGGAAAGTGGGATCATGCATATGGAGGAGGGGAGAGAAATAAAATGGTTTTGATGATCACATCCTAGGACCCTTTTATTAGACCCTTGAAAGGCGTACTAATCAACGTCCATTATTGGAGAATTGTTGATCATGGGAATAATTATTACTAAAGGAAAGGGAGAGAAAGTAGTTCCTAGGTCTAGTAAGGGCTTGAGTGCAAACCCTAGACCATCCTCGGCTATGCATAAATATATTAAAACAACCCTAAATCTAGTATATATGACATAAGCAAGAAATAAAGTAATTAAAATATACTAAGAATGCAAATAATAAATCTAGCATAATAATAATAAAGACAATAATAATAAAGATAGAAAAATAACCAGAAGACTTACCTAATGATGGCAAGGCTTTTGGATTGAATCTATGAAGATTCGAAGAACGTTCTTGAGAAAATATTTAGACTTAGAAAACTCGAGTTTAGTCTCAAGTTTTCTATGGAGGAAGTCTCAAGTTTTGTCTTGAGTTTTCCGTAGAATGATTCTCCGTCCAAAGTGTGAGGCAGAGTGGGGTTTATATAGTGAAAGGAATTGGGGAGGAAAAGCTGCGAAAGTGATGTGGGAAAGGAGAAAGGGTCGTTCGACCCTTTTTTGAAAGGCGGTTGGAAAGGGTCGTTCGACCCTTTTTTAAAAGGCGGCATTTATGGAAAGGGGCGCTCGACCCTTTCTTCTTGTCAGTCACATTCTCCCGTTCGATTTGATATGCGGTGGGCCCAAAACGGAGTTCGTATGAGAAAGTTATGGCCTTCGGAAGTTTTAGCTGATATTTGGTCTATCGGGATTCTAAAACTACAAATAAGGGCTTTCGGGGAAATATTACTTGAGCCTATTGAAACTTATAAATGACTGAGAGGTCCTCAGAGGTTCCTTAATGCCTATCAGGGGTATTTTCAGGTCGGGTACTAACAGTAGCCCCTCGGCGATGCTTCTTGTAAGACAAGTGGGGTCGACGATTAAGATAGGATCCGTCCTGAAAAAAGGGATTTCAGGGAGTAGAATGATGAGCTTGCGGATTTGATGTTTGAACTCTAATTGAGTCGCATGTGGAAAGGTGACCCGGTAGGTCAAGCGGCTGAACCCTTATCGGGCTACCTACGTATCCCAAGAGGAATCAAGCCAAATCGTAGTTCAGAAAACTGCTGGGAAGAGAAATGAATGGGCGTTAGCACCCTGTAGTTGGAGACGTGTGGTGTCTTAAGCCAAAGATGTGACTGTTCGGGGAGTCACCCAAAGATTCGACTGTCCGGGGAGTCACCCAAAGATTTGACTGTCCGGGGAGTCACCCAAAGATTTTGCTAATGGTTCTTAGAAAGGTAATTTGACTAAGATATGCTTTCACACCTGTGTTGTGCTTACCTGTAGCTGCCGGAGGGTCTTAGGCTACAATGATCGTGCGGGAAAACTGTAGCTGCCAAAGGAATTAGGCTATCAAGCATGCGATGAAGAATGGTGAGCTGCTTGGGAAGACTTAGGCCACTTGATGATGCGGGAAAACCGTAGCCGCCAAAGGACTTAGGCTATCAAGCATCGATGAAGAATGGTGGCCCGAGAGGACTTAGGCCACTTGATGATGCGGGAAAAATGTAGCAGCCAAAGGACTTAGGCTGCATTTCGATGAAGAATGGTGGCCGCCGGAGGACTTAGGCCACTTAATGATGCGGGAAAACCGTAGCCGCCAAAGGACTTAGGCTATCAAGCATCGATGAAGAATGGTGGCCGCCGGAGGACTTAGGCCACTTGATGATGCGGGAAAACCGTAGCCGCCAAAGGACTTAGGCTATCAAGGATGAAGAATGGTGGCTGCCGGAGGACTTAGGCCACTTGATGATGCGGGAAAACTGTAGCTGCCAAAGGACGTCTGCTACTGTTTATTGATGAAGAATGGTGGCTGCCAGAGGACTTAGGCCACTTGATTATGCGGGAAAACTGTGGCTGCCAAAGGACTTAGGCTACTGTTTACTGATGAAGAATGGTGGCTGCCAGAGGACCTAGGCCACTTGATGTGGGAAAACTGTAGCTGCCAAAGGACTTAGGCTACTGTTTACTGATGAAAAATGGTGGCTGCTAGAGGACTTAGGCCACTTGATGATGCGGGAAAACTGTAGCTGCCAAAGGACTTAGGCTACTCAAGCATCGATGAAAAATGGTGGCTGCCAGAGGACTTAGGCCACTTGATGATGCGGGAAAACTGTAGCTGCCAAAGGACTTAGGCTACTATTTACTGATGAAGAATGGATGTGTGAATTGATTGGGATTATTATGGCTTCCCGAGCCGAAGAACCAAGCAATTAAAAGATTTGGGAGGATCAATGCTAAGGCTTAGAGAGGAGTCTTGTCTCCTAGGCTTAAGGCTAGGGTTTAGAGAGGTATTTGTCATCTAGGCTTAAGGCTAGGGTTTAGAGAGGTATTTGTCAACTAGGCTTAAGGCTAGGGTTTAGAGAGGTATTTGTCACCTAGGCTTAAATCTAGGGTTTAGATTTGTGGTAAGTCTGAACAAGGCAATTTGAGCAGAAAGGTTATGGTTTAATCCAGGCGAGGCTGAGTAGGTGTCTATGATAGAAGATGGGATTGGATGAAGTTTGATGTCCAGAGATAAGGGGTAGGACCGAGTCATCTTGAGAGTCACAGAGAGGCATCTTTGATAGACTTGAAGAGTTTGAAAACTTGTGGAGACCAAAGAGTGATTTTGTAAACAAGGTGCCAAGGAGGGTGGCATTTTGAAAGTATGTTATTTTGATAAGGAGGCCTTATGATTAATTATGTTTCTAACTAACTCAAAGAGTTTGCCACATGCTGTTCTTGAAGACAAGGGATGCCCTTCTTGCTAGATATGACTTTGTTGGAGCCCTGATTCTTGTTAGAGCCCCTGGCCTTTTCTGAAGAACCACATAGTCGACCCATTTCCGTTGAGGGGAGCCTCAATGTTTGATGAGGTGACCGTGGCGAAGCCCCAGTCGATGATGCAAAGCAAACCCGAAGGGAATCTGGTAAAGAGAGCCTGAGAGAACGGCTTAACAAAAGCCCCAGCTTGGAGAGATTCAATGTATCCCTATTGCAGACAGAGTCATCTTATGGCCACGGAGGCGATCCATCGTTTCGAACCACAGTCAATCAGTCACTTGGACAAGACTCGAAAATGTATATGTGCAGGGGCACATTTTTCGAAGGTGGGAATGGATCCCGAATTCGTGTATGACACTCTCGCTTTTGGGTGTGACTCTTCTGGGAGAGTATAAGCATCACTAGGTGTGGAAAAGTGTATGGAAGCCACTGCTGACAGAAAGACAGTGTTTGGCTCTTCCTAGATTGTAGAAAAGAAGACTTGTCGAGACATTTGAAGAATTGTTTTATTCATAATTATATTTTGGTTGCTCGAGAATGGACCTCACTGATTGGTTTATCAAATTCCAATTATATAAGTAAACAAATAATGACTGCTTTGATTTGAAGCTGGAATAGGAGAGAGAAAATCGATTGATGGTGAAATCGGGCTTGACTTTAGAAGGAGCAGGATGTTCCGTTGTTGCTTGCTGCTCTGGACTGTTCTGTGATAATTTTCGTGTAGGCTGCCACTGCATTGATCTTCTTTATGGGAAAGAATGAAAAATAGAAAAAAGACTGGAGTGGAAGAAAAAAGACTGGAGTGGAAGAAAAATTGGGATTTGACTGATTATAGCCCCTTCTATTTTTCTGTCTTTCGAGTTAAGATTCGTTGTTCCTTTGTTCTCGCAAGCCAAGGGGAGTAGTCCCTGGCGCGTGTCTCCTTGCTTTTACCGGAGTGCCGCTGAGAGGTACGGATGCGAAGTCCCAGTGAGACTTTTGCAGACAGTGTTTAAGGAGTCGAATGAACGATTTTCAAGAATAGGACGAGTTCCCAAACTTGGAGAGAGTATGTAATATGCTCACGTAGGATAACAAGTGACTCAAAATTTTGAATATGCATTTCTTTTAAATAATCTTTATGAGAATGCCATCCGGTAGCGGTTGTAGCTTGGCTTTGGGTTGCGATCGATTATTAGGTGATGCTTAACATGACCTCTTAAAGTGAGAGGTCGGCTGGGCCTTTTGCTGAGAGGTTGGTTTGAGGGATGTGTTTGGGATCTCTAAGGTGAAGGGATTTTCTTGTTGTTACTTCTTCAGAACCTCTAAGAGTGAGGTTAACTTTGATTTTGACAAGGTCAAGGGTGGTGATGGAGTCCTCTAAAAGTGAGAGGATAGATTTGGAACGGGATTTGTCCAAGAGGGAATCTTTGTTGCTTCTTCTCGTGAGTTTGTTGTGATTTTAGCAGGTATCTTGATCACGATAGGACCTTCACTCGATGTCTCATTTTCACAACCTTTGAGATGGGAGGTTCACTTCGGAGTGATGGAAGTTTTTTTTTTGACGCCCTCTTCTCGAGAAAAGCCTTCGGATTTGTTTGCTCGCGATAGCCCCTAGTGTATATGCCTTAGGATGCGTTTACCTTTTCCCTCTTGGGCTTGGAGGTGGTCCCTTCGAGGGAGCCCCTTGTATGAGTTTCTTTTGCGTTCCGCCTTTCTTGAGCTTTGTGAGTCAGGGGAGCCCCTAGTATGGGCTTCTTCCTTAGGGTTTCAAAACATGTCGATCTTGAAATGAAAGGGTATTATTTAGTGAGGATAAGGTTATGGCTTCCTATGGTGAGAGGTTCAAGCTTCAATCGCTAATGGATAGCATTCTCAAAAGAGTATTTAAAATAAATGCAAACTCATTTAACCGACTTATTAAGTAAGGCAAAATATATTCGGACCATGAGAAAGACATGTGAGCATATTCAATGAAAGCTTATCTATTAAATGGAAAATCAGAGGAGACGCGAGATTGGGGGGTTGGTGAGCCCCAAGTTGACATTCATGTATCACTTGTGAAGGATAAGAACAACCCCTTGCATTTTGTAGTGGCGTGAGCATCTATTTTCTGATGATGAGCAACAACGGTCTTTGTGCTGATCTTGACTATATGGAAAGGAGGTCAAGTGGGGGAGAGTGTATTTGGGGAAGTGTATGCTCGAGAAAGCACAGAGAGCACGTACAAGGAGAGGGTCTGGAGATAGTGTACAAAAACTATATGGTGGAGTATGGAGAGAGTGTATGAGAGAAAGGTGCATAGAGATGGTGTATATGAGGAAGGGAAGGTGAGTTGTTCACTCCAATCAAAGCATTTATTATTTTGAGATTAATTGTTTACTTTGTTATTAGCCGGTGAATTTATCAGTGAGATTAGCAATCAAGTGATAATTATAAATAAGACAATCTTCTTGAAAGTAATGCGAGATTATGTCTCAAGTCTAGAGAGAAAGGAAAGAAAGACTCTTTTATTATTGAAGTAACTATTCCAAAGTGGACATTACATACCAATGCCCAAAGTGGGCGTAAGAAAGACACACTAGAACCTACAAGATTGAATGAATCTAAATCCTTCCTTGAAGTACGAGGGCTTCTTCATCAATGAGGCCTTGGTTGATCAAACTTTGAATCAAGTGTTTCAGCTGCTTACAGTTGTCAGTGGTATGCCCAACGTACTTGTGGTATCTGCAAAACTTGGATGTATCGAAGTTAGCTCTCTTATTAACAGGCTTGTAATTCTCGAGCGGCTTGATCAAACTCTTTCCCACCAAAATGTCAAAGAACTCACCCACGGGCATTCTTAAGTCATCAAACTGCTCCTTGTCGATCTTCTTCCCTTGGATTGAATTTGGGGGTGACTCGGGTATTGGTGCCCTTCGTTGGTTGGTGGCCATAGTAGGCATCCTGAATGAGAAATTTTGATGTGTTGAACGATAAGTGGGACCACAAGCATGTGGATGGTAGGGACTCTGGAATTGAACAGGAGGAGGAGCTCTTCTCAAGTATTCTTGAATGTAAGATAAATGGCGCTGCTCAATTTCATGCATGTCTTTGAGGAGGTTGATCACTCCCAACCTCATGTCTGAGACTTCTTTAAGGGCTTCAATGCTTTTCTCCATAGACATGATGTAGAATCCTGTAAGAACATATGGCAGAGTCGAACCAATGAGTTGAATTAGACTCATAATTAATCTTGAGGCATCTTTGAGAAAATAGTTGATCTCCACAATTTGAGAGTTTGACCGGGCTGAAGTTGCCTACGTAACCCTTACCATTTAAGGTATGAGTCTCAGGTCACCGTAGTTCGAGGGGGCCCCGATTGATGATACAACCAGGGTTAAGTTTAAAGAAAGAGAGAGGATGAATGTAAAAGAGGAAGAGGAAGATGACTCGATCCTTGGTCAAATATAAGTGAGGGTGATCTAGACGAGCTAATCGGACTTGGATGAGAATTGGTCTTGATTGGCTTAGGTAGGCCCTAGATGGTGGTTTGATCTAGGTGGGTCGAGAGAGGTTTGATCTAGGTGGTTCTTTGGCCGAAGGGTGCTAGAGATAAAGGATCTAAACTATGGATGGTTTTAAGACTAAGGGAGCAGACTGTGGATGGTTCAAGAGATAAGAGGTAGAACTTTGAAGGGTCCTAACTTGAAGGATGTAGACCATGGGTGGTCATGAATGGTCAAAGGGATGAAGAGTGGACCTCGGAGGGTCTTATAATGGACCAAGAGTGGTCCGAGAGATGACAGGTGGTCCTAAGTGTAGGATATAGACCATGGATGGTCAAAGGTAGAGGAGTGGGCCATAGATGGTCCGAGAGATGAGGGCTGGACCTCGGAGAGTCTCAGGTGGAAGGGAGGACCTTTAATGGTCCTAGATATAGAGAGCGGACCTCGGAGGGTCCTAAATTGAGGAGTGGACATAGTATAGGAAGAGCACCACGAAGGGTCAAAGAGTGGACCTTGAACGGTCCAAGATAGAGAGATTGGACCTAGGGCGGTCCGTAGTAGAGGGTTTGGACCTTTAAGGGTCCAAGAGATGAGGAGTGGACCTCGGAGGGTCCTAGAAATGAAGAGTGGACCTCGGAGGGTCCTAGAAATGAAGAGTGGACCTCGGAGGGTCCTAGAAATGGAGAGTGGACCTCGGAGGGTCCTAGAAATGGAGAGTGGACCTCGGAGGGTCCTAGAAATGAAGAGTGGACCTCGGAGGGTCCTAGAAATGAAGAGTGGACCTCGGAGGGTCCTAGAAATGGAGAGTGGACCTCGGAGGGTCCTAGAAATGGAGAGTGGACCTCGGAGGGTCCTAGAAATGAAGAGTGGACCTCGGAGGGTCCTAGAAATGAAGAGTGGACCTCGGAGGGTCCTAAAAATGAAGAGTGGACCTCGGAGGGTCCTAGAAATGAAGGATAGTTAAGCATTTTATTTACAAAAATACCTTCTATTTTTATAGATCCTACATTTGGTTGGAAGGGATACCCCTTTTTCACAACTATCTAGCATTACTAAAGTGGTGGATCCTAACAACTAACCTTCGCCTATAGACATTTACTATAATATTCATTGTGGGTCCGACAATTCGATGATAGGACAAGATCGATCACTTACCTTTCATGGCACGTCCTCTAAAAGGAAATAGATCTCGACTCATCATTGACTCGTGGTGACACATTATGAATACTATATTAATTGTCTATAGGAAAAAGCTAGTCAAACCAACCGGTCACAGGGAGTGTACTCCTAGCAAAGTGGGTGACACAAAGGTTAGGTTTCAGGCTCCCACCGTGCAGCCGAATGTGAATACCCCGTCCCGATGCAACGCGCATTCGGAGGTTGAAAATAAATAATCATATAAAGTCGGACCGAAATGGGAAATTCATTAAGTGACACTCGATTTAAACCATATTAAAAATATTAGTTTAATTTTGAGAGTCGCCACGCCACTTTGATATAGCCCAAAGCTTTGAAAAAAGGCTAAACATGTGATTGGGTTAGGGGGTCAAGTTACAACAGAAGAAGAAACGTTATCACTCCTATTGCCCGACGGATCGGTCTTCCTAGCATTATGGGGTGTTGGTTGTGTGCGGTGTTTACAGGAATAGATAGAAGAAATGGGATCATGCATAAGGAGGAGGGGAGAGAAAGAATTAATTGATGATCACACCCTAGAACCTTTGATTTAGGCCCTCGGAAGGTGCACTAATCAACGTTCATCCTTGGGGAATTGTTGATCATGGGATAATTATTACTAAGGTGGAAGGAAAGAAATAGTTCCTAGATCCATTGGGTTTCTTGGATGAAACCTTAGATCATCCTCGGCTATGCATATTTAAATATATTGAAATAATCCTAAATCTAGCATAAAGGCATAATTAAAACATACTGTATTAAACATGCAAGTAAACAGCAATAATAATAATAAAGGACGGAATAAAAGACTTACCAATTGTAGCAAGGCTTTGGGATTCGAATCTAGCAAGATTCAAATAATATTGAGAGATGTACCACTACAAGAAACAGGTTTATTTACGGCGGTTAAAATCCGCCGTTAATACTACGCGCCCCGCCGTATATAGTATTTACGGCGGACTAGCCGCCGTAAATAGACCCCCGTATAAATCATCGCCGTATATACTATATACGTCGGGACAACCGCCGTATATACTATATACGGCGGATATACCACCGCCGTATATAAATAAAATACATACGTATAATATGGCGTATTTGAGTGATCTTTATACGGCGGAATGTGTAACCGCCGTAAATAAGAGACGAGACGTCCGCACTGTAAAGAGTCGTCCCAGTTGCACCCCCACCAGGTTCCCTCGTCCAAACGAGTCGTCCATGGCCATTTTATACGGCGGTTACTATATCCGCCGTAAATAACTAAATAGGGACGACTCGTCCACTATGGCACGAGTCGTCCCATTTACACCCCCTACTGGTTCCCTCGTCCCCCCTTTGGGCACGAGTCGTCCCTAGGTTTATACGGCGGATTTAGTCACCGCGTAAATAAGCCTAATTTTTTTTTCCCCAGATCGTATAATTCATTTTCCCCAAAAATACGTTCACAAAAACCAAATTCAACCTGTACACACACAATATAACCAAAAATACACAAATCCAATCAATATTTACAATCTACATATTAACACAATTAATGTATCCAAAATACACAATGTCTAATAACCATTATACAAAAAAGTTATTAGTTGTTGAATGTATCCAAAATACACAATGTCTAAAATCCTGAACACCTATTCATTACCGTCATTTCCACGTCCTTCCATCCAACAACGTTTCAATTCATCAATTTGTTGTTGTAACTTAAGGCGTTCCTCCTCAAGTTGTTGTTGTGCGCTCCTGAAGTCGTTGTTGTAGCTGTCGGCGTTCCTCCTCATTTTGTCGGCGTTCCTCCACGAAGTTGTCTTTCAAAATCTGCTCGACCCCCGCCACCGCCTCCGCTACGGTGTCGAGAAGGTTGGGATTTACCAAACACCTTAGTTTTGTTCGGACCGCCTCCCATACATCGAAATCTCCCATGGTCATCAGAGCCAAACATACCAACAAAAATATTTTCACGCGCCGCGGGAGAGTCTTGTTGCTCCTCTGGCAGCTCCTCAACTGCATCATTAAGCGTTCGCTGTAACAAAAACAACATGTTCAATATAAATGTTTTAACTTTAATTAATATTATGAAAATGAAGTTAGAAATGAAAAAAAGTATTCTATAGAATAACAAAGCGAAACGAGAAAAGGTTGAAACTTTAACTTACAATCATTTGAGTGGTTTCTTGATCTGCGGGTGTTTTGCCCGTGCGCGTATGTATGAAAACGCTTAAGCGATCAGTTGGTAAACCCTTGCCGCCTCTCTACAATTTATAATAGAATCATTTGACCAAAAAAAATATATTTATATACGATACAAAAAGAAACATTAATTGAATTGACAGCGAGAACTAAATTGAACGATGACAAACCTCTTTGATGACTTTGGAATGGGACGTTTTTCCGGTCCTATTCGAGCACGATTGTTTTCTCGATTCAATTTATTTGTTTCGATATTTCCTGGAAAAAAAAGATAATATTAGTATTAATTTGACTACTTATATAAGACATTCACGATAATAGATTGAGATTAATTTGAAATATACCCGAGCCTTGGCGTACCCCACATCGCAACAAGTGCGGCCCATTGATCCGCAACGCACCCACGGGGTGGGTGAGCCAATGCGTCTTGGTCGATTCATACATCTTATAATGCTTGTTTCAGGCGAGTAATAATATTCATAAGCGAGTCAATATTCATAACAAAGTCATAAGCGAGTAATATTCATAGCGAGTAATACTTATTATATGCTTGTCTCACATTGTATTTCCGATCACGCCACGCTTTAGCGAGAGAAAGAGCCATAAGAGGAAATACTCAGGAGGAGCATTTGTATTTTCCTATATACACAATTCAACAAAGAAAAAAAACAATTGTTAGAGAATCATAAGACTTTTGACTACGTACTAGAGATTTATGTAAGAAATATGGATTACAACTTACCGGAACGTCATTCCATACGTTATTTATGCACTCGTGGTTCATACGAGACCACTCTTTAGTTAATGGGAAATGTTCCCCATTTTTAGCAAAAATTCCTATACGAGTAGCTAATTGTGCCATTTCCCCACCAACTGGTTGACCATAATTATTCCATATTATGATCAATCTCTCTTTACCCCATTTGGCGGTTGGTTTTGCCAACCCTCTTCCTTTAGGGTTAGAGCCCTGACCTGGTAATAAATTTTTCTTTGGAGGCATATCTGTCATATGACAATTCAATTATAGCACAAGAATTGGATAAACCAAGTAAAGGGACCCAAAAAACAATCTTATAATATATGTATAAGACCTATAAATTTATTATAGGTCTTATGTATCATGTATAAGACCTATAAAATGCCTAGAAACAACAACAGCAACAACAACAACAACAACAACAACAGCAACAGAAACAACAGCAGCAACAGAAACAACAACAGCAACAACAAACAGTAACGAAACAAGAATAAAGAACGGGAATAACAACGGCAACGAATAAAGCAAACAACAACAACAACAACAACAAAGAATAAAGAACAATAACGGCGGCAACAAAGCGGCAACAATAACAGCAGCAAACAACAAACAGCAACAGAATTTTTTTTTGATATATAAACATGAGAAAAATAATTGAAAAGGATAAAGTCTTATAACATGTTATAATAACAAGCAATTTTTTGATATATAAACAAGAGAATGTGAAGACTGACCAATGCATTAATGGCACAATGCAAAGAACAACAACAACACTCAACAGCAACAAAAAACAACAACAGCAACAACCAAAAACTGTAACAACCAAAAACTGGAACAAACGAGAGGAATATGATACCATTTTTGAGCTATTAAACTATGTACATTTAATTTTGAAGTAGTTCAAAACAGGCAAGGTTTCCAAAAAACAACTTTCGTGATTTTATTCATAAAGAAAAAAGAAAAAAAGGTCTAAATAAGGAACATACTCGTTCAGCTCATCCTTACTACAGAAATTGGCTCCAGTTCAACTAGACTAGTAAATGGACTTCTAGCTACATCCTTACTACAGAAATTGGCTCCAGTTCAACTAGACTAGTAAATTGCCTACTTTCAAAAAGGTAAGAAATTATAAATGGACTTCTAGCTACAACAATTACCATGCAAATACACAGTTTATAAATTGTAAACTGACCTATTTATTGGTTATACAACTACTGTTAAGTGTCTCATTAGGTGAAAAACTGGGTCCATGAATATATGGTGAACAAAACATTGAATTGCCATGCAAATTGTCACCACTTCATGCACATCCATAATGCAATCACCACCAAGAATATAGAACTTGCATTCACGAGCACATGTACAGAACCAAATCTACATTTCTTTTACTCTATAAATAATACTTTTGGAAGCGGGGCGGGGAACAACAAACATGACATTACGGGGGCTCCGCGGGTTGTGGACACATTTGTTATATGTCACATTTAACAAAAAACAAATACCAAATCGGGGGGGAAGCGGGGCAGGGGGAACAACAACCACAAGGAACAACAACAACAACAACACTATAGGGCAAGCCTTGCTTGATACGAAAAAGTATAAAATAGTACGAGGTGGGGCTCCGCATGTACCAAATCGGTGGGGAAGCGAGGCGGGGACATCCCAAAGTAAAAGGAGTACCTGGAGAAGCGAGATGACGGAGGTAGAAAGTAAGAGCCGCTGCAACAAGATCTGTAGGAAATAAGAGTTTGATCAAAAGAAGCGAGAACAAATACATATTACAATTAACAATATTAATATTCAATCCAACCATACAAAATAACAAGTTTGATTGAAATATGAAACATAAGTAATAACATTGTCTTAGTAATAGTAAGCAAATAAGATCTAAACAAATACATATTACAATTAACAATATTAATATTCAACCATACAAAATAACAAGTTTGATTGAAACATGAAACATTAATAATAACATCACAATAATAACATCAGCGATGAGAGCCGGAGGTTTGTCACGATAGTAGGTGCGACGGGAAGAACGCCTCGTGCACGAGCGGTGGCTCTCGAAATGCATCGTAGTCAAATAATCCTACGAGCGGCTCGTAACTCCGGGGCTCTGTGCGCATCGCCCAAGCCTCCATTTGCGTATACCGGGCTCCCAAAATGGCGGTTTCATCTTCCAACCCCTCAAAATGATCTTGCACCTCCCCATCTAGCATCCTCTAAAGTACGTCGACTCTGTTCCCGCGATAACCTCCCCCATCTAGCATCCTCCAAAGCATGTCGGCTCTGCTCCCGAGCGATCCTTGATCGCTCTGCTCCTCAAAAATGCCCTCATGGTATCCCAGCGATCAAAAGAACCTGGCGCTCTGGTTCTCCTCTCCTCCACGACCACCCTGTCTCTCCACGATCCTCCTCTTCTGCTCCTCATCATCCTCCTCATCAACGGGATCCATTTGATCATCAATATCGGGCATACGCCAATGCACGGCTTGTTCACCACTCGGAAACGTGGCCCCTACCCTGCAACGGACCGTCCTCACAGGAGTACCATATTCAAACAATAAAGACCTGTTGTCGTCGCCCTCCGGTCCCTCACAAACTTGTCATCTGCACTAGCCGGTCTACGAGAATAAAAACTCGTGCCCCCATCAATCTCATCGCCTCGGGTTTTGGTTCACCCACACAAGCTTGAGCAATCAATGTGATCATCCCCCTATTGATATGTTTCCCTTTTTGGTAAGGGCAAATGCCTCACATCTCCGAACAAAAATATCAACCCAATCGGGAATCACACGAAAACTCCTCAACCCTGTTCGCAAAAGGTTTACCATAGCCACATTCAATTGAGCGGGCTCTCCGTTTGCCAAACAAGAAATAGATAGACCTCTGTAAAATAATTTCCAAGCTAGGGTGAGAAAGAGAGGAAGCCCTAAGGTATTTTTTGCGGGGCAATCCTGTGAGCTCAGAAAAGAAAAACAAGTCCCCATTAG
This sequence comes from Adenophora triphylla var. japonica, assembly GCA_022495995.1. Lineage (NCBI taxonomy): Eukaryota > Viridiplantae > Streptophyta > Magnoliopsida > Asterales > Campanulaceae > Adenophora > Adenophora triphylla. Next base: position 78,748 of record JAFEMH010000669.1, on the reverse strand, counting down.
ACTCGACCCGAGTTTCCTCTCGGTGATCAGCCCCAAAGATTTGCCTCAACTCATCATAATCCACTCGATAGGCGTCATCATTCATATGAAACCGAATAGTATTTTCTTGTGACCTGGCCTACCTCCAAAGTTGAAAGGAACTCAAGTGAATATCTCAAATACGTAGATGGAGTCTTCCCAGGAAATTACCTAACCCGGCTTGCGTCATCAATTACGTTACTAATGTCTCTAAACCCAAATCCCTCAACACCGGCAAATGAAGGAAAGTGGTGACTTGAAATTTCCTACCCTCCAAATTCCGCCATTTTTTCTTTTGAGCGGCGGTCAATTGGGTCAATCCCATATACGGATCATTTGGGACTACGGGCGGCGTGTTTTGTCTACCCCTCTTGTTGCTACCCCCTCTAACATCTCTCTCCTTAGGAGGCATATTTTCAACACAAAAACCACCTATACATAAGACGGAGAGACACAAATTTTAGTAATAACATTGTCTTAGTAAATAGTAAGCAAATAAGACCTAAACAAATACATATTATATAGAAGTAACAATATTAATATTCAACCATACAAAAATAAGAAGTTTGATTGAAACATGAAACTTAAGTAATAACATTGTCTTAGTAAATAGTAAGCAAATAAGATCTAAACAAATACTACTCAAACTAATCATCATCATTATCGGCCATATCAACATCATCATTATCGGCCATATCAACATCTAGGTCATTGATATTAGTAGTTTTAATCTCGACCCCATCAACTCCCTCTCGCACCCACGATGTTTCTTCGTTAGCAACATTTTCATCCAGATTTTGTGAGCAAAATGGTACCAATTGTGGAATTGAATTTGCAACTTGTTTATCATCATTTGAATATATGTCAAAACTATCTCTTGGCGTAATCCTCATCACAACTTTCCAATCACTTTCTATAGGATCTTTAACATACCAAACTTGCTCAGCTTGAGATGCTAATAAGAATGGTTCATCACCAACTCGATTATCCTTATACAACTTGTGATTGAAGTTTACAAGAGTAAATTTTTGCTCATCTTCCATCTTGCCTGTCCGGTTATCAACCCAATCACATTTAAACAATACAAATCTTATTGAGTTGCTATAACGAATTTCAAGGATCTCAATCAACTCCCCGTAGAAGTTAACATCCCTTACAATGGGATTATTATCCTTTCGGCTTGCAAAACTTGTCACACTTGCATTCAGCATGACTCCACTATTTTGAGTTTTCCTCCGTCTATCGACATCCTTCACTCGAAATCGAAAACCATTTATTATGTAAGACTTATACCGCCTCGCATCCATATGAGGACCCAATGCAAGACTCGTAATTCTTTCGGGCACTACATCTTTCGTCGTGCATACCTTTTATAAAAAACAAAATTTAATAAGAAAATATTTAAAACGATAAATTGAAACTATTATATGAAGGTGGTTTCATACTTACATAATCCTTAAACCAGCTAACAAACTTATCATTATGTTCTTTCTCTATAAGATGTCGTTGATTACGAGGTAATGTCTCCCTCAATTGTACACGATGCATTACGAAGCGGATCGAAAATATGAATTAAGTATTAATTTGAAATATAAAAGATATAAGGAATGTAAGCCTCATGTAAGGAATCACTTACTCTAGGTATTGTTCAACATCTTCGGTATTGAAAAGCACATATCTATGCGCTTGTACTCGTGTGATGTAATCAAGGGTAATTACCTCTTCTTTTCCTACAAAGCGGCCTAACTCATCACCTTCATCATCATTTCTTCTAGGACGATTGGACTTTGTCTCAATGTCATCCAAATATTGCGTACAAAAAGTCATGCATTCTTGACCACAATTACCTTAGCTATGGAGGCCTCGGGATGGGCTCGATTTCGAACATATAATTTTAATGTAAGTAGAAACCTACAAAAACATTTACTTATTCTAAAGCGAGATGTAAAAGGAATTTAACTTTTTCAAAGTAAATTTAATATGGATGTACCTCTCTGGGATACATCCAACGAAATTGTATTGGGCACGCTAGCAAGGCCTCCTCGGCTAAATGCACCGGCAAGTGCTCCATAACATCAAAGAAAATTTGGTGGGAATATTTTCTCGAGAGCACATAGTGTGACTGACCATCCGATCTTGTATCTTTTCGAGATCGGCAAGTGTATTCACCTTTGAGGATAATTGCCTAAAGAAATTTGCCAACTCAATGATGGCTTTTACAACGAAGTAGGCAACGCTTTTCGAACAGCTAAAGGGAGTAGTTGTTGGAGCAAAATATGACTATCATGGCTCTTAAGACCCCAAATAGCTCTTTCCTCTAGATGTACACAACGAGATATGTTTGACGAGTAGCCATCGGGGACTTTGACTCCCTTTAGAACTTTCAAGAATGTGTCTTTATGCTTCTTACTCATTGTAAGCGGCGGAGGCATAATATCTTTGCCGGATGGAAGCTTTTGTAGATGCAATGGTTTCCGAATGTTCATCACTTTTAGGTCTTTTCTTGCTTTATCATTATCTTTTGATTTCCCCTTGAGTACCTAACAGTATGTAGCACATTATCACACACATTTTTTTCAATGTGCATAACATCAAGATTATGACGAACATGATTATTTGCCCAATAAGGCAACTCAAAGAAGATACTCCTCTTTTTCCAATTGTGACACAACTTAGGAACCTTTCTTTTCTCCAACTTGGCTTGTTGCTTCTCACCCTCTTCTCTTTTCCTCTTTTTAATAACATCTTCTATTTTATACTCTGTTTCCATATTTTCAACTTGTTTAAGCAATTTTGTTCCAAACAATAACTTGGGCTTATCTCTCACTTCATGAGTACCATCAAAAGAGCCTTTATCCTTACGAAAAGCATGACTCCTAGGCAAGAAGCGTCGATGACCAATATAACAATACTTGCCACCATGATCCAACCATCGTGCTTGAGGTCTCACATTGCAACAAGGGCAAGCATATTCACCTTTAGTGCTCCATCCAGACAACATTGCATATGCAAGAAAGTCATTTATTGTCCATAATAGTGAAGCTCGTAAAGTAAACAACTCGTTCCTTGATGCATCATAAGTTGATATACCATCTTCCCACAATTCCTTCAACTCATCAATTAACGGTTGGAGATACACATCTATCTTGTTGCCCGGCCCTTTTGGGCCTTGAGTAAGCACCGACAAGAAGAAATATGGCTGTTTCATGCATAACCAAGGTGGAAGATTGTATGGCATAAGCACAACCGGCCAAGTCTTGTGAGATATAGTCATTGTTACGAAAGGATTAAATCCGTCGAGATGCTAATCCCAATCTAACATTTCGAATTTCACTTGAAAATAATGGATAACGTTCATCGAATTCCTTCAACGCACGAGAGTCTGCAGGATGCCTCAGCACACCATCGTCTATTCTTTTCTCGGCATGCCATCTCATGAGTGTCGCGGTCTTAGATGACCAATACAACCTTTGCAACCTTGGCTTTAAGGGAAAATACCATACTTTCTTCATCGCTACACCTTGGGAAGTTTATTCTTGCCACTTGTTTCCGCACCTTCACCGCTACCCCTTCTTCTTGTTGCTTATATCTAGAGGCTCCACAAATTTCACATTTAGTAAGTTTTTCGGTTTCATTTCGAAACAACATACAATGATTAATGCACGCGTCCCACGTTTTATAACTAAAACCCAAATCCGCGATCATCTTGTACGCCTCACGATAGGAACTTGGCACTTTCGGTGGCGAGGCAATGCCCTAATGAAAATTTTTAATAAAGAAGTAAATCCCTTATCGGTCACTCGATAATTAGCCTTCCGAGTGCATAAGTTCTACAATAAATGAGAGTACCGTAAACTTATCACACCCTTCCCATGAGGCTTGATCGGCATCTCTCAAAAGTCTAAGAAACTTTGCGGTGGATGCATCGATTGTACGATTTCTTCAATTCTGGCTGGTTACTATCCGGCATACCCATCCCTTCATGTACCATTCGCCTCATACAATCTTGCATGCCCAATTCAATTTCAATGCCATCTTCGGTTGTCCTATCATTATTATCATTCTTACGCGCCGAAATGTACTCTTCCCCGTGCCTAATCCAATTCTTGTAATCTTTTTGAAATCCCATTTGCAATACAATGTGATCTCACGGTTGCACGGTCTTCTTGGTAACGATTTGCGCATTTTTACAAGGACAATATATTTCTTTAACACCAAGAGACTTTTTGAGAATGCAAAATCGAGAAAGTTGTCAACCCAGACAAATACTCATTTGAAATTCGATTATCCAAATCAATCCAACTTTTGTCCATATATGACTTGACTTGATATTTTTAACGTTAAAATACAACCTATATATAAGACCGAGAGACACAAATTTTAGAATAAAAATAAACTCATAAACAAACATAGTCTAAATATGTACAACTTTTGGCTCGATATAGATAATATACATTGTTGGAGCCTAGCCTATTAGTCGAACTTGGGCCCATGATATAGTATAACCCTATGACAACATTCATTCGTTCTCTCTCACAAGCCCCCTAATTGAGAAGCTAATTTAAGGAACTAGGTTGATGTGCAAAAGAATATGCACATGCAACAAAAGATTTGAAACTATTTTTAGGAACTAGGTTGAAGTGCGCAACATTATTTTTGAAGTGCGCAACACCAACATATGGACTAATAGATTGAGATTACGGGCACACTAGAGTTAAGGGAATTTACAAGGTTTTCCTTAGTTCAACAACAAAGTTGAACTAAGGCGGGTATAAAGCAAGACTATCACCAATGAATGAAAAAAGCATTCGATTCACAATTAACAAGACTATCACCACACGGTGGTAAAGCCACCTCAACCTATTTTACCCTAATTTTTGAAAAATGTCATTTCACTACTTTCAAATATTATCGGGTGAGTGGAAATACGAGAACAATTTCTAATGACTAAAGAGCCATCGGGACTTGTTTGCGCCAACGAGTTTCCATCTCCGAACACTACTATTAGCTTGTAACAGAAAGACATGATAACAAGAAGAGAGCTACGAGACTACCATTTTTAATAAATGTGGACAATAGGAGAACGAGAAAATTAGGAATTCGGCATATGCGTGAAGAAACTTACACGGCTTTGATTTAGAATCGCTTTTAATGAGAGAAATCATTTTAACGGTGGAGGGATTTTCACTACATTATTTCACGAAATACATTTTTTAAGAATGTGACAAAGTCATAATTTGGATGGAAACTTAAAATACGGTATCTACTCGTAATTAGGAATGATAAATGGAACCAACAATCTCTTCACATATACCAAATGGTCATGTTTCTGTGACAACCAAATCGGCTTGGACAAGCTAAAACATGAATAAACTAAATAACTACACACTTGAACTAAGGCGGGGTATAAAGCGAGGGTCCGAGTCACTATTTCTTCGACATAAATAGAAACACACATAACTCACAACACCAAGAACAAAAAAACCCGAAATTAAAAGTAAATTAGAAAAGGGGAAAGAAATGTATACCCGATTGTTGTTGATTGAAGAAATCAAAGCTCAATTTCGAATTTGGAGGAGAGAGAGAGGGCGAGTGAGATACGCTAGAGGAGAGAAAGAGGGACCGAGTAAGAAATCAAAGGGGAGACCAAGAACAATAAAAACCAAAAAATTAAAAGTAAATACCAACCGTTCTTCCAAGACTGATTTGGAGGAGAGAAAGAGATCTTCGTTGGTTGCCCTAGCTATGGAGATTTCGTGCCTTAGCTGCTGCTATGGAGGAGAGAAAGAGAGGGAGAGATACCGCGAAACTGAATAGGGAAATTTGGTTTCCCGGTATTTAATAACATTTACGGCGGACGCGTATAAACCGCCGTAAATAGTTAACTATATACGGCGGCTACTTATAAACCGCCGTATATAACTTCGATCTCATACGTATTCATGTGAAATATACGTATTTACTTATTTACGGCGGTCTAGACCGCCGTATATATTAATTATATACGGCGGTAGATATAACCGCCGTATATATATGATATATATGGCGGACGCGTGTCCACCGCCGTAAATGAGCGCCGTAAATAGCCCCTTCTCTTGTAGTGTACGGAAAGGAGAATCAAGTATAGTCTTGACTTCTCCGTGGGAAAATATGTTGTGTGATGATGTATGGAAAGGAAATTCAAGTATAGTCTTGACTTCCCTCTTGAAAATTGTGTGTGATGGAATAAATCAAGTGTAGTCTTGATTTCTCCGTGTGTTGTGGAAATAAACCAAGTTTAGTCTTGATTCGTGTACTAAGAGAACGTGTGTGGGGAGATATGGGGAAAAAACTGTGTACTGAGTGGGTACCGAGTGCACGTATTTATAGTGCTTCGGGAATTGGGCTGGACCAAGGAAAGGGTCGATCGGCCTTAATAATAAAGGTCGATCGGCACAAAAAGGCAAGGGTCGATCGGCACAAAAAGGCAAGGGTCGATCGGCACCAAACATAATGGTCGATTGGCACTAAAAATAATGGTCGATCGAACCCAAAAAATAAGGGTCGATCGGCACTATCTTCTGGCGTACTTTCCACGCGTACGGCTGATGGCGGAGGGAACAAAATAAAAAGATTAATTTAGGGTTTGTTAATTAGACCGGGTCAGGATATTTAAAATACCTTTTTTAGGACCGGGTACTAATAGTAGCCCCTCGGCGATGCTTCTTGTAAGACAAGTGGGGTCGACGATAAAAATAGGATCCGTCCTGAAAAAAGGGATTTCAGGAGGTGAAACGATGATCTTGCGGATGTGAGATTTGGACTCGTGCTGAGTCGCAAATGAAAGATGACCAGGTAGGTCGAGCGGCTGGACCCACGTTGGGCTACCTACGTATCCTGAGAGGAATCAAGCCAATTCATAGTTCGGAAAACTGCCGGGGATAGAAATGAATGGGCATTAGTACTCTGAAGAATGGAAGACGCGTGGTGTCAAGGATACGTGACTGCACGGGAGTCACCCAAAGATTCGACTGTACGGGGAGTCACCCAAAGATTTGACTGTCCGGGAAGTCACCCAAAGATTTGACTGTCCGGGGAGTCACCCAAAGATTTGACGGTACGGGGAGTCACCCAAAGATTTGACTGTACGGGGAGTCACCCAAAGATTTTACTGTACGGGGAGTCACCCAAAGATTTGACTGTACGGGGAGTCACCCAAAGATTTGACGGTACGGGGAGTCACCCAAAGATTTGACTGTACGGGGAGTCACCCAAAGATTTGACTGTACGGGGAGTCACCCAAAGATTTGACTGTACGGGGAGTCACCCAAAGATTTGTGAGAGTATGACTATGTGGGAGTCATCCCGAAAAATAAGAATTTGACTGTGTGGGAGTCATCCCGAAAAATAAGAATTTGACTGTGTGGGAGTCATCCCAAAAAATAAGAATTTGACTGTGTGGGAGTCATCCCGAAAAATAAGGATTTGACTGTGTGGGAGTCACCCCGAAAAAATAGGAATTTGACTGTGTGGGAGTCACCCCGAAAAAATAGGATTTTTGAGTTTATAAATAATAAAAAGAGTAAGGATTTTTTGAAAAACGGAGGTTATTAAAGCCTGGTCAACCGCTTGGACCGAGGTGACGCGTACCGAGGCAGGGGAGAGAAAGGGTCGATCGGCCCTATCTCCTGATTGGCCAAGGACAGTTTGACGAGGATCGCGACGCTGAGATGAGATCTGGACCGCTCGTTGATCCAGAAGAAACAAAAAATAAAGTGCCGATCGGCCCTTCTTTTCATTGGTAAGATCTTCGGCCGATCGGCCTTTAAATCCGCCTATCTTCTTCTCCCTTTTATGCCTTCTTCTTCTCCGTCGAGTTTTTGGAGATCTTTTCGCCTGAGAAACTTTTTGAGTGCCTCCACTGTTCTTGTGTCAATTTTGTGGGGGTCTTGCCATGGATAATCCGGATTGGGTCAGCGATGTAATTTCCATGATAAATCGCCCAGATTTTCAATCCTTGGGCTCGTACTCCGGCGACATTGGGGGTCTCTTAGGTCATGCCGGCGGTTATGGCGACGGCGGTGCTGGCGCTAGTGGACATGGTGCCGGGGGCAGCCACGGTTCTGGCGATTTTGGGAGCGGTTATGGAAATATCGGTGGTGGTTTTGATGGTGGTTATGGTGGTGGCTTTGATGGCAGCCATGGTGGCAGTCACGGCGGTCACGGCAGCAGTTATGGTGGCAGTCACGGCGGCAGTCATGGTGGCAGCGGTGGTGGTCACGGCGGTCACGGCGGCGGCAATGACGGTAGTGATGATGAAGAGGAAGGTGACCACGGCGTCGGGGAGAGCGATAGGAGTGACGCTGGCGGGGACCTTGAGGCTAGGAGGCGACGGGCTTCTCGCAACTACAGACCTTCGAGGCTGCATTTTCCGTTGCATAATCAGTCTGATTTTTATGCGGGCTTGGATTTTCACGGGTCCACGGGGCTTCGCTCCCGTGTTGGGATGAAGGTACAAGAATTTTTATTTAACAACAAAATAATTCATGCATGTATAAAATGTTATTATTTTAAATGCGAGTAATGATACATACCTGTGCTGTGTTTACCTGCAGGGGAAGAAGATGAAGGGACGTAGCTCCCTTAAGGCGGTAGGAGAGTTGTGGGCGTCCTTGCCGGCTGGTGAGGGTGGTCCTCGTGAGAGGGTACAGAGCTTGGGGTTGGCTCCCTTTTTTGACATGGTCCTACAGATGGGCCAGACCAGAAAGTGCACTGCTGTGGTGAAGGCGTGTCGGGAGTTCTGGTGGGACACGACACATACCTTCCATTTGAGTTGGGGCGAGACCACGATTACTCCTACAGACTTTGCCGTTCTTACCGGCTTGAGGTTCACGGACATAGCCCTTCCTTACGATGATACCCTTCATGCCGATCCGGCTCGTCAGGTCCATTTGTTTGGTGCTGGACTGGGCTCGAGTAGGAATTTCGGTGTTGATGCGGGGAAGCTGTATAGGCTTGTTAGCGCTGCTATTGACCAGTATAGGGTTGGCCAGTACGGGCTTGATGCACTTGTTCGAGGATTCCTCTGGTATGGCTTCTCAGTGGCCCTCTTTCCCAACTCAGGCCCAGTATGCCGATTTTCTTTGTTGGGTGCCTTAGTGGATTTGGATCTGGTGCGGGATATCTCCTGGGGAGGGGCCGGCTTGGCCGAACTGTATCGGGCCCTGGATACTGTCTCGAGGTCTAATACCTCTTCCTTTGACGCTTTTCAGTTTGTTCTGGAGGTATGTCAACTTTTGTCATTTTTATTGTCCTTTTACTTATTACTTGTCTTTCTGTCTTTATAAATATCTGCTTTCCGTGTCTTTTGCAGGCGTGGGTCTATGAGATTTTCAGTGCTGCGCCATTTACTTTGCGTGACCAGACCCGGGATGTGCCTGTCTTGCGTTATTGGAGGAAGGAGAACCGGATTGAGGGGGCCCAGAAGACGGTCCGCGAGTCTGAGCTGAGGGCTGTTCTCGATGGTCCCTGTAGGATCGAGTTTTTGCTTTACCCTTGGACTCCCGAGGCTTCAGAGACGGTTGGTGCTGTCCGGGATGTGACTGCTTCCCGTAGATTGTTGGTTGGTTTGCTTGCTGATGAGATGTACTTGGGAGAGCGGGTGGCGAGACAGCATTATGCGTGGGCTCCGCTTTATGCGCCCCAGCATCCTCCCAGGAATATGTGGTATCCCAACCGCTTGGGGAGGAGGGCGGAGTATCTGCAGGGGATCCCTGTGCTTCTGAGTTCCGGCTTGATATGGATTATATGACTTTTGTGGAGAATTTTTTGAGGTCGCCGCAGGTGGTGAGGCGGGCTGCTGAGGCTGCCGGTATAGGGGAGCAGGGCTTAGTTATCCCCGAGCTGATGGGTGCTGGACATCCCGAGATTGTAGACATGCCTCCGTTTCCCGACCATTTCTTTGTGCATATGGGCGATGGGCAGGTGAGGGTAGATTTGACGCCCACAGAGGCTGACGAGGTCGAGGGTGCTCAGCTTCCTCCAGACAGTGCCGGCGGGGTATACCTCTTACTTTTCCTTTTTATGCACCTATTATTATGTTTTAGCCATGGTGTGACTCTCGCGTCTGATTTTGCAGGTTACCCGGGATTCCTATGTGCGGGCTGTGAGGCAGACCAATATACTGAGTCGTCTGCTGAGGAGTGCGGTGCAGACACTTTCTTGCCAATCTCGGAGGTCGGTGGACGTGGATCTAGTGCAGCGGAGGCAGCGATCCCATGATGAGGGTAGTTCGACATCTAGATTTTCCCGTGGTCGCGCTTCGACCTCCCGTCGGGGTCATTAGGGATTTTTATTTTGTAATTCCTGTAGGGAAATAGTAGGAAAGAAACATACAGACTCTATTTTGATGCTGACTCACTGATGTAATGCAAATGCTTTATGTACAAGTTTAATGAGTTAATTTGAATGTTAGTATTTTCTATTTAGGGACATTTTCTATTTTTGTACACTGCAATGAAAAGTCACCCTAGCAATTGACGTATAAGGAAGTCACCCTAGAAATTGACGTGTCAGGACGTCACCCTATAGTTTAGAGAGGAGTTTTGTCTTCTAGGCTCGACGCTAGGGTTTTGGGAGGCATTTGTCACCTAGGCTTGAGGCTAGGGTTTAGAAAGGTATTTGTCACCTAGGCTTGAGGCTAGGGTTTTGAGAGGTATTTGTCACCTAGGCTTGAGGCTAGGGTTTTGAAAGGTATTTGTCACCTAGGCTTGAGGCTAGGGTTTTGAGAGGTATTTGTCACCTATGCTTGAGGCTAGGGTTTTGAGAGGTATTTGTCACCTAGGCTTGAGGCTAGGGTTTAGAAAGGTATTTGTTATTTGTCACCTAGGCTTAAGGCTAGGGTTTTGAGAGGTATTTGTCACCTAGGCTTGAGGCTAGGGTTTTGAAAGGTATTTGTCACCTAGGCTTGAGGCTAGGGTTTTGAGAGGTATTTGTCACCCAGGCTTGAGGCTAGGGTTTTGAAAGGTATTTGTCACCTAGGCTTGAGGCTAGGGTTTTGAGAGGTATTTGTCACCTAGGCTTGAGGCTAGGGTTTTGAAAGGTATTTGTGAACAAGGCAATTCGAGCGGAAAGATTATGTTATTCACAAGGCGAGGCTGAGTAGGTGTCTATGATAGAAGATGGGATTGGATGAAGTTTGATGTCCAGAGATAGGGGGTAGGACCGAGTCATCTTGAGAGTCACAGAGATACATTTTTGATAGATTTGAAGGGTTTGAAAATTTGTGGAGACCAAAGAGTGAAATTTGTAAGCAAGGTGCCAAGGAGAATGGCATTTTGAAAGCATGTTAATCTGATAAGGGGGCCTTATGATTAATTTCTAACTAACTCAAAGAGTTTGCCACACGGTGATCTTGATGACAAGGGATGTCCTTCTTGCTAGATATGACTTTTTTGGAGCCCTAATTCTTGTTAGAGCCTTTGGCCTTTTCTGAAGAGCCACATCGTTATCCCGTTTCCGTTGAGGGAGTCCTGATGTTTGATGAGGTGACCATGGCGAAGCCCCCAGTCGATGATGCAAAGCAAACCTGAAGGGAATGGCGAAGCCCCAGTCGATGATGCAAAGCAAACCTGAAGGGAATGGCGAAGCCCCAGCTTGGAGAGATTCAATGTATCCCTATTGCGGACAGAGTCATCTTGTAGCCACGGAGGCGACCCATCATTTCAAACCACAGTCAATCAGTCACTTGGACAAGACTTGGAAATGTATATGTGCAGGGGCACATTTTTCGAAGGTGGGAATGGATCCCGAACTCGTGTATGACACTCTTGCTTTTGGGTTTGACTCTTTTGGGAGAGTATAGGCATCACAAGGTGTGGAAAAGTGTATGGAAGCCCTTGCTGACAGAAAGACAGTGTTTGGCACTTCCTAGATTGTAGAAAAGAAGACTTGTCGAGACATTTGAAGAATTGTTTTATTCAGGATTATATTTTGATTGCTCGAGAATGGACCTTACTGATTGGTTTATCAAATTCCAATTATATAAGTAAACAAATAATGACTGCTTTGATTAGAAGTTGGAACAAGAGAGAGAGAATTGATTGATGGTGAAATCTGGCTTGACTTTAGAAGGAGAAGGATGTTCCGTTGTTGCTTGCTGTTACATTCGGTGGTAATTGTAGTGCGGGCTGCCGCTGCATTGATCTTCTTTATGAGAAAGGATGAAAAATAGAAAAAAGATTGGGAGAAAAAAGATTGGGATGGACAAAAAGGTGGGATTTGACTGATTATAGCCCCTTCTATTTTTCTTGTCTTTCGAGTTAAGATTCGTTGTTTCTTTGTGTTCGCAAGCCGAGGGGAGTAGTCCCTGGCGCGCGTCTCCTTGCTTTTACCGGAGTGCCGCTGAGAGGCACGGATGCGAAGCCCCAGTGAGACTTTTGCAGACAGTGTTTGAGGAGTTGAATGAACGAATTTCAAGAATAGGACGAGTTCCCAAACTTGGCGAGAGTATGCAATATGCTCACGTGGGATAACAAGTGACTCAAAATGCATTTCTTTTAAATAATCTTTTGAGAATGCCATCCGGTAGCGGTTGTAGCTGGGCTCTGGGTTGCGATCGATCATTGGGTGATGCTTAACATGACCTCTTAAAGTGAGAGGTCGGCTGGGCCATTTACTGAGAGGTTGGCTTGAGGGATGTGTTTGGAATTTCTAAGGTGAAGGAATTTTCTTGTTGTTGCTTCTTCAGAATCTCTAAGAGTGAGGTTAACTTTGATTTTGATAAGGTCAAGGGTGGTGATGGAATCCTCTAAAAGTGAGAGGATGGACTTGGAATTGGTTTACGGGATTTGTCCAAGAGGGGATTTTTGTTGCTTCTTCTCGCGAGTTTGTTGTGATTTCAGCAGGTAACTTGATCACGATAGGACCTTCACTCGATGTCTCATTTTTTGAGATGGGAGGTTCACTTCGGGGTGATGGAGGGGTTTTTTTTTTTTTTTTTTTTTTTTTTTTTTTTTTTTTTTGACACCCTCTTCTCGAGAAAAGCCTTCGGATTCGTTTGCTCGCGATAGCCCCCTAGCGTATGCCTTAGGATGCGTTTGCCTTTTCCCTCTTGGGCTTGGAGGTGGTCCCTTCTTTCGTGAGCCAAGGGAGCCCCTTGTATGGGCTTCTTTTGCATTCCGCCTTTCTTGAGCTTGGAGGTGATTGCTTCCTTTGTGAGTCAGGGGAGCCCCTAGTATGGGCTTCTTCCTTAAGATTTCAAAACTTGTCGATCTTGAAATGAAAGGGTATTATTTAGTGAGGGTAAGGTTATGGCTTCCTATGGAGAGAGGTTTAAGCTTCAATCGCTACTGGATAGCACTCTCCAAAGAGTATTTAAAATAAATGCAAAACTCATTTAACCGGCTTTTTAAGTGAGCAAAATATATTCGGATCATGAGAAAGATATGTGAGCATATTCAACGAAAGCCTATCAATCAAATGGAAAATCAGAGGAGACGCGAGATTGGGGGGTTAGTGAGCCCCAAGTTGATATTCATATAGCACTTGTGAAGGATAAGAACAACTCCTTGCATCTTCTTTAAATTGCAGTGGCGTGAGCAGCTATTTTCTGATGATGAGCAACAACGGTCTTGGTGCTTGTCTTGATCATATGGAAAGGAGGTCAAGCGGGGGAGAGTGTATTTGGGGAAGTGTATGCTCGAGGGAGCATAGAGGGTGTGTACAAGGAGAGGGTCTGGAGATAGTGTATGAAAAGTATATGGTGGAGTATGGGGAGAGTGTAAGATAGAAGGGTGCGTAGAGATGGTGTATATGAGGAAAGGACAGGGAGTTGTTTATTCCAATCAAAGCATTCATTTTTATTTTATTAGCCGGTGAGTTTATCAGTGAGATTAGCAATCAAGTGATAATTATAAATAAGACAATCTTCTTGAAAGTAATGCGAGATTATGTCTCAAGTCTAGAGAGAAAAGAAAGAAAGACTCTTTTATTATTGAAGTAACTGATCTAAAGTGGACATTACATATCAATTGCCCAAAGTGAACGTAAGAAAGACACACTAGAACCTACTAAATGAATGAATCTAAATCTTCCCTTGGAGGGCGAGGGTTCCTTCATCAATGAGGCCTTGGATTTTCCCTTGGTTGATCAATCTTTGAATTAAATGCTTCAGTTGCACACATTTGTCAGTGGTATCCCCGGCGTACTTGTGGTATCTGCAAAACTTGGATTCATCCAAGTTAGCTCTCTTGTTAACAGGCTTGTAGTTCTCGAGCGGCTTGATCAAATTCTTTCCCACCAAAATGTCGAAGAATTCGCCCACAGGCATTCCTAAGTCATCGAAATGTTCCTTGCCGATTTTCTTCTCTTGGATTGAATTTGGGGGTGACTTGGGTATTGGTGCCCTTCGTTGGTTGGTGGCCATAGCAGGCATCTTGAAGGAGAAATTTTGATGCGTTGAACCATAAGTGGGACCACAAGCATGTGGATGGTAGGGACCCTGGAATTGAACAGGAGGAGGAACTCTTCTAAAGTATTCTTGGATGTAGGACAAATGGTGCTGCTCAATTTCATGCATGTCTTTGAGGAGGTTGATCACTCCCATCCTCATGTTTGAGACTTCTTTGAGGGCTTCAATGCTTTTCTCCAGAGACATGATGTAGAATTCTGTAAGAACATATGGCAGAGTCAAACCAATGAGTTGAATTAGACTTATAATTTATCTTAAGGCATCTTTGAGAAAAATAGTTGATCTCCACAAATTGAGAGTTTGACCGGGCTAAAGTTGCCTACGTAACCCTTACCATTTAAGATACGAGTCTCAGGTCACCGTAGTTCGAGGGGGGGCCCGATTGGTGATACAACCAGGTTTAAGTTTAGAGGAAGAGAGAGGATGAATGTAAAAGAGGAAGAGGAAGATGACTCGATCCTTGGTCAAATGTGGGTGAGCTAATTGGATTTGGAGGAGGATTGGCCTTGGTTGGTAAGTTGGCTTTGGTAGGCCCTAGATGGTGGTTTGGTCGAGAGAGGTTTGCCCTAGGTGGATTTTTGGTTGAAAGGTGCTAGAGATAAGAATCTAAACTATGGATGGTTTTAAGGCTAAGGGAGCAGACTATGGAAGGTTCAAGAGATGAGAGGTAGAACTTTGAAGGGTCCTAAATTGAAGGATAGTTAAGCATTTTATTTACAAAAAAGCCCTCTATTTTTATAGAACCTACTCTTGGTTGGAAGGGATACCCCTTTTTCGCAACTAACTAAAGGTCCTAAAGTGGTGGATCCTAACGACTAACCGTCTCATATAGACATTTAATATGATATTTATGGAAAGTACTACAGACCTATGACAGGACAAGATCTTTTAACAAGCACTCAAACTTACATGGCACGTCCTTTAAAAGGAAATCAATTTTTTAGTGCCTTTTTTCTCTATAGATCTTGACTTATCACTGATTCGTAGTGACCTATCATAAAAATCTTATTAATTGTCTATATGAAAAAACTAGTCAAACCAACCGATCAAATGGAGTGTATTCCTAGCAAAGTGGGTGACACAAGGGTTAGATTTCAGGCTCCCACCGTGCAGCCGAAGCGCACTGATGAGTGGATGGCCAAGTGCGACTCGGAAGGGAGGCGACATGATCACCACACTTCCCGCACTTTGGCTTCTCCGATGGGTTAAAGGGTGTCTGTACAGTGTGACATGGACTCTAGTGGTAGTGTGAGGTAAAAAGT
Organism: Adenophora triphylla var. japonica; assembly: GCA_022495995.1. Classification (NCBI taxonomy): domain Eukaryota; kingdom Viridiplantae; phylum Streptophyta; class Magnoliopsida; order Asterales; family Campanulaceae; genus Adenophora; species Adenophora triphylla. The sequence goes on along the minus strand of JAFEMH010000669.1, from coordinate 63,019 downwards.
CTAATTCTTTTTAAAAAAAGGAGAAAGATTTTTTTTATTTTTATGAGATGCATGCATGCAATGCAACAGTTAAGAACAGAAAAAATAGAAAAAGAAAGCAAAATACAACACCATAAAAGAAAACGAAAGTCTGACCCACTAAGTTTGAAAAAGTTTCAAAACAGTCCCCAGCAGAGTCGCCACTGTGAATACCCCGTCCCGATGCAACGCGCATTCGGAGGTTGAAAATAAATAATCATATAAAGTCGGACCGAAATGGGATATTCATTAAGTGACACTCGATTTAAACCATATTAAAAATATTAGTTTAATTTTGAGAGTCGCCACGCCACTTTGATATAGCCCAAAGCTTTGAAAAAAGGCTAAACATGTGATTGGGTTCGGGGGTCAAGTTACAACAGAAGAAGAAACGTTATCACTCCTATTGCCCGACGGATCGGTCTTCCTAGCATTATGGGGTGTTGGTTGTGTGCGGTGTTTACAGGAATAGATAGAAGAAACGGGATCATGCATAAGGAGGAGGGGAGAGAAAGAATTAATTGATGATCACACCCTAGAACCTTTGATTTAGGCCCTCGGAAGGTGCACTAATCAACGTTCATCCTTGGGGAATTGTTGATCATGGGATAATTATTACTAAGGTGGAAGGAAAGAAATAGTTCCTAGATCCATTGGGTTTCTTGGATTAAACCTTAGATCATCCTCGGCTATGCATATTTAAATATATTGAAATAATCCTAAATTTAGCATAAAGGCATAATTAAAACATAATGTATTAAACATGCAAGTAAACATCAATAATAATAATAAAGGACGAAATAAAAGACTTACCAATTGTAGCAAGGCTTTGGGATTCGAATCTAGCAAGATTCGAATAATATTGAGAGATGTACGGAAAGGAGAATCAAGTATAGTCTTGACTTCTCCGTGGGAAAATATGTTGTGTGATGATGTATGGAAAGGAAATTCAAGTATAGTCTTGACTTCCCTCTTGAAAATTGTGTGTGATGGAATAAATCAAGTGTAGTCTTGATTTCTCCGTGTGTTGTGGAAATAAACCAAGTTTAGTCTTGATTCGTGTACTAAGAGAACGTGTGTGGGGAGATGTGGGGAAAAAACTGTGTACTGAGTGGGTACCGAGTGCACGTATTTATAGTGCTTCGGGAATTGGGCTGGACCAAGGAAAGGGTCGATCGGTCTTAATAATAAAGGTCGATCGGCACAAAAAGGCAAGGGTCGATCGGCACCAAACATAATGGTCGATCGGCACTAAAAATAATGTCGATCGAACCCAAAAAATAAGGGTCGCTCGGCACTATCTTCTGGCGTACTTTCCACGCGTACGGCTGTCGGCGGAGGGAACAGAATAAAAAGATTAATTTAGGGTTTGTTAATTAGACCGGGCCAGGATATTTAAAATACCTTTTTTAGGACCGGGTACTAACACCGAAGCGCACTGATGAGTGGATGGCCAAGTGAGAATCGGAAGGGGGGCGACATGATCACCACACTTCCCGCACTTTGGCTTCTCCGATGGGTTAAGGGTGTCTGTGCAGTGTGACACGGACTCTAGTGGTAGTGTGAGGTAAAAAAATCTAATTTTTTTTTTTAAAAAAAAAGAGAAAGATTTTTTTTTTAGGAGATGTATGCATGCAATGCAACAGTTAAGAATAAAGAAAATAAAAAGAAAGCAAAATACAACACCACAATGGAAAACGAAAGTCTGACCCACTAAGTTTGAAAAAGTTCAAAACATTCCCCAGCAGAGTCGCCACTGTGAATACCCCGTCCCGATGCAACGCGCATTCGGAGGTTTAAAATAAATAATCATGGAAGTCGGACCGAAATGGGATATTCATTAAGTTACACTCGATTTAAACCATATTAAAAATATTAGTTTAATTTAATGAGAGTCGCCACGCCGCTTTGATATAGCCCAAAGCATTGAAAAAAGGCTAAATATGTAATTGGGTTCGGGGGTCAAGTTACAACAGAAGAAGAAATCCTATCACTCCTATTGCCCGACGGATCGGTCTTTCTAGCATATGTGTGGTGTTTACAGGAATAGATAGGAGAAGCGGGATCATGCATAAGGAGGAGGGGAGAGAAAGAAAATGGTTTTGATGATCACATTCTAGGACCCTTTGATTAGACCCTTGAAAGGCGTACTAATCAACGTCCATTATTGGAGAATTATTGATCATGGGAATAATTATTACTAAAGGAAAGGGAGAGAAAGTAGTTCCTAGGTCTAGTAAGGGCTTGAGTGCAAACCCTAGACCATCATCGGCTATGCATAAATATATTAAAACAACCCTAAATCTAGTATATATGACATAAGCAAGAAATAAAGTAATTAAAATATACTAAGAATGCAAATAATAAATCTAGCATAATAATAATAAAGACAATAATAATAAAGACAGAAAAATAAACAGAAGACTTACCTAATGATGGCAAGGCTTTTGGATTGAATCTATGAAGATTCGAAGAACGTTCTTGAGAAAATATTTAGACTTAGAAAACTCGAGTTTAGTCTCAAGTTTTCTATGGAGGAAGTCTCAAGTTTTGTCTTGAGTTTTCCGTAGAATGATTCTCCGTCCAAAGTGTGAGGCGGAGTGGGGTTTATATAGTGAAAGGAATTGGGGAGGAAAAGCTGCGAAAGTGATGTGGGAAAGGAGAAAGGGTCGTTCGACCCTTTTTTAAAAGGCGGTTGGAAAGTGTCGTTCGACCCTTTTTTAAAAGGCGGCATTTATGGAAAGGGTCGATCGACCCTTTCTTCTTGTCAGTCACATTCTCCCGTTCGATTTGATATGCGGTGGGCCCAAAACGGAGTTCGTATGAGAAAGTTATGGCCTTCGGATGTTTTAGCTGATATTTGGTCTATCGGGATTCTAAAACTACAAATAAGGGCTTTCGGGGAAATATTACTTGAGCCTATTGAAACTTATAAATGACTGAGAGGTCCTCAGAGGTTCCTTAATGCCTATCAGGGGTATTTTCAGGTCGGGTACTAACAATGGTACGGCAAGTTTGTAACTTCCAATGAGGAACCCACCATCGCAAATGATGCGTGCGGAGTCTGGCCATCCAAAGCTCCAGTTCAGCCTGATCTCCCCCTATCACCAAAGGACGTCGAGAGAAGGACCAGGGATCACATGACACTGGCACCTCGAGCACCATCTGCAATCTCTCCCTCAACCACAGAGTAAGCATAGCGGGACTCCCTCCCCAAATGTATCGGCTGCCGGTCACCATCCGACCTATGCCAAGGAACGTCTCGCCTAGGATCAAAGGAATGATGTCTCCCCCGTTCTGGCACTGCCTCACCAGGTCCAGTACACTGTGATGGCACACACCCAAGGACGTGAACGTGAATAAAGTGGAAATTGCGCATAGAGCAAAAGCGTCCCACGTATAAAGGCTCCCCTCAACACCGGCAAATTTATCGGGCAACCCCGAAATGTCAACATAATCCGTGTTCGGTATTAGCATCCCGTATGCTTCTTCAGCTGAGATACCAAGCTAAGACGCTAACTTCTCAATGGTGGCCAGGCCACCCGTCAAAGGAAGAACAAGTTGCTCCACCTCAGGTCCTCCAAGTATGGCCCGGAAATCATCAAATGTGGGCGTAATCTCATTGTACAAAAAGCTGTACACGTGCCTCCTTAAGTCCCAGAAGCAAGCCGCAGCTCTCAAGAGATCCCAATATGGCATGAGCTCCTTCAAAGCCCAAACCGCTTTCATCCTATAACAGCCCTTGAAAAACCCCCTGCTTTGCCTCGTGTGGTGCCGTACTGATAAGTGACTATTATATAGTCATTTATCCTTAGATTTATATACTTTTTATTGCATAAAACATCATTTCTCATTTTATTTCATATACTTTTTAGTTCTTTTTTTCATATTTTCTAGATTTTACGCTTTTGGTATACTTCTTGCATTTAAAGACAGGTTTTAGGTTCATTTTTATCAAAAGGATACTTGGACACTTCAAGGCAAAAGACATGGAAGAGCACCAACCAAATCAAGCACAAAAAGCTAAATTTCAGAAGGAGCGGCCTTGCAGCCAAGATGGAGCGGCCGTGCACTTGGCCTTTTTCAGGCCATTTGTGGCCCTAAAATATAGAGTGGCCGTGTCTTGAAGAGGGAGCGGCCGTGTCATTATATGGAGCGGCCGTGCAGCTTGGACAAGAGCGGCCGTGCGAAGTGTCAAGACTTAAATTCAAATCTGGCGCCAAGGGTCGCACGGCCGTGCAAATTCCTTGACGCGGCCGTGCAAAACGCGACTGCAGACGTAAAGGCACCTTTTGATTGCACCCGATTGAAGAGTCTCCTCCTTTTTATAAATAGGACCCTAGTGATCAGTCTTAGATATGAATTCTTAGAGAGAAATTACTGATATTAGAGAGATAAAAGATACAAAGATTTATAACAACAATTTTCCAAAGGAGTTTGAAGATCAAAGTCATTATTTGTTCTTGGAATCACTTTGGAGGAAAAGCAATAAAAGTGAAGCATTATTCTCGCAATCATAAGTCTTTCTTACTCAATCTCTATTTATACTTTTCTCGTTTATTTATGGCTTGTGAGTAATCCCCCATATTCTTGGGGTTGGAAACTCAAAAGCATGCTTATTCATCATTTAAAAATGTTTAGTCTTGTCTTCTTTCTTCATCTAAAACAATCTCTTTTATATTATTCTCTAAATGCCTTACATTTTGGCGATATCCAATTTGTATGATTCACTAATTGAGAGAAGTACCTAGCGGAGAATCTCGATTGACGGAACCATATAAAGAAACTAGGTTCATTGATCACGAGAGTAGTTCAATGGCCTAGGGATGTTCCTTTAATGGAAAGTATGTTGACTTCCTGTCCTTAATGGATTCTTACTAATTATGGTCACTAGAGATAAGTTTCCAATGCCCGTTTGTGACAGGCTGGGGCAAACATAAACGGATTTCTCAAACAGCTTAGGACATAATTAGTGAAGAATACAAACGCTATTGTCTTAGCCCGAAATAGCGTAGGCTTAACATACCATCCTTGCTTTTTATGAAAACCTTTATTTCTAAGACAATGACAATTTGATGAATAAGAATATGAGTATGATTTCCAATCCCGAGAATGCTTCGTTTTATAAGATTTCAATTAAAGTATTTTCTCGTTTATGCTCTCTCTATTATTCTAAAACAAATTTTATCTACCCCCAATCTTTTTCTATATTTTCTAAAGACAAAAATATCCCTTAAGTAAACCCCGTCTCTGTGGATCGACTCGTACTTGCACCCGCTTATATTACAATAGCCCGTGCGCTATGCGGATATAAAATAAACCGTTAGGTTTCGACTCTAACAAGTTTTTGGCGCCGTTGCCGGGGACAACGGTTTACTATTTATTTTTTTTGTCTTTACTACAAAATTTTTTAGTTTTTATTTTATTTTTACTATTTTGCTTTCTTGTCCTATAATCTGTTACGTTTAATTTTTCTTCAAGTGTTTTTCTTGGAGTTTATGAAACGGTCTCGGACATTCATTTACAACTTTGATCCGGAACCCGAAAGAAGCTTTCACGAAAGATTAAGAAGATTTAGAGAAACTCTACAAAACCACATGGACGGAGAACCGCAAACACCTGCTAGGACCCTACGGGACTTTGTTAACCCAAGTACCCCGGGAACTAGATCCCCTATTGTTGTGCCAAATGCCGGAGCGGCAAACTTCGAGATAAAGCCGCAATTATTGCACATGGTTATGAATAACCAATACAGCGGCACTGCCTTCGAAGATCCCCATCTACACATCCAAACATTCCTTGAATATTGTGATACTACACGTATTCAAGGTGTTACGGTGGAAGCAATCCGGATGCGCCTCTTTCCTTTCTCTCTCAAGGATAAGGCAAAACAATGGTTGAATTCGGTCCCCCAGAATTCATTAACAACATGAGACCAAATTCAAGAAGCATTCCTTGGTCGATTTTTCCCACCAAGCAAGACTGCCCAGATACGAACAAAGATCACTAACTTCTGTCAAACAGATAGTGAAACTTTGTATGACGCATGGGAACGGTTCAAGGAACTTCTCAGAATGTGCCCCCACCACGGGCTTGAAAAGTGGTTGATTGTTCACACCTTCTACAACGGTCTCATTTTCAAAACAAGAGAGACCATTGATGCCGCTGCGGGAGGAGCATTGATGAACAAAGGAGTCGATGAGGCATACGACCTTATCGAAAACATTGCATTGAACCATTACCAATGGTCAAACGAGAGGAGCAAAGCAACAAGGTACGCCCGGTAAATATAATGTTGATGCAGTTACTCTTCTCTCCTCTAAAGTTGACATGCTTTTGAAAAAGTTTGAAAATCTTAATGTCAATCCCATTGCTAGTGTAAATGTGTTATGCGAACTATGTGGGTCTAACTCACATAGTACGGATAATCATGAGTTACTTGACGTTACTTCTAACGATCAAGTGAACTTCGTTAATTCTTTTGGGCAAAAAGGGGGATGTATTCTAATACATACAATCCCGAGTGGAGGAATCACCCCAATTTTTCCTATAAGAATAACAACGTTCTTAACCCGCAATCATCTACACAACCTCCGGGTTTTGCACCTAAGAATTTCAACAACAATGCAAGTACCTTCCCCCTAAATCTAAATTAGATCTTATAATGGATTTTGTAGTGGAAAATAAAAATTCCCAAGAAAAGAACAATCACGAATTTAGGGAATGTTTTAAATTGCTAAATGCTAGGTTTTAGAACTTGGCAAAGCCGCATAATAAGATGCTAGAAACCCAACAAGCTCAACAGCTACCCCATTGAATAGACCACAAGGGAATCTTCCCGGTCAACCTCAAAGGCCAAATGAGCAAGTTAATGTAGTAAAAATTAGGGATGAGCAAGAAAAGAAAAATGAATGCCCTAGAAATAATCATAGTCCAATCCCTCCGATGATTGAGACTAGTTTGGGGACGGAATCCCCTAGAGAAAAAGGCAAGGATTATGATGAATTCCTTGATAACCTAGATGCCATTAATGTTAACATTCCTTATTTTAGAAAAGATGAAGATATGCCTTTAGCCGTTAAACCTTTGAAAAATTAATTTTTGAAAAAGAAAGGCTAGAAGAAAATGAGAATGTTATGTTAGCGGAGGAGGTAAGCGCCGTTTTGCAAGATAAAGACCCTCCAAAATTAAAGGATCCAGGTACATTCACCATTCCTTGTTGTGTTGGCAGTAATGAACATAGATAACGCCGTCCTTGACTTAGGAGCAAGCGTTAGTATAATGCCATTGTCTGCTAGCGAGAAGCTTGGTATAGGGGAACTCGCACCCACAACCATAACTCTCCAATTGCGTACCGATCCGTTCAATACCCCGTTGGTATTATGGAAAATTTGCCTTGTCGAGTAGGGAACTTAATCATCCCTATCGACTTTGTTATCTTGAATATGGCGGAAGACCATTATATTCCGTCATTCTAGGAAGGCCATTTCTTGCCCTTTGCGGGGCAATTATAGATGTGAAAAATGGCACATTTTCCCTAAATATAGGGAAAGAAAGGGTTGAATTTAGTATGCATAGGCCAGTTCTCGAAGACCCCTATCTCGAGGCCTATACACCTAGTGAAGAAAATTGGACCCCAAATGAAGAGACCTACACCCCTAGCGAAGAAAATTGGATTCCAAGTGAAGAAGATTTAATGGGTGGGGAACCAAAATCAAAGGAAGAGATAAAAAATGATCCCATAAAAATTGAACCTTTGATTTGCAATGATGTTATAGATATTTCTGCATGTCCCGAAGCTAACAACGCAGTGAAAAAGTCAAAAAGAACAAAGAAGGAGGTCACTTCGAATTTCCAAAAGTGCAAAGACTATAGGTCGCTTGTTCTACCCAAGAAATCGGGATGGAAGAAATGTCTACCGCAGAAGATACTCATTACCCCGGAAGGGTTGCAATGGCAAGTTGTTAGTGACAAAAGGCCAACCAAATATCATGCATCTCCTACTATCGGGAAGGGGTCAAGCTAAGGACCTAAAACAAGCATCATCGGGATGGTAACCGATGGATTATTTTCACTTTATTTTATATATGGTTTTATTTTTTATTTTTAAAGTTTTTATTATTATTGTGCTAACCTTGTTTTGTAGGTATAAAAGAAAAAGATTTAAAAATGGTGAAATTCTGGTTAGCACGGCCGTGCATTACACTTGGAGCGGCCGTGCAGTTCATATCGAGTCAGAACGGGTTAACTTAGCAAAAGGGAGCGGCCGTGCAAGTCCCTTGACACGGCCGTGCAAAACGTCTGGGGAGTTGCGCCGTTCCAGTCAAAAAGACGCACCCTTCTCCCTCCTCCCTCATTCACTTCATCTCCTTCACTCTTCTCTCTATACCTCCGCCCAACCCACCTTAAATACCCATCTTTCTACCATTCTAACCCTCAATCATCCTCAAATCCACCACTCAACCATTTCTCCCCCACCAAAATCAGTCCAAAAACCCTCCTAAAACCCCAATTTCGAAAATTCCAAAACCCTTCACCCATTTCATAAAATTCGAAGGGATTGCTCAAGATTAAGGATAAGGAGGAAGCTCTTGGACATTTCGGTGGCCGGGCATCAAGGATTTCGGGTTTATTCGAAAAAATTTCTTCGGGTAAAAACTCCTTCACCTCTCTTGTCTTTCAATTTTTCTGGGTTTTGAGATAATGTCTACCAAAGGGAAAGGGAAGGTTACAGAGAGAGTAACAAAGAAGTCTCGAAAAGAGCAAGGCTCTTCCTCTAACTTGAATCCTACTCTCAATACTTTGGGGATTGATTTTAGAACTCCAAGGGAGACGGCACGTTTTGTTGCCTTGAGTTCTAAAAGGATTAGGCCAACTCAATTTCCTGATAGGCTTGCCCTGAGAGCATTAGGAATTTATGGGGACGCTCTTACTCTTTATATGGGAATGAGATCCGATGGCTTCCTTCAGAAGCATGAGAAAATCTATGAGGTCCTTACCTTAGAATTTCTGAGTACATTTAAGATGAAAATTGTGGAGGAAACTTGTAGATTGACAGGAAGGGTTTTTAATCAATTCCATTTGGACTTTCGCCTTGGAGGAAGAGAGCTTCATTTGACCGGGGCTGAGATTAGTAGAATTTTGGGGTTATCTTTCCAAACGGAGTCTTTTCCCGACATGCCCATTGAATACAATGAGACTATTTTTGGAACCAAATTACCGGCCTTCCATCCTATACATCCCGAAGTGCCAAAGCTTCTTCTATCATTCACCCATCCCTCCGCCTCATACATAGGATGTTCGCTTGTACCATCTTTGCTAGGGAGGATAAGGGAACCGTGAATAGAAAGGAGTTGTTTGTGTTATGGTGTTTTGTTTGGGAGCGAAGAAGGATAAATCTTTGCAATTTCTTCTTTGAGTTGATTGGTGACATTATTTCTCCCCACCTTTAATGGAGAAATTCATATGGGAGGAATTGTTACTCTATTTGCCAAGCACTTCAATTTTGAGATTCCAAATGAATGGGTTGAGGTGAGAGGGTCAACAAACCTGGATATTCCAACCCTTCGAACTATGCAACTCATTTCGGTAAGGGGAATAATGAGTATAATTGGTTAGTAGGAGCGGATAAAACGCCCTACATTGTACTCCCAAGCAATATTCTCCCCACCATCCGGATAAGAGAGCCCGAGACTTGGATATTCCCAAATGCCATTGGAGGAGAAGGCCAAGAAGAAGAAGAAGAAGAAGAGATTCAAGCCCCATTGCCACCCGACTTCTACCAAAGGTTCGATCAAATGTTTGCCCAACAAGGTCAACTACTTGAGCAAAACGCTCAAATCCTTCAACAACTCGGCCAAATGGATGGTCGTATTCAATATGCTCAAGGAAGGATTGACGACATTTACAACTATGGGGCATACTATTGGGACAACTTTCCACCACCACCACCACCATTTGAGTAAGTTTTTCTCTTTACCCTCCCGGGATTTGGCATTGTTCCTTAAAACATTGAGGACAATGTTCATTTCAAGTGTGGGGGGGTATATCTATCCTTTTATTTTTTATTTTTATTTTTTCGCTTTCTAGTGTAATCTTTTTCTTTTTAACTTAGTTGCATTTTTCTTTTATGCATGTATAATAGTATATAAAAAAAATAAAAAAAAATAAATAATAAATCCCTATGATGATCAAAAATCATTATCTCTATGCTTGCCATTTGCCCTAGTATAAATGCCTATTTATCTTTCCACTCATATTTTCTATAAACTTAGAAATCTATAAAAAGGAAAAATATAAAAGATATTTTTAGGAAATAATTGAAAGCCTCATAAGTTAGTATAGCACAATATAGAATCTCATCAAGGAAAATGCATTTGATTAGAAGGATTTCTTTTATGATTGGTCATTTATGCAAATTTTGAATATATTCCTTTAGGATTGTACATTTTTTTATCTTTATTAGATATTATTCCCTTTTTAGAAGCACCTTCTTGTTTGCATCCCTTGAATCACACCCTTTCATAAAATTCCATCCTTCCATTTTTCAAATCAAGTCAAAGTAAAACACTTTTATCTTATTACTAAAAAGAGTGACAATTGTCACCAAGCCTTAAAAGCAAAAAGAATCATATTATCTCCTAAGTAACTCGGGGCACGGCGTTCGCTGCGACGATGCTTCCTTGCCAAACGGGAGTAATATCCAAAAGTATTCTTGATCTAAGTATTAGGAACATGGGGTTCGCAGCCACAGTGTCTCCTACTTGAAAGGATCAAAAATAACTTAGGTCTTTTGCAAAAATATAACACGTGCAAAAATAAGATAAATTTGTTTAACTTTGATGAGATTTTTCCACTACCATCATCCATTTTTCACCCTTGTGATTCAAAGAATGTAATACAATTCTTCGGAACTTCTAAATTGTGAATAGATGTTTATACCTTCTCTTGTACGTCTTAAAGAAATAAAATTCATCTTTTCTAAAAAATCACTCTAAAAAGTGACAAATTTTTTTCTACCAAGAAATAAATCTAACAGATTCTTCCTTCTAGCATGCTTTACTTGGTCAAAATTCTATATATGCTATATTAGGTTATTGTCTTGCATTTTATCTCTTTAAAATATCCCTAAAATATTTTTCTAAAAATAAATTTTTAAAGGTATTCAAAATATGATTAAAAAGATAAAGGCATTATCTAAAGGGCATTTAAGGGCTTGCTACTTTATTTCTGAGGGATCAATCTTGCTTTTTTCTTCCTCTCCGTATTTTTATTTTAAGTTTGCTTGGGGACAAGCAAAAGCTTAAGTGTGGGGGAGTTTGATAAGTGACTATTATATAGTCATTTATCCTTAGATTTATATACTTTTTATTGCATAAAACATCATTTCTCATTTCATTTCATATACTTTTTAGTTCTTTTTTTCATATTTTCTAGATTTTACGTTTTTGGTATACTTCTTGCATTTAAAGATAGGTTTTAGGTTCATTTTTATCAAAAGGATACTTGGACACTTCAAGGCAAAAGACATGGAAGAGCACCAACCAAATCAAGCACACAAAGCTAAATTTCAGAAGGAGCGGCCGTGCAGCCAAGATGGAGCGGCCGTGCACTTGGCCTTTTCTGTGCCATTTGTGGCCCTAAAATATAGAGTGGCCGTGTCTTGAAGAGGGAGCGGCCGTGTCATTATATGGAGCGGCCGTGCAGCTTGGACAGGAGCGGCCGTGCGAAGTGTCAAGACTTAAATTCAAATCTGGCGCCAAGGGTCGCACGGCCGTGCAAATTCTTTGACGCGGCCGTGCAAAACGCGACTGCAGACGTAAAGGCACCTTTTGATTGCACCCGATTGAAGAGTCTCCTCCTTTTTATAAATAGGACCCTAGTGATCAAGCTTAGATACGACTTCTTAGAGAGAAATTACTGATATTAGAGAGATAAAAGATACAAAAATTTATAACAACAATTTTCCAAAGGAGTTTGAAGATCAAAGTCATTATTTGTGCTTGGAATCACTTTGGAAGAAAAGCAATAAAAGTGAAGCATTATTCTCAGCAATCATAAGTCTTTCTTACTCAATCTCTATTTATACTTTTCTGTTTATTTATGGCTTGTGAGTAATCCCCCATATTCTTGGGGTTGGAAACTCAAAAGCATGCTTATTCATCATTTAAAAATGTTTAGTCTTGTTTTCTTTCTTCATCTAAAACAATCTCTTTATATTATTCTCTAAATGCCTTACATTTTGGCGATATCCAATTTGTATGATTCAGTCAATTGAGAGAAGTACCTAGCGGAGAATCTCGATTGACGGAACCATATAAAGAAACTAGGTTCATTGATCACGAGAGTAGTTCAATGGCCTAGGGATGTTCCTTTAATGGAAAGTATGTTGACTTCCGTCCTTAATGGATTCTTACTAATTATGGTCAGCTAGAGATAAGCCGGAATGCCCGTTTGTGACAGGGCGGGGGCAAACATAAACGGATTTCTCAAACAGTTAGGGCATAATTAGTGAAGAATACAAACGCTATTGTCTTAGCCCGAAATAGCATAGGCTTAACATACCATCCTTGCTTTTTATGAAAACCTTTTATTTCTAAGACAATGACAATTTGATGAATAAGAATATGCGTATGATTTCCAATCCCGAGAATGCTTCGTTTTATAAGATTTCAATTAAAGTATTTTCTGTTTATGCTCTCTCTATTATTCTAAAACAAATTTTATCTACCCCCAATCTTTTCTATATTTTCTAAAGACAAAAATATCCCATAAGTAAACCCTGTCTCTGTGGGATCGACTCGTACTTGCACCCGCTATATTACTATAGCCCGTGCGCTTGCGGATATAAAATAAACCGTTAGGTTTCGACTCTAACACGTACCCACGACTGGAAACTATCCAAATATCGCTCTTGCATATGAGACGATAACCTGGGAAATGGAGCCATAAAAAACAAAGGAAATCTCCAAGAATTCAAAAGAGAAATCAGCTTTGATTAAAAGCAAGCGTAGTGTTTTCTAAATTGCAAAAATTGGACTGCAATTTAAAACAAACTGGAACTGAGTCCCAGTTCGGCCAGACTGCTTTTCAAGTTGACTTGGTCAACTCTGCAGCCACCTGCCTCAAAACCCAGGAACATTTCCAAACAGCCTCCTGTTCAAGCCTTGTCTGAATTCCATGCATCCGTATGATTAATCAACCACTGCCGACACCACATCCGCCTTGGACTCGTGCAATAGTGCAATTAATTAAATAACAGTGCATATAGATATAAATTTTGACCAGTTCAAATTTTTATGCATGTCTCATTATTATTTATTTTTGATTAACCTACTTGCTTATTTGCCAAAAATAAAGGAAGGTAATCACTAAATAAATATTCAAAATACAAGGGTTCGCCTCAAAGGCCCTTTCAAATACAAATCGAATCATTTGGGACAATACACCTAATTGTCTAAAAAAGGGGACTACTCATAGTCCTGCTCGTCATCCGAGCACTCGTATCTTGCCACACGCGGCCAGGATCCACGGAAGGACAGGTAATCTCCAAATTCCTCAAGGCGGGAATATGAGAAATGCCGCCTCCGCGCATGTGTCCCCGAGGAATCTCCTCGCTCGTGTCCCGAATACGAAGAGTGACGAGCTCCGAACCCTGCCGTCTCACTAGAGAACTGGCTGAACCCCTGCATGAAATCTGCCCCACCAGTCGTGGAGGCAGACGAGTCTCTCGCTGCAGACGGCCTAGACAGTATCGGCTCATGCACTGTCGCGCTCCTCCGGGAACTACACTTCAGGAACTCCACGAGTCTCCAGGCATAGTTGGCTATCCCATCCATACATCTCACGGCCTGGTTGTAAGTACGGCCAGACACCTGCAAATTAGGAATGTCGTCAAAAGACAAACAGGCAGCACAGATGCAACATTTGCAGAATGCTACTATCAAGTACAGAAAATCGAAACAAAGCACTCACCGAGGCATCGAGATCCACTCTGTACCGAGGCCTCGCCTCCTCCGGAATAGGGACCATCAGTCGCATGCGAGAATCATCAGGCCCCTCATACGCCACCCGAGCGCGAGGGAGCAGGTAGTCTCGGGGATATGCAGGGCCCTCGTCCTCCCTGTGCAACACTTACAGGCTCCTCAGCCTCGTCCTCGGAAAAACCTCATAATCATCATCCTCCAGGATAAACTCGACATAGGACACACCCTGCCCGTACCGCTGCAAATCCTCCATCGGTATCAACATATGATGCTGCATGTGAGGAGGCGGGTCCATCGAAATCAAAGGAATGGACCCCGAACCATGCTGACTAGTAACCCTCTCGCCCAAGTACATCACGTCGTAATGAAGCCCCACCAGCAGCTTCCGCCGAACTGTGACATCCCTAGCGGCATGCACCACAAAAGCATCAATCCAACTCCACCAAGTCAGATGGATCCGCAGAGAAAACCCTCGGCTTATGGCCAGAGACACCTCCTTATAAGTCAGCCGAGTGCTCTCCCTCGACTTTGCCGGCTTCCTCGCCTCCTTCTGCCAAACCAACATGGCAGGGAACAAGGGCGCATACTCCTCCTTGGTCTCCCACCTCTGCGGGTGGAACACCTCCAAGAATCACACTTGTCAAACACATGGAAAGTTATATCAGCTGCAAAGCAGATACATACGAGTACAAATGAGACAAGGAAGAAAAAAAAAAGAAAGGAACTCAAATCCAAGGCAAACTGAAAGCAGCCTAAAGTATTCTCCTCTCCCCGCAAGAACCTATCCAAAGCATGGTAGAGCTCGGCCAGACGAGCCTCTCCCCATGCAGACCCTCTCACGGCCTCCAGATCAGTCAGTGAGCCGAGCAGAGGAAAATGACATGACGTGTCAGCAGTGGAAAACAGGGTAGCTGACAAAGCAAACCAAAAAAACCCTCGAGCCAGGCGCTCTGCTTTCATCCTCAAAGACCCCGCCATATCCGCCTCAATACCCCTCCTCAGATGAGCCTCCATCGGCCCGTACCGAATACCCAAGACCCTGGCATCGGTAATGTCAAAACCAAGCAGCCCCGACAACTGCTCCTGGGTATAGCCATCCACCCACACAATAGTATTGCCCCAGAATGGCAACCCAGTAATCGCTACAAAATCAGTGGGAGTCACGGTCGCCTCCCCCCACCTGAAATGGAATGTGTGGGTTGTATCCCACCAATACTTGCTCAGAGCAACATGCAAAACCCTCGCCCTCTGCGTCGAAGCCACCGCGGCTACCACGCTAACATATCCTGACAAGCTGGAGTCAACCACGAACTGCCGTGGACTCCTCTCTCCGTCCCGAGCCTCGTCTGGGAGTATTTCCCACAGCGCACGGACCGCCTCAAAGGTTCCCCTGCTTTTCAAGTTAGGTACATCGGCCGGCCCTCGCCCCTGCAGGTGATTAGGGCAAAAGTACGTTACTACAGAAACAACATCTACAGAATGCACAAGCGCATATCGACATGATGAAACACAAACATAGCTATTTTCTCCTAAAATATTCCTGTTCCAGTCAGAATATTCACGGTTCAAAATTTCAAAACCATTTCAAAAACTCCGTCAAATTCGGAACTTTCAAAGCATCTCGAAAAATCCGTCGAATTCGGAACTTTCAAAACATCTCAAAAAATCAGTCGAATTCGGAACTTTCAAAACATCTCGAAAACTCCGTCGAATTCGGAACTTTCAAAACATTTCAAAAATCCATTGAACTTGGAATTTTCAAAACATCTCGAAAATCCGTCGAATTCAGAACTTTCAAAACATTTCGAAAAAATCCGTCGAAATCGGAACTTTCAAAACATTTCAAAAAATCCGTCGAATTTGGAACTTTCAAAACATTTCGAAAATCCGTCGAACTCGGAATTTTCAAAACATCTCGAAAATCTGTCGAATTCGGAACTTTCAAAACATTTCGAAAAAATCGGTCGAAATCGGAACTTTCAAAACATTTCGAAAAATTCGCCGAATTCGAAACTTTCAAAACATTTCGAAAATCCGTCGAACTCGGAATTTTCAAAACATCTCAAAAAATCCGTCGAATTCAGAACTTTCAAAACATCTCGAAAAATTCGTCGAAGTCGGAACTTTCAAACATTTCAAAAAATTACTCCGTCCCAAATTAAACTTACTTTAATTTCGGAAAACACCCCTAGACATGGAATTTTGCAACCAAAATTTTTATGTTCTCTACCCATAATGTCAATCGAACTAAGCTCTAGTCAATTTCGACAAAGGCACATCGCAAAGTCAAAAATCCCAACTCAATCCTAATTAAATTCCTAAAATTCAAGAATGCACATTCTGAAAATTAACGGAATTTAGAGGATATTTACCTGTCTCGCGATCCCTTCCTTGGATTTATGAGTGTCCCGAGCTGGGTAAAACTCGGTTGAATCCATGGGAAAAGCGGTGGTCCGCACAGTCCTCCTCAACCTCGCTCTCTCATTGTCGGTCCTCCTGTGACGAACCCGTGCCTAATCCGGCGTCCATAATGATCAACCCGCGAAGATTCGAACAAAACTCGCAAAAGGGGGAAGATTTTTCTCTCTTTTCTCTCTTCTCTCTCGCCCGAAACAATGGAAGTTGGACTGATTTGCGTCGGCCTGTGCGCTGATTAAAATCTGTCCAAATTGAGTCCCAGTCGGGCCGGACTCTTTTACAGCCTAAAAGTTTCATTGCCACTTTGGTCCCTCAGCTTCCCATAATTTCAATTTTACCCCTTTTGACCCTCAAAAGTGTAAAATTTCCCCAGTTAGACCTTTCTAACACCCCGTCTCCAGACGTTAAATTTCCCGTTAGTTCTCACTAACGTTTCGTCTCTAGACATTAAATTTTTCGTTAGTTACGTTCCGTCTCCAGACATTAAATCTCAAACCGTCTTCGGACGTTAAATTGCAATTCCGTCTCCAGACGTTAAATTTCCCCTTAGTTCTCATGAACGTTCCGTCTTCAGACGTTAAATTTCCCGTTAGTTCTCACTAACGTTCCGTCTCCAGATGTTAAATTCAAACCGTCTTCGGACGTTAAATCGCAATTCCGTCTCCAAACGTTAAATTTCCCGTTAGTTCTCACTAACGTTCCGTCTCCAGACGTTAAATCTCAAACCGTCTTCGGACGTTAAATCGCAATTCCTTCTCCAGACGTTAAATTTCCCATTAGTTCTCACTAACGTTCCGTCTCCAGACGTTAAATCTCAAACCGTCTTGGGACGTTAAATTGCAATTCCGTCTCCAGACATTAAATTCCCTGTTAGTTCTCACTGACGTTCCGTCTCCTGACGTTAAATCTCAAACCGTCTTCGGACGTTAAATCACGAATCCGTCTCCAGACGTTAAAATTCCCATTGGTTTTCACCAACATTCATCTCCCTGACAGTTGTCTAAGCCCGACCATCCCATTTCAGCGGCCATCAAGGTAAGCCCGCACAACAAATCCTCTTCGGCTATCCTAGTAAGCCTGAATATCTTTTCACTCTAGTAAGTGAACGCTCACCCCTCCGGCCGCCAGTCGTAAGCCCGACCATCCCATTTCAGCAGCCATCAAGGTAAGCCAGCACAACAACCCCTCTTCGGCCATCCTAGTAAGCCCGAATATCTTTTCACTCTAGTAAGTGAACCCTCACCTCTCCGGCCGCCAGTCGTAAGCTCGACAATCCCATTTCAGGGGCCATCAAGGTTAGCCCGCACAACAATCCCTCTTCGGCCATCATCGTAAGCCCGAACACCATATCCCCAACAGACAAGACACAAGCGGCCAATCAATATAAGCCCGCATAACCACCTTTCAAGAAATCCTTTCCGTCAAACCCGTAACAGGCTCACTTAGTTTCGGACGCCTCACAATAGTCTCCACTTAGGTTCAGACGCCTCACAACAGTCTCACTTAGGTTCAGACGCTTCACAACAGTCTCACTTAGGTTCAGACGCCTCACAACAGTCTCACTCAGGTTCAGACGCCTCACAACAGTCTCACTTAGGTTCAGACGCCTCATAATAGTCTCCACTTAGGTTCAGACGCCTCACAACAGTCTCACTTAGGTTAAGACGCCTCACAATAGTCTCCATTTAGGTTCAGACGCCTCACAAATAGTCTCCATTTAGGTTCAGATGCCTCACAATAGGCTCCATTTAGTTTCAGACGCCTCACAATAGTCTCCATTTAGGTTTAAACGCCTCACAATAGTCTCCATTTAGGTTCAGACGCCTCACAATAGTCTCACTTAGGTTCAAACGCCTCACAATAGTCTCCATTTAGGTTCAGACGCCTCACAATAGTCTCCATTTAGGTTCGGACGCCTCACAATGGTCTCACTTAGGTTCAGACACCTCACAACAGTCTCCACTTAGGTTCAAACGCCTCAAAACAGTCTCACTTAGGTTCAGACGCCTCACAATAGTCTCACTTAGGTTCAGATGCCTCACAATAGTCTCCATTTAGGTTCGGACGCCTCACAATGGTCTCACTTAGGTTCAGACACCTCATAATAGTCTCCATTTAGTTTCAGACGCCTCACAATAGTCTCCATTTAGGTTCAGACGCCTCACAACAGTCTCACTTAGGTTCAGACGCCTCACAACAGTCTCGCTTAGGTCAAGGTCCCCACGCGCGGCCCTTGCACCTACGAACTACAATCGGCTTGATTCCCGCTCGGGATATGTAGGAATCCTTCCGCTAAGGGTCCAGCCAGCTGACCTCTCAGGTCTCTTCAAGTAAGGCATCCCCCGATTTGTATCCTTATCTTTTTTGATGACCCCACTTCCTTCGAAACTGACGTCGCCGAGGGGCTACTGTAAGTACCCTAATCCGGATCATCAAAATCCGTTATAAGTTAACCGGAATCCGTTAACTGGCCCTCTAAAAGTTAATCGGAACCCGTTAAACTCCCCGTTCTCAAGACAACAAGACGTCTCGGGACTGCCCCGTGCATCCCAATGTCAAAGCGTACTCAACAAGACTTCTCGGGACTGCCCCAATTTTCCAAAATACCAGAAAACCTCCCCAAATTAAGAAAAAGTCCGTCCGGACTGTTTTACAATTTCACCCTATAAATACAAGGGCTGTCAAAACATTTCAAATAAGGAAAAATATTGACCATTTTCACCAAATCCCACGGCATAAACCCTATCCACCCTCTCCCGAGCCCCGTTTTACCTCGATTTGCGTGAAAACCTCATTTTTCAACCAAACACGAACCAAACAAACTAGAAACACCCTTCCAAACACTAAACCGTATCCCATATACGTCAACCGAGCCAAAAGAGTCAACCCCTAGCCATAGGTAACACTCTCTCTCCCTAAACACTCGTTCAGTCTCGGTTAACGCGTCAATCGCTACAAACTCTTCGGTCGAAAATCATTGAAATGTAGACATCACACCGTCTGCGGGGTCCGATACGTTTTAGTACAAGATCATCTTCTCTCCCATAAGAGAATTAATCTCGGGTTAAAATGTCATTCCGACCCCGTTCTTTACTTTTATGTCATTTACAGTCCGGATCATTTGATCCGTCGATTCGCAACTTTACAGTCCGAACCGTTTGGTTCGTGATAGTAATTTACAAAGTTCAGATCGTTTGATTCGTTGATATTGTCATTTAAATTATGCAACTTTACAAGTCCGAGTCGTTTGGCTCGTTGATCGCACCTTTAAAGTCCGAATCATTTGATTCCATTGATAACGCATTTTAAATACTGTCATTTACAAGTCCGAGCCGTTTGGCTCGTGATAGTATTTACTTTTTAAAGTCTGAGTTGCAAAATGATACGTTAAATGCATATCATTTAATGCTTTTTTCACAAAATCGCTATCAATGTAATGCCCGGTTCAAAACCGGAGTTCGTCACTCGAACTCAAAACGCGCAAAGTGACGTTTGGCATCCAAACGATCATCTTTAAATTCAAATCCCGACGTTTGACATTCATACGCTCTTTTCTTAAAAGTCAACATTTTACACTTAAGCTAAAGATTCAAAACTCATCATTCGCACCTCTTTTCCTAAAAAAACTCCAAAACCGACGTTTGTCATTCAAACGCTCGTTTTTTTTCCAAAAATCATAAAATCAATGTTTGAAATTCAAACCAAGATTAAGATAGTCATTCAAGCCCCCATTTACAAAATGAAAACACACACGCACACACACACAATTTCGAGAAAGGTAGAAAGACTCGTCATACGAGGTATTTCGGGTGATCTCAAAATACTCTTCCCGAAACGTAACGTGACCTCCGAACCTAACAATCTCCGGTACTAAAAGCCATTTCCAAAGTTTGGGCTCAAAATACAAAATGACACCTTTTTCAAAGCCATTTCCAAAGTTTGGGCTCAAAATACAAAACGACACTTTTTCAAAGCCATTTCCAAAGTTTGGGCTCAAAATACAAAACGACACTTTTTCAAAGCCATTTTCAATGTTTGGGCTCAAAATACAAAACCATGTGGCAACTCCTCTCCTTCCCGAAAGCGAGGTCCCAAACATCTGCGAAAGACAACCGCTCGCGCGCAGCCCCGCGCGATCCGAGTAATTTCATGTGTTCTTCATAATCTTTCCATAACAAATTAGCTTCCAACCGCCAATGGGAACACAATTACTCTAGAACAAGCGACATTGTTGTATACGTTCGGGAATAAACAATGAGTAAACTTTGGGAGAGTGGTCTTCCACTTATCTGCTTGGGCAAAGAAAAAGAAAGCCTCCGCATACCTTTTCCCATCCCTCATCTTCAATGTTCTTACCTTCCAATCCCTAACCTTATGGAATGCTGATTACTACACTGAGAGCCCAGTTTACTATAAGATCAGCAAGCATTTCATTGAGGGAGATAGGCACAAAGATCTCCCTTGGGTTTTAGCTTCTACAGTACCTCCTACTGCTGCTCCAGCTCCAAGTGTTGCCCCAAGTGTTGTTCCGAGTGAAGGCAACACTCAAGGAAACACTCCACCAATTATGATTGATGCTTCTGTTGTACTTAATTTTTTCCACAGGACGATGAAGCACATAGATTCCTTAATGCAAGGGTAACTGGAGATGAGAGCAGACATGGAACAGATGGTAGATTTAATTTCTTCCAAAATAGGGGGAGATCAAAGATGTGATGTTACCAAAGCTGGTCCAAGTGGTACAAGGGCTGAGGGAAATGAAGGAGGAACTGAAGGACCAAGGGCTGATCCAACCTCCGAAGATTGATGGTTATATGTTTCTTGAAATTGTGGTTATCTCAAAAACAAGTTTTTATTTGTTGGTTTGTTGCTTAAACAATGTTTGCTTTAATATTAGTTTAAAATGGTTGTTTTGTTGAATACTTTTAGACTTGGGGATGTTTAGTGGTTAGTTTATAATAATTTTTGTTTGGTTTGTTTTAAATCTTTGATTGAGGGGGAGATATATTCTTGGATTACTTGACTAACATTCTTTTGCAGTAACATCACTTTGTATTTTGTGAAGAAATGTGTAACTAATGGGGAGATTGTTAGTGTTACACCAGTGTTGCCATTGGTGTTGTCTCCTGTGTTGCTACACCAGTGTTGTCACTGGTGTTGCCTCATGTGTTGCCATTGTGTTGGCAGTTTAAAATATGGATAGTTACTACATATTATTCATAAATTACAAAGTGATAACTAATTATTATATATCTGCTATTAGTTTGTTTGGTTTATCTTTGAACAGGTCAAAGACAAGGCTCTAGGCGTGACTTATGAGGGAGAAATGAAAGTTACACATAAAATATTTATATTGGTGTAATTGTGGAGACCAAGTAATTGTTGTTAGATTGTTATCTACTCAGGGGGAGCTGAAGATAAGGCATACACGGCTGATACAGCTTGGCGGTACAAGTGGTGAAGCCTAGGATGACTTAGTCTTCAACAAACAAGGAAAGTGGAGCTAAAAAGGTGGATTTTATCTTATGGTTGATTTTCTATTTAGTTTTAGTAGGCTCCAAGTTCTAGGAGCCTATAAATAGTGCAAGCATTCGACATCTTAGTTACCCAATTCAGAAGTTGAGATTTGCACAAGTCAAGAACACAACTCTTTAGTCTTGTCTCATGTGTTGGCAACACAATGTCCAACACCAGTAAGTTATCACGGATAACTTTAATTCCTATAGTGTTTCTGAGTGTTAGATAGTGAGTTCTTGCAAAGAGTGTGCTCTAGAATAGTTGTTCCACTAAGCCTTTGATAGAAAATATTTAGGAAACTTTTCGACCTTGTAACGAAAGTATTTTCATTAAGAAAGGTCTTGCCATCCGGGCACCCCTCAAATTATATATTTATCTGCTTTAAAAATCTCAAAAAAAAATTGAATTGGTGTGAACTGTGTTGTTCTTAGTATTGACAATACTATTGACAACACTTGTTAATTTATCTCACTTGTCTAAGCCATTGGCAATTTCATAATTAAATTTTACAAAAGTTTAATTATTGTTATACAATTTTAACTTAATTAATGATATATTACAAAGTATATTATTAATAAAAATTTATAATCTCATGAGAATAATTAATTTCACATAATGTTTGGTTGAAAGCTTGGTGTGTTTTAAGGAGATTGTAAATTCATTTCAATTATAACACACTAATTAATGCCTATCCCGTTCCAACACTCTTACAACATATATGAAATGAGTTTTTTCAATAATAAATGCCTTAATCTATAACAATATTGATATTAGAAATTGTCTTTATTGGGTTGGAACCCCAAAACTGTTCGAAAAATAACGGAAATTTGAAAAAGCTTTATTAAGAAATTAACTGAAAATAAATAAAATCCAAAATAAATAAATATGAAATGCGGAAAGTCGAGGCTTGTGTAGGACACAATCTCCGTAATAAGTAATTGCCACGCACTAGTGCTAACGGTTATTGACAATTTTCTCATAAAATTCAACGACTTTAAATGTCGTTAATAGGAGCACTCCAAATTAACGAATTCGCCAAACAAATCTGAATGTTTGAAACTTCTAGATTTGAAAGTAATTTATTCTTCAATATGCTCTCTCTCTCTTTAATTTGCTATTAAATGCATGATGACTGAATGAATGAAATTGTGAAACCGGCCCTTTATAGTTTTCCAAAAGTTGTGATGCCTTTTAGGTAATAAACAGAATTCGGATCAGAAGAATATGGACCGTCTGATCTAATCCTTATCAAGGCACCAGATTGAGCGGAGCGACCCACGCCATTTGAGGAGTCGCGGATCCTCCATCTGAACCGACCAATGTCCATTCGAATGGACACATCCGCCCATCACACACCCGTTCGGCCCATAGCACCTATTAGGTTCGATCCTCGCCAAGTCCATGATTCGGCCCAATACGCAACCTGCCCCACCTGGACATCCTTGACCGAACTAGCGACACGCCTAAACTGAGCTGGCACCTTGTCTGAACCAATGCAACCCCGAACAGCCCACATGCACCTGAACTAGCTAAGCCACGAACATTGACTGAATTTATCAAAAGTTTAAGGCTCCACAGCTCCAGTGAAGTGCAAAGTGCTCCTAAAGCGCCCAATGCACCCTTTGCGCACTGCGCGGACTCGGGCTCGGATGGTGCTTCGCACCATACTCGTGTTTCAAATTTGAGCTAGTCCAAAACTAGCATAATTGGGCCGCTATTTGCATGGTTGGCCCAATAGACCACTAGGTTGCATTGTAAGGAGGATACCACTTGATTGTTACCTCCTTGAAGTGGATGAGTTTAAAAACTCTCTTACTTTATGCTTTCTGCGCAATGTGGAATATGACTTTCTACATTTACAAACTGTTCATAAACCCATTTCCAATTGAATACTTTGAGTATTAATTTATCATTCACCACAATTTAGTTTTGAGAAAATAAATCTATTACATTTATCTACTTCAAATGTAGATTACAAATATGCAATTTATTTTCATTTACACAAAATGAAATTACATTTAATATTTGGTCAAAATAGGTCAAACCTAATATTTGGAACCAAATTCCAACAATCCCCCACGTGAATGATAATTAATGCATGTACACAGATTTGTCCAAAAGTTTCAGCGAACTATTATTGCATCGGGATAGGTAGCTTATAGCTTTGAACCTCCCCTAGTGAAATACTATTAGATATGCTAGCCATTTAGTAGTGCGGTGCTTTGAAATAATGAATGTATAATGTATACCAAGACAATAGTACTAACACAATAAAAGCTCTAACACTATTTATTCTCACGTTGTGTCCATTTTGGCCCTGGATCGTATCTCATTCATAAGTGTTCATTTAGAAGCGGCCTAGTTACTTCTCACTTATATAGGTGATTCTACTATAAAGAGTATCCTGTTGTACTCCACCACGAAGGTATATGAATCATTAAAAGTTTTCTCAGCTTAACATTACCACTGTTGCAGGTACATACACTTGCATATTTTTGGATGGGCATGAAATATGTTCCAAGTGTTTCTACCAAACATCATAACTTAGTTGTCTCATTGAAACAAGATTTTGTGATCTCCAATTCTCAAGGTTGAGTGTCCGCTATAAGTTCTTTTGTTATGGATTTTAAACCTATTCCCTTTAACAGTTTATACAGTTGATCTCTATTTATAACTTTCGTAAATGGATCCGCTATGTTATCATTTGACTTCACATAATCAATCGTGATAACACCATGTTTAATCAACTATCTGATGGTATTATATCTACAACGAATATGTCTAGACTTAACATTGTACATACTGCTCTGTGCCCTTCCTATTGCTGATTGACTATGACAATAGAGCCTTCCAATGGTCTGCACTAGGATAACTAGTGAACCTATTTAGTTTGCTTACTGAATATGTAATGTCTTGACGTGTTCAATTTGTTAAGTACATTAGACTGCCAATTATTCTTGCATACTCCAATTGAGAAATTGGTTCCCCTCTGTTCTTAGCTAAGTGTAGAGTCAAATCTACCGGTGTCTTAGCTGGAGGGCTATCAATCGCATCGAACTTTCGAATTACATATATAAATACATACACACACACACACACACACACACACACAAACACACACACACACACACACACACATATATATATATATATATATATATATATATATATATATATATATATATATATATATATACAAGTGATTGGAGCAAATTCCATCCAAAACTTCCTTTAGGTAATTGACTAAAACACCCTATTATTTATTGACTCATTAATATCACTATAACCACCCAATAAATCATTATTTCATTCATTTAAAGCTTTTACCACCAATTCTTTCTCTTTTATATATTATGTTGTGTAAGTGTTATGAATGTTGCTTTCAAACACTTAATTTTATCAACAATTTTATTTTGTGAAATAAAGCAGAAAAAAAGAAAGAAAGAACATAATCACATATATGCATATTTACTAAAATTCAATTCGCAAACAAATTTAACACTTCAATGGAAAATGAAAAAAATTGCCACATACTTTTTTAGCTTTTTTATATTATTGTGCATAAAAATAATTAAAATTTTTAATCATGACCCATCCTATTAAATTTTTAAAATCCATAAAAATAAGGGTTAATTACAAATTAGGGCCTGAAGTCTCACGTAAGATCCCCAAAAGGTGCCTGACCTTTTTTTTAGCAATTTAGGGCCTGACTTCACATTTTTTTTTATCAAATCAGGGCTTTTTGACGATTTCCATCCAAATAATCCGTTAAGTTAAAGATTAGGTAACGAAGGGACTAGTTTGTAATGATTATTAGTTTTAAGGGGTCAATTGCAAAGTTTAAATATAAAGTGTTCAAAATTTATTTCTTTTTCCAAAATAATTAATATTACCTTAATTCAGAAATAATTAATATTTCGGAATAAATATATGTTTTTAAATTTTTATATTAAAAAAAAATAAAAATATTATTGTTATTTTTTATGTTAAAAAATAGTTAATGTTCGTATACTGGTTTTAAAAATAAAATAATTTTAAAAATAAGAAAAACTTTAATTTTTTAAAATTTTAAAATTGATTTATTTTAAAAATATTTTTTTTAAAAAAAATAATTTGATATTTTTTTGAAACTTCAGGTTGAATGACAGAACTTCAAACAGTATTAGAACATCAAAAAGTATTTTTTTTAAATGTATTAAAAAACTGAAAATTTTAATTATTTAATATAATGTTAATATATTACCAACATTAACTATTTTTTAATATAATAATGAAAAAATAAATTAATTTTTTTTTGTGACATATAAAGTAAAAAAATATTTTTTTCTAAACTATTAATTATTTAACAATTAATATAATGTTAATTATTTTGGGAAAAGAAATAAATTTTTAAAATTATTATACGAACATTAATTACTTTTTAACATAAAAACCTAATATTTTTATTTTTTAATATAAAAATTAAAAAATATATATATTTATTCCGGATATTAATTATTTTAGAATTAAGATAATATTAATTATTTTGGAAAAAGAAATAAATTTTGAACACTTTATATTTAAACTTTGCATTTGACCACTTAAAACTAATAATCATTACAAACTAGTCCCTTCGTTACCTATTCTTTAACTTAACGGATAATTTGGATGGAAATCGTCAAAAAGCCCTGATTTGATCAAAAAATGTGAACTCAGGCCCTAAATCGCTAAAAAAAAAAAACGGTCAGGCCTCTTTTGGGAACCTCATGTGAGACTTAAAGCCCTAATTTGTAATTAACCCTAAAAATAAACTTTAAAAAACTATAAATAAATGATTACTTTGAAAAATTATTTTGTTTTAAAATAAGAAAAATTTAAGGGACAATTGTGTCAAGATATTGATTAATTGATTAAAATTCTAATTAACATAGTAAATACACACAAGAAATATAGATATAATAATAATAATTTAAATATCATATTTTTATAGTAATTCATTTTATTTTACAACTTTTCATAGTATATTTATCTTTTGATGATTAACTTAATTTTATTCGAACAAACAATTTATAAAAACATATGAGCCTATTTTTTACAAATTATGATTAGTAGTATTTTCAATAAAGTTGAACAAAATATAATGATCATTGTATTTATTCATCTCAAATATATATTTTTATTTTTATTTGATTATTTACTTTCCCGTGATAATTATTGTACTTATTCATCCCCTCATTAATAGAATAATCATTGATTTTCACTAAAATTTGCTTATGCCAAAATTTTGTAGTACCAAAGAACCATTATTTTTAGCAATTCAATCAAATCAATGAACAAGCTAAGTAAAAAGTCATAGTATCTGCAACTTTATTAAGTTGTCTAAGGTTAACATGCAAATCAAATACTTCTTTCGTCCCACCTTAAATTGCAACAAAAATGATATGTTACGATAATTAAGAGAGTATGTAAGGTGTTGTAAATGTGGATAATGAGGAGAATAAAGTGAGGTATTGAATAATAAGTATATAGATGTTGTAAGTATGGCAAGTGAGACCAATGAGTTATTAAGTATTAAAAGCTTCACATGTCACCGGAAGACTTCGTGAATCTTGTGATGATATAGAAAAAAATTCAATCAAGCTATCAACGACATGATGATACCCTTAATATTTATAATGGAAGGCCGACCAAATTTCAAGGACACTGGGACACAAAGAAGAAGGCAGCAAATGTGGAAAAAGAGAAGAGCAAAGATTCCCGACCCAAAGCAATCATGGCTTGTCTGCGGAGGAATTCGACTTCTTTTTTGAGACTTTCAACGAAAATCCTTCTTATCCATTAGTAGATCAGACAATAGGTCAACTCCACAAGGCCTTTCATGAATTTTGCAATTTCTAATGGGAAAACAAAGAAGGTAAGTTTTGTAATTAAAGGTGGATAGAGTACTAATATTGTTTCCCCCAAATATTTTTGTTGTCAATGTAAATGAATTTTGAACAATAATTTAAGTTAAATAAACGTCACATAATATTTTTTGTCATCTATATATGTATAAAGACTCAAGTGATTGTAGCAAATTCACTCCAAAACTTCCCTTAGATAATTGACCTAAACACCCTTTTATTAATTAACTCATTAATGTCACTATAACCACCCAATAAATCATTATTTCATTCATTTAAATTTTTTACCAACAATTATTTCTCTTTTACCCATTAGTGTTGTGTAAGTGTTATGCATGTTACTTTCAAACACTTAATTTTATCAACAATTTCATTTTATGAAATAAAGCAAAAAAAAAAAAGTGAGAGAGAACAAAATCACATATATGCATATTCACTAAAAATCAATTCGCAAACAAATTTAAAACTACAATGGAAAATGGAAAATGGAAAATGAAAAAAAAATGCCACATACTTTCTTTTAGATTTTTTTTTATATTATTGAGCATAAAATTAATTTAATTTTTTAATCATGACCCATCCTATTAAATTTTCAAAATCCATAAAAATAAACATCAAAAAACTATAAATAAATGATAACTTTGAAAAATTATTTATTTTTAAAATAAGAAAAATTTAAGGGGAAATTGTGTCAATATATTGATTAATTGATTAAAATTCTAATCAATGTAGTAGATGCACACAAGAAATATAGAGACAATAATAATTTAAATATAATGTTTTTATAATAATTTATTTTATTTTACAACTTTTCATAGTATATTTAAATTTTGATGATTAACTTCATTTTATTCGAACATACAATTTATATTTATAGTAACATATTGAGCCTATTCTTTAAAAGTTATGCTTGGTAGTATTTTCAATAAAGTTGAACGAAATATAAGGATCATTGTACTATTCATCTCAAATATATATTTCCATTTTTATTTGATTATTCACTTTCCCGTGATAATTATTTTACTTATTCATCCCTTTATTAATAGAAGATTACATTGATTTTCACTTAAGATATGCTTATGCCAAAATTTTGTAGTACCAAAAAATCACTATTTTTAACAATTTAATCAAATCAATAAACAAGCACAGAAAAGAGTCATAGTATCTGCTACTTTATAATGTTGTCTAAGGTTAACATGCAAATCAAATACTTTTTTCTTCCAATCATAAATTGCAACAAAAATGCTATGTCGCGATATTTAAGAGAGTATGTAAGGTTTTGTGAATGTGGATAATGAGGTGTGATATAGTGAATAATAAGCATTTATCTGTTGTGAGTTCTATTAAGTATTAAAAGTTTTACATTTTTGAATTTTGCAAGTTTTAATTGGACACCAAATGAGGTAAGTTTTGCAATTCGAGGTGGACGGAGTACTAATATTGTCTCGCCCAAATATTTTAGTTCTCAATGTAAATAAATTTTTAAAAATAATTTAAGTTAAATAAACGTCATATAATATTTTTTGTCATTTATATTAAATCTTGACCATCACTTTATGAATAATTATTTTTGTTTATGAAATTCTAAAAATAGTTATTGATTATATTTAACTTATAAATTTATAAAAATTTTAAAATAATATAAAAAGAATTTTTTTTTATAATCTTCTGGTTAAAGTTCAATAACATAATTGTATCTCTTTTAGTGCATAAATGTTAAATTATTTGTAAGAGCAAATAAAATATACAATTGAACAAACATATTTGTGTAACTATTTTTTTTAAATGATAGTTGATTAAGTATAACAATGATATTTAAATATTTCTATGCATTTTTTTTTAAATATAGAGTGTGCTTTAAATGAACACATTTATTTATTATGTTTAAAAATCTTTAATACTATTAGACTAATGTGATGATATTTTTTTTATTGAAATAAGTGTTTTCAAAATTATATTTTCTTATATTATTAATTCTTTTTATAAATTTTTTCTCCTTTCTTCATTAATTTTTCTTCAAACTAAGTGATATTTTTTAGCTAATAGTTATAATTTAGATTTTTTTTTAAAAAGTCTTAAAATCTTATTTATCCCATTTTTTTACAATTTTTGAGTTAATTATTGATAATTTATTCGTTAATTAAAACTCCAAGAAAAAAATAAAATAAGAACTGAGATTTTAGTGTTTTATTGAATCATCTTCTTAAAGATTAAAGAGTAATGTAAATAATTTACAATGAGTGTTATTTTGGTGAAATTTCACAAATAAAAAAAATTGGTGAACGAAAAGTATGGGAAAGAAGTTTCAAAAACCGATAATTAATTTGCATTGAATATTTATGTTGATTTTTTTGCGTAATAATTTGTTTATTTATTTCTAAAACAATAAATAATGGTTTATTTAACCATTTAAAATATTATTCTATAAAATCTATTTTATATGGGTTTTTTAAATAAAAAAACTTTAAGATAATTAAAAAAATATATAATCTTAGTTAGATAATACAGAGAGCATGACTTTATAAGATTATACAAAAAATACTATTTTAAAAGATATGAATTAATAAAAAAATAAAATTGTTGATAATATTAATTACTCAGTAATGAGATAATTTTTATTTAATAATATTATGCAAATAAAATGATATAGTTATAACAACTCTTTTAATTTAGTTCCTGTTATTTGTTGAAAGTTTTTTGATCGTTCGTTTAACGCACGGGTGTTAGACTAGTTCTTTAGATAATGAGAGTGTGACAACACTATCCATTCTGATGCTATAGAAATCTTTATTTCTAATATAATATCAGCTAATCTCATGTCCTTCATGTCAAAAATGCTTCCTTAACATGCTTTTAGTATTAATGATCAATTCATGATACTTCTCATTATCAACATGTCATCTACATAAAGACAAACAATTACAAATGATTCAGATGTTCCTTTAATGTACACACACTTGTCACATTCATTTATCTTGAATATATTTGACAACATAGTTCAGTCAAACTTTTTATACCATTGTTTAGGTGCTTGTTTTAGTCCATACAAAGACTTTACAAGTTTGCACACCTTCTATTCTTTAACAGGAACTATAAACCCTTCAGGTTGTTCCATTTAAATTTCCTCATATAGCTCTCAATTAAGAATGATTTTTTTCAGATCCATTTGGTGTATCACAAGGTTATGTACTGCATTAATCGCAATGAGAACGAGTATGGATGTGATCCTTATGACAGGGGAGTATGTATCAAATATATTAGTGCAGACTGTGGGTGTTACCACAGGTGCTGTCACTGGCAGTTGGGTGTTACCCGAACTGGAATGATTTGTAATTTAATAATTCTTTCCATATTATTTTATATCCTAATGTCTAATATTATTTTCAAGATATATGTGTTTCTTGGTCCATATTTCAAGTTAATGCATGGTTGGATTAACAGCTAAAGACATGAAATGAAGTTGAAGATAAGTTTCACATAAATAGGAGATTTATGTGTAACTTTTACTTGGCTCACATTTGTTGATGCAAAAGAAAAAACATGGGAAGACCAAGTCTTGAGGTTGTTGCTGATTATTGAAGAAGTACAAGGTCAAGAAAGCAAGAGAGTACAAGGTGATAAAGCAAGGACTTGGGCATCAAGTTTCGGTTGCTACTTTGGTGGGAAGTTGGCGCATGAAGAGGAAATCAAGCCAAGGAATGTCTCCACTCTCCTCACACGATGTGAAGGTCCAAGGCTATTATCTTGGAGTATCCTCCAAGGCAATTGAAGGCTATTAATAGGCTAGGTGTGAGTGCTTAAAGATATACTAAGGAGATATAAAACAAATACAACACACACCTTAGCACAAGAGAGACAAAGTGTCTTTGGTTCATATAATCCTTCCTCCCTTGTGATTCTAACTTAAACATTGTGTGTTTAAGTAAGTGTTGGCTAAGGATAGGATTTGAATATTGTCTCATTAGTTCCATAGAGCATTATCTTTGTTATAGCAATAGGGAACTTTTGACTTTATAATTTTTCTATATTTATTATAAAGTCTTCGCCATCTAGGCACACTCAAGTTATATACTTATATAACTTGAGAAAATTATATCTTGTGTTATTTATTTCCGCTGCACAAATCTTTTATAAACTGTTTAGTTTTGGTGTGTGTGTGATGTCCGTTGATGTGTTATCCAAGGTGTTGGATAACATCTACGGTAACATCTCTTTCCAGTGATGCCGTGACAATTTCAATTGGTATCAGAGCAGGTCACTTGACGATACTAAGTGCTTGGTCTAGGTGTAATGGCTTATGATTTGGCTAATCCTAACCATAAGCGTCTCCCTGTGTTAGATGGCTCAAATTATTATTATTGGAAGATCCGCCTACGCTCGCATATCAAATCAATTGATCTTCGAGCATGGCGATCTATAACAAATGGTTACTCCTTGCCAATGTTACCTGCTGATGAGGATAGAGATGTACAAGTCAAACCTGAATCAAATGGAACATGGAAGAGATCAACCAAGCTAATTTCAATGAAAAGGAACTTAATGCAATTTTTGAGTGGGTTGATATGCATATTTTCAAACTTATTCAAAATAGTTCCACTGCAAAGGAAGCACGGGACATTTTACAACGTTTTTGTGAAGGTGATGGCAGTGTGCGTGAAACTAAGCTTAGGGGTCTCACTAGTAGATTTGAAAGATTAAGGATGGGTGAAAATGAAAAAATTCCTTCTTATTTTGAAAAATTGTTTGATATCGCTAATGAGTGTCAATTGTTGGGTGAACCTTTTATCAACAAAAAACTTGTCTCAAAAGCAATTAGAACCCTTCCTGATCGTTTTAATATGAAAGTTTCATCCATTGAAGAAGCTCACAATCTTTCAACCATGGATATCAATTCTTTAATGAGTATTTTGAAAAACTTTGAGTTAAATCTCCTAGATCAAAGTGAAGCATCTAAGGGAAAAAAATATTGTTTTGAAAACTCAAACCTCGAGTTATTTGGAAGAAAATGAAAATGAGGTTTTTGAAGAAATAGATGAAAATGCTAGTGTTGCTTTACTTGCTAGAAAATATAATTCTATGGTTAGAGAGTATAACAATGAGAAAATGTAGGTGAAAGCAAAGGAGAAGCAAACCAAAGTTTATGATTCGATGCCAAAAAGGAACTTTCCATCTAACCCAAAGTCTAACCCAAGAAGAGCATCTTCAGACCAGTTAAGGTCTGATTCAAAACTCATTGAATCCATTCAATGTCATGCATGCTCGGGTTGGGGTCACTATTCCAATGAGTGTGCAAATACTCTAAGGAAGTGAGGAAAGAACCTATGGGTTTCTCTCAGTGATGATGAGGATGAAGGACCATCTCAGGAGGAAGAATCTGATCAAACAACCATGTTCATCACAATAAGTGACACGGACGGTGACAGTGTTACCCAAGGTGTTATCCAGTATGTGATAACATCTGTGATCACACCTGACATGTATAATGAATTGTGTGATACTAATGATGTTTGTTTTATTGGTTCTTCTAATCTTGATACAGGAAGTATACAAGAGGATGAGCAGAGCAAAGATGACCTCATTTTTGGGTTAAAAGACCTTTATGAGGAGTTGCTCGTTGAATGGAAGAAAGAGAACAATTTGGTTAAGTCTTTAACCAAGAAGAATGATGGACTCCAGGCCTATGTGACTCACATGGAGATTGAGATTCAAGCTACCAAGAGAGAAGTCGAGCTTGAAAGATTCAAGGGCAAGTTGACTCTAGCCGAAACCACCTTGAAGAAGCTCAACACCGGATCTACCAAATTGGATGAGATCTTGAACTTGAGTACACCTCTCAAAGCAGGTATTGGTTTCCAAAAATCTTTAAATAGTATTATTTCTACTCTGTCTAGGAATGGTAATGAGAATTGTTTTGATAAGAAACGTTTTATTGACAAAAACTCTTCTTCAAAAGAACCATGTGACAAAGGGAAAGTGTGTAAATATTGTCACACACCTGGACATTTTAAAAATAAATGCACGTTGTTTCAAAAAAAATTGTCCAGTCCCTCTGTGTTACCCAAGGTGTTGCCCAACACACAGGATAACACACCCTGTCAAATGGTAAAAATTCAAAAAAGGTGTGGAAACCAAAAGCTAATCTGAGATGTGATATTGTTTACACTGCTTTAAAAACAATTATTGAAGGTTCTTGGTATTTTGATAGTGAGTGTTCACGTCATATGACAGGAACGAAATTGTTTTTAAAAGACTATCAAACGGTTCATGGGTGTAGTGTAACGTATGGTGGTGGGAGCAAGAGTAATATCATTGGGAGAGGGACACTAAATGTGTCTGGATTTCCAGCCTTAAAGAATGTCTTACATGTTGATGGTCTTGTAGCTAATTTAATTAGCATAAGTCAACTTTGTGATGACTACTTAGAGCTGAAATTTAATAAAAAATACTTGTGAAGTTTATGATAAGACTAACATTTGTGTGATGACAGGTACAAGATCTAATGATAATTGTTATCTTGTTGAAGACAAGCAAGTATGCCATTCGTCAAAAATTGATGACACTACATTGTGGCATCAAAAATTGGGACATGTTCACTTTCGTAACATAGAAAAGATAGTTAAACTAGATGCTGTTTAAGGTATATCTAGTCTTGATCTAAAACAAAAAATTGTTTGTGAGGATTGTCTCAAAGGAAAACAAACTCGTGTTGCCCATAGTGCTGCCCAACACCATGAGCAACACACTGGAACAACACATTGGTTTCAACTCTTGCATATGAATTTAATGGGTCCAGTTGAGATAGAAAGTTTTGGAGGCAAGAAATATACTTATGCTATTGTTGATAATTTTTCAAAATTTACATGGGTGTATTTTTTAAGGGAAAAATCTGAAACTTTCGAAAAATTCAAAATCTTGCACTCTAAGATCAAAAACATGTTTTGTGCTTTAATTTTTCGAATTAGGTCCGATCATGGGAGGAAATTTGAGAATGTTTCTTTTTCAAATTTTTGTGAAAGAAAAGGAATTCACCATGAATTTTCAGCTCCAAAAATACCTCAACAAAATGGGGTAGCCGAGAGGAAAAATAGGACTTTACTTGAAATTACTCGTGTGATGTTGTTTACAAAAAGAATTTTGAAAAGATTTTGGGCTGAGGCACTAAATACGGCTCTTCACACGGCCAATAGAGTTTTTCTAAGACCCGACACAAAAATGACTCCATACTGTAAGTACTCCAATTTGAGCTTGTTAGAATTTTCGTTAGAAAATTAACGAAAGTCATAACAATTACTAACATTCCTAACATTTCTAACTTTCCTAACAAAGTGAGGGTAGAATGGGCATTGCCAAATAAAGATAAACCAAAGAAAGCATCTTAAAAAGCAAAACAAAAGAATCAAACCATAAATAGAAATGCTGGAAACACAAAAACTGGCTGTTAATTTGGTTTTTTTTGAATTTTTATTCTTCCTGTCCAAAGCTGGAGCTGTAATTAATGAACAGTGCACGCTGCACTTCTCATCCGCGCGGACATGTATGTAAATTTCAGGGGCCTATAAATTGAACCCTCCTCTCTCAGGTTTACACAACACATTTTGACACAAAGAACGAAGTTCTCAAGCGAATATAGAGAGAAAACAGTGGGAATCCTTTGATTGCCACCATTTTCTCTTGAATATTTCCCAATCCACTCCAAACATTCTCAAATCACTCTTAAACACACCAAGCTCAAGCTTGAAACACTACTCAAGAGGAAGATTAGGGAGAAAACATGGAGGACTTAAGTGTTATCCACTTGTTTTCTCTTTGATCAACTCTATCATCAAACCCTAAACACATTCAAGCCTTGAATCCACCCAAACACAAATCCAAACACCAAATCTTGATACTCCTCAAGTCAAAACACCAAATCTTGATACTCCTCAAGTCAAATTCCAAGCCTAGGAAGATAGGGTGTCACCATTGGTAAAGCCCTCCTTCTCAAAACCCTAAAATTCTCTTTTAACTTCTTGTTCATCTTGTTCTTCTTACTTGGGTCTTTTTGATGTCTATTTTAACTTAAGTTTTGACCCAAGATGGTCATCTTGAAGTTCATCTTCATGAATGACCATCTCAAATGGTCCACATTTTAGATCTCTAGTTGATTTTTCTCTTAAATTTCATTTCTACAAAACATCCCCTTTCCCTTTGCAAAGGACATGTTTCAACCCCATAAATTCCCCAAGGATGACTTGAATATGATAACCACTTAACAAAAAGTAGTGGTATCAAGTCTAGGGATGAAAATGGGGTGAACAATAGATGCAAATCCCCCAAAAATCACATTTTCCCTCAAGAACATCTTGCTGTCCAGTAGCATTGTTCTGAGACCTCAGTCCATTTTCCTATTTTTTGGACCCAGTAAAACTTGGAATTGGACGTTGACTACAAAACACTTTTTGTAGCCAACATCTAGATATTTCCAAACATATTTTTATTTTATTTTTTGGGTTAGTAAAACTCCTCTTTTCAATTTTTCTTTTAGAGGCCAGTTCATCAGCTTCTGGAAATCCAGATTTCACATCTGAGATTTCCAGAAGGTTTTGACCCCTCAAATTACTTCCAAAATGGAAAGTTTCTTTGCAGAAACCCTATTTAGGGTGTTTTAAACAACTTTCATTCTCGGACTTTCCCCAGATTCTGAGGTTTTGAAGCCTTTAAGTCCATTTCAAAGTCAAGGGTCAACTGCCTTCTTTCATTCTGGCAGAATTGCTTTTCAAATCCAAAAATCTTTGAGTGCCAAGACTCAACCCAAAAATCACCCAAAAATCATGGGATCAGTTTAAAGCCTTGAAAAGAGCTCCCAATTTTTACTTACCCCAGTTTCAACTTATTTTGGCCAAAACACACACACACACACACAAATGATTTTCAGCTTGGAAGACTCGTTTTACGAGGCGCGTCGGGTGCACACTAACGTCCTTCCCGACGCGTAACATGACCTCCGAACCTAAATCTCTGATCTCGGGCTTTTTTCAAAGTTTTGGCCCTTAAAACAAAAATGGCGTGGCGACTCCGTTTTGATTTTCACAAAAAAAATCGGGTACATCACAGTGGCGACTCCGCTGGGGACTAAGCTTTTTAAAAAAAAAATGGTATTTGGTATATTGGTGGAAACCACTAAATTTCCCGTTATCGCCTCCTAACACGAGTCGGGGATAAATTGTGGTCTAACAATCCCACGTACCGGTATCACCGTTTTCAAAAAAAAAGCTTTTGAGGGTCAAGCTTCCGTCCCGACATTTGAAAATCATTTTTGTGTGTGTGTTGATTTTTGCACATTTTTCGTGTTTGTTTTGGCCGCCTCGAGAAAGTCAAAATTTTGACTGTCCGGAATAATGTCCCTAACTCGCCGGAATTTTTGTGATTATGTGCTTATGTGCTCATTAATTTTCAAAAAAAAAATTTTCAAAAAAAAAGATTTTCAAAAAAAGAAAATTTCAAAAAAATCATGCATCATATTTTTAAGACACATAAAAATTTCTATTTTACTCGTAAAAGAATATAGATCGCTTGCACACTACGCGCACGTGACCGTACACCGCACACTACGCCCTTAACCCGGGAAATCCTTGTCGCGGTCCGTTTGGTCTTATTACGCCTCGGATGAGCACAGACTACCCAAACATCCCATGGAGCCTCGTGTCGACCATGCACTTGTCCGTGACACACTTTGTCCGAGACCCGCTGGTTTTTAGTCCGGTCCGTGTCATGCCCCGTCCGTGTATAGACCTTTCCTTTCAAGCCTTTGTCGGCATACCGACTCAATATCTTTCGGGTCCCTAATCGCCGAAGTTCCGCCGGTTTTCCGCCGCAGACTTTGACCAAGATATTGACCGGCGCCTTGACTTCGGCTCGATCGGCACAAATTATACACCGACTCCCAAAGATTGACACTGAGTCATCGAGGATTAATGACTATTCCATGCCTAATTACGGCTTAACTGACGACAAGTCAAGATCAATCGTGGACGCTTATCGGCCCAAATCATGCCGACTTTTCGTCGAGCCCCTGACATGATCTTGACTTTCGACGTCGCCTTGTCCGTAATTTACATCGAATGCTCGTTAAGACTCGATTACCCGCCGACTTTTAGAATCGTTTTTCTTTCGGCCGGTGGGACCCGCTGCCCTATAGGACCCTCGCCCGGGCCGTCCACCCCGGGAGGTCGAAATACAGTGTGGAATACGAGGGGCTTATAGACGTAGTGACGGGGCCCACCGATCCAGAATCGTAGTAGTTTGCAAAAAAAGAAGAGCAATCTTTTCCAACCGATTAGGTTAATAAAACGTATTTTAAGTAAACATGAACAAATAATTGCATGTTGCACGAGCCTTGAGCCCAAACACCTACCCACCTTCAATTTCCGCCATCTGAACCCTCGTGTCTCTCCCCCGCAGCTCCGCACAAAGCTTGGTTTCGGGCACCGGGTCACCGTTTGATCAGCTGGGAAGAGT
This sequence comes from Adenophora triphylla var. japonica, assembly GCA_022495995.1. NCBI lineage: Eukaryota > Viridiplantae > Streptophyta > Magnoliopsida > Asterales > Campanulaceae > Adenophora > Adenophora triphylla. The sequence continues at coordinate 24,702 of JAFEMH010000669.1, read as the reverse complement.
CAAGCGCATCGTCGCCTTCTGCTGCTTGTTTCAACTCCGGTTTCGTAATGTTCGCATCACCGGTAACGATGGGGACAACGTCACTCCGCCTCCCGTGACTCCTCGCATGTAACAAAGAATGGAATCAAGCTAGCGTAACGTATGAGAGTGCGACAGAAGCACAAACAATAGCCTTATCGAGGCTATTAAGAGCCATGGTCCGGCCGCCGCCTCAACCTGTATGGCACCTTCACCGTGGAAGAAGAGGAAGACCTCAACCCCACTCTTGGTCGCCCGACTACTCCAGATGCCACCACCGGCCTCCCACGGTACTACCACCAGTAATCCATGCTTCGACCTCCGGGTCGCCAGCCTCCCCAAATGCGTACCACTGGATCCCCGCAGCTCGACGAGACGAGCTAATTCCTGCCCCTCAGCTGGGACAAAATCGCACGGAATATCTTCTCATGCTTGGGGCTACCCCGAATGCCACAAAGAAATGGGGATCCCACCTCGCCGGGACCAATCAATCCGACCTTCACAAAGAATAAATTTGGGATACCACCCCGCTTGGTTCGGCAACAATCAGAGTCCCACCTCGTAATGGTACTAGCTCACCGCTCCTCACATAGCTCTCACAAATCCATTTCTCACTGACTTCTATGGGTTATCAAGCCTCCATCCCTGTCATCCGAATCACCAGGACCGCAGATCCCCGGTTACACACCTTCGCCACAAACCATGCAATTCAACAATCCAGACAAAGAAATTTCACACTCAAGCCTACTTATGGGCCTCTACTCCGGAAATCCGAGCTATCCGGCTACCTCAGTCCGCTCTCGCCTTCCTCGCTAATGGAAAGCCAACAAAGAAGCCACCGGGTTTTATCCTTGCCCAAGCTCCTACCTACACTCCCTGTGGTAATTTGGGCCAAGGACAGTTTTCACCTATGCCCCGGAATATGGTATCCCTTCCACCAATGTGCCGCCAGCTGGTAACTCCTCTCTTCGCTCGCCACCGGTTTGAACGCCATGGCTCCACCTTTCGATCCCCAATTGGCTTGGTTTATGGAGCAACACAAGGAAATGAAAGCACAGATTGCCGAATTGACCGCCAAAAGAACACCGCTCTTCGGCCTACGTATCCCGACTCGATTGTCCCCCGCCTCACAAGTTTGTGATGCCCACTGGAATTGTTTGACGGGAGTGCATGCCCTAAAACTCACTTGGACACCTATACTTTGGCAATGAAGGCTAAGGGATGCACAAACCAAATAGCTGGCCGATTACTTTAGTCTCTCTTTGAAGTCGTGGGCTTTGAAATGGTTTTTCCGATTGCACTAAGCTAGGGCTACTTGGGAACAGATTACCAAGATTTCACGTATAAGTACAAAGCCAACTTGGAATGGGAGACAAACAGAGTTGACTCCGCAAAACAACGATGCACGCCCTAATGAGAATATTGGGGATTTCTATAAGAGATGGAACTTAAAGCTCTGAAATGGCCATTCCTCCCTCCGACGAGGAGCGCTTAGACATCTTTCACCATGCTTGAAGCCGCATTTGAGAGCTTCCTCGCCCACTTCCCCTACGCCGACTTGCGTGCAATGGTTAATTCCGGGCTAAGTTTGAAAAGGCTTACAATCAGCAGCTCGATCGTCGCACTCCGCCACGGATATCGGGCTCCTCCCTCCAAAACTACTCTCACTTTCGCTAAAGGCAAAGAGGCGACGGCTACGCGGACAGATCAGAATAATGCCACTTCCTTTGTTCCCAAGAAGCCCGATGCATCCGCATCCCGACTCCAAGACTTGAGAAACTTTGGGATGCCTTTGAGTGATATCTTCAGAGGTTTGGTGAGAGAAGGTTTGCTCCGGCCTTTGAAAATTATCGCCTAGAAACCCCAACGCTCCTTTGGATACCTCCAAGCATTGTGCCTTTCATCGCACTACGGGCACTGACGGATGATTGCGTCCCCGAAAAAGGCCATCCAAGGGTTGATTGAGCAAGGGAGGTTAGAGATGCCTCGAAGGACCTAATACTATCAATAACCCGCTCCCTAACAACATGAGTGTCAACATGATCGAAGTTTGGTGGATCAAGCCTTGTGGGCACAATGGAGTTTGACTCGCCCCTTTGCAAGGTCAATGAACCACTATCGCAGTAATGAAGATGGTTGGATTGAGCAAAAAGTTGCCAAGGAAATCCCGATGGAAAGGTCTCGCAATAGCTCCCTGCCTCCGGCCGAAGAATAGATGCATGGTTCAACAAAGAAAGAGCGGCTAGACTGGGGCTACCTATCTTTAAAATAGTCTTTTGAGTCAACCTTCGTAGGTTCTAGTACTTTTCTTTCACCTAAGTCCTTCCCGGACATTTGTCGTTGTAGTCCATTTTGGACATAGTGGTTAAGTGTCTAATTTTTAATATAAGTCTTTTTTCTTTTCTTGCTAGACTCGAGACATCACTTGCGCACCCACGTTACACTTAATTGAAATGGTTTTATCCAAAATGATCACTTGCGCCGCTCAACCACTAATTCTTCGAAAATGATTAATATTTAAACTAATCTGAGTGAGAAAATCAATTGATATCCTTCCCAAATTGGGGCTTACCAACTCCCCATCTTGCATCTCATATGCTCACATCCCTTTCATCATCATCATCTCGTTGCTCGATGAATTTGCATGGATCTTTTCTCATATAAAGCTTAAGCAAGCAATGAAGACTTAATCTCGTTTAGGTCATCCAAGAGGGATTGCGGTTGAAACCTTTCACCCATAGGAAAGCCATTACCTCACCCTTACTAAACACTACCCTCTCATTTCAAGATCGGCGTGTTTTGAAACCCGGTTTAGCCATCATTTTTGCTCCATACCGAGAGAAAGTCCAAGCGAGCCCGAGAAGTTAGCTTCGAGAATCGGCGATGCGCAAATTATCTCAAGCCATGAAGGAAGGACAAAGATAATCCTCAACTCCTCAGAAGCTTTCCAAGTCAAAAAAAAAAAAAAAAAAAAAAAAAAAAAAAAAAAAAACAAAAAAAAAAAAAAAAAAAAGAAACAAAAAAAAAGAAGGATTTTAAAATCCTCACAATCTCTGGATATAATTCCAAGCTCCTCAGAAGCCTTCCAAAAAAAAAGAAGAAGAACTCAAAAGTCCCCGACATCTCAAGAAGCTCTCCAATGATCAAAAAGGAGCCCGAATTCTCGCAAGATCGCAAAAAGTTGTCGCAGCTCTGACTTCCTCTTATCATTACCTTAAACCAATCCCAAGCCATCCTCTCAATTTTAGAGGATACTCCCATCACCATTACCCTCGCCCTTGGCCAAGTCAAAATCCGACCTCTCATTCTTGGAGGCAATCAATCTTCCTCGCCATAGATTTCCCAAACACATCCCCGCGAGCCAACCTCTCATCTTTAGAGGTTCAACAAGAAAGGCCTAGCCGACCTCTCATCTCAAGAGGTCATAATCTCCCAAATCACCCGATAGCCGATCGAAGCCCTAAACCCAACTACAGCCCCTACCGGATAGCGCTTTCATTCTAATATCCTCGATGTCGATCAAATTAATGCTTCATTGCTTGCTTAAATTGGAATCTAATCCATTTTGGTTCAAAATTACCAATCAAAGATTGTGCAAATTCAACCCTTCCCTTCATGTGAGCATATTTCATTTCTCCTCACAAACACTTGCCGTGGATGTCCCATCAAGCTTCGCATCCGTGTCTTTCATGGACACTCTAAGGGGATATGTTATTCAATCCTCCAAATCCTCAAAATCCCCAAAGGTCCTCGCACCTCGAATTTCAACATTCATTCTCTTTTCATTCGGGATAGGCCCGAACTACGGCGACCCGAGCTCCTCATAATGGAGGGAACGTAGGCAACCGTAAATGGTCCTGGCCGAAATCACAAACAAATCTCAAAAAAAATCCGGCCTCATCAAGGATCGTCCCTATACACTTTCCGCCCTTCCAAGCTTGATTTTCGATATCGCTGGTTTTCTCCTTGTGATTAATCAAAATATTTGTTCATATCGTATTTAGGGATTGAATAACCCGAACATTAACAAAGGGTTTTAAGCACTTTGTGATCATCATGAATAAGACAAGTTTTCAAGTGTCTCGACAAGTCTTCTCTCCATCATAGGGAAATAGAGCCAAACACCGTCTTTCCGTCTCAGGGCTTCCATACACTTTTCCACACCTTGTAACGCTTATACTCTCTCAAAAGAGTCAAACCTAAAGCGAGTGTGTATACACAAAATCGGGATTCATTCCCACTTTTCAAAAGATGTGCCCCCGCACGTAAACATTCCCGAAGTCTTGTCCAAAGGATCGGTTGACTAAGATTTGAAAAGACGGGTACCTCGCCACATAATGACTCGTCTCGCAACAAGATCGCTCGAATTTCTTCACGCTGGGGCTTGCTAAGCGGTTCTCCTGTGTTCTCCCGTACGCCTCTTCAAGCCGGGGCTTCCATAGTCATCCTTGGGTCCACATTGCGTTCTTCACTACGAGATAGATTCGCCAAGTCACTTCTTCAAAATCCGGGCTTTGCCTACTCAGATCCGGGCTTTGTCAAGACGGTCTTTTGGACCCGAATTTTATCAAGAAAGAATTTCACTTCGTAACTTGGTACACGGCAGCCTCCCGTAGCATCGGAATTCAAGATCGTGGTTTCTCCCGCATTAGCAATTCCATCAAATCATTCTCCTGATAAGGTTTTCGCCGAGGTCACAACCACCCAAATGAAAGAAGCTTCACTCATATCAACGTGCCCTAGAGCCTCGTCAAAGACGCCTTCAAATGACCAAGATTGAGAGGGAAATCACAACCAAGACCCGGATCCGAATCCAATCTCATCAAAATTGAGGTCCATGTGATACCGCCGACAAAACCTCACCAACAACCGCCGTTTAAATCGCGATCAAGGGTTCTCATCCCCACATGCTCAAAATCTGCTCCAAACAGCTTCCAGACACATACATCACCATGCATCCCCACAAAATCTCCCAAGGGCTCATGTAGCATGCACAAAACTTGAATCAATAGGAAAATCCTAAGTGATTGAAGATCATAAATCTTTTCCCCGCCAAAAGCTTAGGCTAAGTGCATCCTTCAAAAGCAAGTAAATGCATCATCTCGCGAACATATGCAAAGGATACTCTCACAATCATTTTTAGCTCTATGCATGCATCTGTCATCATGAATGTCATATATGCATCTTCCTCTTCACTAACGAATGCAGAATTCAAACGTGAAATCAAATCCCCATTTTTTCGGCAAGGATGATCTTCACCAAAGACGACCTCCAATGAATGAAGACGCCCTCCAACATCTACAGCTTTGGCAAAGACAAGCTCCGGCCTCGCAACTTGCTAAAGACGACCTCCAATGTCCACAAATGGATGAAAATGTTTCCCCAATGAAGACCACCTCCAAAGGTCTACAATTCGGTCGAGACGCCAAGTTCTCGAATACAATTCGGTCGAGACGCCAAGTTCTCAAATACAGTTCTGGCCGTGGACGCCAAGTTCTCAAATGCAAATCAAATGCCGCTGGTCGAGACGCCAAGTTCTCACATACAAATCGGTCGAGACGCCAAGTTCTCCAATACAAATCGGTCGTGGACGCCAAGTTCTCAAATACAAATCGGTCGAGACGCCAAGTTCTCCAAGGCAAGAAGGTCGAGACGCCAAGCTCTCCAATACAATGCGGTCGAGACACCAAGTTCTCAAAAGCAAGAAGTCCCAATGTGAATACAAGCTCAACCACCTCTACAAGGTTGACGATCACCAAAGAAGATGCAGACTCAACCAAACTCCTCCTTCAGTCAAAATGCCTCCAAAGACAAAGAAATCGTCGCAGTAAAACCGTCCCACGAACAAAGAACTTAACAACTCTTCATCAACATCGCCCGTAGCCTCGCCCTTCCGGCAACTACATGTAAGCACAAAGACGGGTATGAAAGCATATCTTAGTCAACTACTTTTCTAAAAGAACATTATCATCGTATCATAGGGCGACTTCCCCAAAACAGCCAAAACCATAGGGCGACTTCCCAAAATAGTCAGATCATAGGGTGACTTCCCCAAAACAGTCAAAACCATAGGGTGACTTCCCCAAAATAGTCAAACCATAGGGCGACTTCCCAAAAATAGTCGATCATAGGGTGACTTCCCAAAATAGTCAAACCATAGGGCGACTTCCCAAAAATAGTCGATCATAGAGTGACTTCCCAAAAATAGTCAAACCATGTGGCGACTTCCCAAAAATAGTCGATCATAGGGTGACTTCCCAAAAATAGTCAAACCATAGGACGACTTCCCAAAAATAGTCGATCATAGGGTGACTTCCCAAAAATAGTCAAACCACAGGGCGACTTCCCAAAAATAGTCAGATCTTAGGGTGACTTCCCAAAAATAGTCAAACCATAGGGCGACTTCCCAAAAATAGTCAAACCATAGGGCGACTTCCCAAAAATAGTCAAACCATAGGGCGACTTCCCAAAAATAGTTAAACCATAGGGCGACTTCCCTAAAATAGTCAATCCCTGGTGACTCCCAAATACAAGCCAATCTCTAGACGACTTCCCTAAAATAGTCAATCCTCGGTGACCCCGCATACAATCAATCCTTGGGTGACAAACCATGTAGCCTACCATAGGTCCATCCACTTGACCGACATTGATCACCTTTCTTCCCGATGGTTCTCGTAAGCCCGAGTCTTCCCCAAAGAAGAACACCTTCAAATAGCCTCCATCGTGTACAAGACCTCAACTTAGGTTCATACTCCCGAACTAAGTTCCCATTTAGGTTCATAACTCAACCAAATCTCAACTTAGGTTCATCCTCCCGAACTAAGTCTCCATTTAGGTTCATACTCCGAACCGAACCTCAACTTAGGTTCATACTCCCGAACTAAGTTCCCATTTAGGTTCATACTCCCGAACCGAACCTCAACTTAGGTTCATACTCCCGAACTAAGTCTCCATTAGGTTCATACTCCCGAACCGAACCTCAACTTAGGTTTATACTCCGAACTAAGTCTCCATTAGGTTCGTACTCTGAACCGAACCTCAACTTAGGTTCATACTCCCGAACTAAGTTCCCATTTAGGTTCATACCCTCTCAAAAGAAATTCCTGAAGCTAAACGTAAGACCGAGTGTCCCGAGAAAGATAACGGATCCCGTATCTTTCATCAAAATCATTCACGGCAGTCAAACGTGAGACCAATTCCCGTGACGAATACGTCCGATTTTCCTCAAAGAAAGGCTAACGAAATCCTCAAAGAAAGGCTAACGAAATCCTCAAAGAAAGTTAACGGAATCCCAAAAGCCAACGGAATCTCGAGTAGTACTCGAACTACGAAAGGGCTTGATTCCCACTAGGGATACGTAGGTAGCCTATCATTAGGTCCAGCCCCTCGACCAAAACGGTCACCCTCTCCTTCGGCAGCAGACAAAGTCCACCGAAAGGCCATTTCAAATCAAGGTCCGAGGCGCCTAAAAAGCCATCTTCAAGGTTCGAGGCACCTAAAACGCCATCATCATCAAGGTTCGAGGCACCGAAAAAGCCATCTCCAAGGTTCGAGACACCTAAAACGCCATCTCCAAGGTTTGAGGCACCTAAGACGCTATCACTAGAAAGCGACAAATCGCAATCATCCCCGTCAGACCGAAAATGGTCATTCCTATCCCCCAGGGGCGGATACCCGTCGACCGAAAATGGTCATTCCTATCCCCACAGAGCGGATAGCCATCGACCAAAAATGGTCATCTCTTATCCTCGGCAGAAGTTTCTTTCCAAAGAACCGATCGTAGAACTCGCTCATGTGTTCGAGGCACCTAAAACGCCATCATCTCCGTGGTCAAAGACCCGAACTACGATCGGCTTGATTCCCATTCGGGATACGTAGGTAGCCTATCGCTAGGTTCAGCCACCCGATCACTCGATCATCCTGCCAAATATGGAGCCTTACTCTTATCGACGACCCCGCTTCCTTCGAAAGCGCCGTCGCCGAGGGGCTACTGTAAGTGCTCCAATTTGAGCTTGTTAGAATTTTCGTTATAAAATTAACGAAAGTCATAACAATTACTAACATTCCTAACATTTCTAACTTTTCTAACAAAGTGAGGGTAGAATGGGCATTGTTAAATAAAGATAAACCAAAGAAAGCATCTTAAAAGCAAAACAAAAGAAGAAAACCAAATATAGCAAATGCTGAAACACAAAACCGGCCGTCAATTTGAATTTTGAAAAAGATTATTCTTCTTGTCCAAAGCCAAGCCGCATTTAATGAACAAGGCACGCCGCCCGATCCTCATCCGCGCGGACAAGTATGTAATTTTCAGAGGGCTATAAATTGAGCCCTCCAGTCACAAAAATGAGGAGGAAGAACACATTTTGACACAGCAACGAAGTTCTGGCGAAATATAGAGAGAAAACAGTGGGAATCCTTTGATTGCCACCATTTTCTCTTGAATATTTCCCAATCCACTCCAAACATTCTCAAATCACTCTTAAACACACCAAGCTCAAGCTTGAAACACTACTCAAGAGGAAGATTAGGGAGAAAACATGGAGGACTTAAGTGTTATCCACTTGTTTTCTCTTTGATCAACTCTATCATCAAACCCTAAACACATTCAAGCCTTGAATCCACCCAAACACAAATCCAAACACCAAATCTTGATACTCCTCAAGTCAAAACACCAAATCTTGATACTCCTCAAGTCAAATTCCAAGCCTAGGAAGATAGGGTGTCACCATTGGTAAAGCCCTCCTTCTCAAAACCCTAAAATTCTCTTTTAACTTCTTGTTCATCTTGTTCTTCTTACTTGGGTCTTTTTGATGTCTATTTTAACTTAAGTTTTGACCCAAGATGGTCATCTTGAAGTTCATCTTCATGAATGACCATCTCAAATGGTCCACATTTTAGATCTCTAGTTGATTTTTCTCTTAAATTTCATTTCTACAAAACATCCCCTTTCCCTTTGCAAAGGACATGTTTCAACCCCATAAATTCCCCAAGGATGACTTTAATATGATAACCACTTAACAAAAAGTAGTGGTATCAAGTCTAGGGATGAAAATGGGGTGAACATAGATGCAAATCCCCCAAAAATCACATTTTCCCTCAAGAACATCTTGCTGTCCAGTAGCATTGTTCTGAGACCTCAGTCCATTTTCCTATTTTTTGGACCCAGTAAAACTTGGAATTGGACGTTGACTACAAAACACTTTTTGTATCCAACATCTAGATCTTTCCAAACATATTTTTATTTTATTTTTTCGGTTAGTGAAACTCCTCTTTTCAATTTTTATTTTAGAGGCCAGTTCATCAGCTTCTGGAAATCCAGATTTCACATCTGAGATTTCCAGAAGGTTTTGACCCCTCAAATTATTTCCAAAATGGAAAGTTTCTTTGCAGAAACCCTATTTATGGTGTTTTAAACAACTTTCATTCTCGGACTTTCCCCAGATTCTGAGGTTTTGAAGCCTTTAATTCCATTTCAAAGTCAAGGGTCAACTGCCTCCTTTCATTCTGGCAGAATTGCTTTTCAAATCCAAAAATCTTTTGAGTGCCAAGACTCAACCCAAAAATCAGCCAAAAAATCATGGGATCAGTTTAAAGCCTTGAAAAGAGCTCCCAATTTTTACTTACCCCAGTTTCAACTTATTTTGGCCAAAACACACACACACACACACACACAAATGATTTTCAGCTTGGAAGACTCGTTTTTACGAGGCGCGTCGGGTGCACACTAACGTCCTTCCCGACGCGTAACATGACCTCCGAACCTAAATCTCTTATCTCGGGCTTTTTTCAAAGTTTTGGCCCTTAAAACAAAAATGGCGTGGCGACTCCGTTTGATTTCAAAAATCGGGTACATCACAGCTGGCATATGTTGTTTTACCCCCGCAGGTACAATAATCAATTGAGTCCCAAAGACTGGCCCTCCGACTAAACTGGAGAAGAAAGGAAAAAGCAAAGAGGCATATGTATCCGTGACAGCCCCCAAGAAGAGCTCAGCAATACCAGCAGCCCCACAATCTCAAGAAAAGCAGTCAATCCCCCGGAAGACAGAATCCCCGGTTTAACGAACAAATTTCCAGAAACCAATAGCCTCGAGGCACATGAAAGAAGCAGAGTCCCCAGCTGCCCAAGAAAAGCTAAGGACACCAAAGAAAAGCGGCAATCAAGCAAAGACCGTCCAACAGAAAAAAAAACCAGTAACAAAGAATTAGCGTGAGACCCCCTGGCAGCTACATTCATCAACAAAGCAAAAGAGGTGGTATGAGTCCCTTTGGCATCCACAAAGAGCAGCAAAGAGCAGAAAAGAAGTAGCATGAGTCCCCTGGCAGCTACACATATCCCCAGTGAAGCGGCGGAAGAAATAGTATAAGACCTCTGGCAACTACCCTGCACCGATATAGTGGTATGAGTCCCTTTGGCATCCACAAGACAGAACAGAAAGCGGAAATAGCGTGAGTCCCCTGGCAGCTATACTTAGCAGAACAGAAAGTGGAAATAGCGTGAGTCCCCTGGCAGCTATACTTATCAGAACAGAACAGAAAGTGGAGATAGCGTGAGTCCCCTGGCAGCTATACTTATCAACGACAAAGAGCAGAGCAGAAGAAGTAGCGTGAGACCCTTGGCAGCTACATGTATCCCCAACAGAGCAGAAAAGAGATAGCGTGAGACCCCCGGCAGCTATACTCATCCCCAGCAAAGAAGAAGAAGAAGTGGTATGAGACCCTCCGGCATCCACGAAGAGAAGCAGCAGTAGTGTGAGACCCTCCGGCAACTACCCTGCAAAAGAGAAGTGGAATGAGACCCTCCGACATCCACGAGAAGAAGCAGCAATAGTGTGAGACCCTCCGGCAACTATCCTGCATGAGAGAAGTGGTATGAGACCCCTGGCATCCACAGAAGACCCGTTGCAGCATGAGACCCTCCGGCGGCTACAATTCGTCAACAGAGATAGCGTAATACCCCCGGAAGCTACTCGCAAAAAGTACCAGTTGCAGCATGAGACCCTCCGGCAGCTACAACCTGGTGAGAAAGAAAGCAACTACCCGATCCCACAGGAAACCACAGGTAAGCACAGCAAAGGTATGAAGATACGTCTCTACCCCTTTCCTTGCTTATGATTTTGATTTGGTAATTCCGAACTACGATTTGGATTGATTCCCTTGTTCAAGGGATACGTAGGAATCCTTTCTCAGAAAGGTCCAGCCATCTTTCCCCTTTTTTACCCTTCTAGCCCTTCACCTTAACCCTAGCCGCTCATTGAGATTGGGTCTTATTTTATCGACAACCCCACTTTTTCCAAAAGTGACGTTCTTGAGGGAGCTCTGTAAGTACGCCAATCCAATTCGCAACCTTTTAGATGCATTTTAATATAATAAAACTGCATTAAAGGGCGTTTTGGTAAATTCCCGGCCTACCCCGAGACTTTCGGAAACGTTCCATGAGTTTCCCGCGAAGGAAGTACCTTTTGGTACATTATTCATGCCAAAGGACCTCTTGGGAATAAAACCTGTTGGACCTTTTGGGTATTTTCCCGGAATGTTCCAGAAACTGGTTTTTGGCGCCAAAAGCGGTTGAGCCACCTTGTGTCACACGACAGCTTGAGGCATGGAAAGAGGACGCGTAAGGTCGTGCGACACACTAAGGCATCCAACTGCAGCCTATAAATAAGACCCACCCCCTCTCATAAAAGGATCCCAACTTTAGCCTACTGTTACTCTGCAGGATTTGCAGCGTAACGAACCTCTCCAAAAACAAACCTCTCTCTCTCCTACCTTCAACCTACCCAATTCCTCCCTTCCAAACCCAATTCTCAAGCCACACCAATTGAGCCCCTTGCCTTAATCCTTCCAGATCAGAGGTGACGAATTGAAGGGTTCTATATCTAACTAGATATAGAATTCGTGGAAGCAACAAGGGTAACGATTCCCTAAACTCAATCTCTCTCTCTCTCTCTTTCTTAATTTCTATTAATTCTAGCATTTAATTTTGTTTGGATTCAGTAATCAGATCCTAGCTATCTGGATTCTTTTGAATCCCAATCGCAATCTCTCTGTTTAATCTGAATAATCAGTGCAATTGAGCTTATATTGTTGATCATTTGATTGGATTTGGTGTTTGAACCCCAAGGGGGTGTGGATCTACTCATATCCACACTCTCTGGGTTGATTTAGTTTCGTTTCTGTATTTCGTTCGTAATCTAGTTAATTGATTAGATCTGTATAGCTTTCTGTTGATTCTGTGTTCATCTTGTTAAGTTTCTGCAGATGGCTCATATGTGTCACGCGACATCTTCGTCTCCAAGTGATCCTGTGTCACGCGACACATGTGGTCACTGGTGCGATGTGTCATGCGACATACATGACCCATCTGCAGAGACCCTTTTTCCTTTGTAATCTGTTTTAGATTGTTTGTATCAGGGATGTGGCCTCCCTAAATAATGGGCTCACAATATGTAATTCTCGTTCCATAATTAATAAGATGCATTTTATCACACTTTGTTTATTATCAATATTTGCACACACTTTGGATTTACTTGGATGTTTCTGATTGAAAGACTCATCTATGGACGAGGCTTGTTGGGTGAACTCTTGGTTCTTCCCAACACGTAACCTGACCTCCGAACTCATGTTTTCTCTCTAAACAAAAGGTTTTCAATGTTTCCTCTTAAAACGGCGTGGCGACTCCTTCTTTTCATTTAAACCAGAAATCACATTTTTTTCGGGCGAGCGCACATTCAATCAGCCATGGCATCGCCAGTACGATTCCCAGGGTTAGCCCTTGCTTCGGCCCTCCTCAAGGTCGAGCTGTCCAGGTGATCAGCACCCAACAGCTCACTCCGTCTCCACAAGATAGCCATCTACGTCTCCCCTATACACTCTTTGTACCAGTTCAGATACTGCGTCGACAGAACAGCGCCCTCTCTCCGATGAAAGAGAACCCTGGCAGGAAAGGACGTGTATTGCCACCACCGGGTGATCAGGCAATAGCGTCGAAGGATCTTCCATCCGCAGAGATCCCACCTCAAAGGTAGCAAGATAACTCGGATCGATCGGTGGCACTGCTCCGGCCCGTGCATCGTCGCAGAACCAATGATGGAATATAGAAAGACGTCGAGATAGCCCCGGCACTCGACAACCAATGCACCCTCCCGAGTGGTCCTACAAGTCTGTAACTTCCAATGGGAACCCACCATCGCAAGTGATGCGTGCAAAGTCTCGGCCATCCGTAGTTCCAGCTCGGCTGATCGCCCCCTATCACCAGAGGACGCCGAGAGAAACACCAAGCGTCACAAGACATTGGCACCTCGGGCATCATCTCGTAGCCTCTCCCTCAACCCATGGTAAGCATAGCGGGACTCCTCCCCACATGTATCGGCTACACGGCCGCCATCCGACCTATGCCCAGGAACGTCTCGCCTAAAACCAGCGGCACGATGTCTCCCCACTCCGGCATTGCCTCACCAGGTCCAAGACACCGTGATGGCACACACCTGTGAGACGTGAATGTGAACAGAGTAGCAATCGCGCACAGAGCAAACGCGTCCCACGAAAAGACGCTCCCCTCAGCTCCGGCAAATCTTTCGGGCAGTCCCGAAATGTCAACATAATCAGTATCCTGTATCAGTATCCCGTATGCTTCTCCAGCCGAGATACCAAACAAAGACACTAGCTTCTCAACAGTGGCCATGCCACCAGCATACAGAAGAACTAGCTGTTCTGTCTCAGGTCCTCCCAGAATGGCCCAAAAATCTTCAAACGTAGGAGTGACTTCGTTGTACTAAAAGCTGTACACATTCCTCCGTACGTCCCAGAACCGAGACGCGGCTCTCAAAAGTTCCCAATCTGGCATGAGCTCCTTCAAAGCCCAAACAGATTTAATCCCGTAACAGCCTTCGAAAAACCCTTTGTTCTGCCTCGTGTGGTTCCGTACCCACGACTGAAAGTTGTCCAAATATCGCTCTTGCATCCGAGACGATAACTTGGGAAAGGGAGCCATGAAAAATGAAGGGAACCTTGGAAGTTTGAGAGAATTCAGCCAGAATGATCAAAAACTATGCGCAGTTTCTTAACCAATTGCAAAGCTGAAACTGCAATTTAAAGAATCTGGAAATTCACTTCAAGTCCGGCCGGACTCCCTCTACAGTTGACTTGGTCAACTCTGCAGCCAGCTGCCCCTAAATTGGAAACATTTCCAAACAACTCCCTGTTCATCCTTATGAAACCTGCGTGCTGCCCCTGGTTTCATTCAACAAATATCAATATCCCTTCCGCCCCGGGCTCGTGCAACAGTGCAAATAATTAATAATCAGTGCATACATGCTTAATTTTTGACCCGTTCAATTTTTAATGCATTTCTCATTTTATTTATTTTTGATTAACCTACTTCCTTATTTGCAAAAAATAACAGAAGGTGATCACAGAATAAATATGCGAAGTTCAGGTTCCGCCCCACGGGCGCCTTTTTGTAAATACAGTTCAAATCAAATTTGTTCCTGACAAATACATGCATTTTGTCTAAACAAAGCAAGAAAGAAAGAAAGCAAGTAAAATAGGACTACTCGAGTCCCGCTCGTCATCCGAGCACTCGACGCTTGCTCCGCCGCCATTGCCGGATCCGTCGCAAACAGAACTCGCCAAATTCCTCCAAATGGCGGAATAGGCAAAAGGCCTCCTGAGTACGCGAACTCAAGGACTCCTCTCGTGCCCCGAGTGCGCGAAGAAGGAGCTCCAAATCCAGCCGTTCCGCCCGCGAACCGGCCGAACCCCCGTGTAAAGTCCTCCCCACTACTCGTGGGAGCAGGGCGAACCTCTCGGCCTAGACGGCCCTCGATCACGGACATCCACGCTCCTCCGGAACCGCACCGCATGAACTCCACGAGCCTCCTAGCGTAGGCGGACCACCCGTCCACCGGCCTCATGGCGTCGTTGTACGTACGGCCGTACACTGCGAACCAGAAAGTCATCGGAAGACAAGCGTAAAATTACAGGATGCAACATTTGCAGAATACTACTATCAAATGCGTAAAATCAAAAGGTGCTCACCGAAGCATTGGGGTCGCCTCAGTATCGTTGTCTCGGCTCGGTCGGGAGGCGGGATCACAAGTCGCTCGCGCGAACCATCCGGGTCCTCGTACGCGCCTAGCTCGTGGGATCGGAAAATCTCGAGGACCTCCAGGGACCTCGCCTTCCCTATGCTGCACCTGTGGGCTCCTCAGCCTCATCCTCAAGAAAGCATCAAAGGCGGCCCCCGCTATGATGTACTCGGTATAGTACACGCCCTGTATATACCCCTCCGGTTCCTCTATCGGCATCTCCCTGGGATGCTGCATGTACATAGGAGGATCCATCGGCACCAAGGGAAGGGACCCGGCCTATACCGGCGAGTCACCCTCTCCCCTGGATACATGGCGTCGCAGTGAAGTCCCACCAGAGCTTCCACCGCCGTGTAGTCTCGCTAGCACCGAGCAATGACGGCATCGAACCTACTCCACCAAGTCAACCGAATCCTCTCGGAATACTCTCGGCTCAAGGCTTGGGACACCTCCTCGTATGACACTCGAGTGCCAACTCTCGACGAGACCGCCCTCTTCGCTTTCTTTTGCCAAGCCAGCATGGCAGGGAACGAGGGTCGGTACGGCTCCTTGATGTCCCAATCTCGCGGACCGAACACCTCATAGCACCGGACCCGCCAAGAGAATGGAAAGTTATGTCGCCTACAAAGCGTATACATACGAGTACATAAAAGAGGCAAGGAAGAGAAAAAGTACGTAAACTTACATCCAAGACAAAGCGTGAAGCGGCTAAAGGAGTGCTCCTCTCCCCGCGAGAACCGGTCTGAGGAATGATAGAGCTCGGCCACCCAGCCTCCCCCATGTGAACCCCTCACAAGATCCGGATTCGTCGCCGACCCGAGCAGTAGGGAAGTGACAGGATGTGTCGAAGTCGGAAACAAAGTCGCCGATAACAGAAACCAAAGGAACCCTCGAGCCGGGCGCTCCGCGATCATCCTCAAGGATCCGGCCAAATAACCGGCGACACCCGCCTCCCGGATGCCTCTCCATCGGCTCGTACCGAATGCCTAAGCCCCCGGCATCGGTAATATCAAACCCAGCAGCTCTGGACAATCGCTCCGGGTGTAACCATCAACCCACACCGGCGTGTTGCCATAAGTCGGCAACCCGGTGATAGCGGCAAAAATCCGTGGGAGTCACCGTCGCCTCCCCATCTGAAATGGAAAGTGTGGGTCGTATCCCACGTGCTCGCTCAAGGCTACATACATGGACCCGGCCCTCGGCGTATCAATTTGTCGCAGGCCACAAAGACTGATGAACCCAGCCTAACCCGAGTCAAGCACAGTGCCGCGGACTCCTCTCTCCCTCTCGAGCCACGTTCGGGATAATATCCCACAATGCTCGCACCGCCTCAAAAGCACCCCGACTTCTTACGGTTGTGGGTATCAACCGTCCCTCGTCCCCTCGCATAAAACAAGACGAAGCAACGTCAACAGAATGCACCAACGCATGTCAAAAGGATGCAATGCAGATACGGTTCTCATTCATTTCCTACGTATATTCCCATCATTTCAAAAACTCCGTCGAATCCGGAACTTTCAAAATCTTTTGAAAACTCCGTCGAATCCGGAACTTTCAAAATCTTTCGAAAACTCCGTCGAATCCGGAACTTTCAAAACATTTCAAAAACTCCGTCGAATCCGGAACTTTCAAAACATTTCAAAAACTCCGTCGAATCCGGAACTTTCAAAATCTTTCGAAAACTCCGTTGAAACCGGAACTTTCCAATTTTACCTCTTTTGGCCCCCCCAAAAGTATAAAATTTCCCCAGTTAGACATTTCTAACCCCCCATCCCCCGAGGATAAATTCCCAGTTAGTTTTCACTAACGCTCGTCTCCAGACGTTAAAATTCCTAATGGTTTTCACCATCACTCAAATCCTTAATCGCGACTTTTCACGGTTCGATTTCAATCCTTAATCGCGACCTTTCACGGTCCGATCTCAATCCTCAATCGCGACCTTTCACGGTCCGATGTCAATCCTTAATTGCAACCTTTCACGGTCTGATCTCAATCCCCAATCGCGACCTTTCACGGTCCGATCTCAATCCTCAATCGCGACCTTTCACGGTCCGATCTCAATCCTCAATCGCGACCTTTCACTGTCCGATCTCAATCCTCAATCGCGACCTTTCAGGGTCCGATTCCAATCCTTAATCCCGACCTTTCACGGTCTGATTTCAATCCTTAATCGCGACCTTTCACGGTCCGATTCAAATCCTCAATCGCGACCTTTCACGGTCCGATCTCAATCCTTAATCGCGACCTTTCACGGTCCGATTTCAATCCTCAATCGCGACCTTTCACGGTCCGATCTCAATCCTCAATCGCGACCTTTCACGGTCCGATTTCAAATCCTCAATCGCGACCTTTCACGGTCCGATCTCAAATCCTCAATCGCGACCTTTCACGGTCTGATTTCAATCCTTAATCGCGACCTTTCACGGTCCGATTTCAAAGTCTCAATCGCGACCTTTCACGGTCCGATCTGAAATCCTTAATCGCGACCTTTCACGGTCCGATTTCAATCCTCAATCGCGACCTTTCACGGTCCGATTTCAATCCTTAATCGCGACCTTTCACGGTCCGATCTCAATCCTTAATTGCGACCTTTCACGGTCCGATCTCAATCCTCAATCGCGACCTTTCACGGTCCGATCTCAATCCTTAATCGCGACCTTTCACGGTCCGATTCCACCCTCAATCGCGACCTTTCACGGTCCGATTTCAATCCTCAATCGCGAACTTTCACGGTCCGATCTCAATCCTCAATCGCGAACTTTCACGGTCCGATCTCAATCCTCAATCGCGACCTTTCACGGTCCGATCTCAATCCTCAATCGCGACCTTTCACGGTCCGATCTCAATCCTTAATCGCGACCTTTCACGGTCCGATTTCAATCCTCAATCGCGACCTTTCACGGTCCGATCTCAATCCTCAATCGCGACCTTTCACGGTCCGATCTCAATCCTTAATCGCGACCTTTCACGGTCTGATCTCAATCCTTAATCGCGACCTTTCACGGTCCGATTCCAATCCTTAATCGCGACCTTTCACGGTCCGATTCCAATCCTTGATCGCAACCTTTCACGGTCCGATTCCAATCCTTAATCGCGACCTTTCACGGTCCGATTTCAATCCTTAATCGCGACCTTTCATGGTCCGATCTCAATCCTCAATCGCGACCTTTCACGGTCCGATTCCAATCCTTAATCGCGACCTTTCACGGTCCGATCTCAATCCTCAATCGCGACCTTTCACGGTCCGATTTCAATCCTCAATCGCGACCTTTCACGGTCCGATCTCAATCCTTAATCGCGACCTTTCACGGTTCGATTCCAATCCTTAATCGCGACCTTTCACGGTCCGATCTCAATCCTCAATCGCGACCTTTCACGGTCCGATCTCAATCCTGAATCGCGACCCTTCACGGTCCGATATCAATCCTTAATCGCGACCTTTCACGGTCCGATTTCAAATCCTCAATCGCGACCTTTCACGGTCCGATATCAAACAGTCAATCCCGACCTTCGCGGTCCGACCTCCACTCTCCTATCGAGACCTTCGCTGTTCGTCTTCCCGGCAACAGCAATAAGCCCGAACCCCAAGGCACGAACGCCTTGCAACAATCCCTCTTCGGCCATCCTCGTAAGCCCGAACACCTTTTCACTTCAGCAAGTGAACATTCATCTCCCCGGCCGCCAGTCGTAAGCCCGACCGTTCCACCTCAGCGGCAGCTGCAATAAGCCCGCATAACTATCCCTCTTCGGCCATCAAGGTAAGCCCGAATGCTCATCCCCAGCAGGATTCTAAAGAAGAAATATCGATCCCGCCGTGTTGTTAATAACGCCAGTTTAACACAACTGTTCCCCTCATTGTTACCTCATCCCCAGCAGGATAAACCTGGCAACAGCAATAAGCCCAGCACCCAAGGCACGAACGCCTTCGTCACAGGATAAATGTATCCTCGCAACTCCGGTTTGAGGCGCCACATGCCCTCGTCAGCATCGCAACTCCGGTTTGAGGCGCCACACGCCCTCGTATGATTCAGCAAATCCGGTCTGAGGCGCCACACGCCTCGAAGGTTTCGAAGTCCTAGGTTCGACGCCTCCTAACGAGCTTCGTTCGTGTACAGTACCTCGCGAATGGTCTCATTCAAAGTTTAGACGCCTCCTAACATGTCTCGCCAGTCAAGGTCCCCATGCGCGGCCCTTGCCCCCTTTCGAACTACGATCGGCTTGATTCTCGCTCGGGATACGTAGGAAACCTTTCGCTAAGGGTCCAGCCAGCTGACCGCCCAGGTCTCTTTCAAAGTAACGCATCCCGATTTGGATCCTTATCTTTTTCAACAACCCCACCTCCTTCGGAAGTGACGTCGGCGAGGGGCTAATCGTAAGTACCCAAATCCGGATCGTCCCAAATCCGTCGAAAGTTAATCGAAATGCATTAGCGGCCCGCTCCCGGGTTAACCGGAACTCGTTAAACTCCCGTTGCCGTGCCAACGAGACATCCCGGGACTTCCCCGTGCATCTCGACGTCAAACCGGACTTAACACGTGTCATCACACGTAAAAGTACGTCTTTCCCGGAAAAACGCACTTTTCGGCACTTTTCGGGGGCATTTCGGACATTTTCCGGACTGTTATTTTAAAAAAACGGACAAAACCGGGACCGGGGAACAAACTCCCACATGGCTGGTGACTCATAGGGCACGTGGCAGCCATGCCACCTCCCTCTAGTCACTCTTCAATCACAAATCAAGGCCAAAAGACCAAAATACCCCTGATTTGCAAGCCAAGTCCGGCCGGACTCCCTGTGCACATTTTCTGAAATTGCCAGCAAGTCCTTCAAATTCTCAAAATACCACAAAACCCCCTGGATTCAGGCAAAGTCCGTCCGGACTCCTACTGCATTTTTCACCTATAAATAGAAATGGCTGTCAAAGCCAAAAGGAGGAACTTTTTTACTCCAAAAATTCACATACCCCACGGCCCAAACTGGTTTACACCCCTTCCGAGCTCCCGTTCTGTCTCGATTCGCGTGAAACCCTCGTATTTCGATCAAATACGCCCCTTACCACTTCGAAACAACCTTTCGAACTACTTTCCGTGTCCCGTACACACCTTCCGAGCCAAAGGAGTCGACCCTAGCCATAGGTATAACTCCCTCTCTCTAAATCTCTCGTTCCGTCTCGGTTTACGCGCCAGTCGCTACAACCGTTTTGAACAACATTATCAAAATGTAGACGCCTCCGTCTAACGGGGTCCGATACGTTTTATCCCCTCGATCCTCTTCTCTTTCCGTAAGAGAAGTAATCATGGGTTAAAACGGCGTTCCGACCCCGTTCCGTTTACTTTCTGTCATTTACCAATTCCGGATCGATCGATCCGTTGATCGTCATTTAATTTCTGTCATTTACAAATCCAAGCCGATTGGCCTCGTTGATCGTCATTTACAATTCCGAGCCGATTGGCCTCGTTGATCGTCATTTACGATTCCGGATCGTTTGATTCCGTTGACACTGCTTTAAATACTGTCATTTACAAGTCCGACCCGTTTGGATCATGATAGTATTTACTTTTCAAAGTTCGAGTCGCAACCCAATTCGTTGATCGCATATCATTTAAAACGCTTTTTTTCCCGTAAAAATCGTTAACAATGTAATGCCCGGTTCTAAACCGGAGTTCGTTCGTCGAACTCTCTTTCAAAAATGCGCAACATGACGTTTGGCCTCCAAACGCTCATCTTCAAACTAAAAGCCGCCATTTGACACTCAAAATCATTTAATACGCATTTTTCCCGTAAAAATCGTTAACAATGACTCGCACGGTTCAAAATCGACGTTTGCCACGCAAACGCTCATTTCAACTCAAAACCGACGTTTGTCATTCAAACGCTCATCTTTTCAAACAAAGTCACCTAATCAACGTTTGACATTCAAACCAAGATTAAGCTTGTCATTCAATCCCCCATTTCAAAACAAACACACACACACACACGTTTTCGAGAAAGGCAGAAAGACTCGTCATGCGAGGCGTTTCGGGCGATCTCGTAATACTCTACCCGAAACGTAACGTGACCTCCGAACCTAACAATCTCTGGTACTCAAAGCTTTTTACTCGTTTTTGCTGCCAATAAAAATGATCCCCGTTTTCAAAGCTTTTTCCTAAGTTTTTGCTACCAATAAAAACGATACCATTTTCAATAGCCGTTTCTCAACGTTTGGGCTCAAAATACAAAAACCGCGTGGCGACTCCTCATTTTTCCTTCCCATGAAGCGAGGTCTCAGACACCCAAATCCTCCGCGAAAGATAACCGCCTTCGCTCGCGCGAATCCGGGTAATTTCACCAGGTGAACCTAGAAAAATCATCTACTATGACAAAAGAATATCTCTTACCTCCTAAACTTTCTACCTCAACTGGACCCATTAAATCCATGTGTAAAATTTGAAAACAATGTGTTGTTCCAAAGTACTCCTCATGATATTGGGTAGCACTATGGGCAACACGTGTCTGTTTACCTTTGAGACAATTCTCACATATGATTTTCTTACTTATGCCCATGTTAGGAATACCTCTAATAGCTTCTACCTTAAGAAGTTTCACAATGTTATGAAAATGGACATGACCCAACTTTTGATGCCACAAGGTAGCATCATCAACTCTCACAGAATGACATACTTGTTTATCCTTAACAAGATAACAGTTATTACTTGACCTAGTTCCTGACATAACTGTAAGTACCCCAATCTGAATCGCACCCCATTAAACGCACAAAAGGAATCTTTTGAAGTGAAGAAAAGACAACTTTTGACAAAATAGGACTTTTCAGGAATTTCAGATTTCTCTAGGGACCTTTTGGGTATGCAGCCGGGTTTTTATTGAATTTTAGATATTATGAGGATCCTTTGGATATTATCCTAAGTTTTGCTTATAGACTAAGTAATTCTAGAGGCTTCCTTGCCCTCATATATAAAGGATGATCATCCTACCCATAAAAAAAAAGGAAGAAAACACACATTTTACCCTACCAAAACTCTACCAAAATTGACTTTCATTCTCTCTTTCTCTCTAAAAAAAATCTCCTACACAGACTAGTCTCTCTCTAAAAAATCTCCTACACACACTAGTTCACACACTAGTCTCTCTCCTACAAACAAAACTCCAACCCAAGAAGATAGATCTAAACCATTTTGTTTTGGTAAAATCTCCTTCTACACTTAAATCTTTAAATCTCTCTTTATTGTTCTTGGATCTTGAATCTCCTAATCTCTATTTAAATCTCTCTTTATTGTTACTTGTTGGATCTTGATTTTATTGTCTATTTAAAGCTTTATAATGCAGATCTACTATTATCTCCATGGATCCAAGTCTAAGAAATGATCCAACCTCTCTAATCCTTAAGATGAACATATTAATTAGTGTTCTAGGGATAGAAGGTTATGGAGATCTTGGACTTGTTAGTATTTTGTTATTTCCCTTTGTCCCTTAGCCCAAAATGATCATCCATGGAGTTCATCTCCATGGATGGTTCTCAAAGTGGCTTATATTTTACTATTATGTCTCTTTCCTTGTCCTTTAATTTTCTAGTCTTTCCCTTTGTCCCTTTGACCCAAGATTGATCATCTTGGAGTTAATTTCCATGGATGATCATCTTAAGAGGTTTATATTATTTATATTTCTTGTTCTTCCTTTTTCTCCTAGTCTAAGAAGGTTATCTTGGAGTTCATCTCATGGATGACCATCATTAAGACTTACATTTGGCTTTTTGGAGTTATAAGTGATACACTTGAACTTTAATCCCAAGGATGTGTTGGAATATTTGATTCATGTGGTATGAAGTCCATAGCTCTATGACATTGTTGTGTTGTTGGTTTTGGACTGAATTGGGCAAGGGAAAAACACGTATGAGTTTCTGCCATGGAGAGCGGCCGCGCTTAGGCCTAGGGCGGCCGCGCTCAAGGGCCGAGAAGTCTCCAAATGTTGCTGGAGGTTAGCGCGGTCGCGCAAGCCTTGAGGGCGGCCGCGCTGACGTCGTTTCTGGTGTTTTTCCTGGGCCGAATTGGATCAGTTTTAGGTCTTTTTAAAGCCTAAAAACCCTATTTTACCATATGTATAAATACTCTCTTCCTCCCACCAAAATTACATGAGAGATTAAAGAGAAAATCAATTCTCTTGCTTCCTTTCATTGTTTCGATTACTCCCGTTCATAGAGATTCGTTCGTGAGATTCAAGGCGACTGAGATAGGACCGCCGGTGATTACCTACCTGTGTGCTACTTTGTGGTACGTAATCCGTGATCGTTTTATCCTCGGAGAAATTTCCCTGTACCTGAGTTGCACCAATTGGGGGCAATATTTTCTCTTAGGACAGTCTTCCTAAGGCGACTCGATCAAATCACGATAAGTTTTTCTAATCATTTGTTTACTTGTTTCTGTTTGTTTTTCTTGATCCTATTCCATTGCTTTCATTTTTGCTATTGGCTTAATTGGTACGTTCTTGACTTGATCAATAAATCCCCTACTGTTGATTAAATTGTTTATTTAATCTGTGGTGCTTATAATTTAATTTCCAACAGTCTAAGAGAAAATAGTTTTTTTTTATCATGTCTGGTGGTTCCTCTAGCTCTCCCTTTAAGTCCCTAGTTGACACCTCCGATCTTCCGGAGAAGTTCGGTGGCAAGAACTTCAAGCGTTGGTCTGAACGCATGAAGATCTGGCTGTCAAGTAAGGGCATGTCTGGTATGATGACATCCAAATGTCCCGCTCTGAATGGCGATGATCCAGTTAGTGTGGCTGCTGTTAAACTGTGGAAGGAGCAGGATGATGTTGTTCGAGGATGCATTCTGTCGCCTTGTCGAATGCACTCTTTGATGTTTATTGCTCGCTCCTCTCACCGCATCACTATGGGAATCGCTTCACGAAGTACAGCACCGATGACTCCGGTGTGGAAAAGTACCAAGTGGGAAAGTTCCCGAATTATCACATGAGTGAGGGAAAGTCGGTTACCGACCAAGTGCACGAACTCCAAATCATTTTGCTATCACTCAAGGATGCTGACATGGGACTTCCTGATAAGTTCGCCGTCATGGCTATTATTGAGATGTTTCCTCGATCTTGGGGGGAATTCGGTATGACCCTCAAGCATCGTACTGGAAGCTTGACAGTCAATGAGTTGATGAATGCACTTGCGATTCAGGAGGTGCATAATGGTAACCAACCTAGCGTACCGTGGAGGCCGCCGCTAATATGGTAACTGGTAAAAGCAAGTTTAAAGGAAAAGGTGTGAAAACTCACTCTAAGGATAAAGAAAATCATGATAAACTTAAAGTTAAGAAAAATAACTTTAGAAAGCCAAAAGCAAAACAGAACTGCTGGAATTGTGGAGAAGGTGGACACTTTTCTAGGCTGCCCATCCAAGAAAGGAAAAGGACCACAAGGCTCTGCTGATGACCATCCTGCTGTCAACATGGTGTTGGGTCCGGCGATTATGATGATCCTGACTCTGGATGCACCTAGAGTTGACGCTTCGACTCCGCAATGTTACAAAGTATGTAACTTCTTATCCCGAAATCTTTACTACAGTCTATGAACCCAACGAGCGGCTAGTTGACA